>OZ017738.1:413905456-415105456 GCA_963969285.1 Odontomyia ornata | reverse complement strand
AAAAGATTGAGGTATGGCAAACGTACCAATGGCGATAATAAAACACATTGGTTCGGGCAAAGGGAACGTTAAAAATCGTTGTCGATCTACTTGAGCGCTGTGCATTATAGGTGAATATGTCATTACAGAGATTCATTGGCAAGAGTTTGTGGTTCAGATTAAAGAGTAAGCATTCATAGAGGAATATACGACGCGAGACTGAGGGATGCATCAGACTACTTAGCTAGACTATTTAGCCGCACTTCTGTCGCAAGTTACACATGGTTAAATGAAAGCCCGCACACTGTGATTTTCGACAATTTTGTCCAGGTCGGCAGTCGCAGGATTTTGCGATTTTTCCTAAAACCAGTTTAGTAGGTAGTTTTTGTGCTACTCGCGCAGGCGCACATCATTTGGACATTTGACGCTGACGTGCACGGAAGTTTCTTGCATAGCGCACAAATGAAATAGCGCATATGTTCCTGGCAAAGACATACCTTCAAATGAGCATATTAGTTCTGCGCATGCCTGAAGTTCCTTTGCAAATCTTGTCGCAATGTGTTCGTATTTGCGTCTAAAAATCGCTGGTTACGGCAGAAAAATCGCAATGTGGCCGAACCCTAAAGAAGGCGATCATTATAAGGGGAATAGGGGATGCGAACTTTAAAGAAAAGAGGGCGGGTAAATCTACGTTGAACAGTTCTACATAGACTGTGTTGATGAGGACTCCAAATTTGCGAGCAATATTCCAAGAAACTTCTTACCAGTGAGAAAAATAAACAAATACAGTAGAAATATTTTGGAAGCCTTTGATGGATCTTAATACAATGCCTGACATTCGAGAGGCTTTGCAAACCACCTGGGCTATACTCCACGATCTTTATGGAGAACGACTGATTCCAGAGATGTATCTGATATGGAATAATCGAAAGGAAAGGTTAACTTTCTCAGTGAGTAAGTCATACTATGACATTTGCTTATATTTAGTTTCAGATGATTATTTGTACACCAATCTTATAGAAACTGTAAATCTAGTTGAAAACAGACACAGTCTTCCAAGGAATCAATTATTCTTAAAAATTTTCAAACGTCAGCGTACATAAGCGAATAGGATTTGAATAACGATGGAAGTTCATTGATAAAAACAAGAAATAGTAATGAACCGAGAATGGACCCTTGAGGCACTCCAGAATCTGGCAAGAAAGGAGAAGAACTCTGGGAATTCACAGTGACTAAGCAATTACGGTTGACAATATACGAGTGGAACCATCGACAAATAGATGAGCCCACACCAAGATCACCTGGTTTTTTAATAAGTACAAGATGATCCACTGAATCAAAAGCCTTCGAAAGATCTGTATAGACAACGTCTACTTGCTTCGCTCTATCGAAAGCTGACGGAATAGTATTTGAAAATGAAAGCAAGTTCGTGAGAGTGGACCTAGCTTTGATAAAGCCATGCTGTTCACTAGCAAAGGATGGAAATAAGAAGGGATGAATCTGATCATACACAATTCTTTCAAAAAGCTTACTTAAACACGGAAGCATTGAAATAGGGCGATAATTAGATATATTAGACTTATCACCAGATTTGTAAACCGGAAATACATTCTCTTTTTTCCAAGGAATAAGAGAACATGGACATCCCCAGACAATCGGAGATTCAACCAGATCAACCATGTTCCCAGACATAAACGAGCTGCCACCAGCACTCCCGTCACGCACTCGTTCGGTGCGCTGTCTGTCTTTGATCTGGGCCACTACCTCGTAAAAGTCAACATTCAATACCGCATCTCCAAGAGCTGTAAATAAGGGAGATCAGTTACCCCAATGTACCAGATACACAAGTTAAATGATAGCTCAGTAACGTCCAGATATATGACAGCTCTGGAAAATTGCATCAACATGACCCCGCAGGCGAGAGAAAGTAATTATGACATTAAAATCATATAGAAGCCTGTAAGGACAGTCCGCGTTTTCTAATGGTTGCAGAACTAAGCGCGTAAGCCGAAGGTCTCTGGCTCGAGTTTCGTTGGCGTCAACGAGATTTAGTTCGAGTGATTCATTGGACGGACTATAAGCCCGTTCAGTTATGATACGTGCTGGCTTAAAATCAGAACGTATCACAGTTGGGTGGACGGACACACGGCCAAAGCGTGATAATGATCATATCAACTTGTGGAGTGCCGATACATTCGATCATGACAATTAGATACTCTAACTATCTCTAAGCGAAGGCCCGAAAGGGGCTGTAGTGCTACGAAAAAAAAGAAGACTGTAAGAGATGCGGCAACAGAAGTGGCCGAAGAGAGTGCACCAACCAAAGAAAAGTAGGAACGATGGTATGACAAACAAATACATCCAGTGACCAACTCGGGTCAACAAAAACAATACAATACTCTTAGATGACAAGCTAAAAAAAATGTGCCGATAAAGAAACGCTGGACCATCCACACCAATATCCAACAGATAAACAAAGATACGACCCTGCATGTAGTCAGATCAGTGTATGCATGTAGTCAGATCAGTGTATGCAACAACCAAAAAACGGTTTCAATCGATAAACAAGTCTTTGCAAAAGTGTACAATAGCAATCATAGATAACCCAGTCAAAATTAAAAACAGACGGCTGCAATATTTCCAAAGGCTATTCAAAGCGTCCCTAACAACTACTGAAGCTGTGAGCATTCCAAAAGCAGAGCAAGAGGTCCCAGTTTCACCACCAACTAGGGACGAAGTGCAGGCAGCAATACGTGGCCTTAGAAAAGCTTAGGCTCCTAAAATAGATGAAATAACATCAGAACTGCTCCAGAGGGGATCCACATCTTAGTAACATTCTCCATTGAAAAATGTGTGGAATAAATTCAGAAGGGCGGTTACCAGAGGGCTGGTGATCAAGTTTAATATGTGGTGTATACAAAAAAGGGAATAAGTTTGGGTGTGAAAATTATAGAGGTATGACTTGAATATGTACTTCTAATGTAGTACTCTCCAAAATCAAGGATAAAAAATCGAGTCCGTACTTTGAAAGTATCATATTCGCTCCTATGATACTTTCGAAGTACGCATTCGATTTTTTATCCTTGATTTTGGAGAGTACTCCATTAGAAGTACACACTCAACTCATGTCTCTATAATTTTCACACCTTAGCTTATGCAAAGCTTTCAAAGTTGACGAGGTTGACGGTCTACAACAGACCAAACATTCTACTGGAAATATAACATCGATGTACACCAACTCTTGGTGAACTTAAAGTAACTATACAACAGTATCGACAAAAATGCCCTGTGAAAAATAATGCATGATTTTGGCATCCCAATTAAACTAGCCTGTATAGTCAAAGTCACGATACTGAACCCTGAGTCCCAGGTCAAGGTGAACGATGAACTAACGTAAAGCTTCAGAATGCAATAAGGTTTTAAACAAAGGGTGGGCTTGACCATTACTTCTTTAAAATTGCACTGGAACTCATCACCAAGAAGGCACCAGCTGAAACCTCTGGTAGACTTACTTTTAAGCCCACACAATTGATAGCATATGCTGATGATGTCAATATTATGGCACGTTTCATCTCAATCGCCAAAGGAGCATTTCTCATTCTACAACCAAAAGCAAACCGAATCGGTCTTCGAGTTAATGAAACTAAAACTAAACTCATGACTCAAACGAGGAAGAGCGCTCCGGTCCAACAAAACCTGACCGTGGGAGACTTTGAAGAGGAGAGAGATTTGTCTTTCAAGTTCTTACAAGTATATCCAAAAGTAAGATGTCTCATAGCTTACAGCGCATCTGCTTAGTGTTGGATTCCAGCCTAGTCTTTGGATATGTACAAATAAAAATTGTATGGTTATGGTATAGATAAAATATTTCATAGCTCGGCAGTATACCATAAAAAATCAAATTATTTTTAAGTTATTGCTTCTTATCTTTTTTCAGTTGTTATGACTTATTATTTTGGATGCAGGATATCCATGATTAGTTGATGATCATTTTTATTTGAAGTTATTAAATAACTTTATATTTATCGATTTGAATATTACGAGTACGGTTTTCCGATTTAAAATTACATTCAAAATAAAATACCAAATCAACTTATTTCATTTGCATATTTTATTTTTTTCAGATTTTTATCGTTTTCCAAACGGTAAGTTTCATTAGTTTTCGCAGATTTTCTTTGTTTTTTTTTTCGAATTTATGGATACCGATAACGAACAAAGCTTAAAAAAAGGATAATTTGACTAATTGTTGTACTTTTGGTTGCACTTTGCCGGGTGCACTGCCATAACCAAAGGTAAGGTATCGTTTTTATTTTATAGTGTAAGTTAACAAAATCTACCTCGGGGGGAAAAGACTAGATCAAATCGCGTTCGATACTGAGTCATCTGTGGACTAACTATTGTTGGATGAAGAGAACATTGTTACAGTATACTTCAGCAGAACTGGAGCCTGGCACTATTTTAGGGTTGGAGATTGAATTCTTAATTACGAGTATAAGTTATAACTTAAATTGAAGCCCGAGGCAAGGCAGTTATCTTGAACAAATTGTTTGAATGGAATGTAAATTACTTAAACAGAAATCATTTTAAATTGGAAAAACGTCAAGATTGCTGAAAATATTATTTTGAAATGCTGCTACAAATAAAATACGTTTTATGGATGGCCGAATAGTTCTTAAATCTACCCAAAAAAGGAATCGTCTTCATATGCCTTTTATTCAACGCTTGCTTTAATCTCTCTTTCTTTCCATCCATCTGGGAACAAGCTCTAGTTATACCTTTCCTGAAGCCTGGACAGATTTGCACTTTCCCAACAACTACAAGCCCATTTTGCCACTACCAGGTTTAGGTAAGTTCTTTGAAGGAGTAGTCCTAAAAAGATTAAACGATTTAATGGCTAACAATAATATCTTACCTGATTTCCAATTCGGCTTCAAAAACAGATATTCGACAGAGCATCAGCTTTTCCGTGTTACGAAGGACATCAAAGCAGAGATATACAAGAAATTGTCTGTAGTTATGAAGACGCTAGACATAAAAAGTCTTCGATGCAGTCTGGCATGATGCTCTTGTCTATAAAGTTTAGAAATATAACACACCACCCCCATACTTGTTGAACCTTATACAAGCATTTTTAACTGACAGGAAGTTCCAGGTCAAAGTAGGGGAAAGCACTTTATCAGAGAAAAGTATTACTGCTTGTGTCCCACAAAGCTCCTACCTATGCTCATCACTATAGAACATCTAGACGTCTGACTTCCCTTACTTACCAAACTGCTAAGTTGGAGCTTACGCAGACGACATTCGCATATACAGCAGAGGCGAAGACCCAGACCCCATTATTGCTAGCCTTGAAACGGCTTTAGAACTTACATATCAATACTAGCATAGATGGAAAATTAAAATTGATGTTGCAAAACAAAGTCAATTTTCTTCAACAGGAAGCGTAAGCCTGTTCACCTACCTGAGCGACCAATAAATTTGTTAGGGCAAACTTTCCCCTGGAGTGAGGATCTCAATTACCTTGGGCTATTCGACAAAAATCTAACCTTCAGAAGTTATATTGAACATATTAGACCCAAAGCGTTTAAGGCTGTGCTCTCGCTGTACCCCCTTCTTAATCGTTATTCGCGTCTCAACACCAGAAACAAAGTCCTCCTCGTCAAAATGGCACTCCAACTGATCATCTTACACGACTTATCTACCTGGATCCAATGTGCTAAATATCTAATAACAGAGCTTCAGATCACGGTAAATAGATGCCTGAAAATGGTACTTAACAAACTGCTTTGCTAGCGTTGGTCCAATTTATAAACTCGCTGCATCACGCCGTCATAACTTAATCGCGAAATCCAACAACCCGCTAATTCGTGCTCTGGCGAACTAAAAACCAACAGTCACTTCCACCTATGTATCTCTTTGGCCGTAACCTAGCCTCATAAGTTTTGACTAGTTATAAGTAGAGAGTTCTAAGTTATGTTAAGCTAATAATAAGTACAGTAGAGGTTTTTGCCGTAATTTTCTGTTAGCTGATTAGAATATTCACTTTGGAAATACGATACCACACATAGTTCTAAGTAATGTTCAAACGATGGTGAAATAACTTTGTCAGAACCTCTAGCATATTATAAGGCCTGTGTACCGCATACATTCTTATAAAGAGAATTATATATAAAATTTTGGAACAAAAAATATGTTCTTCATAATCTTCCAAAAAATGTAATTAAATCAAGATCAGTTTTCAGCCATCGGAAAATTGTTAAGACTACAATATTTTATCTTAAAACTACACACAAAATGCTTCACTTAGTCTCTTTAAATTAAATACAATATAACCCAATCCAACATGATTGAACAAACCAAAGAAACATTTCACACATTTTATTCTCCACAAAAACGAAGCTTCCGCCCAACCATTGACAAACAACGGATATACCTTGTCTAGTAGAAACACCAAGAAATATGTACCTTTTATTCCACCTAAAGGGAAACCAAAGACACAGAGTATCCTCTTAAGCTTTCTGTGGCTTTATCGATCACATTTTCCCATCACAAACAGTAACATTAAAGTGAATGTTGCAGACAGTAAGACAAGAGAAATAATCACAATAAGAAATTGAGAACAATAGAGACCGAACTCGAGTAGAGTCTGTTAAACTCGAGTCTTTTTCAGTATTCTTATTTCTAGTTATCAAACTTCTCTCAATTTTCCAAGCTTTAATCGTTTTCTCACCAATTCTTCCATTCTACAATTCCATTTCTCCTTGTTCCTCCTTCATCTCTCATATAGTAGTGTCAGATTTTGTCGAAGACGTGCTAGCACAAATTGATTCCTAATCTGATGGCAGTCGAAACTATTAAAGAGGAAATTGTAAGGACAATGGAAGTCAGTAAGAAGATTAATTTTGTTATTTCTACCGCCTCAGTCATTGACTGCAATCTAGGATAGCAATGAACAAAGAGAAATGTAGCCTTTGGTATGATGATAGTTTTGGAAAGACAGGATTTCCTTCCTATATTGTAACTGGGTCAATTGATATACTGTCGGTTGAAGAAGGATATCTTTTTCAAGCAGTTATTAATGTTAGAATTGTACTAACGATATTCCTTGGAAGCTATGGATCAAACAAAGGGTTTGAATTCAGATATGTTTATTGGGTTAATTTGATGGTTTGAAAGTGAATATTTGTTTAAATTGTATCAACTGAGATAACTTAATTTTTGATCAATTAGACGCAATTGTAAATCTTAAAAATTTCGGACAAAATATTCCAGTTAAAAAAATCTGTCAAAGAGATAGTGATCCATGAATTTCAGTAATCACTCTAGTTAAATTAAAATTAAAGTTACGTAGCAGGCCCTTCCAGAACTATCTGGAGCATTTTCGCATGAAACCACCGATTAAAAACTCCCTACAGCAGCTACTGCTATAGAGTACACTCGCTTTTAGGATTGCTCTAGTTCTCACAAGGCAGACACCAAACAGCATTCGGTACCCTGCAATAAAATAGCAGGCCGTTTCTCGTCGGCTTAAAGGGGATTAAGCCTACAATCCTCTATTCTTCTTCATAGCGCTGCAGATCCTCTCAGATCTTCGCTTCCTGCAAACAGCGCCCCCAACGGTCTCGGTCCATTGAACACATCCTCCAATTTTGAAACCGAGCAGCGATGATCTTTGCCGACCGAGTCACACCAGTGCCTCCTTGGTTTCTCTACTGGTCTCCGCCTTCCAGTTCTCCCAACAAATACCTTCTTGGGTATCGTTGTTCATCCATACGATTCATGCGGCCGGTCCATTGTAGTTTCGGCAGTCTCACAATTGTTGAGACCTCCAGCTCGTCAAAAGTTTCATACAGCTCATAGTTGTATCGAAATCGCCATTGGTCCCCGTCTAGCTTCGCTCTGATTATTCGCCTCAGGACCCGTCGCTGAAAGGTGTTCAATATTTATTAGCGAGCTGTATTTTCGGCGTATTTCGTCTCTTTCATTACCGGCTCTCGTTATTTTTGCACCTCATTACACAAAGTCGCTCACATTTTTGATACTGCATTCGCTAAGTGTGATATTTTATGTACTTGGGGTATTTTTCCTCGACTACGGCATGAGCTTTGTTTTATTTTCATTGATTTGTAGCCTTACTACGAGTAGTTTTGCTTTGCTGACAAGTTTCAGGAAAAGTTCTTTGGCAGTTGCTTATGACCGTGACAAAATATTGATGTCGTTCGCCACTACTTGGCTCGACTTTTATAGTAATGTACCTCGTGTATTGACAGGTAGCTTCCTTATGACTTACCCCAGAGCCAAATTGAATTGCAATGGAGCCAATCCATCTCCCGGTTTTAGTCCGATATTTGTGTCAAAGGCATCGGTGAGTTTGTTATTGATGCGGACTTGGGGGCTTGTCGACGTCATTGTGATTTTGGTAAGACGGACCAATTTGGCTGGGATATAAAAGCAAAGCATTATTTGGTACAGTTACGATCAATACTGTCATATGCTTGCTTAAAGTCAATAAAAATTTAGTGTACGTCTATTTTGAACTTCCAGCATTTTCTAAGTATCTGCTTGACGTGAGCAATGGTTTATTGTCGATCTACCTGCACTAAAACTGTCTTGATACTCCCCAATAATACTATTGGCGTATGATCCGATCCGATTCGATCTTATAATCTATAATTTTCGGGGACAAATTGAGGTGTGAAAATTAGAGGCATTGCTCTACTGTGCACGTCTTATAAAGTGCTCTCCAAAATCATAGAAAAAAATTAAAGCTATACTTTGAAAATATTATAAGGCTTTTGAAGTGGACGGTCCACAATAGACCAAAAATTCTCAGTGTATAACATTGATATGCACCAACTCTTTGTAGACTTCAAGCAAGCATACAGCAGTGTCGACAGAAATGCGCTGTACAAAATAATGCTGGACTTTGGCGTACCAACAAAACTAGCCCGCATCGTCAAGGTACGATGCTAAACACAGAATCCCAGGTGAAGGTAAACAGTGAACTAACCGACAGCTTTATAACGGAACAAGGCTTAAAACAAAGGGATGGACTTGGTTCAATGCTCATTAATATTGCACTGGAACACGTCATCAGGAAGACATCAGCTGAAACTTCGAGTACACTAAGGTTCAAGTCCACACAATTGGTAGCATATGCTGATGACGTAAATATTATGGCAAGTTCAATCTTAGATGCCAAAGGAGCATATCTGAGTCTAGAATCTGAAACAAATTGAATCGGCCTATGAGTCAATGAAACTAAAACCAAATTCATGACTCAAACGAGGAGAAAAAATCGAGTCCGACAAAACCTGACTGTGGGACCGCAACCTTGAAAGTGTGGGTAATTTTGTGTATCTTGGAGCCAACATAAATAGAAAAGGCGCCAAAAAGGACGAGATTGGACGCCGCATATACTCCGCAAATAAAGCTTTTTACTCCGTAGCTCCAATTCTAAGGTCCAGATTTGTGTACTGGCAAAATAAATACACTAGTCAAACCTGTGCTGTTATATGGAAGTGAAACATGGACCCTGACGAGGGAATCCGAAAAGGCAGAGGACAGATTTGAATGCAAAGTGCTTTGGAAAATCTACGGCCCGATGAAAGATGGAACAGAATGGAGACTACTTTACAACGATGAGTTGTAAGAATTATTTGACGATCCACCTGTTCCCTCTTGCGTAAAGTTACGTAAATTGTTATGTGCGGGTCATGTTGAAAGAATGGAAGAAAACGGGTAGAGCACATAGTAGACGTCCAGTGGGAAGATCGAGGAATCGATGGAAAAAACACAATAGAAGCTGACACCAGATCCTTGTTGGGAATAAACAACTGGCGGACAAGGTCGTGGAATCAGGATGATTGGAGGAAATTAATCATGGAGGCCAAGGTCCGCTTTGGGCTTTCGCCTAATAGATGAGGATGATGATGAAGTGGTGAAATTATATTTTAATGCCATCATTTTGCAAATCTTCAAGGATTTCATTGATAATTTTCTCAATAAATGATATATTTTAGTCAATTTTCTCTATTGGGGAAAAGTAATAAATAAATCCTAAGTGCAGCTTAAATACAATATTTCAAATGATTTAAAACAATATATTTGGGGGAGATTTCATAAATGCTATTCGCCTCAGTATATTTTATTTATTTATTTCATTGCTAAACAAGGTATCGTTACAAAAAACAAAAAAACAAAAAATAATAAAATATAATGAATAGTACAATAAAATATCATCCTTAATCTAGGTCTGAGGGGTGGAGTTCGGAGGATAAGGTGCTTAATAATAAAGCTTTCAAATTAGATCTAGAGATGGTTGGAGAGTAAAGTGTGCTTAGTGAATTAAAAGCTTTGCAATATTTGTTTACAGGCTCGTTATCCGCGTAAATTGCATTGAGTAATTAAATAATACTGGAGTGGACAACCACGTGACAATATGGTTGCAGCAACCCCTGCGACCACTTTTCCTACTGCTACGCTCTTGTTTACAACCTTAGAGAGAGCCAAATTGCACAAGCAAACATGGCTGCTGCTCAATGTAAACAAATTTTCATACAATACCAAAAATTTGCTTTCTATTAGAAAAACCTTCAGCATTGTATGAAAAACATGCAAAACATTAATATAATAACTACTCACTTGTGAAAGGAAACACGTACAGATCCTTTTCCGCTATGATTTTTTCACGAAGGCACTACACATTTCATTTTGAAATTCTAAGTTAATTACACAGTGTCACACGTTAAAGTAACTTGAATCACAAACTCCAATCGAATGTTTAAACACTTGGAACGAATTTAGATCGCGAACACTTTCCACAGTTTTAATATCGGATAAAATTCGCGACGAAACTTGCAAATTGGCCAATTTGGCGTCCAATTTGCATCTGTCAACTTGACAGTCAGTTCACACCTAGTCAGCTTTTGGAACAAGAAAGTGACCAGCAAGAGGCAGACGGGGAGGAAATGACAGACTGTTCACTTGGAAGAGAACAGAAACCGGTCGCATGCTCTCTCATGCGTTTTATATGAGCTTAGCCCATCCAGTTCTTATTAATCTTAGGTAAATTGTATGGTGTCGCAATTCAATCAGCAGACGCGAATGTCTAGTGAATCGCGATATCTCAAGGACCTTAATTTTGTCAGCTAGAAATGGCATTTGAAAAGTGCCTCTACGGATATCAAATACGAAGCAGCAGGCAAACATAGATCTTCTAGAGGCCAGCGTTGATATATTTAGGATTCGAAGTTTATGCTCATATAATGGCAAATCTAAAAAATTTTTCGGATTGAGTAATGATAAAGGGCGACTTATTTTTGAACCGACTCAATTCTGTCGGTATGAACATTAAAGCTCTGGTCCCAGATTAGACAAGCATATTCAAGGATAGGACGAACTAAATAAAGCTATAATGTCTTAGAGACCCACACGTTCTCAAATTCTTTAGATCGACGTTTGATAAAACCAAGGAGCTTACTGGCCCTACTGATGACATGATCGTAATGTAAATGTTAACGCCTTTTTCTGTCCAAAGTGACACCAAGGTCTACGATGCTATCCACCCGGCTAAGTTTATGATGGTAAAGATGATAATTGTTGAGTAAAGTTATGCGTTTCCGTGAAAAACTTATAGCTTGACATTTTTCAGAGTTCAAGGAAAGTTGGTTAATTTGGGACCATTCTAACAGGGAGTTGGGGAATATCCGACAACCTTAAAATCATTGGTATAGAAAAGATGAGGAATATCCGACAAGACCTCAGAAAGGTAAGAAATGAAGCCATTAAAAAGGAGAGGGCCCAGATGGCTGCCTTGTGGTACACCGGAGCAAACATTTATTTCTTTGGATATGAAACCTTGAAATTTAACATTTTGAGTCCGATTATGGAGAGATGAACCAAGCCAGTTCAGGAAAAAACCACCGATTCCGAATCTTTTAAGCTTGTGTATTAGAGATTTTGTGGTTGACCCGATTTACTAAAATCAGTGTGAATGCGTCAATTTGGTGCACCAACTCCATTTCACAGAGAATGCTAGACACCATCTCGGATAGATTAGTTGTGGTCGAGCGGTTTTTACGAAAGCCATGCTGTTGATCGTGAAGCCGTGGCTCAATAATGGGAGATAATTTGGAGCAGACTATTTTTTCAAATATTTTTGGTGTAGCTGATAAAATAGCAATACCTCTGTAATTCTCAACCGGCCCCTAATCTTTATTTTTATATATTGGTGTCAAATGTGATGACTTCCAAAATGAAGGAAAAATTCCAGTAGCAAGGGATTTGTTAAAAAGGATATATAAGGGTAAGATCAATGGCTCTTTGCAGTTGAATAAAAAGTAAGGAGAGTGTAAATCAGGGCCTGGTCCTTTATTAAGCTCAAGATATTCTATTGCTTTAAGTATTTCATCTTTTGAAATAAAATTTCTTCAATTAAAACGGCTGAATTTAGATCCGAGGAAGGAACGTAGTACGAAGAGCTGGTTGTAAAATAAATGGATCGAAAGTGGCTGGCAAAAAATTCATAAATATCCATTGGGTTGGAAGAGCTAGATTCCTGATATGTCATGAATTTAGGAAAGCCATGAGACTTGCGTTTTATGTTTACGAAATCAAAGATTTTTTTTGGATCACGAATAATCTTTTCACCAATTGTGTTAACATATGATGTATATGCTTCCCGGGATTTAATTTGAAATTCCTTCGCCAGCTCATCATATTTGGATTTCATCTCATGGTTCACATTGGATCTTGATTGAATTATTTTATAAAGCTTATATCTTTGACTTCGCAAGTAACGGAGCTCACTATCTAGCCAAGGCTCAGAGAGTTTGTTCTTCTTTTTTATCTTAGGTACGTGTCTATGAACTGCGTCCAAGGAAATCTTGTAAAAACGAGATACTGTATCGTGTGCACCTAACGTTGAAAGAGTACTAGTCCAGTCAATTTGACGAAGATAGTCATTTATGCCATCATAGTCAGCATTATAGAAGCCGTATACAATATTGTTATTGTAAGATAGCTGTTTTGCTTCATCGGTAGTGGACAGCTCCACAGAAAGTGCAGAATGGTGGAGGCTATTAGAAAATAGGTGCTCTGTTTCACCAGTCGGATTGACCACTACGCCGTCGGATGCGTTTGTAAATATCAGATCTAGCCAATTACCGTAATGGTTGGGAGTCGAAACAATTTGCTGCAAATCATTACCATGTAAAGTGTTAATAAGTTCGAAGTCAATATCGTCCGAAAGATTTATTGGCAGAAGGCCACCATCAGCTTCGTCGACCATGAATGACAAATTAGGGCGATTGAAGTCGCCGGAGATGATGACTTTGTCTTCTTCCTTGATGCAAGCAGCCAGTGAAGTAATTACATTAAACACATCATTGTAGATTATCTCACCTGATTTAGGTGGAATATAAAAAAACACCAACGAATAAATCCGATTTCTCCACTTTGATGCGGACGATTTTATGTTGATAAAATTTATTTGGAACTATGCTGACCAGCTTGCTGGAAAAGGAATTAAGCACAGCAATAAGAACGCCACCGCCCCGGGTCTGTCCAGTGCTATGATAATCTCTATTGTCCCTATAAATTGCCCAGTTTCCATCAAGAATCTCTTCGTTTACAAATTACTTGTTCAACCATGTTTCGGTCAGGGAAAGAACATTAACATGGCATGATTTGCCGTCAAGAAAGAGTTTATTGATTTTTCCTCTCATACCACCACAGTTGTGGTAAAAGAGTCTGAGGCGATTGGAACTGAGTGGAGTTTTACTGGGAACAAAAAAATTTCTGGTGTTCCTCTCTAGATCATTGAAGAGAAGATATATAATTGCTGCATACGTGTGAGGAATAAGTGTCCAGATCTTTTTTGGCTTGGGCTGGAGATATGCCGTATTCTTCATGGTATTTAAAATAAAGTCCACAGAGAGCCTCTATTTCAATGCGAAGACCTTTTCGTTGAATTGAAACTTTAATGTTTATCTTTGTTTTACCATCAATACACGTAGTATCAGGAGCTTTGTGCAAATAGGCCAGGAATAGTCTCACGTTATCGTAAATTCTGTTATCTCATAGCCTAGATAGGAGATATTTGGACTCGGGATCTTTGCTAGAGTTGATTGTTGCCCTCACAACTGGTGGGGTCTAAAAATGAACTCTTCTCATCCGTCAAGTTTACTGTTGAGGCTGGTAGTTAAATTATATGAGCTGAGGATGGAATCTGTACTCCTCTCTGTACGAAATTTGAGTATTCAGTTGACTTTTCCTTATTTTCTGCTATTGAAGTGGGGACAATACGCTCTGCTACCACATCATTGATACTTGGCAAACTGCTAGAAGCACTATTATTTTTTATGAGGGAAGTGGATGGATTTTCTATGGTAACGTCAACGGAACTAGGAGTAGTGTCTTTTGAAACTAAATGGGAAATTGGGTTTACAACTGTGTTAGTAGAAGGCTTAGAGTTAAGATCTTGGGTAGTTTTGTTTAACGTTTACTTATTTTTAATTTGAGGTTCATGCGATGGTTTCGTTCATGACATTTTTCGGTATTTATTTCCGGTTATTGACTTGGCTGATTTTCACTTGCTGAATACCATATCCTTCCAGACATAATCGCCATTTTTGACTCGGAGGTTAGTAAAAAGCCAGGCATATTGCCTTAGAATATAGCACTTTGAATGATGTCCTTCGTTTCATACGATTTGGGATGTCTTTCACTTTGCAGTCTTTGATCATCAGACACGTTTCAAATTTCTGCTGTAACCCAACGACATTCAGATTTTTAGGTACTTTCTTGAGGTAAAATACCTCCCAAATGTTTTCGCTGGCTTTTGTGGTTCTTTGAATATTTGCTGAATTGACTGACTCCGATTTCTTTAATCTTTTGTTCCAGTCATCCGAAGACCAGGTTGTGCCCAATTCGAAAATAGAAGAGACTACTGGAACTTGGATCGCAGGTCTTTCAATCGGCGTATCGCCTTTGTAGCATGAATGGTAATTACCTATTTCCTGTATAACGACACTAGAAGGGCATTTCGCTGTTAATTTAGCTGCACAGTGTTCACGACTTATATTCTCCCTAGCAACAAATTTTTTCTCTAACCCTTCAATTTTCGCAATCCGCCTCGAGTGTTGTGAGGCGTTTTGTTGCGTTGTGAAGTTAGTTGTTCTCAGTATCTCGTTCATCCAGTTTTGATTTAAATTTTCGGTACTTTGGAGCTGAATATTTGCAATCTGATTTTTCATTGCAATAAGACGGGAGTCGACTGCTTCGAGTGCTTTAGTGACCTTGACCGCAAGCTCATCAAAACTAGATGCCATCTCAACGAAGCTTTTATCATTTGCACGTGACTTTGCCTTCTGGCGTGCAATTAGCTGGTCCTTTTCATTGATGAGGACATCAATGCAATCAGTAGTTCGATCATATAAATCTCGAAATTTATATTCAAGGTATTGGCAGTCTGAACAAATGAAATAAGACTCCAAGGTAGGATGAAACCCGTCTCTTGGAACATCCATGCAAGCACCGTGCAGTTTGTGGGAACAGAAACTCTTGCATATAACATACTTAAAAGTATGATCGAAGGCCATGCAATTGGGGAAATCACACTTATGGGTCATTGTCCAAGATAAAATATAATTTAATAATTTATTTATTTAGTTTATTTATATATCTGCTATTGTTAAAACTGGTACACAGATTATTGAGAATCTTAGTCAAGGTCATTAGCAAGCAAAAGCCAAAACCAAAACGCAATTTGCATAGTCAACAATAATCACGAGTCAATGCAAATGCAATGTGACACCAAAATACAACAAACGATTGCTCCTGTCAAAAGTTTTCAAAACTGGCGACAATCACCAAAAGAAAACATAACGAAGAAAACTCCGTAGATAGAGGGTGCAAGCTGCAAATAATAGCGGACAATCAACAAATGGCCAAATTGCAGAAAGAAAATGATGAACTAAGGCTTGAGATACAGTCTCTCAAGGATCTCTTCAAGAAAGGGATGAAGCCTCAAAAGACGCAGCCACAAAATCAATGGCAACAGGTAACAAAGCCGAAGAAAAATACAAAGAAAGTAAATCCAGAGGAAGTTCTAAGTGCTGGTGGCACCAACGAGAGCCAAAATTATTTTGCAGCGCTGGAGGGATTAACCAAAGATATGGAAATCGAAGAAAACATCGGAGGTAATTTTAATCAAGATAATGACGTTAATTTTATTCAATATTTAAAGAACAAAAATAAGGAGAAAAAACCAGCCTGCAGTTCTGCTGGTTCCTCTGAAAAAGCTTCCAACAAGACAGAAAAAGTTCCGCCAATCAACGTGTTCGGACAAACCGGGAAAGATATGGTTCCGCTATTGGCAGCCGAAAATAAAATGGCCAATTTCGAAATCAAAAAAGTTAATGCCGAAAAATTAACTATGAGGACGAAATCACTGGTTGATTTCAAGTCAGCCAAAGATGCGCTGATTTCTGGGGAGGTTCCACACTTCACCTATACCCCAAAAAGTGAAAAAAATCAGACCTTCTTGTTGAAGGGTTTGGACAGCGGAGAGGATACGGTCGATCTTCTTCAGGTGCTCAAGGAGGCTGCACCAGATATTGATTTTGTTTCAGTCAAAGCCTTCGCGACAAGAAGGTCGACCAAAGAAAGGAAGAATTTACCACTTTACCTGGTACAAATTGCAAATAAGAGCAGTCCAAGTGCCCTTCAACAAATAAGGTACTTGAATTTCAGAGTGGTGAGGTGGGAACGCCTCCAGAAAAGAGAAGTCAACCAGTGTTAACGATGTCAAAGATTTGGACATTCGGCTACCAATTGTGCCATGCACTATCGTTGCGTTAAATGCAAAGACGTTCATGCTCCCGGTGAGTGCAAATCGGCTCAGACGGAGCCTAAAGAAAAATTATACTGCGTTAACTGCGGTCTTTTTGGTCACCCAGCATCATATCGAGGATGCTCCCGATATCAAGATGCAAAAGTTAAATTTGCTCCAAAGCAAGCACAAGTACACCGTAATATCATACCATCAAACTTCGTCAAGCCCGGAGTATCATTTGCACTCGCCGCTAGAGGACCAGCAGAAAATGCTGGAAATAATGTAAATAATGTAAGTGGCAATAATGAGCTGCTTCTCAAAATTTACCAGCAACTTAATTCTTTATCGGAGAGAATCGACAAACAAGATTCAAAAATTAAATTTGCTTTTCAGCCTTTAGGTCTTTCAAATGCCTAATAATAACTTGGCATCCAGTCATATTCCCATGGATAGGCTTCGCCTCATATCGATCAACGTCAACTCGATCGTTGCTATACATCGACGTGATTATCTCCTTGAATTTGTTGTTAAGCACAAGCCTGACACCATACTTCTCACTGAAACCCACCTCAACTCATGGCATTTCATGGAATTCAAAGATTTTGCATTCGTAAGAAACGATAGGGTAATAGGTGATGGGGGAGGTGGCACCGGGATATTGGTTAGAAGACCCTATTGTTTCCAAAATATTGAAAAAGTCGAATTCAAAAGCTTTGAATTTCTTGAAGTGTCCGTCATCAAAATTTCACTGCCAGGTGGGGATAAACTCTTCGTTATCTCTGCCTATGCAACTGGTCAAAATGTTCTCAAGTTCAAGGAGGAACTCAATTCCTTGTTTGAAATACTCGAATTGAACAGGCTGCATATTTATTATATTTTTGCCTGTGACCTGAATGCCAAGCATACATCATGGCTAAACGCCGCCAATAATCCAAGAGGTGTATTCCTGAAATCATGGATAACAGAGAACCAAATTGAATACAGGTGCAACCTATATGGGTTGGAGTTCCGAACATACCCTAGGACAAATTCATATTTGGGCCTCTGCATTGCTGACGCAAGACTTGAATTCAGCTTTAATAGTCCTCAATGGAAACTGCAGGTGCTTCCTTACGATAGCGATCATAACGCAATCGTAATGGAAATCAATCATCAAAGGGATGATTTCTTCCTCATTCCAGTTCAACATGAAAACCATCGGTTGAATTTCAAAAAAACAGACTGGGGGAAGTTTCAAAAGAAGTTTAATCGGGAGTACCAGAAGCAATGTCCCTCTTCTGATGATGGCAACGCTTGCTCAATGGTTCCTAATAACAGAAATCTAACTGACGATGAAATAGATCTCTATTTGTCGAAGTTTGAGAAGCTGACGTTGGAAACGATTGAGAAAGTTGTTCCCAAGATTAAACATCGAAACAATATGGAAGGATATGAAACACCAACCATCGCAAGGTTGAAAAGATTGAAAAGTCTTCTTCTCACCTGCGTCAACAATATTTATCGACGATTTGTGGACTACAACCATCCCTCGTTGGCTTTGTTGAAATTACACCTAAGGTATGTCTGGAACTTAATCCGTTCATACTTCAGGAGTGAGGTCAGCAATCAATGGGCGGAAAAACTGAGGGTTACTAGCCCACAGGACCCAGATGGCGTTTTCGCGAAAGTGATTAGCTTATTGCGCAGGAAGCCTCGAGTGAAGGTATCGAATCTTGAAGTCGCTAGTGATGAGATAAATCTTCTCGATAGAGCTGGTATCGAAATTGATAGTACGACTCCGGATAGAAATGGAAACAGGATTATATGTGATGGATTGCAGAAACTAACCCTGATTGGGACACATTTTGAATTGGTTCATCTGCCAAACCCAGAGAGAAGGAATGAAATATTTTCGGAGGTCGTTGAAGCAAAAGTTTGCGACTTCAAATCAAGCCTGAACGGCCAATCAATTCTTCATTTCGATGAAACATTAACATCTGACCTCATACCGAGCTTGAATCTTATTGATTATTTTGTCAGCTATGAAGACTTGTGTTTCATATTTCGCAGAATAAACAACAAAAAATCATGTAGTACTGACGGTATTCCAAATATAGTTCTCCGACATTTGCCTGAGGTTGCTATTAAGAATTATTGCATATTGTTCAACAACATGTTGAACAATTCATAGTTCCCAAATGAGTGGAAAAAGGCTAAGGTATTTCCGATCTTGAAGAAAGGAAAAGAATCTTCATGCCCTAAAAGCTATCGCCGAATCAGCTTGCTGCCTTACAACAGCAAGGTGTTTGAAGTGATACTCAACAGAGCATTAAACGCCCACATTGAGAAATATGAGTTGATGCCGAATTGCCAATTTGGTTTTCGTGCCAGGCATTCGACCATACATGCAATAACGAAAGTAACCTCAGACATCTGTTGGAAACTTAACAACAAAGAATGTGTTGGAGCATGTCTCATTGATATGGAGAAAGCCTTCGATACGGTGTGGTTAGATAGACTAGTTTTCAAACTTCTTCAGGACAGGTTCCCCAGACACCTTATCGCCATAATGTGTAATATATTATACGGGAAATCATTTATTGTAACTGATGGAAATCTGACAACAATGCGGGAATTCAAGGTCTTGAATGGTCTACAGCAGGGAACAGTTACTGCGCCTCTGGTTTTCTCAATATTCATTCGCAAGCTATTGAACAGCTTTGATTTTAATGTCTCGCCAACGCGATCATTGGTAGCGTTTGCTGATGATCTGATCATCTATACGGCAGACCGAAAAGCTACAATAGTTCAGAGCAATCTTCAAAAAATGTTTAATGATGTGCAGCTCTACACCGACAATTGGCGAATGAAAATCAATGCGCAGAACTGCGAAACAATCTTGTTTCGGACAACGCTGCAGGGGGCCAGTCAAGACCTGAAACGTAATTGGAAGGATTTCCACATTATGGCTGGTGAGGGCAGTTCAGAACGGGCTCCACATAAATCCTGTGTTCGATACCTCGGTGTTCATCTCGATCAGTATCTGTACTACACTGAACATGTCAAAATCATGCTCAGTAAGGCACTAAAAGTAGTCATGGCCCTTCGGCGACTCTTTCATTCCAGATACATCGATCGAAAAGTCAAAGTTATATGTTACAAGACCCTGGTTAGACCAGTTTTGACATACGGATGCCAGATCTGGTACAACCAGAGTGCTAGTATAATAGAAAGATTAAGAGTTTTCGAAAGGAAATGTCTTCGTGCATGTACTGGTTTGTACAGAAAGCCTGAGACGGATTGGAAGCACTATATATCGAATAGAAAAATTTATCAAACCGCTCAAGTGACAAGAATCGATATCTTCATATTGAAACTTCTTCGGAATCATATCGCAAGATCTGTAACTGTGAGTGAAACCCATGGATTTCACAGCCGTTCCACCCTACAGACGGGTATATTGTGACTTGCCTCACTACTGGCTTCGTTCCTCCAGAAGCATTCGTGTATTTGGACATGAATCGATATGTTTTTGATTCTGACAGCGTCCCAATCATATATCGACGGCCACCGATAAGAAGATAAAATATCCTCCGAATCTGAGTTCACGAGACCAACAATTCCAATGGAGATACTCATTTGCTAGATTCGTTGTGGCTGGTCGAGCTGAGATGGAACTATCTAGGTATTGGTGGCTGAATGACAATGTCTAAATTATTCGTGTTTATTTTCTGTTTTTGTGCTTTTTCTCGTTACTTAGTTTTTTAAAAATTCATCTCATTATTGCTACATCTAGTATTGTTGTTTATTTGTATTATAAATTAGGTATAGGTTTCAATATAAGGTAACGTTTTTTTATTTTTTGATTGAACTTATTTAGAATTAGGGTGTAACCTATTAGGTTTACGATATAAGTTCATTGTTGTGTTAGTAGTATAAGTAGTTTTTGAATAATGCTGGTTGGTTTTTTCTCCTTTTTCCAATTGAATCAAAAAATATCTAATAATCTTAATTAATTTTAATTTGCAAGTGTATTTTTTTCAGTAAATGTGTTTAACTGATAACGTATAAATTTAGAGAGCCATTCGGGCCATTAAGTTTTTTATAGTTTTATTGTTTGGAATTTGCTTTTTGTTCTTTTACAAATTTATAACGATTGGTATTAAATAAAGCGCTTTTGACTTTGACTTTGACTACAACAAACGATTTGCACAATTTACACAGTCAACAAAAATAGTAAATCAAAATGACACAAATTCGCGCGAAGATATGCTTGCGTTTAATGACAACGAACTTTTTATAAAACTGGATCAATGTAATAATGTAATTGAGTCTCTGGTAGCACTACTGAACCACTGGTACGAGGAAGTGAATTTTGTTAAGAAGGTGTTAGGGCGTAATTGGGCCACACTTACTTATTAACGACACGGGAATAATGAATTAATGAAAAAATTACTTTCCTTAACAAATCACAATTATTATTGCTCTATAAAAACTAGGTAAGAACGTACACGGAGCCCGAGCAAAACAGGTCCACTCGCGACAAAAATTTATAATAAAAATACAAATTTACCTTCTACATACATATGTTTAAGTCTTCGATAATTGTATAAATATAACATATGTATGAAAATGTATAAATAGGCAAATGTAGAAATAGTCAAAGACAAAACAGTTTGTAGTGAAAGTAGGTATTGAAAATGGCCGTAAAGGACTGCGGTGATGGTCTGCTGCTTCGGCGAAAGAGGATGGTAAGATCCGCCGAGATTGGCCTGATCTGGGGATGCGTGAATGCGCTGGCAGGCTAACGTTGCGGTGTCGTGGGGCTCAAAAGAATTTCGCATCCATGAATTCAGGGCTCAAATAAAAGTCGACCGAAGTCATCATTACCCGGCGATTCTTATGGCCCACAAAAAAGAGTGGGGCATCCAGATGGAGGTGATACCCCCTCGCACCCTCCCAACCGGATCAAGATCCAAACGTAGACGTGGTCATATATTTCCCATTTAAGTGTAAAACTCATACAAACATAGTTTGCATGAACTTTCCCATCAAAAGAGAATTATAGACGTGAAAAATTTATGTTATAGAATAATGTGATCGCATCACATAACCTTATACCATAAAAGAGCATGCGAGCAGAAGGCCACTCTACCCAGCAAGAGCCCTGTTAAACAAGAAAAAACGGAGGAGTGCGCCCGATTGATAGCCCATATTAGTGGAGGAGCCTGCGATCGATGCGGGTCCTATACCTGGTCCGGTAAAGCAAAATGGAAAGACCAAAGTTTATCATCGTTAGCAATTCATTATATTCATTGTAATATTCACGTACAAAGAAATATTTACATGTAATTTACGCATTAATGAGCTTTATTTTTGCTTTGTTCTTTTATTCAGTCTAATTTTTTCCTGCGCGATTCATGGAGGTAGTTGTACAGTATTACAAGAAAATATATAAATGTATATACGGGTGTACAATTTAATAACCGGAATTTTTCAGCGGAATTTGATGCTTTATTGTGGAAAAATTTTACAATATATTTTATTCAAAGTATTGTCCATCGAAAGCTACATTTCCCCATCTTTCAGGCAGTTTATGAATTCCGTCCAAAACAAATTGCGCCGGCTTGGTGGCCAAAAACGAATCTATCCAATTTCGGATGCCTTGCTCTGAAGTGAAGCGTATTCCGGTGAGGGTGTTTTGCATTGAGCGAATGAGCAGATATCCAACATCCAGCCACCATCTGTAAGGGAAGACTTTAGTGAGGAAAAAATATGTGATATGGTTAGAAACATCACTAAAACGCTGTTAGACCGAAATGACTTGCTTCAAGAACCGCAACAACCGGAAGTGTTAAGAAAATTGCAGTGCATCGAAAATAAATGCGATTCATTGGAGCAGAGACTACTCCAGCAGTATTGCACACAATGTGCTTCTTCCGATCAATATAATACAGTTAATCTGGAGTCATCAGAAATATCTCCAACATCTTCAAAGCTAGGCCCAGAAGTCTTAAGACCCATCTTCAAATTAGGCACGTTTTGGTCAGAGGATGAGTGGAATGGTAGGCTCAGGAAAATGAGGGCCGCAAATGTCATAAGCAATCGCCATAGCGAAGACGAAGACTATAGCATATTTTTTCTAAAAAAAATCACCAAAAAAAACCAATGCAACTATAGTGCAAAAATTCTTGGAAAACAACTTATTGCTTCAAGGTTGCAGAGTTCAGGACCTTTCACAAGGAAATAAGCGCAGCCGCTCTTTTAAAGTTTTTATCCCGCAAAAGTATGCATGGCAATTTTCAAACCATCAGTCAAAGAATGGTAGTGTTTTTTGGAATGGGATGAGCTTCAAGAAGTGGAAATCAAGTAAAGCCGTTTTCAGTAAGGATGTATCGAGTAAATATAAAAATAATATAATAAAAGCTCTCACAACTAACAAAAATCTCAATACTATCAATACTAATACTACTGACAACATTCTTCCTTTAAATACTAATAATATTGTAAACCCAGTAAATCCTTCAGATGGTAATCTACCAACAAACATTAATAGTATCAAACAGAAAGACCAGACCTCCGCTCTTGAACCTGAGAACATGACACGTCCCTCTAAACACCAAAATTTCGCAAGTAATGGAGTTCAGGTTCCATCAAAAGAAGGCTCAATTCAACTACCGTGCTCATCCAAAAAATCTTTGACCGAAAAAGAATCCTGTTTAGATGGTGATTCAAGAGAAAATAATGATAGTTTTATTCAGATAGACCATACCTCCACTGATGAACCTGAGAACTTGAAACGTCCCTCCAAATACCCAAATTTCGTTAGAAATGGGGTTCGGGTTTCATCTCGACAATGTAGAATTCAATTACCGTGTTCACCAAAAAACTTCATGATAGAAAAGGAATCTTACTTAGACCCTCTTTTACCTCCAGTCGTAAAAGCTACAATTAACTCTACTAGTGATATTGAGAGTAGATATATCTTATCACGACTACGGGAGCATAAGCTGTATGAGGTTGTTCGATTCTATCTATCCTACATGCATAAAGCACCTGAAACAACATGCATCGAGGGCAAAACGAAGACCCATTTGAAAGTTTTAATTCAGAGAGAAGGTCTTCCAATAGATCTAGATGCCCTTCACAAACTATATCTCAGCTATCATGAACAACTGGGAGTAACTTTCGAACAAGCAAAAAAAGACCTTGAAACTTACGCCTCATATGTAAGCTCTAATAACATATCTTCACTTCAAAAGTCACGGGAGCAGCATCATAAGTTTTTTCGTCCACAATAATAACACTAATTCCTCTAAATGCCTAAAAATGTTCTACCACAACTGTGGTGGTATGAGAGGCAAACTAAATAAACTCTTTTTGGACGCTTATTCATGCCCTTTCACTGTTCTTGCTTTCACTGAAACCTGGTTAAATGACTCGTATCGTAATGAAGAGATTCTCGATAATGATTGGACAATATATAGGGACGATCGAGATTTTCAGAGCACCGGACTGACGCGAGGTGGGGGTGTGCTAATTGGTGTACACAACTCCTTTTCAAGTGATCTTATTAATACTACGGCACATAAAACATTCCAACATGCAATAATTCGCATCAAATTTGATAAATTCGACTTATACCTAGGCGTATTCTATATTCCTCCGAAGTCCAGTGAGACAGTGTACAATGAAGCAAGTGGAATTATTTCTTCAATTGTTGGGCTTTTGAATGAAGAAGATAGAATTTTGATATTTGGTGATTTTAATAGGCCCAATTTAAAGTTTATAGTGGATGAACTTGACAATCGTCTTCTTCCAGTAAACCTTTTAGATGATAATGATTTCAACCTGGTATCCACCTTTTATTGCAATGATTTACAACAAGTAGGTCCGACGCCAAATCAAAATGGTAACTGGTTAGATCTCATTTTCACTAATGCATATGAGTGGTGGTTAATCCAACTAGTGATGCGGATAACCTTTTCTCAAATAGTCTTCACCATTCCGCGCTTTCGGTTGAATTTTCCACTGCTGAAGCTCACAATAATCTTTCGTACAATAACTCCATTGTATATGATTTTCGCAATGCTGACTACGAAAGCATTAAGAATTATATTTCTAGTATTGACTGGACTGGTAGGCTTTCAGCGTTAGATATAGATGATGCAGTAAATTTATTTTACCAAATTATTCTTGACGCCGTTGAAAGCCATGTACCTAAAATTAAGAAAAAGGACAAATTATCTGAGCCTTGGCTGAATAGAAAGAGAAGGAATAAATTGCATAAAGTTATGAATAAAAGGTCTAAAGTGAGCGATGATACTAAAAGAGAATATGATGAGTTGGCAAAAGAATTCAAATTAAAGTCGTCCGAGGCATATGAAACTTATGTTAACGTAATTGGCGAGAACATAATTGCCAACCCTAAAAAATTCTTCGACTTTGTGAATATAAAGCGCAAAGCTCACGGCTATCCCAAGGAAATGACTTATAAAGACTGCTGTTTCTCTCTCCCTGAAGAAATTTGTAAGTACTTTGCAGATCACTTTCAATCTGTGTGTTGTTTGCCAAACACTCCAGCTCATCTACATGACCTAGAACCAAATTTTACAACATTGCTTCAAGAAGTTTCAGTTTCAGAAGAAGATATATTTAAAGCAATTGAAAACTTGACATGAACCATGGTCCTGGCCCTGATTTACTTCCACCATCCTTTCTGTTTCAATGTAAAGATCATTTAGCTTCACCTCTCCATATACTTTTTAATAAATCCCTATTGAGCGGCGTGTTTCCAGCATACTGGAAATCTTCTCATTTGACCCCTATATATAAAAACAAAAGTAAACGGGCAGTTGAAAATTACAGAGGAATTGCCATATTATCAGCAACCCCAACATTATTTGAAAAAATAGTGTGTTCTAAAATATCCCCCATTATTGAGCAACGTCTCAATGACCAACAATATGGGTTCAGAAAAAATCGATCCACAATCACAAACCTCACAATTATGGCATCTAATATCCTCTGTGCAATGGAAAACGGACACCAAGTCGACGCAATTTACACTGACTTTAGTAAAGCGTTTGACCGTGTCAATCATACGATTTTATCACTTAAACTACGTAAATTTGGAATCACCGGCCCCCTGCTTGATTGGCTAGATTCCTATCTATCAAATCGAACTCAAAACGTTAAATTTCAGGGATATTTATCCAACGAAATTCAAGTCTATTCCGGTGTACCTCAGGGCAGTCATCTAGGTCCGCTTCTTTTTAACATATTTATATCGGACCTGTCTGAAGTGTTATCTGACATACCACATTTATTTTATGCGGATGATCTAAAATTATACCACGTTATAGCATCCCAAAAGGATTCACTGTTCTTACAAGATAAAATGAATTCCCTCCTGGAGTGGTCTAATAATAACTGTCTACATCTGAACCTTGAGAAATGCCAGGTGATTAGTTTTTCTCGGAAAAATATAATTTTGGTCAATGATTATCACCTCAACAATATAAAGCTTGCCAGTGTTGAGAGTATAGTAGATCTTGGTGTCCTCTTAGATAAGAAACTCCGCTTTAATTTACATTACGATGAAGTTCAGAGCAGGTCTAATAAAGTTCTAGGCTTCATCAAACGGCGTGCTAAAGAATTTAAAAATCTGTGGGTGACAAAAACTTTATACACATCACTAGTGCGCCCCATTCTCGAATACACTAGTGTCGTTTGGAATCCGATTTTCGGTATTCATACAGCGAGATTGGAGTCCGTTCAAAAACAGTTCTTGCTATTTGCTTTGAGATCCCTGTACGACCCACAAAATTTTCATAATTTGCCATCATATGAAAATCGGCTATCTATTCTTAATATGAATTCACTTGCCTCCCGTAGGACTATGATAGGCTCTTGCTTTGCATTTGACGTCCTCAGGGGTACTATTAAAGTTCAGTACCTCGCCGACAGGATAATCTTGAACGAACAAGCAAGATTTACACGACATTCTCGTTTACTGGTGGAAACCAAACATTCCACGATCTATGGTGAGAACGAGCCAATAAATAGATGTTGCAAAATTTTGAACAGTGTAGGTCACCTTTATTCTCAAACCATCTCAAGATCCCAAGTTAAAACAGCCGTTTCCAAGTTAATTTCGTTCTAATTCCTACTCGTCCCTATCCTTTTTCGTAACGTTAAAGCAATAAAAATGTGATGTAATGATAGTTATATATTTTTAAGAAACTATTAAGACATACTATATGTTATATTTTATTCATAAGGAAATGTATTTGTATTTATTTTTGTGTGAACACCTTGTTAGGTTTGATAAATAAATGAATAAATGAAAGTCTGTAGCAACCACGGGAGTCACCGCAGTTGCAGACATTAAGAATTAGCAGAGGGGTGTGTAGCCCGGGGTGGCATACTGAGGCCGGCTAGCGCTCAGTCGTGTCGTGGGTCTTTCGGGACACCCTCTGCTCGTGCTGAGCCACCTTACATATAAATACTAGCACATAGGGAAATGGACGGGAAAGGGGAGGTCATTCTGAGAAATGAAAAATATGGCTTTTACTGTAACATGGCCGTTATTTTATTCACAAAGAAATAAACGAATTTATATCACAATAAAATCTGCAAATTATCAATTTCAATAAAAACAAGAAAAAAACAAAGGACCCCTTTAAGATTTAACGTACGGAAGAAAATAATCAACTATAATCTTTTATATGAAGGAAAACACAAGGAAAAAAAAACGAGCTTGATGATGAGATGTTGTTAATATAATAGGAAAATAAACCAAATAAATACTCACACTACTCCTCGTTGATCTCCGAGCGCTCGGCGATGACAAAAAAAAGAGTGTGGGGCCACTGAAAATTTAACTTTAAATTAACTCGAAAATTCAAACAATACTAAAAAATCAAGGAGCACCCTTATCGCCCTCTCTGACCCGTCGTTCTGGCTTACTTGCAGAAACGAAAACTTTAATTCTGGAACCTGGCTCTCTTCGAAGTCCAACAAAACAAAGTTTTTGTTCTTGCTTTTCTGTTTTTTTTTTTTGGAGAAAGAATCACTCTCGACACTTAATTTTTATTTCAACTAGTTTGACTTCAAACTCGCACCAACAAAAGCCAAAAATTCTTCTCACTCACTAATATTTCCACATGGATCATAAGTTATTCCAGTTATTCCAGGGCAAAATAAATTACATTCCAACGAATGTAATTTATTTTGCCCTGCCTCACACCAAAACTTTCGCCACTCAACTTCACAACTAAATTATTCCTATTTCTTCTTCCGTCACAAAAAAATTAATCCCCGTTCACTTCAAATTCAGATCTCTGTATTTATTCTCACTTCTGCTGAAATTTTCAAATCCAAAAATTCACTTCACTTCACTCATAGCAATTACTCTTTTATATTTTTTTCCAAATATTCACTTCCTTTTTTTTCCAATTTTAAAACCCTCCAAAAATCAATTTTACGCGCACATAAAACACCCTTATCTTCTCCAAATCAAAATCTGACTCCTCAATTCCAACCACTTAATTTTCACCTTCCACGTTCATCCCATTCGATCCCGCAATCCCTTTTTTCAATTACCGCTGCCGCATCTGGGTAACGTAATCGAAGTTCATTACACTTCGATTCCGCTACCCACACATTTTTTATTCCCGTATCGACAATCACAATAGTATCCATTGACTTGCATATATGGCAATTTACATCCCCAAGAATCGCTTGATTGAATGTAAAGTGTCACATATACATTACGAAAACTATTGATTTTGCCGATACCCCAAAAAGAATACTTCCGTGCGCCCGGGAAAACTTGAACTCAGGGTTCCAGCAGACTCAAGATCGAGGACTCACGACGCAGCCAATGGTGCCGTGGATGGTCGATCTCCCATTCATCTCATAAGCAACTTCAACGATGCATTTGGGCATGAGATTGAATCTTGTTAGTAATCAGTGAATTCATTTTTGTTAGTATAAAAAAAATAAAATTTGTTAGTGGGAATGGAATTAGTTAATGTTAAGGAAGGAATTAGGTTTTGTTAGGGAAAATGAATAGAATTAAATTTTGTTAGTGGGAATTAACAAATGGAACGTTATTAGTGGGAAAATTGAAATTATTAGTAGGTATTATTTTTTTCGTAGTTCTTAATAAGGAAAAAGGGTAGTATTGTGATGATGGGGAAGTAAAAATTAAAGGAAAAATGGAAAAATGTAAAAAAAAAAAAATAAATTTATAGGGGAAAAGGTAGAGTTGCCCAAAGGGAGATGGAAATATTACGGCGGCCGTTGAAGTTGCGAATGGGAGATAGTCGGTACGCCGGTATTCGCAACAAGTCAGACGGAGCAAGGTTCGGACTGTAAGGTGGGTGGGCCAAAACTTCCGATCCACTATTTTCCAAATAGTTTTTCACGGGTTTTGCAACAAGTGGCCGAGCGTTGTCATGATGCAAAATTATAGCCTCGTGTCTGGTCGCATATTCTGGGCGTTTTCGATGATGGCACGCTTCAAACGTATTAATTGTGTTCGGTACAGGTCACCTGTGATTGTCTGGCCTGATTTCAACAACTCTTAATATAACGGCCCCTTCTGATCCCACCAAATACACAGCATAACCTTGGCGCCATGGATATTTGGCTTCGCCGTTGATTTGGCTGGTTGGCCGGGCTACACGTATGACTTTTTGCACTTGGGATTGTCATAATGGATCGATTTTTCATCCCCAGTCACGATCCGATGCAAAAATGATTTCTTTTTATGGCGCTCCAGCAGCATTTCAGACATACAGAAGCGCCGTTCAACGTCTCTCGGCTTCAACTCATAGGGGACCCAATTATCTTGCTTCTGAATGTATCCGGCGGCTTTCAAACGTTTCAAAATGGCTTGCTGAGTCACTCCCAACAATTTGGCAAGTTCGTCTTGCGTTTGACACGAATCCTCATCGAGTAGCGTCTCCAATTTTTCGTCTTCAAACTTGTTTGGCTGTCCTGGGCGTTCTTTGTCGTTGATAGCTATATATATATATATATTGATAGCTGTTAAATTTACCTTAAAAATGACATGTATATAAAGTTCGCGCTTTCACGATATTTGTTATTACGGACGTCTAGCGTCAAATTCCGGTTATTATGTTGTACACCCAATATATATCATATTGAAAAAACGTGAAATCGAAACTAGTGCTATAATCAACTACGATGAAACAAAATACAGAAAAGATATAAAAAAAATTATAAGTAGTTGATCCAAACGTGAAGTCTAATCAAATTGCGATAAGGACATATCTAATGAATTCATTCTTTTCAATTTATATAGCGAAATGGAAAGATGAAGGTTTTGTCGTATCGACTTTTCTTTCCACACATATAAGTCGTGCGTATACGATCGAGACACGTAATTTCGGAAATTTCACATTCGTTTATCGTGTAGTTGATATATCCCAAATTATCGAAATATTTTCCTAAAGTTGTCTCTGTAGTTGTCAGGTCAGTAATTTTTCATATGTCCTTGTCTTTCGCTAGCGTTTTGTTACAATAATTTTATTTACTTTCACGTCAATGTTCAAATCATATTTTTTTAAATGTCTCCTCGTTCATTTAAGTAGGAAAATATATGGAAATTGAAAGAACTATTTAAAAAAAACTAGATCAACACATTTGTACAAATATACCTATATAATCGATTATATAATGTGTCTTCATTTTTCCTATCATGCATATACGTCTATAGTTTTGGTTTCTATTAGACTACGTTAGTGGCAAATAAACTTCCCTTTTTTTACTAAACTTATCGCAAATATAGAATTAGTAAAGTAGTCCGCATGGCTTAGTGGTTAGAGCACTGCGCCCGTAAGCCGAAGGTCTCTGGTTCCAGTCTCGTTGGCGTCAACGAAATTTAGTTCGAGTGGTTTTTCGGACGGACTATAAGCCTGTTCATTTATGATACGTGCTGGTTTAAAACCAGAAGATATCGCAGCTGGGTGGATGGACACACGGCCAAAGCGTGATAATGATCATATCACCTTGTGGAGGGCCGATACATTCGATCATGACAATGAGATACTCTAACTATCTCTAAGCGAAGGCCCGAAAGGGGCTGTAGGGCGACAAAGAAGAAAGAAGAAAATAAAATCCAAATAAAATTCAAAATAATGTTGCCGCGCATTTTCATTTGCGAACCGAAATATCATACACATAACATCACAGCATACAAGACTGCGTAGATCCTCGGTCGATAGAATACCTTGCAACATCAAATTTTCAAAATAACTCAAAACGTGGGAAGACTTGAAATTGATATGATTAATGCCGCGTTTGTCGATACCAGCTTTTCATAAACATTTCTTTTCAATATCACGCTCACATCGATTTCTTCCAAAAGTGTGCTAACAATTGTAATTTTCTTGCTGTGAAAATACACTTCGGCAACTGATAATTCAGGTGATATAATTATTTGTTTAAAACTTCCATTTAAAGTACGCAAAACACATGGAATATCTGAGAATCCGCTATTTCGAATTTACGAAGGGTATTTTCAAAGCCAGTACTTTGGAATATTTCCGTGAAAAGAGCGTTCACCACAACTGTTAGGTATTGCTGGTCGTTCAAAAGAAAATGAAAACGTCTTATCGAGGTTATACCAGGTGATGAATCATGGGTTCACGGCTATGACATCAAACCGAACACGACATTAATCTAATCTCGTAAACACCCACCGTGCATTTACTAGTTTTAATTTTTTGAAATGAACCGTCACTCCGAATATTACTTTAGTTTTAGAATTTATTAAATGATTTTGTGATCTAAATTCCTTCCCAAACGCATAAATACCGCTTCAATATCTTAGAACTACCCCGAACTGTCTTTTAGGAATATTTTTCAGGAAGTCTCAGCACACAACGTCACCCAAGTCAGCATTTTTTAAAAGGAAATAAAATACTATATGTAACTCGTCCAGGGACGGACGCAGAAAAAAATTTTGGGGGGGGGTCCGATCGAAAAATTTGGAATAATTAAACAGCTCGGCTCTAACAAACCGTAACGTTTTATTTGTGTTTGACAAACTTAGTATTTATAACTTATGATTGTTCATTAAATCGCGTGTTGATTGGCGGTCTGCGAGTTCTATTTTCCAAAAAATAAACACAAGACAAACATCAATTTTTGGGTAAAAATAGCTAAAAATTGTGATCATAATTTAAAAAAAAAAATTTATTTTCACTCAATTGGAATTTCATTTAACGTTATAATATTTTATAATATAAGAAGCATTAATTGACAGCACACGAATCAAATGATGAAATTGCAATACATATGATCTACTGCCTTTAATATTAGGCAGACTATTTACAGAGTGATGTCAATTCTTCTTGTTCTTTTTGCGAGAATATCCAGAATTTGATCACTGGTAACATTCACATCTCTGTGAATGTTAAGAAGCGCCAGTCCATTCAGCCGTTCCTCTCCAGTTCGGTTGCGCAAGTAAGTTTTTAACCTTCGCTAAGTGGAGAAGGACCGTTCACTAGAGGCAACTGTGACCGGTAGTGTCCACAAATTTGAAGAAATCTGTATACCTGGCTGTAAAATCTTCTATTGCGAACGTCCAGAGCTTCGATGAATGTTTTTGGCCGTTCTTTTTCAGGAATTTTTGAACAGAACCTGGAATAAAAAAACAATTAATAAATCAAATAGACCCTTTTTTTTAACTGCGAAAAACTGATGATTACCTTTTGCACAGCTTGATGTCTAATTGCAAGTCCTCCGTAGACCCAGTGATGTCGTTCGGCCATTTTTCTTCAAAAACATGGGCGGTTTTTTTTATTTCCTCTTCATCGAGTTCTGCGCATTTGGCTGGAATGATATTCTGTATCATTGACAACAGTGCTCGATGTTCGAGAAATCTCGTGTCCAGTTCTTCCAGATATATATCCAAAAATGGAATGAATATTGATCGTCGATAATATTCTTCAGCATTTCCAAAATAGTTGTCACGATTGTTTTGACGTTCTACTCGCCGAGGAACAGTTTGCTCGATACCAATCTTCACAGCAATTTGAGTCGCTGACTGGAACATTTCCGCAAATTTTTCGTCGGCCCTGGCACGCATCTCCTTTATTTCTTTGTGAACATTGTTCGCATATTGGACGCATTCACTTAAATCGCAATCTTCTTTTTGCAAATTCTGGCTCAGGTTCTTCGTCAAGCTGAATACCGGTACCATTACAACCAATGCAACTATGAATTGCGCTGTTTGGATTGAAGCAAGCAAGCTGTTTGGCTGTACTCCATCTGTTTTTGATCTCAGCTCATTTAATTCTTCGAGCGTCAAGCAGATGAATTCCAATGCTTCATGAAACAATCCCAGAGAAGCAAGATGCTCGACCCAACGCGTTTCACAAAATTTTAAAAGACGTGTCTGCTTGGCACTAAGATTTTCTGCCAGGATATGTTTTTTCAACAAATTTCCAGCTTTGCTCGACAGACGAAAGAAGTTGACGACTTGCTTGACTGTTCCAATGCAGTTCCGAATCGGCGTAATGTCGCACGCATGGGTAATTGCCAGATTTAGATTGTGATTGGCACAATGAAGATAAAGAGCATCTGGACATGTTTTCTTTACAATAGCTGCACAGCCTTTCAGCTCTCCACTCATTGCTCGAGCTCCATCATAACCTTCAAAATAAACCGTTAAAATCCTTGTTTTACAAATCAAAAGTTTTTTCTATGGTTTCAGAGCTCCTATATTTATAAATCCGATTCAGGAACTTGTGTAATTGAAATTTTCAAAGCACTATTCAACTCAACTTGGTTTGGGTTTTAAGACTCTTTCAAAATCGAATTAAAATCCGATTTTCAAGATATTTCAAAAATCATTTTTAAGCAAGACTCTAAAACTGTTATAGTATTTAATCCACATAATATATGTATATATATTCTTAAGTACTAAGAATTCTTGTCTAGATTTCATACTAAAATTAATTCAAGAATCAAATTTAGCTAGGTTTGTCAAAAGGTTTTATAAAATCCTATTCAGAGAAGATTTTAATTGAGTTGAAAAATATCATTTTTAAGCTAGTCACTAAATCCAATCCAGAGTGAATTTTTCTATGCTCGTAGAAAGTTTGATCCAAAACTTCAATGAATAGTAGCTCCAAAACTTCACTTTCTTTTTCTACTTTTAGCTAATTCATGTTAATTTAAGTTTTATAGAGTGAATGCAAGTTATACAACGTTTGGTATTGGATGAAAGTGTTTTTTATTTCATACAATATAAAACAATGTTTAAAATTATATGATGATATTTTATAGTGATTCAAGTTTTGATAAGTTCATTTGAGTTTTCATTCGGTTGAATTTTTTAATCGGTCAATTTAAATTTTATTGAATGAATATAAGTTATACTACGTTAAATATTGGATAAAAAAAATTTTTTCATACATTTATGTTTAAAATTATATTATGCTTTTTTATAGGGATCCAAGTTTTAATTAGTTCATATGAGTTTCCATTTGATTTAATTTTTTAATTAGCTAATTTAAGTTTTATTGAGTGAATGTGAGTTATACTACATTAAATATTAGACAAAAATATTTTTTATTTAATGCATTAATGTTTAAAATTATATAATGATATTTTATAGTAATTCAATTTTGAATTAGTTCATTTGAGTTTTATCCTTGTTAATTTGAGTTTTATCCAGCTTACCTTGCCCTTTCATGAAATGAGTGTCCACCCCAAGTTTCTGCAAAGTTGTAAGCAGCGTATTTGCAAGGCCGGTGCCAGTCACATCCTCTACAGGAACGAAGCACAAGAAATCTTCTCTGATCGTGTGTCTCCTTTTGATTTCTTGAATGAACCTAGCTCCAACCGTGAATTGTTCAATTCCACTTACATCAGACGTTTCATCTGCGGTTACAGTGAAACATTTCGTCTCATTGATGCGTCTCACCAACTCTCTTGTGATGATTTCCGCTCCAGCATCAATGATCTCGTTCTGAATTCTATGGCTCAAGTATCTTGCATTACAACCAGCCACCTTTAAATGTTCTTGCAGTGCTACATCTCCACTATCCACAGAAAAACGCAGAAGTGCCCTGAAATTCCCGTCGTTCTCTTCTGGAATTTCCAGCACCAATGGGCCATCATCTCGACGTCCTCGTAGCGCCAGTCCTTGTCTGCAGCAGAACAAAACCGCACGAATGATGGGAGCAAGCTTCCATCTGTTTTCCAATTGCAGCCGTTTTCGGCTCTGATAGATCTCGACAATGACATCATTTTTCTTATTTTCATAAATGAGCTTAAAATTCTGTGCATTTTAAGGGCGTCCAAGTGATACTTTTCGTTTGGTGTTCTTTAAATTTCTCTAAAGCTCTCTTCCAATCTTTAACACAAGTTTGCACAAATTAACTCAAACGTTCATGTTTTCCTTTTCCAACTTCTTTTTGCGCAAATAAAATGCAAACTCGACAATAAGCGCCGTCTTCTGAGGCTGAGTAAGTGAGCCAAGGATACTTTTGTAACCACGAAAGTTGGAATTTCAGATTTTTTTTGTTCATTTCCGTTGCTGGAAACACAAAATCAGCATCCGGTGTCCATACATTTACAAGGAGATCGTACATCTCGGTATTTTCAAGTTTTCTTCTACCGAACCATTGAACATCATGGACATGATCTTGAAATTTCTGAGACTTCTGAAATTCATACAAATTTTTTCTTAGATTTACATAGTATTCGTTTGAAAAAATTTAGTTTATTGGTTTTTCTCGCAAAAATAATTTTAAAAATAATTTTTTATAGTCAGTTTAAAAAAAAAAAAAAATCGTCACTAGTGAGATTTGAACCCGCGATGATTGAGTGGGGAGCTTGTGCTCTAACCGCTCTGCCACAACATATTTGAAGATAAAATGTAAAGTATCTTACACTGTAAAATTTGAAATTAATTTCTTTAAATAGATTAAAAATTCAAAACGACGTCAACGAATTAGAATTGTATAATTTTAAAACCTCACTGCAAACCGTCAAACAGTACATCAATAAAATATGATGCAATTGTACGAAAGTCTGTTCAGTGAATTTCGAGCGGAAAAAAGTTCCTGTACTTTCCACGTTCATGAAAATTTTATAAAAAAGAAAATGATATAACGCATTCAATTTAGTTATTAAACTCAAATTTTAATCAACATTTTACTGGGTGTAAATTCAAAATACTTACTATGGGCTCCGGTTGATGATCATTTTCCTCGTCATGCCGCGATTTTTTTGCTGTTGATACTTCTTCAGCCTGTTTAACTGATCGTTCGCATTCGCGTTTACCATTTGCATTTGTCGGTTTAAAAAAGGCTGTTATTTTAACAGGTGCCATTTTTATTGACGATGAAGCAAATGCATTTCAACACTGTGGGAGGTCAAACCGACTAATAACTCACTCGATATTTACTGGACTATTGCACTTTATTATTTCCGTCTTACATGTAGATTTTTCGCGCGCGTACAATTCGTTGATCGTAAACGGTTCGTATGCGTTTCGTATTTTGTTCGTGCTCCACTGACTGCCCGGCCGGGCCCGGCAGGTATTTATACCCCGTGTCTAAGAACATTCCAGCAAATGAAAATCCGAGAAGCGCCCGCTTTCCCAATAAGGAAGGCCACAATGTTCAACACAATTGATGCCCATCCGACTGCCTTGCCTCTACTCGCGATTCATTTCATGCAGCCGGTCCAATGGCAAACCAAACTTCTCCATATTTATATTGGAACAACCAATTTACTATGAAACATATTAATATTGAACTTTATATACAAATTTTTCATCCTTGCAATCAATCAATTACTCCGTCCAGGCGGCACTTTGCAATTCGCTGTAACTAGCACAGACACATCCGGTCGACTACAGCAGCTTTAAATTGCTTAGAATTTCGTCAAGATGAAGAGTTCTTCCAGCGCTAGGTGTATGGTGACACACGAACTCCTGATCTCAAACACAAAATGTCTCGAACCGAGCTACTAAACTTTTCATCCGCCCTAACCCCAAAAAGAATTCTTTGACACTCTTCCGCTCCATTTCATTCCCAATTTAGTTTACCGGTAAGGTGTTGATAGCTGTAAATTTTATGTGGTGGATTTAGATTGTACTAAATGAACTAAATTTAAACGGAGTAAAGAAAAATGAATAGGGTTTGAATTAACAATAAAAGTTAAATCTCATAACGAATGTAATTAAAGGGAAACATTTAAATTTAATATAAAGGAAAATTGATATAAAATTACATTTAATAATAATAATAAGAAAGAAAAATATTTTACAAATGACGATTGTGAATGATAGTAATTAATTATTTTTCTAAATCTGCCACATAAAATCACAAGTAGGGGATAGGAAGGTTTTCGAGGAGTTAGCTTGTGAAACTGCTCGATCAATACAAGTTCGTTACCTTGTTTAGAAGTAAAGTTATCGTGCGTTGATAGACTCACCACGCATGCGTGTGCGAAATCCAGTATTAAAGCGCCGGAGCCGACACCAGGAATTTTCCTTCAGTTGATCTGTGACTGTTGCCCACAAATAAAGCGTACTCATATATATTCAAAGTTATCTTTCTCTTCAAACCTATCGCCCCTCTGTCCATTCGATAATCTCAACAGGTTATGGGCCCAGGCAAGCATCCTACGCAACAACCGATTATCGAAGTCAGAGAACGATAGAGAGAAAACGGTTACCTCGATTTTTTCTTCCTTGACGGTCGACACGTGGTCGCCATTGTAGTGTGCCGGTAAACGAGTACGGGAAAACAATCGAACGAAAATGGCGGAATCAACTCTGATAAAGAACATCAAGAAGTTGGTGGAAATTTCGAATGAACTCGATGCTTATCGCGAACGCGTTACAAGACGTCGTTACGGGTGCGCGAGTGATGCCGGCAGACGCAAACTCGGCCCATGGCAAAAAGTGGGCGAAAGACAACGCGACGGCCATGTGCATAGTTTCCTCGTCGATAGAGGATTTTCAGCTCGACTGTATGCTCAACTGCACTACACCGAAGCAAATGTGGGACTAATTGGTGAGAATTCAAAAAATCAGCGTCAAACAAGATGCTCTTGCTACAGAAGTTCCATGGACATCGTATGGATCCAAACGAATCGGTTGTACAACACGTTTCCCGCGTATCAAACATGGTGTCTCAACTGAAGGATCTGAAAGAGGCGGTTTCGGACCCGGCCATAATGGCGAAGGTACTTGGAAGCCTACCGGTAAAGTATAATGCTCTCCAGACAGCAAAGGACAGTGTACAAAAGAAAGTCAAACCCTTGATAACCTACTAGAACGATTATTGAAGGAAGAAAGAAGACTTGAAGGTGACTATGACGTCACTCGAGTTTTAGCCGCTGTTAGTCTTGGCGGGAACAAGAAAAACAAGTTCGTCACGAATCAAAAAAATACAATACAATACGCGAATGCCGGAAAAAGAAAAGGGACAAGGACAATGCCGATGAAAACCCTCGCGAGTGTGCGTTCGTCGCTTCGACAAGTGAACAAAAACAGCGACAAGTGAAATCGGAGACAGTGCCGAGTAGCGAGGTCGTAGAACGACTCATGGCAGCTGACACAAGCGATATCTGGATTACCGACTGCGGTGCGTCCAGGCATATCACTTACCGACGGGACTGGTACAGCTAGTTCGAACCAAGCAGTGGCGATTCGATACGCTCGGGGACAATAGCGTGTGCGACGTTACCGGTAGTGGCACTGTGCTCATCGATAGACCAGTGAACGGTAAATGGTGTGACGCTCGAATTGAAAACGTGCTCTACTATCCAAAGATTCGAAAGAACTTTTTTTCAGTCGGCGTATGCATTGAAAAAGGTTTCGATGTTTGTTTAGAGGAAAACTAGTAACAACTAACCGTGACGGTGAAGTTTTCGATGTCGGTGTGCAACCAGACAATCAAATTTACTGAATGCTCTTTAAAGTGAGAAAACCAAGTGCTGCGAGAGAAGCAAATGTGTCAACTGTCAACTTGCGTGTCTGGCACGAACGACTGGGACATGTAAACAACAAAGTTTTGCGCAAAATGACGCAAAAAGGGCTAATTCGAGGTGTGAAATTAGCGGACATTGACAATTTCTTCTGTGAATCGTGTGCTTTCGGAAAAGTACACAGGCTTCCGTTCAAAAAGAACGAGACAAAAAGGAACACAAAACTGGGAGAATACATACATTCGGACGTATGCGGACCAATCTCAACAGAGTCCATCGGTGGTGCAAGATTCTGCATAACCTTCAAGGGTGACGCATCAGGATTTCGGTATGTTTACTTCATGAAACAGAAAGGTTGATCGACAACAAATTCGGCAAGCCGATGAAGGTGTAACGTACTGGCAATGGACGAGAGTATTGCAACCGCGAAATGAAGCAATATCTCGAGGCTCGTGGTATCGAGCTGGTAAACACGGCACCTTACACTCCTCAGCAGAACGGGAAAGCCAAGTGTGACAACAGAACGATCATCGAGAGTGCGCGCACGATAATAACGACAAAGAAACTTCCTCTGTCGCTATGGGCGGAAGCAGTTGGTACAGCAGTGACCGTGCTCAACCGAGTTCTGGCTACCGGTAAAGAGAAAACGCCATACGAGATCTGGTTTGGAAAAACACCAGATGTGTCCCATTTTCGAGTGTTCGGATCGGATGCGTACATGCATATTGACAAACAAGCTAGATCCCAAGGCTACAAAGTTGATCTTAGTTGGATATCAGAACAACTCGATGAATTACCGTTTGTACAATCCACATAATAAGAAAACATCTGTACCGAGAGCCGTCACATTCATCGAGAAGTCGCAACTTGGGGCAGAAAGAGGAAAAGAATGTGGCACAGCCCGTCGAGCAGCAACAGGAGGTAGAATGCCAAGAAGCTCAGAAAGAACCTGAAAGAAACAAACAACCAAAAGATCCTCGAGAAGAAGATCAAAATCAACGGGATAGTGACAGACAACTGCGGGATCGTGCAAATATTTGACGACCGATAAGTTATCATGTCGACTTCGCTGAATATAATCCACCAAACACATTTCAGGAGGCGATGAACAGTGCCGAGGCAGAAAATTGGGCCGCGGCGATTCAGGAAGAGTTCGACGCGCACGAGCAGAACGAGACTTGGTCAATCGTACCAAGGAAAACGGATCGAGAGCCCATAGATTCGAAATGGGTGTTCAAAGTTATACGAGACACGTCAGGTGACGTATACCGGTACAAAGCGAGACCTTGTGCACGAGGGTTTCAACATAAAGAAGGACTCGACTACACGGAGACCTTCTCGCCAGTCGTGAGATACGACTCGCTGAGAGTTCTATTGGCCATGGTGACTGAACAGGACTTGGAGCTCACACACTTTGACGTGAGAACAGCCTTTCTTCACGGCAAGCTGAAGGAAGATATCGACATGAAAATTCCGGAAAGATTCAACGTCAAGAAAGAAGAAAAATGTGGGCTCATTTGTAAACTGAACAAGTCCTTGTACAGCTCTAAACAAGCACCCAGGTGCTGGAGTTCTTAGAGAAATATCAGTTTTGCCAAGCGGAAGCCGAAAAGTGTATCTTTCAAGGACGCGTAAACGGTGTAGATGTATTTTAGCGCTTTTTGTAGATGAAGGACTCATCGCAGCAAAAACAATTGAAGCCCTTGAGTCGGTATTCAAATCATTGGGTAACGCGTTCGAAATTACGATCGGGGATGGAAAGTTATTCGTCGGGGTGCAAATAGAACGAAATCGAGTAAAAAAAACCGTGTTCTTGCATCAAGAAGCGTATGTGAAGCAACTTCTCAATCAATTTCAGATGATCGACGCAAAAGCGGCAAGTGTTCCTGCCTATCCGCATGCATGACTAGTTCCAAACGATCGCGATGATGAAAACTCAAGTACGTTTCGAGAAGCAGTGGGCTTTGTTGCGAATTCCGGCGTACCAACTTCCTCCCATTCGCAACTTCAAATTGCTGCCTTAATATTTCCACCTTCCTTTGGGCATTCCTACCTTTTCCTCCATACATTTATTTATTTTTTTTTACATGTTTCCATTTTCCCTTTAATTTTTACTCCCCCATCATCACAATACTACCCTTTTTCCTTATTAACAACTACAAAAAAATAATACCTACTAATAATTTCAATTTTCCCACTAACAACACTCCCTACATTAATTCCCACTAACAAAATTTCATTCTATTCATTCTTCCTAACAAAACCTAATTCCTTCCTTCATACTAACAAATTCTATTCTCTAGTTCCCATTAACAAATTTTATTTTTCTTACTAACGAAAATTAATTCACGTTTCCCTACTAACAAAATTCAATCTCATGCCCAGATAATCATTGAAGTTGCTTATCTGATGAATGGGAGATCGATAAGGCATAGCTCCATTGGATACGTCGCGAGTTTCGACCGGGCGACTGTTGGAACCCTGAGTTCAAGTTCCCCCGGGCGCACGGAAGCACTCTTTTTGGGGTATCGGCAAAATCAATAGTTTTCGTAATGTACTCGTATGTGTGACACTTTACATTCAATCAAGCGATTCTTGGGGATGTAAATTGCCATATATGCAAGTCAATGGAAACTATTGTGATTGTCGATACGGACCAAAAGATGTGCGGGTAGCGGAATCGAAGTGTAATGAACTTCGATTACGTTACCCAGATGCGGCAGCGGTAATTTAAAAATGAAAGGGATTGCGGAATATGATTTGGGAAAGGTGAGAGGAAAAAAGAAAGTGGTTGGGATTGGAGAGTGAGTTTTGGACTTGTGAAGGAGTGAAATTCTTTTGCGGGTTCGAGGAAAGTTTTTCTTTGAAAATTTGGAGAATAAAAGGTGGTTGAAATCAAGGTGTGAAGTTTAATGTATTGATTAAATACGTTGAAATAAAGTGGAATTTTTGAGAGTGAAACAAGGAAACAGTTGAGTGTAGAAAAGATTTTTCATAGCAGAACGGTTTCTTCCTAGTGTTTGTGATACGGATGAAAAAGTAATTAGTGGATACAAGAAGTGGAAAGAAAAACCCAAAACAAAACAAAACAAAAGAAGAAAACGAGAATTAGATAGTGAGAATAGTGACAAGTGATAGAATTGATCACTTTCTGATCCTAAACTGAAGTTAGGAATTGTAATTTTTTTGTGGGCAATCCAAAATTTGTATAAAAAAGAACGGTTTTATAATGCATTAAGTCTGAATTACTTGTGGGGGTTGAGTTTCCCAACAAACGGAAATATTGACTAACTTCTACGAATTATTAAATGAAGTGAAGATCAATTAAGACGGTATTAACGGGAAATCACGAGCGAGTGGAAAATTATGTTGAAGTGGCCGCTTATCAGCATTTAATATGTTTGAAAATAACGTCAATTAAATTTAATTTTGCAGTGACCCCACCTCTTTATTTTTGCGTCCTTCGCCGAGCGCTCGGAGATCCACGGAAAAAGAAGAGGGTAAGTAATAGTTAATATTTGTTTTTCCTTGTTTCTTATTTTCTTTTTTTAAATCTTTTTTTATTCATTGCATTTTTTCCCCAGCTTATTGAAATTGTCTATTTTTCTTTTGGATTAAAATCTTAAATAGTCTGTTTTGCATTAAAAAAAAAAAAAAAAAAATTATTGAGGGGTCTGTTTGTTTTTGTTTTGATTGATACATTTCTTTTGTTGATCTTGTAAATTTCTTTTTTTTTGAATTCAATAAAACGGCCATGTCTCGTTAAAACAACCAATTTTCATTTCTCAATATGACCTTCCCTTTCCCGTCCTTTTCCCACTGTGTTAGTTTCTTGATGTAAGGTGGCTCAGCACGAGCAGGGGGTGTCCCGGAAGACCCACGACACGACTGAGCGCTAGCCGGCCTCAGTATGCCACCCCGGGCTACACACCCCTCTGCTAATTTTTAATGTCTGCAACTGCGGTGACTTCCGTGGTTGCTACAGCTTGTTAATATTTCTTGCGGTTGTGACGCGGCCGGATATCACATATTCGGTGAGCTCAGTTAGTAAATTTCTTAACAATCACCACGAGAGCCACTGGCAAGCGGTGAAACGAATCTACCAGTACTTGGTCGGAACAACGAAATTCGGGATAATGTACAAAAGCGAGGGGAGTAACTCGAAGTTACAGGGGTTTTCAGACTTGGGTTTCGCAAGTGACGTGGAGACGGGTAAATCTGCCACGGGGTATGCGTTTTGTCTATCGAACGGAATTGTGACATGGTCGTCCCAACGACAAAAGCTAGTCACACTCAGCACAACGGAGGCTGAGTACGTCGCGGCAGCAGCGGCTGCGAAAGGGGCCATTTGGCTGAGAAAATTGCTAAACAATCTCGGGTGTCGACCGGTAACGGCGACAGTTCTGCGAGTAGACAATCAAAGTGCAATCCGATTAATCAAAAATACGGAGTTCCACAAGTGAGCCAAGCATATAGACATTAAGCATCAGTATGTTCGCGAAACTGTGGAGAGTAGGGAAATATCGGCAGAATATGTTCCTGCGGATCAGCAGCTAGCTGATATATTTACCAAAGCACTTCCAAAGAGACAGTTTCAGCATCTATGTAACGCTTTAGGCATAGGGTCCTCGACGCACTCAAATGGCGGGAGTGTTGAGAAGTAAAGTTATCGTACGTCGGTAGGCTCACCGCGCATGCGTGAGCAAAACCCAATATTAAGGCGCCGTAGCACACTACTTGCGTCACCAGTAATTTTTCTTTAGTTGGTCTGTGACTGTTGTCCACGAGACGTGTGCAACAAGAAGTTCCTTTATGTAAAACAAATAAAGCGTACTCATATATATTCAAAGTTATCTTTCTCTTCAAACCAATCGTCCCTCTGTACCTTCGATAATCTCAACATACCTTGTTTCCTCTGTTTGTCAACCGATTTTTTTCTTTAGCTTATGTATTCCCAAAAAAAATTTTAAAACAATTTTTTCCCACCTTTGCAAGAAAAAATATCAATAACAAAACAAAAGAGAAAATGTAAAACACAAAATGAATCCTTAGGTGCCAGTTAATCCATGTCATATGCGTTTATTATTACGATACATGTCGATGTGAACTAAAATCAAATATATGTAGGTAATTCAAGGCGAATAATGTCTAATATAAAAAAAAGTGAGATAATAAGTGTAGTACTTATTACTGTGCTACGCTGTATAAGGTCGAGTATCGACCACCGGGGGAACGGTGGTCAAAGTATAAGTTAAACTCTGAATAACTTTTCAAAGCATATATGTTATACATGTATACAATACAAAGTATCGCTCCAACTCTAAATATATTTCTCTGTAAACCAATAAAGCCACTCCTTTAAGCACTTTATCGTAACTTTTAATAATTTAGAGTGCACAATGTCCATCATGAGGAAAACTAGACCATCAACGATTACCACACCAAAGTTTGATTGCTGCATTCTCACTTACGGCGACAACTGATGTTGTTGATTATTCCATTGCGTCAGTAAAACTTATTGCCATGTCAAACCATGGCTTGAGTATGCCGTCATTGGATCACAGCAACAGAAACTAACAATAAACCATCAGCCCTGGATCCTTGCACCCCCACCTGGATACCATCCGTTACAACCAACAGAAAGGACATGCCCATGAAAAATGAACATACATGTATACGTACATAAAGCTATTGAATTTCTATTTACTGAAGTTTCAAATTCCTTCAGTCAATTGTAAATAGTCCTGCCCGTTGCGGAGAGGAGATGAATTGGAAAAGTGATGAAACTGCTACTGTTTGGCGTTTATAGATAAAATATCCATTAAAGTAATCAAAACTTTCACTTATGGCGAATGTCCAACGCAGAAAGGAAATTAAAGGACATTCACAGTAGTTCTATAAGGAACTCCGAATAAAGTGTGAAGTTAACGTTTGGAGGGAGGAGATAGATTTAGTTTTCGACGTGGACAGAGTTGACAATAGTTAGTTTGCTCTGCTGCTCTGAAAAGCTGTTTTGGAAATCATACGTGGTTATGGCTTCAAATAATGTCGTAAGAAGAAATTTGAATACATTGAAATACTGCTTTATCTGAGATTGAAAGATTAAATTTGACAGACAGGTAAGTTTATGTGATGAAGTAGCATTAATAAGGAAACGTGCTCATATGTACATGTACAAATTAGTACTCCATGTGCGCAGAAAAATTCAGATATTAGGGAATATTATACTGAGCCCCTTAGTTGGGAACCTAAGCCAATTAGTTTTCTTGTATTGATAGATGTTTCGAACTTGCCCAGCGTTTCCTCTGTTTCCCCACTGTTCTTCGGCCTTCAGTTCTCCCACCGAATACCTTCTTGGGTATTCGTTGTTCGTCCGCACGATTCATGTGGCCAACCCATTGCCGCTTCCGCAGTCTAACAATCGTTGAGACCTCCACCTCGCCAAAAATTGTATACAGCTCATGGTTGCATCGATCTCGCCATTGGTCCCCATCTAGCTTCGCTCCGATTATTCGCCTCAGGACCCGTTGCTCAAAGGCGTTCAATATTGTCGCGTGTTATTGGTTCGCAGCCTATAACTTTAACGTTCCGGGAAAGTGAAAACGCAATGTCTTTTAATTTAAGTTAAAAGAGTTTATTTAATTCAAGAAAATGCACAATAATCAGTTTAACACTTTCACTAATTTTAATTTTCACTATAAAAATAAATCTAACACTTGTCCATAAATTTCTTATCGCAATTGTCTTCTAAATCACTTCACTATTACGAAACACACTTCCCACACACTTTCGCAGTTCTTATCGCGGTCGAATGATGATCCCCCCATTCATTCAGCTCGCCTTTATATAGGGTCTCTACCTATTCACCCATTTCTCGTTTATTGGCGAGTGTTCTACCGAGAGGTAGCTGGTAGATTCGAGAAAACTTAATGAATGGAGTGACGTCACTTGCAGATGTTGATCATGCTTGTTGGGTTCTCGTGTCTTCGAGTGAATTCGTGTTGTTCATTGTTGTGGAAACAATTGCGACAGTAGCTCGCAAAATTATTTGTACATGTAACACTGCCCCCACCTCAGTTCTTTTCGCCCCGAAAAGATGTGTCGCCAGTTGTAGTCAATTCTCCCTGGGTGTAATATGGGGCAAGACGGTCCAGATGCACGATTTTCATTTTAGCTCTCGGCTTACGATGTTCCTGTATTCGGTATACGACGTCGTTGATTCGCTTTGTAACTCGGTATGGTCCCTCCCAATTATGTTGCAACTTTGGAGACCTACCCTTTCGCCGTTGCGGGTTATAAAGCCACACCAAGTCATCTTGCTGGAAGCCAGTAGAATTAGCCTTTAGATCATACCTGGTCTTCATGCGGTCAGTAGCCGATTCGAGGTGTTTTCGCACTGTCCGATGTATCTGGTTCAACCGTTGTCTTAGATCACTTGCGTACTCCGAGACCGTTTGGGGTTTCTCAGGGGGTGTTCCGAACTTTATATCGGCTGGCAAACGAATAGTCTTTCCAAAAATGACTTTGGCTGGGGCTTGGCCCGTCGACGCATGTTCAGCGGCTCTATATGCCATTAAAAATAGTGGGATATGTCGGTCCCAGTCCCTTTGGTTCTCGTCAACCATCTTGGCAAGGTGTTTATTGAGCGTGCCGTTGAAACGTTCGACCATTCCATCGGATTGGGGATGCAGCGGTGTTGTCCTCGTTTTCCGTATTCCCAGCTGCTCGCACATTTCGCTAAAAACTAGTGACTCAAAGTTTCGGCCTTGATCCGAATGTAGTTCACAAGGCACGCCGTACCTGCTGACCCAATTTAACACTAGCTGTTCGGCTACCGTAGTTGCTTCCTGGTTGGGAATGGGGTAGACCTCGGGCCACTTGCTGAAATAATCAGCTACAACCAGCGTGTATCGATTTCCCCATTCAGATTCAGGAAAGGGTCCAGCGATGTCAACAGCAATCCTTTCGAATGGCACGCCTACGTTATAGGTTTGCATTTGTCCTCTCAATCGTCGCTTTGGGCCTTTGACGGAAGCGCAAATTGTGCATCTGCGACACCAGTCCTCTACGTCTTCTCGAGCGTGGAGCCAGTAGAACCTTTCCCGCAATTTCGCTAAGGTCTTGTTAACACCAAGGTGGCCTCCCGAGGATCCTTCATGCATTTCCTTAACCACATCGTGGATTCGGCTTTTGGGAAGTATAGTTTGCATCCTATACGAGCTACCATCCACCGTTTCCCATTTTCGCTTGAGTACGCCACCCTCCACCTGAAGGGAGTTCCATTGTGCCCAATAGCTTTTCAGGGTTGCGCCATGCATCGAAACGTCCTTCCACTCCGGTCGCCCAGTCGTCTCCTTCCATACGAGCAATGGTCCGATATCTTCATCGGCTAACTGGGCATTTCGAATCTCCTCCGATGACCAACCTTCATCGAATTCGGCCGTTATCACTCGCAGATCAACGGGCGGCTCCTTTTCCTCAATCCGTTGGCAATGTTTGCAGTTAGTTGGACATGGATGACGAGATAGGGCGTCAGCAATTCCATGAACTCTGCCCTTGTGGAGCAGTTGGGGCCTCACTAGCTCTGGTCGGATCGTCGATCGGGTTGCACCAGTGCCGTTTGTTAGGGTGCATTGTTCTTCATCAACTTGACCAGGAAGGCATCTGTCTGCTTCTCCACGATGTTGCCTTGGCACGGTGCTGGGGATGTCGATACTCGTGGCCAACGTTCGCCCCACGAAGTTGGCCCTTGCAGTTTGATGGGCCTCCATTCTAGGCTCCTGACACGGTCTGGATCTCCACCACCCTGGACAATAGCTCGGTCTTCTCCCCTTCTTGCAGTCTCTTTGCAGGTGCCCTTTTTCCCCGCATTTCCAGCATCTAGGCGCACCATTCACCTGCAGCTCTCGCTCAATTCCCACGGGCTCACACCTGGATTTATCTGTCACTACCTCGCGAACCCGGACAGTGGTGCGGGTCACCTTTTTGGCTGCCTCAAAATTTAAACTATAAGCCAATGCTTCCTTGACTGTTTGCTTTTGAGCTAACCGCACGGCTTGTTGCAATTCCTTGTCCTTTAAGGCGCTGATGAATGCTTCTGCTGCTACGTCATCTCGATGTTCTGGGTCGTACGCTGGGTAAGCCAAAAGTGCCAGTCGCTCAATGTTTTGCGCTAGCTGCTGCAAGGTTTCGCCAGACTTCTGCATCCGATGCCGTAGCTGTGCCCGGTAAATCTGCTTCAGATGATCGTCTCCGTAACGCATGTCCAGCGCATTCATTATAGCAACCGGGTTTGAATGCAGCTCAACGGGGATAGTCTGCAAAAGCTCGGCAGCTGGACCTCTTAGAGCAAGAATTAACGCAGTTGCTCGTTCCTGCTCATTCCAGTGATTTATCCTAGCGGCTGCTTCAAACTGGATTTTGTAAATAGTCCAGACCGTTTGCCCATCGAATATTGGTGCTTGCACATTTCTAGATGAGCTTTGCGCTGCGGTTATAATTGGGGCTGGTGAGGTGCTTACTACTGCCTTTGCTGCTTCCAATTCCTTTTTCATGTTTTCCATCTCATTGTTGATTCTCTCCTCGACCTGGCTGACCTTTTCCTCGACCTGGTAAACCTTTTCCTCGACCTGGTCAACCTTTTCCTCGACGCCTTTGATTTGTTTGTTGAGACTACCGAGCTCCGCTTTTATTTCGGTTGACTGTTTCTCCAGCTTCTGTGTGATGTCTGCCTTGATGTCTGCTTTGATTTCGATTGCTTGTTGGTCTAGCTTCGTAGTTAAATTGGACGACTGTTCATTGAGCTTCGCAGTTAAATTAGATGACTGTTGTCGCAGCTCTTGCTGCATCAGCATCAGCATTTGCATCAGCGCATTTTCTGGTATCTTTGGTTTTGATATTTCTGCTTCACCACCTTCTTTGCCTTTTTCTGCATCTGAGGGCTCACCCGAATCCAGATACGTGCCTTCCGATTCCATTGCGTCATGCAAGCGTGCAATCAGTGTGGCCTTTGTGCCTTGCGTAGCCAGGTTTCGCTGTTCCAACTCCTCTTTGAGCTCCGATATGCTCAATTGATTAATTTTTAAGTTTAAGCTTTGTGGCATTTTTAATGTTTCTTTAAATTTTACTATTGTGCACTATAAAAATGTTCAAATTTTCACTTTCAAAATTTTAATCTCACTTCTCGACACCACTGTCGCGTGTTATTGGTTCGCAGCCTATAACTTTAACGTTCCGGGAAAGTGAAAACGCAATGTCTTTTAATTTAAGTTAAAAGAGTTTATTTAATTCAAGAAAATGCACAATAATCAGTTTAACACTTTCACTAATTTTAATTTTCACTATAAAAATAAATCTAACACTTGTCCATAAATTTCTTATCGCAATTGTCTTCTAAATCACTTCACTATTACGAAACACACTTCCCACACACTTTCGCAGTTCTTATCGCGGTCGAATGATGATCCCCCCATTCATTCAGCTCGCCTTTATATAGGGTCTCTACCTATTCACCCATTTCTCGTTTATTGGCGAGTGTTCTACCGAGAGGTAGCTGGTAGATTCGAGAAAACTTAATGAATGGAGTGACGTCACTTGCAGATGTTGATCATGCTTGTTGGGTTCTCGTGTCTTCGAGTGAATTCGTGTTGTTCATTGTTGTGGAAACAATTGCGACAGTAGCTCGCAAAATTATTTGTACATGTAACAATATATTTGCAGATGCTTGGGTCAGGGTCCATGTTTCACATCCGTAGCATAACATGGGTCTTATCACAGATTTGTTTACTTGAAGCTCTGTTTTCCTGTGTATGCAGCTGGTCTTCAAGATCGTCAAATCAGAATAAAATATTTTGTTATGCTATGTTTTGTCACTAGGCTATAAAGAGTTTGGCCTGTTTTATTGGGGTGCAGATAGTTCCATTCCTGGTGTAAACCGTTCAAGTTGCTGCACAGGAGGAATCTGTCGTCGTTAGTAATAAGCTTTTTGAAATCGTTTTTTTAAATGCACGAGTTTTTCATTTGTTGCTTAGTCTCTGGGAGGAAATACATTTTTACATTCAGGAAGCATCTTTTTGGCCCGAAACAGCTCAGCTTTCATGAAAAAAGTTGACGCGATAAACATATATTAGAAATATTCAAACTAGATGAAATTGTTTTGAAAACAGTTAAACGTAGGACACCTATAGAGATAATTTGCCACAAAACCGTAGAGTTGGATGCGGAAACGTGTGGGCTGATAAAAAGGAGGAACTATCAGACGACAGTGGCAACGAACCAGCAAGGTGTTAACAGTTTAGCGGTAGTTATACGGTTAAAAGTATGGACCCTGGTCAATGAAAGTTAAAGCTCAATTCTAGGCAAGCTTAATAGAATGCTCGGAATATTTTGAGGCTGAATGAAATCTTCAAACGCTCCTGCGATTTTTTATGAATACGCTAACGAGTGAAAAGCCGAGCTTCACGCCTTGTATTCGCGACGCACACCCCAACATTACCAAAGATATGCCTAGCATACTTTTATTTTTCACAAAAACACAACAACAAAGGAAGAAGTTTTAATACGCATAAATAATCTAAAAGGGTATGAAGCAGTAGGTCCTGATAGCATAAACTCGATGACTATAAAAAAACTCTCAAGACATATCCTGACGCCATTAGTGCCTATTTACAATTTATCTCTAGACCAAAGAGTATTTCCAAACGAGTTTAAGAGAGCGAAAGTTGTGCTAATCCACAAAGAAAATGAAAAATCCCAAGACCAAGACCACTCCTCTCAAAATTTACTAAGATTTTTGAAAAATGTATAAAGCAGCAAACAGTAGTAGAAATGGTTTTATTAACAGCAGGCAGTATGGCTTTAGAAGTAAAGTAGGCACCCAGAATGCCATTCATGATGTGACCCAATGCAGTGGACAGTAAGCAAATCTGTACAGCTGTATTCTTAGACCTTCAAAAAGCAAAAAATTGAGATGCCTTGGGTTTGTAAGCAATATGTACAAGCTTTTTGAATTTTATTTTGAAAATAGAGTCCAAACCGTCCAAATAAACAATTTCCAAAGCGCCCCTATAGCGGTGCTTAATGGTGTACCACAGGGGTCGGCTTTAGGGCCCATCCTCTTTCTGGTTTACAATAATGACCTCTTAAATATGGATGCTTTTGTCAACGGAACTATAATCTCTTTTGCTAGTGATACAGTTCTTATATTTTCCGCCGCTAATATTGAAACTGTGTACCAATGCGCTAATCTGGCTATAGAAATTGTAAATCGCTGATTAGAAAACAATAATTTATTCCTAAATAAACCTAAAACCAAATATCTTGTTTTGGCACGCTCTTTGAGCGAATTATGTATAACAGAATATACGATGCCATCAGTATCCTGTTTGAACATGAACAACATAGCTTCATTAAAGGTCGTTCGACAATAACTAATTTGTTAGAACTAACGAATACCATCTCTCTTGCTTTTGGCAAGAGCCAACAAGTTGATGTCTTATACACAGATTTCGCTAAAGCCTTTGACAGTGTTGATTATGGCCTTCTGGCCAAGAAACTCCAATCGATTCGCATATCCGATTGAATGTTCTTTTGGATTTGCATAGAATAATTTTTTTTTTGTTTACCTTATTTAGTCCCAAAATCCGGTGTTCCTCAATAACCAATTTTAGACCCTTTGCTATTGAAAGTTTTCATTTATGATCTTCCCCAATGCCTGCCCTCTAATTGTCTAGTATACGCTGATGATTTAAAAATTTATCGAGCCGTTAACTCCAGCACAGACTGCACATACCTTCAAAATGATCTTGGAAATCTCCAAAATTGGCGTTAATGTAATTTCTTCTTCTTAGCACTACAGCCCCTCTCGGGCCTTCGCTTCCTGCAAACAGCGCCTCCAACTGTCTCGCTCCGTTGACCGCGTCATCCGATTCCAAAATCTGAGCACCGATGAACTTTCTTCGTCGACCGAGTCAGACCAGCGTTTCCTCGGTTTCCCCACTGGCCGCCGGCCTTCAGTTCTCCCTACGAATACCTTCTCGGGTATCCATTGTTCGTCCATACGATTCATGTGTCCAGCCCATTGCAGCTTCCGCAGTCTTACAATCCTTGAAACCTCCGGTTCGTCAAAAAATTCATACAGCTCATGGCTATATCGAATTCGCCATTGGTCGCCGTCTAGCTTCGCTCCAATTATTTGCCTCAGGACCTGTCGCCCAAAGGCGTTCAATATATTTGCGGATGCTTGGGTTAGGGTCCATGTTTCACAGCCATAGCAAAACACTGGTCTTATCACAGAATTGTATACTTGGAGCTTTGTTTTTCTCAGTATGCAGCTGGTCTTCAAGATCGTCAATGCTGAATAAAATATTTTATTTGCGAGCTGTATTCTTCGGCGTATTTCGTCTCTTTCATTGCCCGTTTTCGTTATTTTGGCGCCCAAATACACGAATTCGCTAACATTTTCGGTACTGCATTCGCCAAGTGTGATATTTTGTGTATTTGGGGCATTTTTCCTCGACTGCGTCATGAGCTTTGTTTTATTTTCGTTGATTTGTAGCCCTACTAGTTTTGCTTCGCTGTCGAGTTTCAGGAAGAGTTCTTTGGCAGTTGTGACCGTGACAGAATGTTGATGTCATCCGCATAGGCCATTACCTGACTCGACTTGTATAGTAATGTACCTCGCGTATCGACAGGTAGCTTCCGTATGACGTACTCCAGAGCCAAATTGAATAGCAATGGGGCCAGCCCATCTCCCTGCTTTAATCCGATATTTGCGTCAAAGGCATCGGTGAGTTGGTTATTGATGCGGACTTGGGAGGTCGTCGACGTCATTGTCGTTTTGGTAAGGTGGACTTATTTGGCTGGGATGCCAAAACCAAGCATTATTTGATACAGTACGTTGCGATCAATACTGTCGTATGCTTGCTTGAAGTCAAGGAAAATTTGGTGTACGTCCATGTTGAGCTTGAGTACCTGCTTGACCGTGAACAATTGGTCTGTTGTTGATCTACCTGCCCTAAAACCACCTTGATACTCCCCAATAATACTGTTGGCGTATGACCCGATTTTATTTTCTAAGATTTTAGAAAATATTTTGTACGCCGTACAAAGTAGTGATATGCCTCTATAATTTTCGCACTGTAGCTTGTCACCTTTTTTGTGGATAGGGAGTAAAATTGATTGGCTCCACTCTTTCGGCATATGTTCTTGTTGCCAAATGTACTGGATGACTTTGTGAATAGCTTGATGAACACTACTGCCACCAAATTTGATGAGTTCCACTGGAATCTCATCAATGCCTGGCGCTTTATTATTCTTTTGGGCTTTGATGATGGAACAAGCTTCATCCAGAGTTGGTGGGGCCAATGGAAGCTCTCCGCAGACATCTATAGGCTCCGATGTTCTGGATCTGTGCGGAGGATCAAGGAGGTGTTTGAAAAATGTTGCCCATCTTTCCTTAATCTTGATTTCATCAGCTACTATATTGCCGGTGTCATCACGACAGAGCGTGGTTTTGAGCTGATAACCACTTTTCAGGCTTTTCACTACTTTGTATGCTTGTCTTGTGTTATTGCTCCCTAAACTTACATCTATACTTCTCAATTGGTCGTCATATTTTTTTCTTTTCTCAATCCTAATTATCTTTTTCGCTACTCTTCTGAGATTTTCATAGTGTTCTCTCTTCGTCCTGGTTTTCCTACCTACGTATTCTTTGTACGCCTGATTCTTTTTATCTAACGCATTCTGGCACGCATCATCGAACCAATCATTCCTCTTGTGCCGGGCTTGATGTCCGATTGTCTGTTCTGCCACGGTTCTGATAGCCGCTTTCACTTCCATCCAGAGCTCGTTGCTCGTCTTTAACGATGCGTCTGATAAGACGCGAGCCAGCTGGTTGTCGAGGGTCTCCGTGAAATTTTCGGCCACAGACGCCGTTTGGAGCCTTTCGATGTCAAAATTTTGTAGCGGGCTGGTCTTCGCTGAATATGCCTTTGACATACGACATCGATAGTTTAATTTGTTCAAGTAATGATCTGAGTTACAATTGGCTCCTCTGTATGTACGGACGTCAAGTATGCTCGAGGCCAAATGTTGTTGGATCAGATCATGATCGATCTAGTTTTGTGTGTTGCCATCCGGTTATACACAGGCCATTTGATGAATGTGTCGATGTGGGAAGCAAGTCGAACGTATGACTAGATTTCTGCTGCCTGCAACGTCAATCAGGCGCTGGCCTTTGTCATTTGTTTCATCGTGGAGGCTATATCCTCTAGCCGTCCACCGATGAGATAGCTCATTGCCAACCTTAGCTTTGAAATCACCCAGAATAATGTTTGTGTCGTTTGTGGGCAATGAGTCGTAAAGCGTTTCCTTCGTTTCTTCGTTCTTTTCTTCGGTCGGGGCGTAAACATTTATCAGCCAAATTTTGAAGAATTTCGCTTTTATGTGGATCGCACTGAACCGTTTATTGACTGCCTTAAAATCAATAACGTGCAATTTGAACTCCCTATCCACAATGAAGGCCACTCCGAATTCGTTTTTTTCTTTCGACATTTGGCTATTAGGGATTATTGCATATTGTTAAACAACTTGCTGAGCAATTTATATTTCCCAAATGAGTGGAAAAAGGCCAAGGTATTTCCGATCTTGAAGAAAAAAAAAGAATCTTCCAGTCCCAAAAACTATCGTCCAATCAGCTTGCTGCCTAACATCAGCAAGGTGTTTGAAGTGAAGCTAAACAAAGGATTAAAAACGCTCACATTGAAAAATGAGTTGTTGCCGAATTACCAATTTGTTCTTGTGCCTGCCATTCCACCTTACATGCGATAAAGATATTAACATCAGACATCGGTTCGGAACTAAATAACAGGTCATTCAATAAGCCCGTAGGATAAGTAAGAAAAATAACAAAATTTTGACAAAATTCGATTTTATCATTCAACATATGTTGGTTGCCTTTGAGGGCAATAAAATGAGTAAAGCAATTTTCCAACTTTTCGATGCTTTTATAGTAGGATTTCTCTTTCTCATCAAAATAGGCCTCAGTTACAGCGATAACTTCATCATTGGACTTAAATTTCTTTCCAGGAAGCATTTTTTTTGAGATCTGAAAACAAAAAAAAGTCGCTAGGGGTTAAATCTGGAGAAAGCGGGGGACGGGTAAGCGATTCGAAGCCCAATTCATTCAATTTTGCCCTCGTTTTCATCGATTTGTGGCATGGTGATTGTCTTGGTGAAACAACACTTTTTTCTTTTGCAAATGCGGCCGTTTCTTTTCGATTTCAACCTTCAATCGATCTAAAATTGTACAGTTATAGTCGCTGTTGATGATGGTTCCTTATTGGAGATAGTCGATGAATATTGTTCGGTTCGCATCCGAAAATACAGACATCATCATCTTACCGGCCGACTATTGCATCTTTGCTCGCTTTGGATTCGGTTCTTTGACAGCTATCCACTCAGCTGACTGTCTTTTGTTGTGAATACGATTTTGTTGCGGTTTAATAGCGCTAAACACTCCTTCAAAGCATCAATGCGTTGTTGTTTTTGGTCGACTGTGAGCTCACGCGGCACCCACTTTGCACAGAGCTTTCGCATGCCCAAATGTTCGTGTAAAATGGTATGATATCTTTACAATGCTAGCTCGTGTATCTTCAATTTGCGATCGTTCATAACCAATTTGTGCATTTTTTTAATGTTCTCTGGAATAACAGCCTCATTTGGGCGTCCACTGCGCTCTGCATCATTTGTGCTGGTAGGAACAGGCTTTCAGCAATCCTCGTCTCTAACACTTGTCTCGATGGAGCAGAGTCCGGATAATGTTTATGAAGTGATTGTTTGGTTTTCACTGTATCTTTAGGGTTTTGTAAAATAATTTTACGAAACCATACTAAAATTGCGCCTGTCTGTACGTCTTTCCGTCCGTGTGTCACAGCACTTTTTCTCGCAAACTGTACGAGCTACAAACATAAAATTTTGTATATAAGTGTAAAGTGATGCCCTCTTCGAAATTTCAAGACAAAAAAATTTACAAGGTGCTTAAGGGGGGTCTCCCCATATAGGGGAGTGACCCTTGAACAAAAAATTTCATCAAAGGTAACCGATATGGGTATCAAATGAAAGGTCGTAATGAGATGTTTTCAAAATAGGGCTTGAACTGGTATTTTTGCTTCGGAGAACGCACAGGAAGAGGAAATACACGAAAGACTGGTGTCCCCCCACCCCCCGCGCCTCGCGATTGGACATCTGAGATCCGAAAAATCTGAAAAAAATCATGGAGATAAATATTTGTGAGTTGAACAACATCAAGTACTCTAGAAGTCAAAATTCAGTAAACTTTGTTAATAATAGTATGTAAATTGAATTTTACATTTTGCCCAATAAAATCATATGGAAACCCTTAAATTCAATGAAAACCGATATTTAAGTAGTTTTACATATGTTTCTAATTCTCTGCACGTTTGATGAAAATCCAGTCATATTCACGGAAGATATAGCCGTTTGATATTTTTCCAAATACAACAACATTAACACACGATTTTGGTATTTTATGGACTTTCCATTGAATCAGATACTGCAGTGTTGATTTGATCTTCTTGAAATTTTCAAATAAGATCAATAATATAAATTTATTTTGGGTATTCATGATTTCAGTGATTTTTGTTGGTTTGCAACAAAATGGCGACCATTGAAAGTAGAAAAACAATGGATTTTCTTTTGAACGTGCACATCTCTTTGACATACTCGTATTTCTTGCCTTTATTCGTTGCAGGTGACTGCATTTCGCATGTTGGGCGCCAAACCCTTCTGACATGGCTGTAGGTCTGTTTACCCAACTTGTTTTCATCAAAAAGCAATGCTATATCAAAATCAAATCTCGAAATTCATTTTTTTTCAATTTTTTTTTTCAATAAAAGTGCTTCGTACAAAATGCTATAATTCACGAATCAATAGTCTGATTGCTGTCGAATTTAAACCGTATCGTTTGAAGGCTAGTACTCATAAAAAATCACATGAAAATGTAGTCGCCTTGAATCCCGTGGATTAAAACGTGCACAATGCAATCGTTAAACTCACTTAATGTGATAAATAAATTGCAAAAATCTAAATATATCACATTTCTTTAACTCAAACTAAACTTGTCTGCTTCGCGACCAAAAGCCAAAGAGGACAGCTGATGATTTGTCTTCTTGTTGCTAGCTGATTTGTTGCCAGATGTGTAAAGTCAAACTTCCTCGAGATGATGTCAGTGCCACTCAGTGGTGGAAATAGTTTTTACGATCGCCACAGTACCCCCTTTCCAGAATTGACGTCAAGTTGATGTTGGCTTTGACGTCTGACTGTACGTTCTGAGGGGAATGTCATGATGTTGTTCGTTGTCATCTTTTGTAGTATACGCTGGTTTGAGTCGTTCGGTTGAGACAGTCGCATCTTGTCCCTTTATCTTGATAATGGAGATGTGGTCGTTGATTCGTTTAACCACCTCGTGTGGTCCTGTGTAGGGTTACTCCAACAGCTGTCTGACTGCATAGACTCACAGGAAGACATGAGTGCAAGTCTAGAGATCCTTGTATTGAAAAAGGCTTCTTTTTATATGGTGAGCTGTTGGTGTTGGTCGAAGGAGTCACATGTGCTAACAAAATTTCTCGACAAAAAAGGTGGGATCGGCTGGCATGTCCTCGTTCATAAAAAATTCACCCGGAACACGTCACTGTCCACCGTAAAGTAATTCGGTGCGTGAAGCTCCCAAGTCCTCCTTGAGTGACGTTCGCAATCTTAGTAGAACAGTTGGAAGTAGTTCTATCTAGGATATTGGTTGACTGCACATAAGAGCTGATTTGAAGGCTCGATGACATCGCTCAATCGCACCATTGGACTCAGGATGATAGGGTGTTGTTATAATTCGTTTCATTCCGGTCAGATTGCTAAGCGCTTGAAAAAGTACGCTCTCAAATTGAGCGCCTTGTGGCTGTAATCCCGTGTTGTTGCTGTTGTCTAGGAGCACACGAAGCTAATCGTCTTCTTGTTGAGCCTCGGCTAGTTGAGTTGGGTCAAAGGTGAATGGTATGTTGGATCGTATTAATTCTGGAGAAGGCGTCGGCTACCAGATTCTCCAAGCCGGAGATGTTGACTATCTCCGTCCTAAACTGAGAGATGAAGTCCAACTGTCTCAATTGTCTCGGATTGGTTTTGTCAAGACTTTGAGCGAATGCGTCGATTAAAGGCTTGTGGTCGGTTTTGATAAAAAAATGCCGACCCTCCAGAATATACCTAAACTTGATTTCGGCATAAATAGCTAGTAGTTCGCGATGATACGCGCTCAAGTTACGAGAGAAGAAGCCGAGTGGATGCCAGTGTTCGCCATCGTGCTGTCCCAAGGCTGCTCCGATAGCAATCTCAGATGCGTCAGTGACAAAATGAAGTTGTGCCTTGTGATCCGGAAGGACGAGTAAGGCTGCAGTTGCAAGGTTGCGCTTGCACATTTGGAAATCTTTTTTCCTTTTGTCGTGTCCAAGGAACTTTGTGATTATCGTTTTTCTTGCTGTTGTTTAAGAAAATGTGCAACGATGCCTGATGGTGGGCAGAGTGTTTAGGACAACGTGTGTAAAAGTTGCAGGCCCCAAGAAATCGATGCAGCTCGACTATGGTCTCAGATTGCTTAAAGTTAAGCAGTGCAGTGATTCGCTCTTGTGTTGGTTGTGAACCGTTTTTGTTGATCGTGTAGCCCAAATACTCTATCTCCATTTGACCGAAGGCACACATATCAATGTTAATGTGCAAGTTGTGTTGCTCAAGTCATTGACGGACAATGTTGAGGTGTCCTCGGTGTTGGTCAGCATTGTCTGACATGATTATGATATCGTCTATACAACAGAAGACGAATTCCAGTCCGTAGAGAATGTTGTCCATGAGCCATTGAAAAGTTTGTATGGCATTTCTAAGACCGAAAGGCATGACCAAATATTCAAACAACCCAAATGGCGTGGTAACGGCTGTCTTTTTTATGTCGGTTTTGGAAATCGGGATCTGATGGTAAGCCCGTTCTAGGTCCAACTTCGAAAATATAGTTTTACCGTGAAGCCGGTCAGCCATGTCGTGGATATGTGCAATTGGATATCGATCCGATACTGTCTGAGCGTTAAGTTCGCGATTGTCGCCGCAAACTCTCCAGCTCCGGATTTTTAGCCACCATATTGATGGTACTGGCCCAAGGACTACTTGATGTACGGCGAATACCCATTTTAAGCATCCGATCGAATCCCGCTCGTGCTGTGTTCAGTTTTTCGCCTGTCAGATGTCGAGGCCGTTACAAAACTGGTGGTCGAGTTGTTTCGATGAAAGTGCCACTTGGTTAGCTGGTGCTAATGTGTATATTGTTATTGTTATTGAGGATGTGTCGTGATCCGTAGGCTGAATGATAGTTGCCATTGTGGTTGCCTTTGAATGTTTCGTGGACATCCCAAAAACATCAAACAGAGCGATTTGTCCCAGGCTGGAGTAGATAAAATTGTCATCTAATATCCTTCTATTTTTTAAATCGATCAAAAGCGCGTAATGTGTCAAGAAGTCCGCCCCGATAATTGGTGTAGAAACATTTGCTGCAAGAAAATTCCACGCAAAAAGACGCTTGAAACCTAAGTGTATCTTCAAGGGTCGTTTATCATACGTGGTAATTGTGGTGTTGGTGGCAGCATATAATGTTAGCATTTGCGGCTGTTAAAGTTGAGCGAAGCGTTTAGGCAGAGTTGAGACGGACGATCCGGAGTGGATTAGGAAAACTAAGTATGACTTCTGATTGGCTATGTGTAGTCTGAATCCCGGAATTTAATCCATGTTGTCTACCACTCCAATGATGGAAGGCAACTGTCTCAGTTTCCTTGATGCTGATTTGCTTGAAACGAGCAAGGCTCCGAGCACCGCTTCGCTTTTACGCCAAATCTTTTATGGTAATAGCAAGCCTCGTTGTTAGTTGAAGTGCGGTGGTCTCTTGCACCATCTGTCGAACCGTGCAAATCAGAGGGGCTGTAATTGTTTGTTGATTTTGTCATCTGAACGACAACGTTATTAAGCTGACGCTCGATTTTTTCAAGCCGTTTGTTGAGTTCCAACGTATCAGGCGCACCTGCCTGTGGTGAAGTGGCCTCTGTATCCAATACGTAAGCCGAAACACTGTTTTCCAATATGCGGTCTGCTGTTTTGCGAGTTTGTAGTAGAGTTTTGAATCCTCGCTAACAGCCAGAACGCACCTGATGCTCGCTTGTACTCGTTTCATTCACAATGTTTTGAGGACGTCCTCAGACAAATCCAAAGCTGCCAAATTTTGCATTTCTCGAAGTAGTTGTGACGGTTGTTTTCCATCGAGGTCTGCTCCTGTGAGCAACCGATTTAGCTGTCGCTCCTTAGATTCGGAGAATCTGGTGACAAGATGCCGTTTGAGCGCACCGTATTTGTTCTTGACTGGTGGCGAACGGATAATGTCAGACACTTGCTGCAGGATATCGATGTCCAGAGCAAAAATAATCGTGTAATAACGAACCTTTATTGGTTGAAAATTGTGCCTCCACCTGCACAAACCAAAGCGTTGGGTCGCTTCGCCAAAATGGTAGCAATTTCACGTCTTTGACAGAAGCAACTTCCGCAGATGGTGGAAAGTTAGTTGCTGCATCAACTGGTGGCAACAATTCGGGCGAAGATATCATATCCTTGCTTGGTTCTTATAGCGTGTCGAGCAACGTACTGTTCTCACGCCTTGCCGGCGGCGGTGTTTATTGAGCGAACATCCCGGTTGTCAGATCCTCAGTCGACATTTTAATGGGTGCTCCTCTAGCTGGGGCTCACGTCGATGATAGAGTCACCAGTTGGAGCCGCCTTGAATCCCATGGATTAAGACATGCACAATGCAATCGTTAAACTCACTTAATTTGGTAAATAACAATTCATTGCAAAAATCTAAATATATAGCAGTTCGTTAACTGAAACTAAACTTGTCTGCTTTGCGACCAAAAGCCAACGAGAACAGCTGATGAAAAGTCTTCTTGTTGCTAGCTGATCGGTTGCCAGATGTGTAAAGTCAAACTTCCTCGAAATGATGTCAGCGTCACTCAGTGGTGGAAATAGTTTTTATGATCGCCACATTTTTATGACAAAGGTCACGTTTATTTTGGAATGCACCTTGTAGTTATCTCGGCATTTCAATCGACTCAACAGGCCGATTTGCCATTGTTAAACGGTAATCACGTGGAGCACGTTTGCTTCACTTTTCGATTGAATAAAGGGGCCCATAACCTGATGTAATCCGATTATTATTCCGAATAAACTAACTATGAAGAAACTTACTTACATTGGATGTTCGCAATTGATTTCATTTTTCACAAAATAATTCTGAAAAAAATAATAAAACCTACCTTTTAATTTTGCGTGTGTTTTAAATTTTATTTTCGAAATCGATTTTCGATCGTTATCGTTCGATCTTCTTCAGCGATTGCTTCGCCTTACCTAAAGATCCTACTTATACACAAATTCCTTAATTACTTTGAGGGATGTTTCCTAAAGAGGGTAATTAAAATTTACTTTATTCAAATTCCTTTCGTTATACTTGAAAATTAGTATATAAGTAGGATCTTTAGGGTAGGTGAAGCAATCGCTGAAGAAGATCGAACGATAACGATCGAAAATCGATTTTGAAAATAAATTTAAAAAAAACACAAAATTAAAAGGAAGGTTTTATTCTTTTTTATTTTTCAAAATTTTTTTGCGAAAAATGGTATCAATTACGAACATTGAAGTTGCGACCAGGCATCAACTTGTATTTTTTAAGTATGTAAAATGTAAGAAAATGTTAGCTAGGATTAGAGCAGACATCAACTTTTTAAAAACATGTCTTGAGCGAAGAGTTACCCCGAAGAGTCACATTGTAAAGTTGCATTGCGGCGTCAAACATGCGACGGGATAAGCGAAAATTTCGGAAAGGAATCTTATGAAGATGAGCATCAAACAATTGTATAGCAAGCTGAATGAAGTAACGTTTAAAGCTTATGAATGTCACCTGGAGTTAATGAGACAATCAGAGTATTGCGGCAAAGGTCACATGGAAGATTTATTGGAGAAGGCTGATAGAGCGTACCAATGTGAAAAAGAAAAGAGCAACACATTAGCAGAAATTGATTAAATTGGAAGAAGCTACCCCGAAGCTATCCAAAGTATTCGAAGCACAAGGGATTCCTGGACTAGTGGTCAACAAATCTACCGTGGAATTCAAGGAAGATGAAATGCGGCCACTGAACATGGGTCTCAACTATGCGATAAGGCCAACAAGGGTCCCGAAAGAAGACATAATCGTGGAGATTGAAGCAGCTATTAGCAAATTGCCGGAAGCACAAAAAACGTCAGCGAGGAAGGAGATACCAAAAGCAATAGCGGGAGCCCAAAAGTCAACGACGAACCCAGAAGCAGCCATTGCCCCCGAATTGAAGAGAAAACCGGTCTATTTCATCAAAGCGGACAAAGGCCAAATACGAGGAAGCGGTTACCATAAATCTAAACAGTGACAACTTTTTCGAACTTCGTCGAAACCCACTGGAGGAATCTGTTAAACGAGTTGAGAGGAATTATCAAAAGCTGCGAGTCACTAATCGGTGAACTGACGAAAGTGAGAGTAACAAGCCAACTCTACCAAGGATCAAATGCTTGCCCAAGATTCACAAGGAAGGAGATGAGATGCGAGAAATAATATCTGCTGTGAACGCCCCAACGCAAAAACTAGCAAGATGGTTAGTGGAGGAATTCAAAAATATGCAACCGATTGAGAGTAACTCCGTCAAAAACACCAAGGAATTCACGGAAAATCTGTTAACATACGGCCCGCCAACAGAAGACGACGTGATGGTATCGTTTGATGTGAAGGCTCTCTCCCAGTATACCAGTGATGGAAACACTTGGCTACATCGAGGAGTGGTTACTAAAACAGGACGATTCTATGGCATGGAAGACGAAAACGAGACAGTATCTCCAGTTATCGAAGCTGTGTATGACAGAGAACTACTTTACGTTTCAGGGTAACCTCTACAAAACTAAAGGAGAGGCAGCTATGGGAAATCCACTATCACTGTTTGTTAGTGAAATGTTTATGACGCAACTGGAGGATGGACTCAAAACGAAGAAACCAATTACCGAGATGCTGGATCCGGTATGTGGATGATGTTTTCGCTTACGTCAAAAAAGGAGACCTGTAACAAATATAGATGGAACTGAACAATGCACACAAAAATATCAATTTTACGGTAGAGGAAAAAAAGAATGGAAAATTGGCTTTCCTGGATACATTGGTATCAGGAACGAGTGGCGACATCAGTTTCGAAATATACAGGAAGGCAACATATACACAATGGACGATTCCGAATACATCGAACCACACGCAACAAGTTAAAGTTTCATCTTATCGAGCCATGATTAACAGGATGTATGATCTACCATTCAATACGGCAGCCAGGGAAAAGGAAATGCATTATATTCTCGACACTGTGAAGTTGAATGGATTCAAGCCCACAACGATCAAGAGAACGGCGGAAAAAATCGGAAAGACTCGGCAAAAGGAAGAACGGTCGACACTCCTCAACCCGGATTCTGAAAAAGTGTACTGGACGGCAGTTACATACTACGAAGGTGTCACAGATTAAGTAAAAAGGAAGCTCAAACATCATGAGTCCATCCGAATAATCGAATCAAGTAGCAAAAATCAGCTGAAAAACATCTTCGGGTAAACTAAGGATAAACGGCAACCACACGAGAAATCAGGCATCTACCAAATCGAGTGCCCCGACTGTCACGAAGTTTATATTGGGCGAAAAAGAAGATTAATCAACACCAGGGTGCGAGAACATTTCAGCGAAGCTAGTGCAGCGAGGAAGAAAGGAAAGTAGAATAACTTTAGATCAGCAGCAGCGGAGCATACTATAACTCAAGGGCACGAAATCACAGTGGATGACGCAACACCAGTACGAGAACTCTCTTAAATACGATATTCAGCCGACTTTGTTCGTATGTAAATTCTGTCGTAGAACTGTGATGCGCAGAACTAATGTATGGGGCAAATGCAAAGAGACAATAAATGACGTTCAAATTCAAATTTTTCTCATTTACGTTACGTTATGATTTAATTTCTTCAAAGAATTCTATTCTGTTTCCAACATACACTTTGCTGGACTGTAAGTGTTTCAAGATTTTTAGGCATGATACACCTCATAAAACGAAAATACACGTCATATAAAATGCAACCTATCCGGCTCGACGGACTAATAAATGTTCACACGAAACAGTGATCACACTTTTTATGTGGTATAGCGTTATCTATTTTATGCTTGGGAAAGTAAAGCTAAAGAATACACATAACATATTCAGATGGAAATAAAATTTTTTATTCAATATAAAGATTGAACCTTGCCATTATAGGTCGCAGGATCTTGCGGGCCAATTGACATCACTCAATCTCGAAATTACGCGTCTTGGAAATTTCTCTTGCAAAAGTGCTCGATTAGCCTGTGTTGTGTTGCTAGTGGCTCCGTCCTGTTGGAACCACCTGTTCTCCAGATCATAATCTTCAATTTCTCTCCAAAAATAGTCGGTTAACATCCGTCTATAGCGGTCAGAATTGACTGTAATGGCTCTTCCTTGATCGTTTTCAAAAAATACGGGCCAATAACACCACCAGACCATAATGCACACCAAATGGTCACTTTTTCCGGATGCAAAGGCCTTTCTGCGATCGCTTGAGGATTTTGAGAGCCCTATATGTGGCGATTCTGTTTATTTACGTAACCACTGAGCAAAAAATGAGCCCCATCACTACAGAAAATTTTGTTTGAAAAATCGTTATCAATGGCTTGTTGTTCAATCACCCAATTCGCATACATTCTGCGTTCCGTATGGTCTTGAGGCTTAAGTTCTTGAGTGAGTTGGATTTGTTACGGATGGAGTTGCAAATCCAGTTGCAAAACCCGCCACAATGAGCCGTAAGACAAGCCCAAATGTTGAGCACGTCGAAGAATCGACAAATTCGGGTCTTCCTCCACACTTTGAGCAACGACAGCGATATTTTCAGCAGAACGAATGTTGCGATGATGCACAGGCCTTGCAATATCAATAACCGATCCAGTCTCTTCAAATTTTCTCACTGTGTTCGAAATTGTTTGCTGTGTAGGTCGATTATGTCGACCGTAATCGGCTCGTGAAGCCCTAAATGTTGATACAGCAGAATCACCATTTTTAAAATAAAATTTGATAATTTTAACGCGTTCTTCGACTGTTAAACGATCCATATTTCTAAATGGCAACCCTTCAACTGAAAAAAACACGCTTTGGATGACATTTAATTCTGACAGACGTCAAATGGCAGGGTTATACTTTGCTACCACGAAATGGATAACCCTGTATAATTTTATGGAAGATTGTGCCATTGGATTCAATGAAAAAATAAGGAAAAAAAACAAATTACACACACCACTCGAGTTTTTTTTTAACAAATAATTTAAAACGTCAGCGAAGACATATTCCAAAGAAAACTCGATTGTTCTTGCGTGAACTCTTCCCAGATGCTTGAAAATAAAGTTTAATTTAGTACACGTGTCTTGTCTGTATAAATATCAAGATTTTGTATCATCACAAGAACCATTATATATTCAAATCCATCTTACCCAAACTTTTTCAGCAATTATGCTCAACTACCCCTAATTTCAAAATTTGAATGTTAAATATTTTGAGCTTTAACTTTCACCGCCAATTACTTTTTTCCAACGTCCTATCCCTGCAAATCACTGGCTTGGCTCTTATCCAACGAACGTTGAATTATTATTTAAATACCTACGATTCACTGTCTATCCCCGTTTGTAGGGTTTCTGATGAATTCACCGGTCCATCGTCATTCAACATTCCAACCATCTAAATTTCAAAAACATGCCACGCTCTATTCAATTAAATTACCCCAGCCGTGGTGTGAGTGCTGTTGGTGGTGCGTTATATTTTCCGGAAAACCGTATAATTAGACAGCTTACGGGAAATCTCTTGCAGATGGGTCACGATGCGGAAAATCTGACCATTCAACATTCCCATTATAGGCTTCCACTACTACTCGCATATTCTCTGGTTGAAAGAACTTTCTATGTGCATAACTTAGTGGACCTGTGGATGGAGCGTATGCCGGCAGGATCGAGAGGGCAGCAAATTACATTCAGAAATTGTGGGGTGTATGGTTATGTATGTATGTTCTTTTGCAAGTACACCAGACCAACAAGGCAGTAATCAATCAAAAGGAATAACATTTTTCTACGGATTCGTAATGGAATTCCTGCGAAGTTGGCTTTTTTTCTTAGTTGATTGTATTTTAGATTAGAAGGAGACAGATTGCGGGAATAAAGGAAGCTTTTTTGAATATTTTGCTGATGATTTGAATTAAATTTAGTCAGCAATGATGAATTTTAATTTTAAATTTTTAGCACATTTAATGAAAAGTCTTCTTCATCTAGTTGTTCGCCGTAACCAAAGGTCAAAGGAGTCTTTCTTCTACAGTACACATGGCATAACGAAATCATATTTACTGTCCATACAGTACTCATTGTCATCCTATGTCTCATCTCATATCCACCCTTTTCAATTTATTATTTGGAAAAGTTCATCCTTTGAGGCAGCTGAGTCACCCTAAAATAGCAATCCTTCATCAGTCCCACGCAATTTCTTTCACCAAACGACAGCTTCATTCTCTGCTTGGGCCGTTCTTATAGACAAAGAGTAAAACAAAACCAATGAGCAAAAAAATTCGGAAAATTAATTTTGCAGAAATATTTGTGCAGCAAATATTTTCTAGCACGATGTACGTACAACAGACAAAGCGTTACCTTTTTTGTGTTTCATCCGTACTTTACTTAGTATTTCTCTGTTCTCTGCTGAGTTGGCGCTTCGAAGAACATTATCCTTAGAACTGCCAAACTGCCACGAGAGTTTCAAAAGCAACAATTCCTCTTTTTCAAACATTGCTGGTTGCATGATGAATATTCTAGTCTGTTTCTAGTTGATGTCTGTATGTGTCTCGAGTGCGGTGAAGCGCATTTATGCTATTAATTTTTTGTCTAACCCCCTCCTCCTTTCTCTCCCCGTCTGTTTCTCTTGTCCTGGATGATAGGACAAACTTTGCCGTCCTTCAACCTAAATTGTTAATACCATTCGTTGCCCGTTGTTGTTTGAAAGATTTTTTTATCTAATGGATGGAATTTTTCTCTAAACAAAATTTTTTAACATTTCGCATTGTATCCTCCGGCTTTCAATTATTTGATTTGAGTCCTGTTTCGACATTGTGTCAAAGCATTAAATAATAAAATCAAGCAAAAAAGTTTGGTATCAAATTGAAAAGAAGGTTTTCGATAAATATTGATGTCTCTTATGGTGGGATTTTTTGAGTTTGGCTTTCAAGAGTGAAGCTTTTAATTTGATTGTCCTTTGCGTGTGTCTCCATTGAATAATATAGTGGTTTAAAATTTGATTGAATTTTTCAGTAAAATATTGTAATATGTTTCATAGGAAGCCTAGATGATGGGGCTGCATTTAAGTTAAGTTTTCATGTACGGGTACATACAGTGAGGGTAAACGACGAGAGGATTATTTGGATCGGGCATACAGTTGCTATGATATAAACGGCAGCGAAAGATGAACTATCTTAGGGTATTATTGGAAATCGACCAGCTGAGGCGGCAGGGAGATGGTACTTGCTTTTGCTTTAGCACTACAGCCCCTTTCGGGGCTTCGCTTAAAGATAGTCGTAAAGTATCTCCTTCTTCTTCTTCTTAGCACTACAGCCCCTTTCGGGCCTTCGCTTCCTGCAAACAGCGCCTCCAACTGTCTCGGTCCGTTGACCGCGTCTTCCAATTCCGAAATCCGAGCAGCGATGAACTGTCTACGTCGACCGAGTCAGACCAGCGTTTCCTCGGTTCAGAGCTGTGCGAAGTTTCACGCTACAAACGTGACATCGGTATAATTTGTAGGTGAGGCTGATGCGATTGATAGTCAGCACTAGCACTAACAGCAACTCTATTTTTTTTCACTACCAGCGTATTCGTAACGTTTTCTTTAATGGCCGATGGTTGCTTGTTCTCCATTCGTTAATGTCGTGGAGCATGTTTCGATGGTTAGGATTGCCAAGTTCTACAAACAAATTTATTGAGATAAAAAATACAAAAGATAAAATACGTAACGTCGTTTCGAATTTGAAGTTGAGATTTACGTGGACGTAGATCAGGTACTGACTGACTGAGCAGATGGATGAATGAGGGAACGAATGAATATTTGATACTTGTGTTATCCACTTTTATTCATTAAGAATTCTGATGACGCATCGTAAACAATACTCTTCCATCCGTCAGCACATTCGATGCGTCATGAATTCTACTTCTGTTGTTTCCAATTAAAATATGCTGACGCGGGTCCAGCGAAAACACATAGCGTTTCGAAGAGAAAGGTTAGAGGCATTGTGAAGGGTGGTCTAACAATAATGCACGATGTTAACTGTGAGTCACATCTTGACGTCAAGTTTCTCGCGCAATTTAATTTGAAACTTCTTTGTTTCAGTGTTTGACAAATTCAATCATGGAAAGGCACACATTTGAGCAGCGCGTTAAGGTTGGTGAAGCCTTATACAAAAATTGTCGTCAAATCAAAATGCATTTCGTGCACTTCGTGAGTTTTTTGGTCAGCATAATCGACCAAATGTGTCTAAAATAGGGAAAATTTTGCGCAAATTTCAGCAAACCGAGTCTGTAGGAAATGTGAAATCACCTGTGTATGCCCGCTCAGTTCGTTCTGCGGAAAACATTGCTGTTGTTCACGATAGTGTGGCAGAAGAGCCATCAATATCGACTTGTTGTCGTGCCCAACAATTGAACATCTCACGAACATCACTGATGCGAATTTTGAATAAAGGTTGGTTGAACAGACAGAAGGGAATGGTGACTTTACAAAGAAAATCATCTTCAGCGATGAGGCACACTTTCACCTCAGTGGATTCGTTAACAAGCAGAATTGCCATATTTGGGCGAATGAAAATCCACGAGTGATTGTCGAAAAGCCGATGCATCCACAAAGAGTGACGGGTTGGTGCTGGTGGCGTCATCGGGCCGTACTTCTTCGAAAATGAGGACGGCCAAGCAGTTACTGTTTATGGTGTATTGCGAGATGACAACGGACGTCTTGTGACCAGAAATTGAGGTTATGGACCTGGACCATATGTGGTTCCAACTGGATGGTGCCACTTGCCACACAGCTAACGAAACAATGGCTCCTTATGCGCGAGAAATTCAATAGCCGTGTTATCTCACATTATGGCGATGTTAATAGGCCGCCACGATCATATGATTTGACACCGTTGGACTTCTTTCTCTTGAGATATTTAAAAGAAAAAGTGCACAATAAGAAGCCAAGAAAAGTTCAAGAGCGAAAGGATGAGATAATTCAGCACATTAACGACATTGAACCTCAATTATGTCTCAGAGTCATTGAAAATATGGACCATCGGATAGGAGTACTCGTATGTATGTATAATATATATATATATATATATATATATATATATATATATATATATATATGCATACATATATATATATAAATATATATATATAGATACATATATATATATATATATATATATATATATATATATATATAGATACATATATATATATATATATATATATATATATATATATAGATACATATATATATATATATATATATATATATATATATATATATATATATATATATATATATATAGATACATATACATATATATATATATATATATATATATATATATATATATATATATATGTATTGTATATATATATATATATATATATATATATATATATATATATATATATATATATATGTGTGTGTGTGTATTGTATAAATATATATATATATATATATATATATATATATATATATATATATATATATATATATATATATATATATATATAAGTCAAAGTCAAAAGCGCTTTATTTAATACCAATCGTTATAAATTTGTAAAAGAACATAAAGCAAATTCCAAACAATAAAACTATGAAAAACTTAATGGCCCGAATGGCTCTCTAAATTTATACGTTATCAGTTAAACACATTTAATGAAAAGAATACCCTTGCAAATTTAAATTAATTAAGATTATTAGATATTTTTTGATTCAATTGGGAAAAGGAGAAAAAAACCAACCAGCATTATTCAAAAATTTCTTATACTACTAACACAACAATGAACTTATATTCCTAATAGCAACCTCTTGCAAATGTCGGAGAACTATATTTGGAATACCGTCAGTACCACATGATTTTTTGTTGTTTATTCTGCGAAATATGAAACACAAGTCTTCATAGCTGACAAAATAATCAATAAGATTCAAGCTCGGTATGAGGTCAGATGTTAATGTTTCATCGAAATGAAGAATTGATTGGCCGTTCAGGCTTGATTTGAAGTCGGAAACTTTTGTTTCAACGACCTCCGAAAATATTTCATTCCTTTTCTCTGGGTTGGGCAGATGAACCAATTCAAAATGTGTTCCAATCAGGGCAAGTTTCTGCAATCCTTCACATATAATCCTGTTTCCATTTCTATCCGGAGTCGTACTATCAATTTCGGTACCAGCCCTATCGAGAAGATTTATCTCATCACCAGTGACTTCAAGATTCGATACCTTCACTCGAGACTTCTTGCGGAATATGCTATTCCCTTTCGCAAACACGCCGTCTGGGTCCTATGGGCTAATACCCCTCAATTTTTCCGCCCATTGATTGCTGACCTCACTCCTGAAGTATGACCGGATTAAGTTCCGGACATTCTTCAGATGTAATTTCAACAAAGCCAACGAGGGATGGTTGTAATCCAAAAATCGTCGATAAATATTGTTGACGCGTGTGAGAAGAAGGCTTTTCAATCTTTTCAACCTTCCGATGGCTGATGTTTCATATCCTTCCATATTATTTCGATGTTTAATCTTGGGAACTACTTTCTCAATCGTTTCCAACGTCAGCTTCTCTAACTTCGACAAATAGACATCTATTTCATCGTTAGTTAGATTCCTGTCATTAGGAACCATTGAGGAAGACTTGCCACCATCAGAAGAGGGACATTGCTTCTGGTACTTTCGATTAAACTTCTTTTGAAACTTTCCCCAGTATGTTTTCTTGAAATTCAAGCGATGATTTTCATCTTGAACTGGAATGAGGAAGAAATCATCCCTGTGATGATTGATTTCCATTACAATTGCGTTATGGTCGCTATCATAAGGAAGCACCTGTAGTTTCCGTTGAGGACTATTAAAGCTGAATTCAAGTCTTGCGTCAGCAATGCAAAGGTCCAAATATGAATTTGTCCTAAGGTATGTTGGGAACTCCGACCCATAAAGATTGCATCTGTATTCAATTTGGTTCTCTGTTATCCACGATTTCATTAAAACACCTCTTGAATTATTGGTGACGTTCAGCCATGATGTATGCTTGGCGTTCAGGTCACCAGCAAGAATATAAAAGTTATGCAGCCTGTTCAATTCGAGTATTTCGAACAAGGAATTGAGCTCCTCCTTGAGCTTGAGAACAGTTCCACCAGTTGCATAGGCAGAGATAACGAAGAGGTTATCCCCACCTGGCAGTGAAATTTTGATATCGGACACTTCAAGAGATTCAAAGCTTTTGAATTCGACTTTTTCAATATTTTGGAAACGATAGGGTCTTCAAACCAATATCCCGGTGCCACCTCCCCCATCACCTGTTACCCTATCGTTTCTTACGAACTCAAAATCCTTGAATGTCATGGAGTGCCATGAACTGAGGTGGGTTTCGGTGAGAAGCACGATGTCAGGCTTTTGTCTGGCAATGAATTCAAGGAGATAATCACGCCGATGTAAAGTAACAATGGAGTTGACGTTGATCGAGATGAGACGAATCCTATCCGTGGGAATGTGGCTGGATGACAACTTATTTTGAGGCACTTGAAAGCCCTAAACGCTGAAAAACAATGTTAATTTTCGAATCTTGTTTATCGATTCGTTCCGATAAGGAATTTAATTGCTGATAAATTTTAAGGAGCAGCTCATTATTGCCACTTACATTATTTATTTTATTTACATTGTCTGCTGGTCCTCTCGCAGCAAGTGCAAATGACACCCCGGGCTTGACGAAGTTGGTAGGTATCGCACTGCGGTGTGCTTGACTTTGTTTCGGAGTGACTTTAACCTTTGCATCTTGATGCCGGGGGCATCCTCGATATGATGCTGGATGACCAAAGGCACCGCAGTTTACACAATATAGTTTTTCTTTTGGCTCCGCCTGAGCCAATTTGCACTCGCCTGGAGCATGAATGTCTCTGCATTTAACACACCTATATTTCATGGCGCAATTGGCAGCCGAATGCCCGAATCTTTGACACCTGTAGCACTGGTTGACCTCACTTTTCTGGAGGCGTTCCCACCTCACCACGCGGAAGTTCAAGTACCGTAATTTCTGCAGGGCACTCGAACTACTTTTGCTGGAAATCTGGACTAAGTAGTGAGGCAAGTTTTTGCGCTCCACAATCGATCTTCTCGTTGCAAAGTTTTTAACTGACATAAATTGTATTTCTGGTGCAGCTTCATGGAGTACCTGAAGGAGATCGACTGTATCCTCACCACAGTCCAGACCCTTCAATAAAAAGATTTGGTTCTTTTCGCTTTTCGGGGTGTACGTGAAATGCGGAACATCTCCAGAATTTAAAGCATTTTTTGTTGCCTGGAAATCAACCAGCGACTTAGTCCTTATTTTCAATTTATCGGCATTGACTCTTTTTGCCTGAAAATCTTTTAGCTTATTTTCGGCTGCCAAAAGCCGAACCATATCTTTGCCCGTTTGCCCAAATACATTGGTTGGTGGGACTTTTTCTTTTTTTTTCATTAATATTAACGGACGGACCAGCAGACAAACCTTTTGGTTTTTTCTCCCGATTTTTAATTTGAAGATATTCAATGAAATCATTATCTAACTTAGACGTTTTACCTGTATCCTCTTCAATGTTCATCGTTTCTTCAAGACCAGCTAGCGTTGCATAGCAATTTCTGCTGTCGTTTGCGCCTCCTGCGCTGAGGACATCTTCTTGATTAGCTTCTTTCTGTGGCCTTTTCGTTTTTTTGTCTTCAGATTTTGAGTTTCTTGTCGGCCTTTCTTGCTTTCTTTATCTTTGTTGAACGTTAACGTTCCAACAAGTGCTTCTAACGATTTAACCCGAAGCTTGAGTTCTTCATTTTCTTTTTCGATTTTTTCAGCTTTCTCTTTTTCTTGGATCAGCTGCTCGATTTCGATAACCGATAGGATTGTCGGTTTTTCTGCTTTATTCTCGTAACTTCTTTTAAGCTTTTTTTCGCCCGTCATCATTGGGGATGGGCATGATCCTTCTGATTGATGGCTGAAGCCATCGGGCTCCTCCATCTCGTTGCTTTTGCAGCGAGACTAGAGGGAATGTTCTCAGACCGGGACTTCCCTTGAACGTATTTCCACTTTTGATATTTCTTCAGGAAATGAATTTCAGGTATTCGATAAATGCTCGAATAATTAGACAGTGATGGTTTTCCCAATAAAATCAAAATTTGCTTTTGACTGGCTCGTAAAAAAATATTGCAATTGTTTGAAACTGACTTTTGCGAAAATTTAATTAATTTTTAAAATTAATGACAGGAGCGATTTAAAACACGTCTACATGCAACGAGTGCTAGACGCAGAATTGTAGTACGGTATCTATTTCCATAAAAAGAAGTATCAAATATTTCTTTGATGGCGAATGGTTTTCCTCCAATGTTGTAGTTAACGTAAGAATCCCAATAAAAGCTCTAACCTCACTAGCATCTGTTGATGCCTATGTGGCAGGTACATTCATGTATTTTTCAGATTTTATTGCGATTTCAGCATTGACATAGATGACAATTAGATTTACCATATCATCTGTAATAAAAGATGAAAATCAAAACAAAGAATCGGATTCATTTTTGCACATGCGTGTAGCTTCAGGTCTAATGTCCACAATTTTTCTTGTGGCTGTCCAGCTACCTGAGCTAGTCCTTAGCGATGACCATTTGTGCCCATCTTTTCCGCGAAATATGGTACTCGATCAATTCGTCAGGCCCCTGTGCCAAAGTACCTGGTATCTGATCTTCAGTTGATAGAGATGCATGGCTATTTACCTGAACGTCTTGATTTGGACGTGGATGTTGTGCCATAAAAGAAATCTCATCCTCACTATCTGATTTATAAGCCGGATCAACCTCGATTTGGTCTTCCTTCCCACTCTCTGATGAATTTTCTTCATCACTATTATCTGCTAATAATAGCTGAAGAACCGTATTTTAAGTAAAAAATAGTATAAATTACTTTTATGTGATAAAAACTAAAAAACAAACTTAAAATATTAGAAACAAACCAGTACAAAGTATATCGTTATTGCTAACCTTCATCGATGCGATGTGTCATGGTTGCTGGTCCGGCACCCACAAGCCTCCCACACAAAAAACTCTATCGTCCGTCGCGAGGGCAATGAGCCAACTTAGATTACATGGGACCTGTAATTGGTGTGACCGCGCTCTCAAAATTTACGGCACTTTTTTTGAATTCGCTTATTGCTCTAGGGTTAATGCTTTCACAAAATACCTACATTTTGATCATTGCTTCGCAGTAATTTTTTCATCAGAAAATAATTGTTTTGAGGAGTAGAAAAAAATAGAAAATTAGATTTTCTGTGATCAATTAAACCAGAAAAACTCTGACTATATTTGTAGTGGACTGTATGTTAAGTGAGTTGACTGATGAGCAAATCTAGAGGTTGGGTGATGGACTCGATTGAGGCTATTAGTCTATAAATGATTTTTTAACAGAACAATAAATTGAGTCTTCTGACCTTTATTTATAACAAAACACTTCTTCACTAATTACACTGGTAGATTTGTCTGTACGAAAATGTTTCACTATAAAGTGTTCACTTGAGTTGGCTGTGATGAAAAAGGATGAAAAACGTAGCTCAATGATGGTCACTAAGCCACACACAAGTGAGTTGACTGGATACTGTATCTTGTGAGTGTGAGTGACGCTGTGGCGGTATTCCGTCCTTGCCTGTTGCTTCAATGAAGGATTTTTCACCTCATTTGAAGGCTTAGCACCACTGCTTTGTTGATGATTTTGTCGTCTGAACGGTTGTTGATGAGTTTGACTGATTCACTGTAGGAAAAACTGTGAGACGACTGCACAAAAATACGTGAGAGAACTGGAAACGATTCGTCTGCGTGACTATTCATAGAGTTGTCTGGAGTATACTGGCGGTTTGCCGTGTGGTGAACACGCTTACCGGCGTCGCCAGGGCCGTGATGATGAATGGTAACCTTGTCGCCCTTTGCTGGCGTCTGATTGGTTACCACCAATAGTCAGGATCGTAGTCTAGTGGTTTTGTTGAGTTGCCCAGGGGGTTAAAAAATATAAAAGATCGAGTCCGTCAACTCGTAACAATAATCTTTTGTGGAATTCACTCAAATGTAAGATGACGTTTACAAAAAAATGTTCTTGCCACCAACACAACTTTAGGTTTCCATTATTTTTAGGACAATTTTTAGAAAAGATGTAGAACTCCTTAAAGAAGGAGATAGGCGTTATTATTTTATGTAGAAATCAAATATCTCTGAGAGTAAATTTCACCCAGGATTGTATTTAATTCAGCAATATTTTGAAAGATTAAATGAAAATTTCGTTATAAACAACTTCATTTTAAGGTTTCCAGATATAAGCAAGGACTTTCTTCTAACCAAGGAAATAAAGACGGTGAATGCAAGTACAGCCTCAAAAGTTTGGATATTTAGTTTATTTACTCAAGGATATTACCTTCCAGAACAACAAATATTTCTTTTGGAAGATATTATCCAACTCATCTCCTTTCCGCTTACATACATCTGATATTATCCCAGAGGAAGCCAACGTTTAAAAATCCACTTAAAGCTCTCCCACTAGAGAAAAGAAATCATCCATAAGTTGCAACCATCTCTTTGGACACATCTGCGTTCAACAGAGCACATACACATTCATCATCGTAATTCGCGCTCACTTTTAAAAACTTTTCCTTTCTTTCTTTATGCCAGACAATTTCTTTTGAATCATTGACGATGTCAAATTTTTTTATTATATTCACTAAGGGACACAGGACATCCCATCATTTCATCCCCCGCCGCATTTCATTCATAACAAATATGCTTTCAAGCTTGCAACAACCTCCTCCACCTTTAACTTACCAAACGTTCGTTCTAACATCGATCCTTGCAAAACGGAGGAATGAATAACTTCGCTCAGTATTATAATCTTTGCTATAGATCCTCATATTTTCCATCGCCTCCACAACCCTCCGTACCCATTCCCTGGCTGGCAAACTTACAGATAAAAGTCCATCAAAAATTGATTACCGGATATCCCATCCAAAAGAAATTGAGGACCAACACCAACAGGAGGAGCAGGATTGGGAACACTTAGAAAGACTTTAAATTTCCTTTCTTGTCACAAACAGCAAGTTATGACGGCAGCAATGATACGATGACGACGGTCTCCAGGAGGAACAGGAAAATGAAAGAAAAATACGACAATGTTTAGAAAAGATGATTTGTCTGAGTCGTCCAAGTTTTCTCTTACTCGTACTTTTCGCGTTTCGCCGTCTACTAAGGATTTGGCAAGAACGACTAAACTGCGAGGAAAGCGTAAATCAATTTTACATCAAAGACAGGATAAGAAAATTTACATTTTGGACAGCATAGACACGGAATTGTTATGCAGCGTGCGTATAGGAGGACGAAGAAATTGGGATGTCTTGTATTGTATTTTCTTGCGGAAAGAATTTGTATTAAAAGTTGTGTAGGACTTTGGAGTTTTCTTTCCTGTTTTGACGCATGTTGTCGGAATATCGTCGTAAATATTCAAAATATTTTTAACCTTATTAGATGGAACTTTCAATGGCGTTGAAAAATTTTTGGGCAATATTTCGTTGTTCCAGGAATTATTGAAAATTATCCAAGGACATATTGTGACATTGGTTTTGTTTATACCAAAAATTCTCGGAAAATCAGTTGATTAGGCGAAACTTTTGAAATAAACGTTACTTGGGCGAGTGTAGAAGATTCAACAGAACTTGTTAAAAGAAAATGTTGTTCTTTCCGTCAAGGTCATGGTTCTGTAAATACAATAATAGTCACAACGAAAAAAAATATTCGATTCTATCACAATTGCCTGGAGTATAAGGAAAATAAGAGTTGAAAAACTTGGGTCGGCTTAAAACTTGGGCTAATATAGGGTTTTGTATTAGGCACATAACAATTTAGTATCTTCATATAAACGCACCTTTAAACATTTTTAATAAACTGTCAATACCAAAACGTTTGTTGAAGTCAACATTTTTATCATGGTAAACTTCACGAGCCAGTAATTGGGCTCTGGCAAAGCTTCAAGAAAATCAAGAATTTCATTGAAAAATAGTCTTCAGTAATGAAGCTTATTTCTGGCCCAATGGCTTTGTTAATAAGCAAAATATGCATTATTGGTCAGCAACAAACCCACATGTGCTTCTTAAGACACCGTTGCATCCGCAAAAAATTACTGTTCGGTGTGGTTTTCATGTCGGAGTTGTGATTGGACCGTATTTTTTTGTGGATGAAAACGACTGTCATGTTACCATCAATGGAGAGCGCTATCGTGTTATGTTGGAAGATTATTTGTGGCCAAAATTGGATGAGTTTGACATTAACGATATGTGGTTTCAACGAGACGGTGCCACTAGCCACACAGCATGCTTACAATCGATTTATTGAAATTTATTCATTTATTGTTATGTCCTTAATGTAAAACCCTACATTAACTCCAGCTGTTAGGGTGGGAATATTTATGCTTTTGCTAGCTCATCATTAGGTTCCTGTTATTTCCCTATAGTAAAATGTATGCTTACCCCATGAAAGATTTTAGACTACAAGTATTCGTTTTCTATGGATTGGTTTCCCCCGATTTTACAGAAAGCAAACTCTAACTTGCTTCCAGGATAACCTTTTATATCAAATATTATGATGCTCTCCTGCAGGTTATATTTTTATTGATTTTGATTTTCATGCGTTTTAGAAGTTCTTCACCCAATCACTTCTCAGATTGATTTATTATTTCCGATCCCGGGAAATTTGTCTGATGAGGTGTTAATTATGTTTTCTTCCCATCACCTATGGGCTTGATATGTGGTTTCAACAATGCACCATCCATCCTCTCGAAACAAAAAAATTTTTTTTTTGGCTTTTTGGACGTCTATGCTGTAAAAAGTGAGCATGATTCAGAACCCATTCCACTGCCCTGTTCTTTTTGATATATTAAGCGTAACGTCAAAACATGTTGTCCAAAGTCTGCACTGCTGATTTTTCTGACATGCTGTGTAACCAAGTAATGCATTTTTAATTCGCGTTATTTCATCCATGACACAGCGATACAATCCTTTCCACGTTTTTTTAAACTGCCGATGCCTTTCTTATAGAACAATTTCTCTTTTACCTTAAATAGGCTTTATTTCCAGTTATAAACTCCTAATTTGAGCCAAATCTTCTTTCCTGGAGTATCTTTGTGAGATCTGCGGACAGGTAGAAGCCAGGTGAAGCTAGATGTCGTGAAAAGGTGTGGGAGCCATTTCTTCTTCTTAGTACTAAAGCCCCTCTCGGGCCTTCGCTTCCTGCAAGCAGCGCCTCCAACTTTCTTGGTCCATCGACCGCGTCTTCCAATTTCGGAGTCCCAGCAGCCATGAATTGTCTTCTTCGACCGAGTCAGACCAGCGTTTCCTCGGTTTCTCCACTGGCCTTCGTCCTTCAGTTCTCCCAACGAAAACCTTCTTGGGTATCCGTTGTTCGTCCATACGATTCATGTGTCCAGCCCATTGTAGCTTCCGCAGTCTTACAATCCTTGAGACCTCCGGTTCGTCAAAAATTTCATGCAGCTCAGGGTTTATCAAATTCGCCATTGGTCGCCGTCAAGCTTTGCTCCGATTGTTCGCCTCAGAACCCGTCGCTCAAAGTCGTTCAATATTTTTGCAGATGCTTGGGTTAGGGTCCATGTTTCACACCCATAGCATAACACTGGTCTTATCATAAATTTGTATACTTGGAGCTTTGTTCTCATGTGTACGCAGCTGGTCTTCAAGATCGTCAACATTGAATAAAATATTTTATATGCGATCTGTATTCTTCGGCGTATTTCGTCTCTTTCGTTGTCCGTTTTCGTTATTTTGGCGTGTATTTTACCAAAATTCTCGATACTGTATTCGGCAAGTGTGATATTTTGTATATTTGAGGTATTTTTCCTCGACTGCGTCATGAGCTTTGTTTTATTTTCATTGCTTTGCTGCCCTACTCGTTTTGCTTCGCTGTCGAGTTCCAGGAAAAGTACTTTGACAGTTTTTAATGACCGTGACAGAATGTTGATGTCGTACGCATAAGCTACAACTGGGCTCGACTTGTTTAGTATCGACAGATAGCTTCCGTATGACGTACTCCAGAGCCAAATTGAATAGCAATGGGGCCAACCCATCTTCCTGCTTTAGTCTAATATTTGTGTCAAAGACATCAGTGAGTTGATTATTGATGCCGACTTGGGAGGTTGTCGACGTCATTGTCATTTTGGTAAGACGAACTAATTTGGCTGGGATGCCAAAGCAAAGCATTATTTGGTACAGTACGTTACAATCAATATTGTCGTTTGCTTTGGCGAACGTCTATGTGTAAGCCCCAGCATTTTTCAAGTACCTGCTTGACTGTGAACAATTGGTCTGTCATTGATTTGCCTACCCTAAAACGACCTTGATACTCCCCAATAATACTGTTGGCGTATGATCTGATTTAATTTTCAAGATTTTAGAAAATATTTTGTACGCCGTACAAAGAAGTTATATGCCTCTGTAATTTTCGAACTGTTGCTTATCAGCTTTTTTGTGGATAGGGATGGATCCCCATTTTAACTGTAAATAATTCAGTCTTAGCATCGTTTTTATCAACTGGTTCATTCTTTTGGTGAAACAGCGATTTTTAGGGTTTTGTACTAAAATACAAAACCCTATTGCAATCACGACCTGTGTCCGTCTGTCCGTCTGTCCGTCCGTCCGTCCGTCCGTCCGTCCGTCCGTCCGTCCGTCCGTCTGTATGTCACAGCACTTTTTCTCCGAAACTATAGAGGCTACAGCCATGAAACTTTGTGGAAAGGTCAGAAGTGGTGACCTCTTGAAAGTTCAAGGGTGAAAAAATTTTTCGAAGGGGTTTAAGGGGGGTCTCCCCATATAGGGAGTTGACCCCTCAAAAAAAAATTTTCACCAATGGTAGTCGAGTAGGGTGTCATTGGAAAGGTCTCAATGAGATCTTTTGAAAACAGGTCTTAAAATTGCCTTATGAGTACCGAGGGGGGCAGGGGAAGGGGAAATGTACGAACTTTTCGCGTACCCCCCCCTCGCGATTGGACACCTTCCATCCGAAAAACCTGAAAAAAATCATGAATGTAGGCCTTAATGAGTACAACAACAACAAATACGTGAGAAGTCGAAATTCACTCAACTTTGTTAGTAATAGTATGATTTATCGATTTTATGTTTTCTTGAATAAAATCTAAATGGTACCCTTAAATTCAATAAAATTTTGCAAACAGATGACTATTCATAAGATTGATCTTTCCTGAAAGTTTCATAAAGATCGATTTGTATTTAACGAAGTTATAGCGATTTGAATTTTCCTGTATTACTATGGAACAATGTGCCCTGTATTACTATGGAAACATATGGCTATGGAGCCATATGCGCTTTTTACCGACTTAGACACTACAGGTTTGCTAGGATTTGCATGAAAGTTTCAGGAATGATAGATATCATGAGGATGACTACATACAATTGAAACAAGTCAAAGTGGCAGGAGAGAGCTCCTAGCAAAAGGGTTTTGTAGCCATTCTAGGATTCGAAAAAATAGGACATGAATCGATGATTACAGTACAGAGGAGTGGCCCCTGAAAAAAATTTCATGAAACGTAGCCGATATGAGTATCAAATGAAAGTTCTCTATGAGAGCTTTTCAAAACAGTTCTTAAACTGACAGTTTTTGCTTCAGTGGGGCACAGAGGGGGGAAATACATGAAAAATGTGTTTTCTCCCTCGCGAATGGACACCCGTGATCTAAAAAAATCTGAAAAAATTATCAAGCGAGATATTTATGGGTATAATTTTAACAAATACCTCAGAATTAAAAAATTCTTCCAACTTAGTTAATAATAGTATGATCCTCGAACATGACGTGTTTCTTAATTTTATTCGTTGCTGGTTACGGCATTTTGTAAGTTGAGTACAAAACCCTTCTGACATGAGCATAGGTCTGTCTACCCAACTTGTTTCTTTGCTATTTTAGACTCTTCTGCTTGATTGCGTCATCCAATCGATCCTATAATGTAAATTGGTCGTCGCTGTTGAACATCTTGCCAGTCAGAACGAATTCGATGGGCAAAATTCGGTGCCTGCCCAGAAACACTGAGACTATGACCTTGCTTAGTGACTATTGTGTCTTTGGATGCTTTGGCCCTCTCCTCTCCACTCTGCTAATACTTCACAGGACTTCAACATATAGTGATGAGTTCCTGTTTTATCCATTGTTTCGGTGAGCAGCTTCATACAGCATTCTGAATTATCAATTCGTTGCTGTTTTTGTTACACTGTGAGAGAATACGGCATCCATTTAGAACGTTTTTTTTATACTCAAACGTTCATGCACAATTTATTACGATCAAACATGATAATTTTCAGATTTTTTTGAATGTTTAGGGCGCAGCTACCTATATTAGATGACCTGGGTCGCCGCAACTTCCGCGGTTATTCGACCGTATTTGAAATCCGAATACCATTGCCAAATAGTTTTTTCCAGGGCCATTTTTCCCGTAACACTTTTCAAGCCATTGAGAGCTTGAATGGTATTCTAAGGTCTTTGTGAACATTTTTTTACAAAGACCTACTAGTTTCCTGGCCTGCCTGTCCGTCCGTCTATTCGTGCGTCACAGCGAGTTTCCCAGGAAATATAATAGCCAGAATGCTCAAACTTTGTCAAATGGCCAGAAGTGTTAGTCTCTCAAAAGTTTAGGTCTTACCACAAATTTAAAATTTTTTTAGGGGGTTCCCCCTAATCACGAAGTAGCCTCTAAACATTTTTTCCTTATCAAAGGTAGTCGATTGGGATATCAACTGAAAGGTTTTGATTATAACTTTTAGAATTTGGAACGAAAAAGGCGTTTCACGCATCAGGAGGTTCAGGGGGAGGCAAAATTTACAAAATTTCTTGTGTCCCCCCTCTCCTCGCGATTGGACACTTTTGAGCCGAAAAATCTAAAAATAATCACGGGGCTGGGTCTTTATGAGTACAAGGGCAATAAATACTTCAGAAATCGAAATTCACTGAACTTTGCTAAAAATAGTATTGTCGCGTGTTATTGGTTCGCAGCCGATAATTTTAATGTTCCGGCAAAGTGAAAACGCACCGTCTTTTAAATTAAGTCAAAAGAGTTTATTTACTAAGAATGCACAATCATTAATTTCCCTACTATTTTACAAATAATCAAAATGTTGTTATTTTTCACTTGTCTGTCAATTTATATTCCCACTGCCTGTATCACGAAAATCACTTCACTATCAATCAATTTCGCCTTTACTTCGCGCTCCACTCGTATCGCTGTTCTACTATCGTGGTTTTAATGTTCCCCCCATTCATTCAGCTCGGCTTTATATAGAGTCTCTAGTCATTCAATCCATTTCTCGTACATTTGTGAACTACCTGTAATATTCGAGCAATTCCGAATGGCCGCAGTGACATCACTTTCAGATGTTGATCATGCTTGGCCGATTCTTGTGCTTTGGAGTACATTCGTTTATTGATCATGATGTCATTAATAGTTGTGAAAACAATTGTGACAGTAGCTCGCAGAAATGTTTGGACATGTAACACTGCCCCCACCTCAGTTCTTTTCGCCCCAAAAAGATGTGTCGCCAGTTGTAGTCAAGTCTCCCTGGATGTTATATGGGGCAAGACGGTCCAGATGCACGATTTTCAGTTTGGCTCGCGGCTAACGGTGTTCCTGTATGCGATATGCAACGTTGTTGACGATATACGACGTCGCTTTGTAACCCGGTATGGTCCCTCCCAATTATGCTGCAACTTCGGAGAGCTACCCTCTCGCCGTTGTGGATTACACAGCCTCACTAAGTCATCTTGCTGGAAGCCAGTAGAATTTGCCTTCAGATCATACCTGGTCTTCATGTGGTCAGTAGCTGATTCGATGTGTTTTCGCACTGTCCGATGTATCTAGTTCAACAGTTGCCTTAGCTCACTTGCGCACTCCGAGGTCGTTTGGGGTTTCTCAGGGGATGTTCCGAACTTTATATCAGCCGGGAGACGAATTGTCTTTCCAAAAATAACTTTGGCTGGGGCTTGGCCTGTCAGTGCGTGTTCGGCAGCTCTATACGCCATCAAAAATAATAGATTTACCGATCCCAGTCCCTTTGGTTCTCGTCAATCATCTTGGCCAGGTTTTTATTGAGTGTGCCGTTGAAACGTTACACCATTTCATCGGATTGGGGACCTCGTTTTCCGTATTCCCAGTAGTCCGCACATTTCACTTAAAACTAGTGACTCAAAGTTTCGGCCTTGATCCGAATGTAGTTTGCAAGGTACGCCATATCTACTGACCCAATTTAACACTAGCTGTCCGGCTACAGTAGTTGCTACCTGGTTGAGAATGGGGTAGACCTTGGGCCACTTGCTGAAATAATCCGCCACAACCAGCGTGTATCGATTTCCTCATTTGGATTCAGGAAAGGGTCCAGTGATATCAACAGCAATCCTTTCAAACGGTACCCCCACGTTATAGGTTTGCATTTGCTTTGGACCTTTGACGAAAGCGCAAATCGGGGATCTATGGCACCAGTCCTCTACGTCTTCTCGAGCGTGGAGCCAGTAGAACCTTTCCCGCAATTTTGCTAAGGTCTTGTTAACACCAAAGTGGCCCCCCAAGGATCCTTCGTAACCACATCGTGGATTCGGCTTTTGGGAAGTATAGTTTGCATCCTATAGGAGCTGCCAACGGCCGTTTTCCATTTCCGCTTGAGTATGCTACTCTCCACCTGAAGGGAGTTCCATTGTGCCCAGAGGACTCTTTCTTCGCTATCGATCTGCTGGAAGAGTACAGCTCCAATACCACCGTTGCTCGCATCGGTGTAAACTACAAAGATTTTTCCGGGTTTTTGATATGCCAGCACGGGTGATTCAGACAGCTTCTCCTTTAAGCTCTCAAAGGCTGTCTGGCATTGTTCATTCGAGACCTACGGACGATTTTTCTCGGTTAGCTAATGGAGACACTCAGCTTTTTTGGCAAAGTCTTTGACGAATCTAGTTGGCGCTTGTTGTTTGGTGTTGGCCAGCTCTTCACGGCTTCAAGCTTCTCAGGGTCTGTTTTGACCCCTTCTGCCGATACAACGAGTCCCAGGTATTTTACTTCAGCTGCAAAACGTGTACACTTGTCGGGACTAAGTTTCAGATTCGCCAGTCGCAATCGTGGGAAAACCTCTTCTAAGTTTCACACATGCTCTTCGAACGTTCTCCCGATAACAATGACGTCATCTGGGTAAACCGAGCAGGTCTTCCAGGTTAGGCCTCGTAGCACGTATTCCATCCGGCGTTCGAAGGTGGCTGGAGCATTGCAAAGTCCAAACGGCATCACCACAAATTGCCACAATCCGGTCCCAACTGAATATGTGGTCTTCTCTCGCTCCTTTTTGTCGATTTCTACCTGCCAGTAGCCGCTCTTGATATCAAGTGTAGAAAACCATTTTGCGTCGGCTAAAGTGTCCATGATGCTATCGATGCGTGGAAGCGGGTAACTATCTTTCTTAGGGACGTCGTTCAGGTGCCTATAGTCGACACAGGAACGATTGCTACCATCCTTTTTCTTTACTAGAACTACTGGCGCATCTCATGGACTGATAGAAGGCTCGATAACACCTTGATGTTCCATGTCCGAGATCAGTGCGCTCACTTCTCCTTGTTTGGCGATACTTGACGAATCTTTCTTAGTGACGTCGTTAAGGGTCGGCTCGGCTCCCTGTGTATCTATGACATGAGTTACCATACTCGTTCGGTGTTGGTCATCCGGGTTTGTTGAGTAGATATCACTGTACTTGGTGACCAGATCAGAGGCTTGCTTGAATAGCTGCACTGGCAATTCGGTCTGCTTCAATATTACAGACGTGAGTTCCCGGACCTTGTCTGCGTCTTGCCTCTTTTTCCAATGATGGTCGTGAGTAGCTTCCAAAGAGGTGATAGTGGAAACAAGCTGGGAGCTGCCGACGATTTCTCCCGCTTTGATGCTTGTGGTTGAGTCTGCGATGTTGAGGATTCTAACCGGCACGTATCCACTCCTAATAGATCTTACAAGGTTTAGTCCTAGCTGACGTCTTCGTTGGCTCTATCAGATAAGATCGGTGGTCTCCAGAATCACCATCAAGCTTGGCCCATACAATGCTCTCGGAAGAATTCGGTACATCAGTGTCGGTACATACTACCTTCGCCCCACGAAGCTGGCCCCCTCAGCTTAGAAGGCTTCCATTCTGGGCTCCTGATTCGATCTGGATCCCCTCCACCCTGTACAATAGCTCGGTCTATTCGCAGATGCACCTTTTCACCGCAATTCTAGCATCCAAGTGCACCATTTACCTGCGGCTCTCGCTCAATTTCCACACTCGCAACCTGCACTCCCCTGTCACTATCTTGCGAACCCGGGCAGTGGTACGAGTCACATTTTTCGCAACCTCAAAGTTCAGACTATAAGCCAATGCGTCCTTAATCGTTTGCTTTTTAGCTAAACGCACGGCTTGTTGCAATTCCTGGTCCTATAGGGCGCTGATGAATGCTTCTGTTGCTGCGTCATCTCGATGTTCTTTGTCTTAGATTGGGTAAGCCAAAAGTACCAGCCGCTCAATGTCTAAGACTAGTTACAGTAAGGTTTCGCCAGACTTCTGCATCCGATGCCGTAGCTGTGACCGATAAATCTGCTTCAGATGATCGTCTCCATAACGCATATCAAGCCATTCATTATTACAGCCAAGTTTCAGTGCTACTCAACGGGGCTAGCCTGCAAAAGCTCGGCAGCTGCGAATTTTAGGGCATGAATTAATGCAGTTGCTTGTTTCTGCTCATTCCAGTGATTTGTCCTAGCGGCTTCAAACTGCGTTTTGTAAATACTCCAGACCGTTTGACCGTTGAATATTGGTGCTTTCACATTTCTGGATGTGCTTTGCGCTGCGGTTATAATCGGGGCGGGTGAGGTGTTTACTACTGCTTTCGCTGTTTCCAACCCCTTTGCACTTTTTCCATCTCATGGTTGATTCACTCCTCGACCTGGCTGATCTCATGGGTGGTTCTCTCCTCGAACTAGCTGACCTTCTCCTCGACCTGGTTAAGCTTTTCTTCGACGCATTTAATTTGTTTGTTCAGACTACCGAGCTTCACTTTTATTTCGGTTGACTGTTTTTGCACTTCCTTGATTTCGATCACTTGTTGGTCCAGCTTTGCAGTCAAACTGGAAGACTGTTGTCGCTGCTCTTGCTACATCAGCATCAACATTTGCATCAGCGCATTTTCTGGTTCCTTTGATTTTGGTGTTTCTGCTTCTCTCTTAAGCTCCGACAATGTAAATTCATTACTTTTTAAATGTTAGCATAGTGGTATTTTTATTATTACAGCTTATTTTGGTCCACCAGTTTCCACCCCATTTCTGACACCACTGTCGCGTGTTATAGTTTACAGCCAATAATTTTAATGTTCCGGGAAAGTGAAAACGCACTGTCTTTTAAATTAAGTTAAAAGAATTTATTTACTAAAAATGCGCAATCATCAATTTCACTATTTTTCAAATAATTAAAATGTTACTATTTTTCACATGTCTATCAATTTATATTCCCATTGTCTGTGACACAAAAATCACTTCACTATCAATCAATATCGCCTTTAATTCATGCTCCACACTTATCGAAGTTTTTACTATCACGGTTTTACTACGAGCATATCTCCAATTTATTCAGCTCGGCTTTATATAGGGTCTCTAGTCATTCAATCCATTTCTCAACATTGGCGAATGTTCTGACGAGAACTACCTGGAATATTCGAGCAATTCTGAATGTCCGCAGTGACGTCATTTTCAGAGGTTGATCATGGATCTACTTGATCGATTCTTGTGCTTTTGAGCACATTCGTTGATCATGTTGTTATTAATAGTTGGGACAACGATTGCGTCAGTAGCTCGCAAAATTGTTTTTTATTTTTGTGATAGGGAGGTGAATGCTATTTATGCACAGAATGTGGAACTCCCATGTGCGACTGGACTACCCACTAAATACCTGCCCTGTCAACCTGAGAACCCAGCCTGGAACCGTTTAACACATTACTTCGGGCCAGATATCGTTTTGTTACGCCGTGGGGCGTCCTCAAGCTAGGGAGTCCCTTTCCCAGCGGGAGGGGAGAGGGGAAGAGGAAATGCCAGAAGAGCGATCCCCCAGCCCCAGCGCCTCCGGCTGCTGTGAGTCCCTTTTATATTTTAGGACTGCCCGAGCATAATGTGCCACCTGGTTCCATTTGTCAACCGATTCAGGCATCACTGCAACTATATTATTCGGGGTGAGCTCTCCCGTCTCCCTGTAGAGTTCTCTTCGCAGCCTGACTCATTTTGTATACGCAAAAAATGTGTGACAGGTATTGTCCTCCTCTCCCGGCCAAAACTGACAATCGGAGGACCGTGACTTACTGATCTTGTGCAGGTAAGACTGAAAACACCCATGCCCGCTCAAAAGCTGGGTCAGATAGAAGTCAGTCTCACCATGCCTTCGATTTAGCCACGGTCTCACATCCGGGATGAGGCGTGCGGTCCACCTTCCCTCCGTGCAATTCACCCAAGTCTGCTGCCAATCGTTGAGCGAGCACTGTCTCTCCTCGCGGACAACCATCTCCCTCGCATCCTCGTTTCGGCGCAGGTAAATAGCGCGGCGCTCTCTAGCAAGGAGGGCGACAGGTATCATGCCTGTAATAACTCTCACCGCCGAGTCAGAGACTGTTGGATACGAAGATGCAATTCCCAGTGCTCCTTTTCTCTGTACCTGTGCCAAACGTTTTCGGTATACCTCCTTGCTGAGAGCGTCGCCCCATACCTCTGCTCCGTACAGTAGCACTGACCCTATAGCACTCATCAAGAGGCGTCACTTGATGGGCTGGGTCCTCCTACGTTGGTCATAAGTCGACTCAGAGCCGATATTCCCGAAGCAGCCTTCTCAGCCGTTGCCCTGATTTGCTCAGAGAAACTCATCTTCGAGTCGATCAGTAGCCCAGGTACTTCACCGCGCGCTTCGATTCGATTTGTATGTCGCCAATACTGATCATCCTTACTCTTGGGATTCTCTTTTTTGTCAAGATGACCAATTTGGTTTTCTCCAGTGCTAAACTGAGCCCCCAAGCAATCATCTAGTCCCTCACTCAGTGCATTAGCATACCTAGCCTAAGTTGCACTTGTTCAACGGTGCGTCCAGCGACCAGAGCCGCAACATCATCAGCATAGCCGACCAAGCGCGACTCATCTGGCATCTCGAGTCACAGTAGCCCGTCGTAAGACACGTTCCACAGGTCCGGACCAAGGATAGATCCCTGGGCAGTACCCGATGCAATTTCCATCCTTCGTTGGCCCTGTATCGTCTCGTAGAGCAGGCTTCGGTCCTTAAGGTAGTCCCTCAAAAGCCGTATTAGATATTCTGGAACTTAAAAAGAGTTTTCCAGCTTATCCAGAATATCCACTCATCTAGCGGAGTTGAAGGCATTCCTGACTTCGAGTGTCACCAACAGGACGATTCGTCGCTTAGTGCGACTATATGCCTCTGCCTTTTGGACCACGTTCACCACCTCTGCAATCGCATTAATGGTAGAACGTCCTGCTCTAAAGCCGTACTGTCGAGGAGATAGGTCCCCAGCAGCATGAATCGCGTCAGTGAGTCTTCCCTTGATGAGTTTCTCTAGCACTTTCCCAGCCGTGTCTAGCATGCATAACGGGCGGTATGCAGACGGCGATTCGGGGTTTCCCTTCCCTTGCTGATCAGCACGAGCCTTGGCACCTTCCATCGTACCGCGAAAACCCCGTCCCGTAGGCAAGCATTGAATGTGCTGAGCAGCAAGTCAGGACAATGGTGATAGACGAGCCGCAAAACCTCAGCTGGAAGACCATCTGGACCTGGAGCCTTCCTCGCATCACTTATCTCAAGCAGAATGCACTGATGATCACTGGCTGAATAGTCCTCTAATACCTTCAAGTTGTGTATCCTCCGTACTAAGGACTCCGAGGTGAATGTCACGTCCGGTATGATTCCCTCACAGACAATACGGTGGAAAGTCGGCGTATTTCCGGAGTTTAGTACGACGAGGGCCGTCCTGGCCTTTAAATATTATTTTTATGTTTAAATAAAATGATGACCTAAAAATACGGCCGCCTGTTGAAGTACTATACTTCAAAAGAATATTGTAGATCATGTAATGATTGACGTGGGGCAGGAACTGGTTTCTGTATGACTCAAGCGTTTCTTGTAGATCGAAGACGCGTGTATAGATTCCAACTAGCTATGATTAGAATGATTCCCAAGGCAATGTAGCTCACTGATATTGTATGTGTACTAAGAGATCCTAGATGCTGCAAGTCAGATTGTTTCGTTGATAGTTCATCCAATGTTCAGGTTAACTTGTCGAAGTTCATAGTAGATCGGTTTATCCAAAGATGATTAAATGATCGTGATGCCTCGGTGAATTCTGTTAAATCTGTAATAGATACATCAATAGTTCGGTTAAATGAAACATTTAGCGAGGTTTGTTGAGTGTTAAATGCTCAAAAACTGAGCTCGTCATCCTTCAATGTACAGCCCGGTTGCATTTTAAGGATTCCTTTGCGCGTTAGGTGTTGCTGGAAAACCTGATTGTGGCACACAAACGTGAAGTCGTACGACTTGTCTAGCGAAAAAAGCCACTGACTTGGTGAATTTAATTGCTGCCAGATTTCCCGTCGATGGTCCTGACTGAAGGCACACCTAGATGCTAGTCTGTTTTTCGAGATCAACTCGATAATACACTCAACGTTCGTATCACTTTTGTGCACTATGGTTCGGTGATCGCTGCATATGATCGAGTTGATTTCCGGAGTTTGGCATTGCATGAGTTTGGTCACCGTCAGAGGGTAGAATTGATCCTTGAAAACGGTCACCATTATTAGCTCTGGTACAGCTGACAACGACAGGAAAGTATTATTGATCATGGTCAGTAAGGGCAATGATCGAAGAATATGAAATTTTGTTGGTAACCACAGCGACAGTGTCAAGGCGAATATCAGATAATCCCTTTCGTTAGCGTACTGTATTTTAACTATTTGGTAGGTACGTGAAACTTCAATAGGATTTCCAAAAACTGGCAGTTGCAGATCTTGAGATAAGTTGTCCTTGATGTATGTGATCTGTGATTTGATTTGTTGAGATGATATGGCATTGGGATTTATAGACTCATGATGGGCGTCTACAATTACTTCCATCAATGAGTGTTGCATCTCTTGGCATTCAGTTATTAATGGCATAACGAGTAATGCCAGGGTGTTAAATGCTTCAATTGTCTTATGTTGTTTGGCTTCCAAATTGAAGTGCTTCATGATTTCGTATACATATTCAAAAGCAGTTTGAATTCCTTTCGTCTAGTTTACTCTTTCCAATTCACACTTTGTGATAACATTGATCGTCGCATCTAAAATCGAGGTATGTTTCTTGACTAGTTCGTTAAGGTTATTTTCGTTGGCTTGGATATTGGAGATAGTTTCATTGTCCAAAACCCCAAAAAGCTTGTTTGCTAAGGAGTCGACTATATCAAAGGGGGACCTTTTTTGCCTTAATTTGGTAGGTTCTTGAAAAATGATGTTGTCCTGATTTAATAGCTGCAGTAGATAACGATATTGCAATACAATCGCTGCATGATGCGTAATATTTGTGATGGCGTCTTTTAACCTGTCTAATTGTTTTATGCCAGCTTCAATAGATTTGAATACTTCCCAATATCCTTTCAAATCATGAAAGATTATGAGCTTCCAAGTGCTTGGGGGGATTCGGCCATTCCCAAAGTTCTCAAAGTAAACGCCACCATTATTTTCAACTTCGATTATTTCGATTGGCGGCTTGTCTGCAGATGTCATATGAGGCGTGACTAGCGGTAGAAGTAGTAACGTAAGTAGATATGTTTTAAGTGAGTTCAGTTTTGTGGGAGAGCCCTTACGCTTTATTGACTTCTGCTCTACGGCAGTTGTTGCCTCCATTGGCTCGGCAGCTGGTTCCAAAGTCTCCTCGTGATTTATTGGTAGTGGAGCTAATTGATGAATAGATCGTCGTATGATTCCAGCACATGTCCGAACATCAGCAACGTCTGTGCCTTAGATGTTTTCCACTATTTGTCCTAATTTCCATTTAAATGTCCTCCTTAATGGTAACTAGGATTCCCATTTTGATATTATTTTGTTAGGCAGTCCATTTTGTGCATTTTTTAGCTCCCCCAAATATTCAATGTACCACCGCTTTCAGAACTCGTTCTTAAGTTGATTGGTCAGCTGCCATCTGGATGCTAAAGGCAATTTTGTTGTATCGTTAGCTGTATACAAAGCGCCTACGAGTGACTCACCTATCAAAAAATGGGCTGGTGTCAGTGGAGCCAAATCGATCGAGTCAGACGATAGTGGTGTAAGAGGCCTAGAGTTGAGGATCGCTTCGACTTTTGAGGCTACAGTGCATAATTTTTCGTAGGTCAGTGATGCAGAGGCAACGGTTCGTTGTAATAAGTACTTGATTGACGTCACAGCTGTCTTCCAAAGCCCAACAAAATGTCGCGATCTGGGAGGGATGAATTGAAACTGCGTGTTGGTGTTTGAGCAAGTGTTGACTATTTTCTCAATGCTCTGTTAGTGAGTCAATATGGCTTCTAAGTCCTTCAGCTGATTATTAGCACATACAAAGTTTCGTCCATTGTCACAGTAGATGTTCTCACATTTGCCTCTTGTGGACTCAAATCGTTTAAGAGCTCCCAAGAAACCGTCAGTCGTTAAATCCGACACTACTTCTAAATGTATTGCCTTTGTTGCAAAGCTACAGAACACAGCCAGGTTTGTTTTTTGGGGCCTTTTGCCCCAAATTTCGAAGTGAGCGCACATCGGTCAGCAGAAATCTATGCCACAGTTTAAAAATGGCTGTGTAAATCGAATACGATCTTTTAGAAGATTGCCCATTTGTTGATTTGACAACCTCGGTCGAAATCTGCTACATAATACGCAGTTCGCCACTATGGTTCTGGATATATTCCTTCCGCTTAAAATCCGATATTTGTACCTTGCTATGGCATGAAGTGCTTGCGGCCCAGCATATAAGTTTTCTCGATGAAGGTTAGTTAAGAGTTATGGTGTGAAGAAATGGTCTCCAGGTAAAACGATGGGATGCTTAGTGTCATAGCTTACTTCTGCCGCCTGTAGCCTTCCCCCAACTCTAATAGTGCAATCGGGAGCTATAAATGGTGTCAAAGTTCGAAGTTGACTTGTTTTTGTAACTTCTTCGTCTTTTGTTAATGAAGAAATCCCTTCATGAAAACTGCTGCGTTACACTTCCTTGATGAGTGCTAAAAGTGCATCATCCAATTCGCGAGGCGACAGTGACTTCATCTTCATATTAGAGGCTCTGTTCCTGAATAGTTCTGCTGCTCGCTTGATATATGCCATTGAGCGTATCAATTTTCAGAGTGAATTTCCGTGTTCAATCATATATAATGGATGTACGTTTGCTTCGGCCGTAGTAGTGGTAGCAAACTTGGTGACTTTAGTTTCACCGTCCACAATGTTGTTCGTATTAGGTTCAACTGTTCAACTGTCTTTTGGAAGTTTAAGGAACGATGGACCATTCAAACATATTTGTGACTGCTTTAGTTCTTCAAGAAAAAGTTCACGTGAAACTAGGTCAGCAGGGTTGTCTTTCGTGTGCACATATCTCTAGTCCTTTGTTGACGTTAAATCGGGAATGGCAACAACTTTGTTAGCGAGGAATGTTTTATGAATAGATGGATCACCTCGAATCCAGCTGACAGCAATTAGCGAGTCGCACCAGTAGAACACAGCATCCGCCTTTATATTGGTCGTGCATTTTATTTGTCCAACTAATTGGGCAGCTAATTTTGCAGTACATAATTCTAATCTTGGAATGGTCGTGGGTTTGATTGGTGCTACTCTTGACTTTGTAGAAATTTAACTGTCACATGAACTCGCCCCCAGGGCGGAACTGATCTGATAATTCAAAGGGTTGCTACTGCTATTGTTGGGTTGTCGTCTCCGATTCCAGTGAAGCCGACGGGGACTGGCGTTCCCGGGATACCGGAATCACTTAGTAAAAATACTAGGATTGGAACTGAGTCCGAAACATAGTGGCTTTGTGATTGTTCGATAACCCTGGAGGTATATTCAGGTTTCACGGGCAGCTGATGAGCCTCCATCTTCTGATGGTCAGCTGATTGGTTTCGGCCCTTCGGGGAGTATCGTGGTGGCTTGTGATGCAAACATAGGTTGGCGTTGACCTTATAGTGTCAGATATAGTTAGGTCTCGGATCTACCAGTATGAAAGTTGAGAGTTCCCTCAATGTAAACTGGTATCGTACTTGGGGCGAATGATTGGCGCTTAAACCAATCGCTGTCTAATGGTGACCGTGAGGTTAGGCCCATAAAGGGTAGGGTAGGTTCTCTCGTTAATCCAGCGACAAATGTCATATGAACTCATTTTTCTTTTGATCTTACATAGACCATGGTACCGTACTCCTTCTCAATAGCGTCAACAAAAGCATGAATTGTGTGGATGGTTTCATTCGCACTAAACATGCAACGTGGGATGCTGATCTTGTTCAAGCCTGGCAACTCTTGCCTATATTTGTGCCCTACCGATTGAAGTTTGTCATGTATTTGTTCATCCCAACCTACTTGTGATCTCCATAGTTCCTACTTGAGCAGCTTCCCCTTTACAATAACTGGACTGACTAATAGATCAGAATTCTGTGAAATATCGGCCAAGACATTTCTCTTGGTTATTGTTTGATGCTCCTTCAAATCCGTGATGGTCGTAAGCATGTCCGCAATCAGCTGCCAAATTACACCCAGTGTTTTTATGGTATCGCTGTCCATCTTAGCAAAGTCTAATTCAATATCGAGGTCCTTTTTCGTTATGCCTTGAATCCATTTTAGGTGATTAGCACACCATTTATGGAGATCAAATCATGCCGAGGCCAGTAACAGCCGTAGCTCGTTCCGTATCGTCAACGCTTCTTCCAAATTATCACTACCTGTAAGGACATCGTCAACACAAAAGTCCTGGATTGCCGCAGCTCCCACTGGGTCCTGGCTGAATCCTTCCTCGGCCAATTTTTTCATGCACTTGATTGCCAGATACGGTGCAGACCTGGTGCCATATGTGACTGTGGAGAGTTTATAATGCTTCAATTTGTCATTAGTATTCTCTCGCCACATGATTAGTTGGAGATTTTGGTCCGAAGCGCTGGTAAAGATAACACTAATATCTTCCTGAACTTTTGGGCCTTTCAGTAATAAATCATTGAGCGATAAAATGATGACCTAAACATGTGTCATGGCATCATGTTTTCTGATCGTATTTTGTGGCTAAAACGTTTTAGTTTCATGACGTTTAATAATTTTCGGATCATTTCACCCAAAAATTGAATTCTTAGTTTCATTTCTTTGTATTCTCTGGTAACTCTTTCTAGTTCTTCGCTTGATAGCGTAATGCGCTTCCCATGTTGAAAACTTTCTTGATAGTTTTTTCTTTTCATTATTTTTCTATTCATTTTATTTGAAAAGCCTGATCCTGGGTCACCTCGTTATAGGAAGCTATCGGGCTTCTACATGCCCCTGTTGAAAAATTTTTTCTTCTTCTTCGAACTTCTCCTCAAGTAAAATCCAGATATTCGATAAATTCCTCGATTGTATCGACGAATGATATTATTTGACTTAAATATTTTTCTTAATTTCAGTATTAATTTTTATAAACCGGAATCAAACAATCGTTGAAAGTATTCAAATTTATCTTTTATTCAAAATAAAAATGAATTACATTAATTTAGTCAAGCCAAGCAATGATGATTCTTTGAACTATTTTTGCATTTTAAAACTGACATATTTTATTGATTAATTAGACATTGTTATTTAGAAAAAAATATTAATTCAATTACTACCGCCACTCATAACGTTGTCTCAACTATATAACTCAATCTTGTATGGCTATTGAATCAATTTCGTCGTACAATTCACTGTATTTACTCGTAACATCATGGTGGGGTCGAGACAACATGTTGGTTGATGCTACTAATGTTTTTTCGGTATGGAATAGCGCCGTGAGGTAGCTAGCATGCGCAACAGTTTCTGATGAGTATCCATTGGGAGCGTTAGGAAAATCTACTAGATGCCTTTAAAGTGCATTTAAATTGTTGGTTAATCGTAAAAGATAATATAAGTACAAAATCCTTACGCATAGCACTTCATTTCAGCCTTTTTACCCTCTAAAATTTTTCCGCATTTTCAAATTAACAATTGCTTGATGATGTTTAAAAAACCATATTCAATGTTTCCCACCCTCATGTGTTTCCGCATCTGAAGGATATTATTTTTCTGCAGGAAATAGCTGTTTGATGTAGAATATCTAGGAGTTCAATCTGACATACTCGATCTTATATTTTGCAATCCTTTTGTTCTGCAAACATTTCCTCGTAACGCTGTAACAGTTTTATTTCCGATTCATCCTTTTCACATGCCATATCGTTTTGGTTTTGGATTCAATTTATTTGCTGGCAAACTGCGATAGTCTCACTGTCGCTTCGATTTTAACAATAAATTATCCTTGTTTTGATAGTTGTACTATATGTTATCGTGTCAAGCAGAAAAATAAATGTTCGGAGAAAAGTGCAAAGAGAAAGGGTAAAAACAAAGTTTCCAGGGTATTTAAGTTTTTGTGGAACCTATATTTAGCTTCTATTACGGAAAACTTAATCAACAATTTGCCAACTCCATGAGTTATTTTTGATGAAATTTAGCCTTACATAGTTTGTTAGTAGCCCAAAAGAAACAACAAAAAAACAAACATAGAACTCTTAATTTGCTTGATCCAAGTTTTTGTCATTACCAAAGTATGCAAAACTATCTCAAAACTATCCGCAAACATAACCCAACCGGCCTTAACATCGTCCACAACCTTCCATAATTCTAAGTACTGCTCCTAAGCTCTATATCCTTGTAAACTCATGATAATTCCTTGAGCAAATAACATGGCTCTCAATCACCAGCCGCAGAGCAGTAGCAGTACCAAAAACATCAATATCCAACATTCCTTACAACGAAAACTTATTGGCAAAGGATCTTTCATCTTTCGTTATTTCCTTGCAGTACCAGTTCACATAACTCTCCAGCCCTCACTCTCCCGCTCGCTCTCATAAAATATTCTCTATTTGTTTTTCTACTTCTTAGTATTCATCAATTAGGAATTCGTTTATTGCATGAGTTGTTTGTTGGTTGTTGATGCCTTTGCTGTTGCTCCAAGAGAGAATGTTACAAATCAGTTTATATGAGAAAAGTTTTACGTCCTTGCCGTCCATTTTCCAAGTCTATTTTTAAAAGAGAGGAAGAGAATCGAGTAGTAAGCAGCACTTCTAAAGGTTTGTGAGTAGGACTAACTTACGAGTACAAGTGGGGTTATGTCGCCTGTGTGAATATTTTAAGTTCATTTTCGATACTCAATAAGTTTGCCGTTGATGTTTGGAAGTTAATTTTTAAGCAAAAATTTATAGTTTTGGAAGGGAATTTCCGTTCAACGGGGGGAAAACTCAATAAGCGCTGCTCTGAGCAAATAATTTTAGTTGAGTGGGAAAAGTTTGGAAAAGTATGTTCGTGATAATAAAGAAAGTTAATTAGCAAATGCTGTTCATATGTTCAATCCAGGGAGTATTGTTTTATAGCAAATTTCATGTTGGCCTTTTTAAGATTGTCATAATTAGTTGCATAATGAAGTTTTTAGCAATAGAAAAGTTTTCTGTAGTGTAAAAGTTTGGGTTAGGTAAAAGGCTCAGCTTTTTAACTTGGAAAGCCTGATTCATCAACTTTTTCCTTTCCCGGGTAATTGCCAAGCTTTCCATCACATCCAATTCACGTATATCTCTAGCTCCCTTGATGACTACAGCGTCCCCCATTGTTATCTCGTGTCCCTTCGTGATAATATGTTCCGCTACCGCCGACTTGAAATTCGAAGTTCTTTCTTTCTTGCTGCTGCTGCTTCGCCTAGAAGCTCTTTGATTCGCGTGCCGATGAGTCTCCTCGTTTGACCTATGTACACTTCTTCACAAGTGGGACATTCGATGCGATAGATACCAGATTTCTCGTGTGGTTCGCGCTTGTCTTTCGTTGATCCGAGAACGTTTTTCAGCTGGTTCTTGCTGCTTGATTCGATTAACCGTACAGAATTGAGCTGATTTATTCGCCGCTTGATCTGATTGCTGATGCCTTCGTGATGAGTTAGAGCCTTCCAGTACGTTCTTTCGGTATTCGCATTTGATAAAGTTGATCGTCCCTGCCACTGTCTATTAATCTGGATCTTCTGTGCCATTCTCCTAATCGTCGAGCCCTTGAAACCGTTTAGTCTAGCTGTCTCAACAATGTACCTCATCTCCTTTTCTTTAGTTTCCTTGCTTAGTGGCAAATCGAGCATCCTGTAGATCATGGCTCTGCGGAGAAACCTTGAATGCGAATGATTTGATGTATTTGGAATCGTTCTCTGTGTGTGAGTTGCTTTCCGGTATACATCGAAAGTTATATTTGTTTGGGTCCTCCTTACTACTATATCTAGGAACGATAGTTTACCGTCTTTCTCTTCCTCCATCGTGAATACTATATTCTTGTGGGCTCCATTCAGGTCAGCAAGCACCTTCTCCACGTCACTCCTTTTCACATATGAAACACATCGTCCACATATCGGACCCTCTATTCCCGAGTATTCCGGTGATGAAGACACTGGGATATATAGAAGAATGGCTTTCTCACCAAGAAAACTCATTATCTTGGAAAATAAAAACTAGGCAGTATATCCAACTTGCGAGACTTTGCATGATCGAAAATTGTTTCACCTTTCGGGGGAAATTTTATAAGACGAAAGGCGGAGTTGCGATGGGAAATCCACTTTCACCATTCTTTGGCGAGATATTTATGACGAAACTAGAAGACGGACTGCAGGAGAAAGGCCAGTTACCAAAACATTGGGTCCGATATGTGGACGATGTGTTTGCATATGTGAAAAGGAGTGACGTGGAGAAGGTGCTTGCTGATCTGAATGGAGCCCACAAGAATATAGTATTCACGATGGAGGAAGAGAAAGACGGTAAACTTAACAGTACGTGGATGTCTATTTATAAGATTGATCTATCCTGAAAGTTTCATAAAGATTGAATTATATTTAGCGAAGTTATAGCGGTTTGAATTTTCCTGTATTACTATGGAACAATATGCGCTGCAAGTATTACTATGGAAACATATGGCTATTGAACAACATGCGCTTTTTACCTACTCAGACACTACAGTTTTGCTAGGATTTGCATGAAAATTTTAGGAATGATAGGTGTCATGAATATCTTTGAGAATCAGTTCAGCTAGTGGTATCAGTAATCGTAAAACAAAATAGTGGCTGTTTTAAATGCGAAGATTGAATAACTTTGAGTTATTTTTTCCCAATTTCAACGTTTAAGGTGCATGCTTTGAACACTTGATTCAATTTAATGAATGACTGAAGATGAGTACCTACAATTAACGCTCAAAAGTGAAACGAGTCAAGGAGGTGGGAGAGAGCTCCTAGCAAAAGGGTTTTGTAACCATTCTAGGATTCGAAAAAATTGGCCATTAATCGATGATAACAGTACAGGAGAGTGGCCCCTGAAAAAAATTCATCAAACGTAGCCGATATGAGTATGAAATAAAAGTTTTCATGGGAGCTTTTCAAAACAGTCAGTTTTTGCCTCAGTGGGGGCACAGGGGGGAAATACATGAGAAATCTGTTTCCCCCGTCGCGGATGGACATCTGAAATAATTATCAAGGGAGATATTTATGAGTATAACAATACCAAAAACCTCAGAAGTCAAAATTCGTTCAACTTTGTTAATAATAGTATGATCTTCGTATTTCATGTTTTCTCCAATAAAATCGTCTTTGACATGTTTCTTGATTTGATTCGATCTGGTGACTGCATTTTGTAAATTGAATACAAAACCCTTCTGACATGAGCGTAGGTCTGTTTACCTAACTTGTTTTTTACATTTTTTTGTTTCATGTGAATTTTTGTCGCTATAAAGTTTTCGGAAATACATTTTGGATCTACAGTTTTATTGGGAATTTCGTTACCTTTTTAATAGTTTATTTGTTTTTGGTCTACGACTTGACGCAAGAATTTTAGATAAAAAAAAAACAAACACATGGCATAATAAGATTTTTTATTAAAAATGGCACGTTTGGAGTAACATTTCGTTTTACATTGGTACAGCTGACTAGAGCGTTGTAATAACGTCCAAAACACAAACTAAAGTACAAAACTAATAAAACTAACTAGAAAATAACACTGTTTGGCACATAACTTTGGGGTTTACACATTTTACTTCTTGAAATTAGCCACAGTGTGGTAGGTTTTGTCGCACACTTCAGGGTAGAGCGCCGGATTCGACGGGCACGTCTCGCAGAAGTACGTACTTTGCTTCCGTATACCCTTCTTTCGGTCGCTGCCAAACTGCACAATCTCTATTTTTCCCCTTCCCTATCTTGTGGAACAGCCCGCTCAAGCGATTTATGTCTCCTTCCGAGGACCTGCGGCATTTTTTGGAGACTGGAGCTCGCCAGTCGCCAAGGAGTTGCTTGGTGAGCTGCTCCCGGAACTTGAGGTGCGAGATCTGAAATAATCATTTGGCAATTAGCTTCTAAAAAGTTTAAAATTAAGTGAATGTTTCAAAATAATACCGCTTGCCGGGTTTGCTCCCTGTTTTTCATTGACCATATTGGAGAGCAGGTATGCGTTGACAATGATGACTTCGAGAACACAAAAAAAGATTTTCTGCCACCAATTTGTTTTTGGATTTTCGCGCGAAGTTGTAGGATGCGCTTTAATGATCGGCACAATCCACCGCACCCATTTTTGCAGTGTAGTTTAAGACAGCTACCGGCTTCGTTACCTCCTCAACTCCTCCTCCAGCTTTGTGGCGCACCGACATCTCCGTAGCGGCGCCGTAGTACGTGCTGAGGACAAGGACAGGCCGCTTGTCCTTCCAAGCGATGACGGAGGTGTTGTCCTTCTGGAGGGCGAGGATTGTGCCAACCTTCAGTTTCTTGATTTGCCCCCCTTTTATCTGAAATAAAAAAAAACTTTGTAAATACCAGTACGATGCGAAACTAAATTTAGCATTATTTGGTAAAAGTCGGCTTACCTCATAAGGCAGATTTTTTCGGTTTGGATTGACTGTTCCCGTGGAATGAGTGTACATGGCCAACAATTCACACGCGAGGTCCGGGCCTGTGTAAAATCGGTCGGTAAAGAGGTGGCGCCCCGCAGTCTTGCAGTTTTTGCATCAAATGCAGTACTATCCGGGAAGTGAAGGGCAAGTCAGGACGAACCAGGGATTCTGTTGCTGGTTTGCCAAAGTAAGGCACAAACCCAGCGATGTAACCGGTCGTAGAATCTGCGATAGTGTAAACGCGAAGCCCCCATTTCGTGGGCTTCTGAGGATTGTACATTTTGAAGACAATCCGGCCCTTGAAACTGATAGTGAACTCGTCAATGGCAATGTCTTGTCCGGGCGAAACGGATTCCCTGCATTTTCAATCTACGTGATCAACAAGATTTTTGGCTTTATTCCCTCGCGTTCGCAAATTTCGGTCCCGGGGCGGAAGGGGTGGAGCCATGTGGAAGGTGCGATAAATCTGGAAGAATCTGCAACGAGTGAACATCACGGTGAAAAAGTCCTGCTTATACAGGCCCTCTTGGCTGAAATAATGGCAGATTGACGGTTTTTCGTTCAGGGACATGTTTATAATAACCCCTAAAAATACTTTCAGTTCTTCCACGTTTACGTCTGTCCACCCGTACCATTGTGAATGCCGACTGTCAGGAGCCCTTTTTTCAATTATGTGATGAGCTACCCGATTTGTTTCTTCCACTATTGCTTCTAATAGGCTGTCGTCGAAAAAGTCGTCCAAAAAAATCTTTTGCCTCTTTGCACGCCCACTAAACCCCACACGTTAAGGTTCAAAACGGATCTTTTTGGGCTCCTCATCAGTCCCAAAAATATCCCGCCACGTATCGTATCATTACTTTTGGTAATGGATCATCTTCATTTTCCTCACTATTTCCATTTACTACGTCGTCTGTAGAATCATACACACCTTCATCCATCCCTATATCAATATCTAAATCCAAATCCAAATCGCTTCCGAATCATCGTCGTCTAAAATTCTCTCAATCTCTCTCGGAGAGAGCGCCATAGTCAAAAAACACAGAAAAAGCCGGTCAGATAACGACACTACGTCATACAGTCGCGAAACGCACAAAAAAATATGTATTCGCAAGCGCGCATGTCTGTTGACTAATCGGCTTCGGTGGGCCACTGAATAAGCTCCTCCCAGTACCTCCCTCCTTCCCCCACCCACCCCGCTCCAAGCGATGGTTTCCCAGTGCTGACTGTGGGCAACTAAAGTCGCCTGCGGTCTCGAAAGGGTTAACGACAATTGCCTTTCGGCTCGGTTGAATCATCATCAGTGTCACTGAAAAGAAAGCAAGACACGAAGGCTTACCAAAATAAAATGAAATTGGCCTGCGATTATAAACTAAACAAAATAGTTGGCTCAGTATTCATTCAAATTTAGTCAAAACCGATTTTCTGTCCGACCCTGCCAAATTTAATATTTTCCGTCGAAGCAATATCCCTGATTTGCTCATGTAGTGTTTTTATATGTAGATTTCGAAGGCAGCTGTGGAATGCTGGTTCAGTGAACAAGTTCGAAGAGCTCCACTGAAATTGACACGGTCTAAGGACGCATGCATGTGCTAGCAGCTAGCTGTCTGCGTCTTCACGGGATGAGTTCTTCCCCCTAGCACCACGTCCACTACAAAAATATTTCACATGTACGAATTGATAGATCTAACAAAGGTCAGAACTAAAGACATCAAGTTACATTTCGTCGTACTGTCGCATTTTGGTCGCACGGGCTCAAGGAACTATCTCGTCTTTGATGAGGGAGATTGTAGCCCACAATAAAAAGTGGAGCATCCCGATGGTATTGACGCTCCTTGCACCTCTCCCAGCCAGATCTAAAGTCTCGATGGTGCGAGTCAAGTCAACAAGGAATGAATTTCCATGCAAGGAAAAGCCCCTACAACGTCAAAAGAACCACCGTTCGATGGCTGGGTAAGTGGATGCTTAAAAGGCCTTGACGGGGTGAGTGAATGAAAGTTAAGCGATCAAGTTATCAACTAGGTACCATCAAAGTCACGTTTGGATCAATTGTAGTGAAGTAGGTATATTAATTGGTTGATTGTCCGTAAAGGACTGCAGCGGTGGTCTGCTGCCTTACCGGAGGAGAGTGTAGGGACCCGCTGAGATTGGTCTTGTCTGGGGACGCGTGAATGCGCTGGCAGGCTAGCATTGCGGTTTCGTGGGGCGGGTTCTATTCGTCAGCACAATGACGCACTATAAAAAATTTCGCATCCACGAATTCCGGGGTCAAGAAAATGTCGAAAAGGAGGTAACCAACTAAGGGTCAAAGGAAATTGCTGACTCAAAGGACAAACTGGACCTGGGGAAGACAGACGGACTTAAGGGGACTTCGTCGTTACCGACGATTATGGCCTACGAATAAGAGTGGGGCATCCAGATAGAGGTGGTGTCCCCTCGCACCCTCCCAACCGGATCCAAATCCAAACGTAGACGTGGCCATGTATTTCCCATTTGAGTGATACAAAAGTACTTTGTATGACTCTTTCCTTCAAAGGAGAAATACAAACGTAACCGATTTATGGTATAGCGTTATGCAATGAAATCACATAGCCCTATATCATAAAAGGGCACGCGAGCGGAAGGCCACTCTACCCGGCAAGAGCCCCTGTTAAATAAAGAAACGGAGGAGCGCGCCCGATGGCTAACCCATCCTAGTGGAGAAGACTGCCATCGATGCGGGTCCTTTATCTGGTCAAGTAAATCAAAATGGAAAGACCGAAAGATATAGAGTTTACCAATTCATTTTATTCATTCTTTAAACTTCGTATACTTGAAAATTTACGCATAAAATGATGAATGAATGCCAATTACTTTAACATATTCTATATTATGGTTTGTGTGTGTGTGTGTAGAAGTTGCGTAAATTTATTTACAATTTGCATGCGATATTATAAAATAAATGAGCAATTTATTTTAAAAAATGAACTTGACAATGTTGTATATTTTTTCATTATATTTATCTTTTTTTCCCTTAAAGATATGTCATATGTCTTCGGGGTAGTAAACGCACATATAGTTATATTCCTAATATGTTTATTTATCTCAATATAATCGTAATAAGATATCTAATAATTGTAATATTTTATAATCAGAAATAAAATATAGGCCGCAATCAAAATAGCTTATATAAAACAAAGCCAAGATTTGGACTTGTCACTATATAACAAACGCTTGTTATAGAATATAATTCAGATTTATGCTAAGTTCCATTAGCATCAATAAAATGTCTTTTTCCTCACATACATGTATACTATCAATCTATTTACAATCTCAGTCACGTCGCCATAATATAATTATCTATCCAGTCATACAATTTATGAAAGGTTATCCCTTAGCGGAAGAGTAAATGCAAATATTCAGGTTCAGAAAGAAGTTATTACACTTTGACTATATTAGTGAGCTGATTTTTACACTTGGAGATGCTTTACCGAGTTTCAAATGTTTGAAATGATTTGGAGTTCTATATATTTTGATGGGAAAGCAATGCGAATGTGGCAAACTGTGTAGTATGTTAAAGAATCGGATTACAACATGACAAACCTAATAATTAAATAGAAAACTGAATACCTCACGCTTTCTTGCCTCTTTCGTCACACAAACTGAGAAGACTGCGTGCACAATACTAAACGACTCGAAATCAAACTTCTAAAGGTAAGCCGCAAAGTACTGAGAAGCCGTTTCTATTCCTCCCATTTCTGCTGTCGTCAGCGCTGATTTGTTGGCACGCCTTTGCACCTTTGATTGCTTTTTCTTTCAGTCGTCGGCGTCCGAATTATTATTTGACTACTTTTTTTATGTTCATGAAGTATTTACTGCAGTTTTTACTTGCTCCAGTAATTGTAGAGAATACATTTTTTGTCAATTTCCTCTCACTGAAATCTGCAGCAGTAGCCACCGTATTTTATCAAAATGATCAATGAAAAAGCTACAAGTGTTCCAGTCTAGGCAGATCACATCATCGATAATAGAAAATTGTCAACTAAAATATCGGCAAATTGTATTTTTGACCGCTGAGTTAAATTAAAAGCACTCACAAATTGAACACATCTGGATGTTATGTTGCTGAGCATAAGAAAAAAAGAAAAAGACTTACTCGATTTCCTTTTCGTTTGCACCGTCTACTTAATTCGCTATGTCGGCGAGAGTTTTTTATTCCGACGGGCAGCCAAAATTGTTGATGTGCTCGTACCTCTTTGACTACCTCTTAGCCTGCTAATGTCTTTTTTATTCAACCGCTGTTCGATTTCGATCTCTAGCGCTTTTTGGCTCACGATTCCGTTCCTATCGCGCCGTTTTCTTCGGAAATTCTTACTGCTGCTTTATGAGCAAATTAAATCAGCTCAGCAGAAATTTTTTATCGTGTCCTTCCAACACGAATTGATTCTAACATACATATACCGGAAATAACCATTTAAGACATTCTAATTATGACAATACATCATAATTAAATTGATGAAATGCTCATTGGGAGGGCTCTCGCGGGAAAACATGCGCTTGAAAATACGGCTCGAATGAGGAAAACAATTTTAAGATAACGAATGCGTTCTACACTGAATTCATATGAATGCATTTTATGATTATTTTACTTGAAATTTTAGTGGAAGAAAAGGAACACATTTTGTTGAAATTATGTTAATGGGTAGGTATTTTGGGGAAAAATTTGAATCTTCCAAGGGAACACCATCACTGAACTGCTCGAAATACTATCAAGGAATTCACGACTTTATCAAAAGGAATTTGGAGGAAACCGCAAATTCAACTTCAAATTAATTCCACGATTGGGGTGTCGAGATCCTATCTGCGGGACGGAAGACAAGTGGAGCCGCAAATTTTCACTTCCAAAGGGTGCTCCTGAACACTTCAAGCAGTAAACAAATCAATTTGTACAACTCCCATGTACGTTTTTGGAATCTAATTTGATTTCGTTTCACTCCTTTTCCCGACTTTACAACGCGGCCAAGTAAATATCGCAGTTATTTTCTGCGTCTTCACCGTAGCTTGGTCCAACTAAAACTCCACGATCCGTCCCAAAAGTTGTTTTCTTCTTTCTCATCCCGTGTATACGGTAAATCGCATCAGCTGCTTACTCAGCCGCGTGAGACTGCCTTCGGAAATGTAATACACCGTTGAGGTGCGCTAAACCAGTGTTCTCAAGTTCATTTTTAATTGGCAGATTTAAAAAATTTTCAAGAAAAATTAATTGAAGTCAAGAAAAACGAAAAAAATTCTAAATAGTAATAAAAGTTAAATCTCATGAAGAATATAATTAAAGGGAAGCGTTTAAATTTAATGTAAAGGAAAATTGATATAAAATTACATTTAATGGTAATAAGAAAGGAAACTATTTTACAAATTTATGAATGGATGATTATGAATGGAAGTAATTAAATATTTTTCTAAATCTGCCATTAAAATTTTGGGCAGGAGATAGGAAAGTTATCGAGCAGATTGCTTGTGAAAGTGCTCAATTACTACACAATACCATCGTTTTAAATGATTCTGTTTCCAGTTCAATTCTTTAATAAAAGCTCTTTTGAAAGAAATAGTTAGATTCAATCAGATAAATCACTAAACAAAACGCTTACTTGAGTATGGTCTGTTTCTTGATACCAATTGAATGCTAAAATTCACATATGTTTGTAATAGATTAGGTATCGGGTGGTCCAACCAAAACGCACCATGTTAATTGTTAATAAAACAAAATGTTTTCAGAGAATTATGTCAATATTTTTTATTATAATAGAAAGATCTATGACAATTGCGTGTGAAACCGCTACGGTGATATACTTCTATCCGATGGTCCATATTTTCAATAACTCTGAGACATAATTGAGGTTCAATGTCATTAATGTACTGAATTATGTCATCCTTTAGCCCTTAAATTGTTCTTGGCTTAATGACGTACAATTTTTCTTTTCCCCCCTATCCCCAGAGAAAGAAGTCTAACGGTGCAAAATCATATGATCGCGGCGGCCAATTAACATCGCCACGACGTGAGATAACACGGCCATTGAATTTCTCACGCAAAAGAGCCATTGTTTCGTTGGCTGCGTGGCAAGTGGCACCATCCTGTTGGAACCACATATTGGCCAGGCCCATAACTCCAATATCTGGCGACAAAAAGTCCGTTATCATCTCGCAATAGCGAGCAACATTTACGGTAACTGCTTGGCCGTCCTCTTTTTCGAAGAAGTACGGCCACCAGCCCATAAACCGCACCAACAGTCACTCTTTGTGGATGCATCGGCTTTTCAATAAACACTCGTGGATTCTCATTTGCCCAAATGCAGCAATTCTGCTTGTTAACGAATCCACTGAGGTGAAAGTGTGCCTCATCGCTGAAGATGATTTTCTTTGTAAAGTCACCATTCCCTTTTCTCTGTTAAACCATTCATTTGGCGAATTGCCGATGCTTGAAATGGTCAGTAGGTTTCGGTTCTTGAGTCAATTGAACCTTGAAAGCGTGTAAATTCAAATTTTTATTCAAAATTCGCATCAGTGATGTGCGTGAGATGTTCAATTGTTGGGCACGATGACGTGTCTAGGTTGACGGCTCTTCTTCCCCACTATCACAAACAACAGCAATGTTTTCCACAGAACGAACTAGGTGAGCATCCACAGGTGATTTCACATTTCTTACAGACCCAGTTTGCTGAAATTCGCGCACAATGTTTATGGACACGTTTGGTCGATTATGCCGACCAAACAAATTACAAAGTGCACGAAATGCATTTTGATTTGAACACCCATTTTCGTAAAAGGCTTCAACAACCTCAACGCGCTGCTCAATTGTGTACCTCTCCATGGTTGACTTTGTCAAACACTGAAACAAAGAAATGTCAAATTAAGGTGGGCAAAAAACTTGATGTCAAGGTCTGACTCACAATTAACATCGTGCATTATGGTTGAGCCACTTTTTATATATAACTCATATGTAAATATTCAAATAATGTTCCAATTTAATAGTGTCCCAATCCAATTAACCATTATGAATATACATAAATTTTAAATTTAGATTTAGTGTCAAGAATAAAGGTCAATAGGCTGTAATCAAAAACGTGTTTTATATAAAACCAATATTGTCCACACAAAGAGCGGCGGTGAAGAGAACACAGATCGTCCAACACGCGGATATATCAAGCAGCAACAAAATATCTGATAAATTTTCATTTGAAATTGAGGAAGAAAAACCTAACCTGAAAAATCAAGTAAATCTGTAAAATTATCAATACTCGAAATGGACAATGAACAGCTCCAACAGTTTCTGCAATTACAGGGTTTTCCAATAAGAGGTGTTATTTTGATATTAAAAGAAAAATACCATTTTTTAATAGAAATTATTGGACGTTTATTTCATTGTAAAGAAGAAAGAATGCCGTTAACAGTGAAAGATAACATCAGACAAATGATCACCACAACCACGCTTACAGGACCACATCCTTTTCATGAAATTTTCCATAACCAAATCGCAAAGTGGCTGCCCTATGTCCTCGATAGCATCACGAATTCCATCTTTGAGGTCTTGAATCGACGCTGGGCTGTTGGCGTAGACCTTCTCTTTCACGTGGCCCCAAAGGAAGAAATCGCAAGGTGTCAAATCACAAGATCTCAGTGGCCAATTGTGATCACCTCTTTGAGAGATAACACGGTCCGGAAACTCTTCCCGTAAAGTTGAGAGTAAACGTTGCCCAGATCAATACCATCCAATTCCGGCCATAAAGAATCATTAATCATCTCTCGATAGCGCAATCCATTCACAATTTTACTTGTTGACGAAGCCACCGAGGTGGAAATGAGCCTCATCACTCAAGATGATTTTTCGATGGAATTTCGTATCATTTTGATGCATTTCAAGGACCCAATCAGTAAAGACACGACGTTGTTGATAATCGACCGGCTTGAGTTCTTGTGTTAACTGAACTTTATAAGCCTTTAGACCCAAATCAAAAATACTGTGTAAAGACGTTTGTGGAATGCTTAATTCCAAAGAACGACGAGGAATGGACAAACCCGGGTTTTCTTCAACGCTTTCGGCTACATCAGCAATATTCTCGGCTGTTCATGAGTGACGTGCACGGGTTTTATTCTTCACATCACTAAGTAGTCCCAACAGCTCGAATTTTTTCACCAATTTCTGTATTGTGTTCCGACAAGGTGCTTCACGACGACACAAAAATGTTCGAGTTTTACGAACCGTCTCTGCCAAATTTTCACCATTTTTATAGTGAATTTTAATAATTTCAATGCATTGTTGAAGCATGTATCGTTACATTTTTATTAATGGCGTAGTTTCTACTTGTCAAATGTCAAAAAATAACAGCTTCAAAAGTGACATCTACCGAAATAGTGGGCTACTCAAAATAACACCTCTAATTGAAAAACCCTTTATTTTAACGTATTTTAACTGAAAATGGGGAAGATTCCTGATACCCAATGTTCGCTTAAACATCGACCGAATGTGAAACCTATTTTCCACAGAGCAAAAAAAGTGCTTAATATATTGGAACGCGACGGCATCATATCAAAAGTACAAGCATCTGATTATGTAGGATGCCACTTGTATGTCTGCCTAAATATAAGGGTACAGTAACGACCATAGTACATTCACCTAGTACCCACACCTTTCATTTACCCTGTGTTGCACACTTTTTGAATTTTCACAGGGGCACGTCAGCTGATCCGGGGCATGACAGCTGATCCCATGTTTGGCGCGCTCAAGAAACAAAGCAAAATGCAAATAAAATTTCAGACGCACGTGTTCTTTTACGCATTTCAGAACATAGGAGTGCTGCCAGATCCTAATAAAAAACTAAAAGATTGCATGGAACGAATTTGTTTTTCTGCAAAGTTATTGATTTTTTAGCTCTGGTAGCCCTGAAATCTCATCTAAGCATTCGCGCCATTCCTCGCATCAGCGTTTACCATCTACCTGCTACCGAAGATTTATGGCTCGCTGTTCGGCTTGTGTTCGGATTTTTCCGGAGGGTTGATGGAGTGTGGTTACTAGTTGAGTATACTATGGTAACGACTATTTGTTGACTACAAGGTGGGGATTAATAAATGCTATGAAGATGCGCATTACCCTATTCCCCGCATTGATGAAATTTGAAATAACATACGGTGTTTGAAGTACTTTTGCACACTCATTCTTTACAAAGCATGTCACCATGCATAAGTGGATGTTGGCGGTGCATATTTAAATTCAACAGACTCGAACTCGGTATTGAAACAGCGTCTAGTGATCTCAAATATTAGATAGACTAACAGAAGTGACTTCTTACTGCGACGACATTTTCATACAGCGAGCCAGCCACATACAAGAGTGTCGAGAGCACTTGTTCTGGACGACTAGAAAAATATAATCTACATTTGAATGTCAACAAGCGCTCCTTTTTTGCACAAAAATTGATCACTTAGGATACCAGATTAAACTCAACCAAATTTCAAAATCGCAAGAAAAAAAATAAGGTAGTCATCAACACACCAAAACCTAAAAATTTCCAAGAAGTACAACAATTTCTTGGAATGGTAAAGTGCTCTGCAAGATTCATCAAAGACGCATTAACGAAATCATATCCTCTACGAATGTTTCTTCAGAAAAAAAAAGGAGTTTTGCTCGGTCTCAACAATGTGAAGAAGCTTGCAACAACCTGTAGAAGATATTGCTAGTGAACAAATAAAAACACATTTCGTTCCAGCTTAACCAATATTTGTCTCCTGTGATGCCAGTCTTGTGGAAATTGCGGGAGTGCTTTCTAATCTAAGCGATAGTGAAGAAAGACCTGTAATTTTCATATCGAGATCTTTAACAAAATCCAAACAAAATTATGGTCAACGTGATAGAGAAGCTGGGGCCATTTACTGGACTATTAAAAAGTTATGTATGAGCTTGTATGGCCAAAAATTCAAAACTTGTCACAGATAATCAGCCGCTTATATATGTTTTCAAATCGGAAGCAAAATTAACAGCGACTACATCCAGCCGATTACTGCGATACGCATCTTTCTCATCGGAATTCCAATATGAACTACAACGTCAAAAAGCTGAACTAGAAATTAACGTAGACTTTTTATCCAGAGCATCTTTGCCATGCAAGGGAACAGACTTATGAGCGACGTAGGGGGGATCCAACCCGCCAAGAAGATGCCTCTTGATGAATGCTATAGGGTCAGTGCTACTGTACGGAGCAGAAATACGGGGCGACGCTCTCAGTAAGGAGCTGTACCGAAAACGCTTGGTATAGGTACAGAGAAGAGGAGCACAAAGAATAATATCTTCATATCCGATACTCTCTGATTCTGAGAGTTATTGCAGGCCTGATTTCTGAGAGTTATTGCAGGACTGATACTTGTTACCCTCCTTGCTAGAGAGGGCTACGCTATTTACTTGCGTCGAAGCGAGGACGGAGGAGAGACGGTTGCTCAGGAGGAGAGATATCGTCCACTCAACAGTTGGCAGCAGTCTTGGGTGAATTGCCTGAAGGGAAGGTGGACTGCGTGCCTGATATTGGATGTGAGACCGTGGCTAAATAGAAGGCATGGTGAGGCAGACTTCTATCTGACCCAGCTTTTGAGCGAGCATGGATGTTTTCAGTCTTACCTGCACAAGATTCGTAAGTCACGGTTCCCTGATCGTCGGTTTTGCCCAGGAGAGGAAGACAATGCCTTCCACACATTTTTTGCATGTAAAAAAAGGACAGGTTGCAACAAAACCTCTATAAGGAGACGGGAGAGCTCACTCTGGGTAGTATAGTTGCGGGGAAGCTTGGATAGGTTGACAAATGGAACCAGGTGGCACATTATGTTCGGGCAGTCCTAAAAGGTAAAAGGGACTCACAGCAGTTGGGGACGTTGGGGTTAGGGGATCGCTTGCTTTGCAGTTCCTCTCTCCCCTCTCGCTAGAAGAGGGATCCTCCGGCCTGAAGGTGTTTCATGGCGTAACAAAACGAAACCTGTCCCGAAGCAATGTGTCAAACCGTTTCAGGCTAGGGTCTCAGGTTTGCAGTGGGGGTAGTCCAGTCACTCGCGACCATGGAAGCCCCACACTCAGTGCGTAGATGGCATTCACCGCCTAACCGCAAAAAGTCGGTTCGCAGTTTAATCAAGCTTGGGTAGCGCGTCATTTTTGAAGGAGATGTCACTGAAGTGTCAAAAGACGACAAAGCTGTTTTCGTTGCGCAGTGTTCGAACAGATTGTACAAAGTGGAATTTGAGCTGGATCGCGATGGTTTTGCTAGATACATGGCTGAAAAAAATAATTCATCGTAATTATTTTAACCTTTTAGAATGAATCATCTGAACATTGCTGATTTGAGAATGCTAACGGATCGAAAAGTAGTTACTGGCATCGTAAAATCCTCAGTGAACAAAAATGACAAGCTCTGTGAGTCATGTATGCTTGGAAATAAGTTCGAATCCCATTTCCTTAGAGGTCAGAGCCACGTTCAAGTCAAGCTCTTCGGCTAATCTGAAAATGAATTAAGTCGAAGCATCTGCAACGCTTCACTTAGTATTTACTTGTCATGGAACCAGGACAACAGCCTCTGATTGGATTGGACAAACGACAGTGACATCCGCCATATACAAAGGACTATTCTTTTGGAACTTGGAATGTTAGACCATCGAACAGACTTTGTGGACTGCTACTTCTGAATAAAATACAGAAATATACAGGGTTTTCCAATAAGAGGTGTTATTTTGATATTAAAACAAAAATACCATTTTTTAATATAAATGCTCGGATGTTTATTTCATTATAAAGAAGAAGGAATGCCGTTAATAGTGAAAAATAACATCAGACAAATGAGCCCCACGATCACGCTTACAGGATCACATCCTTTTCATGAAATTTTCCTAACCAAATCGCAAAGAGGCTGTTCTATGTCCTCGGTAGCCTCACGAATTCCATCTTTGAGGTATTGAATCGACGCTGGGCTGTTGGCATAGACCTTTTCTTCCACGTGGCCTCAAAGGAAGAAGTCGCAAGGTGTTAAATCACAAGATCTTAGTGGCCAATTGTGATCACCTCTTTGAGAGATAACACGGTCCGGAAACTTTTCCTGTAAAAGATCAATGGTTTCGTTACTGTTCTGATAATAACAACAAAAAAGCAAATAATACAGTAATGAAGAACACACATTCTCCGTGCTTTCTATCGGACTCTTTTGAAGGGTAAAAACTGGAACGTTGCCGAACGTTTCACCTACAGTCAAAATATTTTTGCACGTATGAAGTCGATGGCCTGAAATACAGATTAAATACACAAGCGAAAATGGTATCTAAACTGAAATTGTTTCTTTTTAAAAGTTAATGTGTATTTTCAGTTTACTCACATATGATTTCCGAAATTGCCTAATAATTTTCTTGGCGTACTATCGCACGTATCACCCGCAATGGTGCTTCTTTTATATACTAAATGTGAGTCCCTTTTCATGTTATTTATCATTTTCTTATTTAGTGGATTGAATATAACTTGGATTTACAACCCTATTCTGTTAATGTCTCGGCCAAAGGTAGCTCATAATTGCTTGCTGTTTTTCGTTGATGATGATAAAGTCATAATTGTTGTTCATGATGACTCATAATGGCAATTTTAGGTAATGTAAATGTTTTGATTTATTGTTAAGTATTTGGTGTTTGGATGAAGTAATGATTCAAAGTTATTATAACTCATTTTAGTGGAGAAAATGGCGACAGAAACATGCGAGGGAGGCAAAAAGCAACACAAAATCAACTAATTGAATTTAAGTAGAGAAAATGGTTTAAAAATGACTCAAATCATGATTTAGTTAGTTGTTCAACGAGATAAATTTATGCACGCGGGTCAAATAACTAAAAGCGGTGAACAATTAGCCGTTAAGATTACTTTACTCTCATAAAGTGAGTGGATTCAATGATTAAAACTTTTATGAATCTAAAAAGAAGTTAATCAAATCAGATTGAGGAGTTTTAAAGGATAAATGTATAGTAATTAGTCTGAATTCGCTATAATTATGGATCCTTTATATCATCGAATACCAATTCGACCTTTTAACGGTCCTCTGTTTAATTTACTGTTGCTGTAGTATCGTGATCCACGTCCACGGTTATATCTGTTTGATCTTCTTGATCTATTTGAACATCTTGAGGTCGGACACTCAAATTTTCCTTTTTGATCAGCAACTTTGCCACAACAGTAGCAAAAACATTTATTTTCACGTTCCAATGGGCAAGAGCCGTCATCTTTGAGGCCAAATTTTGCACATCTGGTGAACTTGTTTTTGTTTTTAATTGACTTGAGCTGCATATGCTTTGATAGGTTCATTTTTAGTCTTGTCACGATTCTGTTTCTTGTGTCGATTTGCTTCTTCTTGAAGTATGTATTTTCTCAGTTAGTCCATAGACATGTCTCTGTTGTTAGTCTATTTGCAAATAAAATTGGTCTTGATAATAACTAGTTCTGGTTCAATTACAGCACCATAGAATGCCGAAATCTTCTCTACTTCAGTTAGATCTAAGTCTCCTTCGCAGTTTTCATATTCACGTACAATTGATTCGAATTTTTCGATTGAATCTGAAATATTTTCATTTCGATTTATTTTCAAAGTATAAAGGCGTACTCTGACTGAAGTATGCGTGACATTGGCTTAAATCTTTTTAAGTCTTGTAGATTTTGTAATATTTATCTCGGGTTTCTGACGTGTAACACTTTCTTGTGATATTCATGATGAAAACGACCGCAGATTTTCGCCTGATGTTGATGGCAGTCCTGTATTAAATAAACCCGTTTAGGCATCAGCTGCAACTTGAGTATCATCTCCTAGGGTGCGTGCAGTTAAATTTGTTTTCTCTCCATTATTAGTCTTTATTTAACTGTGTTCTTCCTGATTACCGCTTTTCATAATTGTTCCGAATTTGATTTTTATCTGTTTACTTTGATGACTTGTTGCGCTTATATGTATAGATGAGCTCTCGATGAAGGTGCTCGTTGACGTGCTCGTCGTAGTGTCTGCAGAGAGAAACACTGCAAAACACCGATTACACCGGCACATTTACACATACGTGTTAGCACGAAAATTAGCAGTGAAAAAAAAACTGGAAAGGTCGATAACCTGATGGATGGATATATTATGATGAAGCAATGCTATATTATTTATTTAATAAAAGTAAACATCAAAAAAAGCCTGTCGTTATTCTGTGAAACTAATTCTGAAATTATTAATAAGACCTGGGCTCCTAATACGTCTGTACTGTACGTATGCTACACTCGGGCTGAGTCGTGCTCGATACCCTCTCTTTCTCCTAATCTAACGTATGTTTTTGGTGGCTGAGGCACATGCCGGACTCCCCCTTCAGAGGTTTGTCGAATATACTCTAACAGGTTTGTTGAAGATAATAAAGTTGAGAATGCAGTTTGAAGTAGTCATTACATGGTATAGTTGAGTTAGGCTGCAGAGTGATAAAAATGAGAATAACGCGATAGAAAGGTCATTTGACGACACAATGGAATTAACTTCAGTGTTCCAGATGACGCCAGGAAAATTGGAATCTCCACAGATTGGGAAATGAGCTTAGCAATTGAGTGTTTGAATTTAAGTGGAATATACCAGTTAGTTGGTGTTCAACACACTGTAGACCCATTAATGCCTAATTGCATCAATATTTCATTTGCCGGAGAAAAGAAACCTACTTATCAAAATATATCATCATAGACCATTTTCCACTCGAATTCCATAACATCCCATTGTTACTAAAGGTATTTCCTAGAATAAGTTCTACGAAATATTCACCCCCCCAATGTTTTTTAAATTCGAAAAATATGAAAAATAATTTCCATAAAAATTGGATTTGATTACATACGTAAGTGCAAATCCCGAAAACACATGCAGAAGTCTCCTTATACGAGTATACTTGGTGCCAAGTGGCTCACAAATGCGAATGAACTTTTTGCAGTCATGGTTACACAACACCGGGAAAAATGAATAAATTTGAAGATTCTGGATTTCCGTTTGCGAGGAAAAGCTCAAGTATTTATGTAACGTCATGCAATAAATACAAATTATCCTAATTTATGTGAAAATATATATAAGTATGCATTCACCTTTCAACTCTACTAAACATAAACTCGAGAACTTCTCCACTCTGCATTCATATACTGTCGACGGAAATTCTTCACTGACATGTTGCACGTTATTTAAAGGAAATCGTTGAATTCTTTAGCAACACGTTGGGAAAAAATACATGCAGGACAAACATAACTGACATTATTCTAGAGCTGAAAGCACATACATACGACATTATGGACGGTGCAAGCTAGTGTAGTGGATATGCAAATGCGAAATACAAATCAAATCTAGGGAAAATCGTTGACGTCCTGGATGCCAGTTGTTAGACATCTCCTCCCGCTCTGCATAATCTGGCAAGCTTACCGGATTGTGTGCTGCCAGTGTGGCGTTTAGCTAGAGGGAATTTACTTAAGTGAGTATCCTGCTTTGTGTGTTGACGCAAAGGAAAACACGAAAGCAATGAAGGAAGTGGTAGTTGTGTTTTTTAATAACTTAAACTACATGGGTTGGGAATCTGAAAGCTACTTGAGGGAATATTGCATAGCATGTCAATATTTTCCAAGAAAATTACAGGCAATATATTTTGGTTTTCTTAGTCCTGAAAGGATTTGGAGAAATTCAAGAGAGTTGAACTTTTTAGCTTCTTGCTGGTGAAATCCTTTTCATTTGCATTCAAGCATCTCGTATACTCATATTCGTGCAATTCTTGAGTATTTTGACTTTGTGAAAGAATAATAAATAGGACTCTTTTAAAATAGGGCTAGGTAAAGCTTATTGCCTTAACATTAATGACTCATAACGTCAAATTTGCTCATTACGCTAAAAATAAGTAAGATTCATGATGCATTCAAAGCCATCATTGAGAAACAAAGGGAAACTGGATAACCCTGGATGTCTTATAATAAGCACTATTAGTTGCAATGAGTAAGCCTTTTTACTATTCTATTTAGGCCTACATATGCTTGCATATACAAAGGTGAGACCTTTTGTCAGCCCATCAACGAAGGTATTACGTTGAGAAATATGTAGTTTTGACAAAGTGCTAGAGGTTGTGTTACTAAAGGTATTTGAGGGTCAACTTGACACTGTACTTTGTAAAGCCTGAGCGCATATTTTGTTTGAACATTTTAGTTGCTACTAGTCAAGCTGCTTTTGCTGGCAATCGAATTAGTGCAGGTTATTGAAGATGGAATCAGTAACCTTCAGTATTCACTTATCAAGGGATCTAGTTCACATCCAATCTAAAGTCATTGAAAAATGACTCAAACTTATACTCGTAGTGCTTTCTATCAATAGTTTTTGTACCTATGTTTTGAGGTCTTACCATGTTTAATCACAGCTTCGAATGATAATGAATTTTCTCGTAGTGATATGTAGAGCTTTCCGGTGCTTAATGGGGAAAACGTTTAGATTCTGTTTGATCAAGTACCGTATTTTTGTCATATCCTTCATCCTTTGTCTTTTACTTTCCCATTTGTTAAATTGTCGGATAGTGCTGATAGTTTATGGCACATGAGAATATTCTTTCAAAGAAAATTAGCTGAGGTGAATCGTAGTTCATTGTTCAAAACCCTTGTGATCGGAATGTCATTACTTATAATATAAAGAGCATTCTTAGGTTACGTGCTGCTAAAGTAATTGTCGTTGCTGTCATTGGTATCATCTTTTTCGTAATATTGCCGCTCGTCCGAGGCCTTCGTTTTCTCTATATAGTCGTTGAGCTGTCTTAGTCTATCGATTGCAACCCCCGATTTTGGCATCTGAGCAGCAATTAACTTTCTTAATCGACTGAGTCGGGCTAGTATTTCCTCGGTTTAATCATTGATTTTAACGCGTGAATCGTGACGACAACTGCTGTTCTGTGCACCCTTTGCCCTTCTATATGATATGCACGGCCAGCTCATTGCAGTTTCCGCAGCTTTATTATTATTGAGACCTGTGAATCATCAAATGTTTCACACAGCGTGTGGTTGAATTGAATTCGCCATTAGTTCTCTACTAGATTTTTTCCGATAGTTTGCCGCAGAACTCGCCTCTCAAAGGCGTCCAATATGATTGCAGATGGTTGCCTGAGGGTCCATATTTCACAGTCGTAGCACAAAACAGGTCTTATCAAAGATTTGCATATTTTAAGCGTTGTTTTCCCATGTATGCAGCCGTTCTTCAACCAGACCTACTTGATCCGGCCACACTCTAGTCGAACTTGGAGCCGAAGACAATGATAAAGAAGCACTCTGTGATGCAGTCAAGAAGATACTCGGTAAAAAAGCAACTATAGCCTCGAGGATCAAAATCAGGGACATCACCTACGTCATGGGCTTGGTCAAGGTAGAAAGCACCATCAAAGTAGTAGTGTAAGCAGGGTTAAAATGAGGCTGAAAATAAAAGCAGAAAACGTAAGGCCATTATTGATCTGTCCGACATTAACACCGAACAACTTCTGAGTAAGGGAAAAGTAAGAATACATTAGGTTAACTGCAGGGTATGACAAAGAACCGTGCCTCCTCAATGCTGGGAGATCCCTCTTCTAGCGGGAGGGGAAGAGGAACCGCCAGACCTTTTTATCTTTCAGGACTGCCCGAACATAATGTGCCACCTGGTTCCATTTGTCAACCGATTGAAACATTACCGCGACTATATTATCCAGGGTGAGCTCTCCCTGTAGAGGTCCCTTTGCAGCCTGCTCCATTTTTTGCATGCTAAAAATGTTTGACAGGCATTGTCTTTCTCTCCTGGGCAAAATCTTGCGCAGGTAAGACTGAAAACATCCATGCCCGCTATAAAGCTGAGTCAGATAAAAGTCAGTCTCACCACGCCTTTGATTTAGCCACGGTCTCACATCCGAGATGAGGCGCGCAGTCCACCTTCCCTTCGTGCAATTCACCCAAAACTACTGCCAATCGTTGAGTGAGCGCTGTCTCCCCTCACTGACCTCTCTCGCGTCCTCGTTTCGAATCAGGTAAATAGCGCGGCGCTCTCTAGCAATGAGGGCAACAGGTATCACGCCTACAATAACTCTCATCATCGAATCAGAGACTGTCGGATACGAAGATGCAATCCTCGGTGCTCCTCTTCTCTGTACATGTACCAGGCGTTTTCAGTATACCTGCTTACTGAGAGCGTCGCCCCATATTTGTAGTCTGTACAGTAGCACTGACCCTACAGCACTCATCAAGAGCCGTCTTCTTGATGGGCTGGGTCCCCCCTACGTTGGCCATAAGCCGACTCAGAGCTAATACTCCCGAAGCAGCCTTCTCAGCCTTCTCAGCCATTGCCCTGATTTGCTCAGAAGAACTCATCATTGAGTCGATCAGTAGCCCCAGGTACTTCACCGCTGGCTTTGATTTGACTTGTATATCTCCAATACTGATCCCCATTACTCTAGGGATTCTTTTTTTGTCAAGATCAGCACTTTGGTTTTTTCCAGGTCGATACTGAACCCACAAGCAGTCATCCAGTCTCTCACATGGCGCATTAGCATACCTAGCCTAGGTTGCACTTGTTGAACAGTGCGTCCAACGACCAGAGCCGCAATATCATCCGCATAGCCGACCAGGCATGACTAACCTGGCATATACAGTCTGAGTAGCCTGTCATAAGACACATTTCATTGGTTTGGACCAAGGAAAGATCTGTGGGCAATACCCGATGTAACTTTCATCCTTCGTTGGCCCTGTGTCGTGTCGTAAAGCAGGCTTCGGTCCTTCAGGTACTCCCTCAAAAGCCGCCTTAGATATTCTGGCGAGGTTATGGTCATACTGCATAGGAATGCCAGGGACCCAATAGGAATTCCTATGCTACAAAAGTAATAGCATGAGACATAAATTATTTATCAATGTGACCGCGATACTCTAGCAACTATGAAAAGTAATGCTGGTGGAGTATTAGTTGCAGTGAGCAAAGTACTTGCCAGTTTTCATTGTGCCAATTTCTCTTGTTTGCATTCTTTGAAATGTGTTATTGTTAAAATTTCCATGGCTCAGAATGCTTCTTTATTAGCACCTAATGTGTATATATCATGTAAATCCTCCCTAGCCACTTATGAAACTTTTTTTAATGATTTCTCCTCTTGCGTTTTGACACATCATCCAATTTTTCATGTATTACTTTGTGGTGACTTTGATTTTGAGAGTATAGAATGAATTACTAATGATACTTTGACTATCTGATCAATTGATAGTTTTCCTATGTCGGCATCTTCCTTTATGTCTTATTATTCTCTTTAACAGTATAACTTCATTTGGAACCAAAACAGCCGACTGCTTGACCTGGTATTTTCGAATATACCAGCCAGTTGTACATCACCCGCCTGTACCCATTATGTATCAATGGACCTGCATCATCCACCATTGTCTATTGATGCTCGCATTAAAGTTTTTAAGTTTTAGAGAAATAATCCATCTCCTAAGCTTAACTTCTTCGAAGCTGACTTTACGCTTTTGCCACGATTAACTCTACTCCTTTTTTTAAAGATCTTGGCTGTGAGGATGCCACAAACAAATTTTATACTTGCGTTGATAACTTAATTACGAACGTAGCCGTAAGGCCCAAGATAAACCTTGGCTTACTCAGCGAGTTCTAAGAGCTTTAAAAGAGAAAGACATAGGACTCCGCCGCTTTAAATATACTTGCACTCAGGAAGCTCGATTGAAGTTTCTTCAGTTAAGGGCTACTGCAACATAAGAAATAAAATTGGCCCTTAAAACGTTCTTTTGTAACCTGGAGAGTTCTTTGTTTGCAAATAATGTAAAGTCTTTCTGGTCTTATATGTATTAGATCTTTCAAATCTTTGCATGGCATTCCTCATACTGTTCGTTGGGATCATATTGTGGCTTCGACTCCTCAATTTCGCAATTTCACTTATTTACTCGACTTTTTTCTTGTTCCTTCTCGGCGTCTGCGTGCACTAATCCCTTCAAGAACAAATCTAGAAAACACCCCCTATTCCTTTATTCTCTTTCTACGGATTACACAGAAGTTGAATCCTTAATCAATTCCCTGAATCCTAATATAAGTCCTGGTCCAGATGGACTGCCCAACATATTTGTTAAGTCTTTTGCATTCTCTTTAAGTGTTCCTCTATCCCATTTCTTTGATTGTAGTCTTGTTCTGGAGCCTATACCACTTGCTAGAAAGAAGCAAACAGGGTCCCGGTTTCCAAAAGTGATGACCCTTCACCCGTGACTAATTATCGGCCTATATGCCTACTGTCTTGCTTTCTAAAGTTGCTGGAGCACTTGGTTCACAACCGACTGTCTGATTGACTGAGTCCAACGATAACACCTCCACCACATGAATTCTTCAAGGGTCGATCAACAACCACTAACTTAATTTGATTTACGTTGCAAATGCTTAAGATAATCAACATCAAGTAGATGTCATCTTCACCGACTTTACTAAAACCTTCAATACTGTAAACTATTCTCTTTTATGCTATAAATTAATGTCTTACGGAATGACTAAAGTCCGTCTCTCGTGGATGTCTTTCTATCTTTCCTCCCGTGCATGCCGTGTGTGTACTAGCTCCTTGCCGTCTTCCCTTCATCAGGGGGACCGCAAGGCTCCATTTTTGGCCCCCTTCTGTTTTTATTGTTTATCAATAATCTGTCTGTGATCACTTACTTGCTTGAGTAATTTGCAAGGGACGTGAAAGTCGAAATTTTGCTGTTGCGTGAACAACACCACGACAAAAGTTCTGACAAAACTGTTACTGCCGTCATCTGGTTGGAACACTGCTGATTTCCTAGTGGAGGGCTATGGACGGAAAAATGGTTTCATGCAGATTCGGTGTTCAAGGACTACATTCTTTAATGCATACATTCATCGCTGAACAAACCAATATCATCTTTCCAAGTCTAGCATAATGCTTGGGAGGACTCAGATGGCCGCGTAATCTAATCCACCAACTAACCCACGGGGAAAATGAGTCCTAGTGACGACCATCAGGACAGGGCTCTTCATGCTACGCTCCAGCAAATCGCTAACTTACCGCTGTTTTCATCGTAAAGCAACTATTTTCTACGTGACATTCGCTTCGAAGTCCCTAGTACGCAGCCAGCCAATGATTATTAATACATTCTGCTTGAGACTCAACACCCGTGCTATCGACCTTCCACGATTTGGTGATAAATTGGGAGGACGGACGCAGAGAGCTTAGGCAGCTCAAGACATGATGAACTCAACTATGAGCATCATCGCCTCTGCTTGCAATGCTTCTATGTACCGTTGGAGACCCCGGCACGATAAACCTCCGATATATTGATCGGTGGAAAGCTTCGGGAGTGTCACAAGCTTCGACGTGAAGCTCAACGGGCATGGAATTGCGATAATGTATGCAAATGGTTAGCAGCATATGAGTCGGCCAGAAAATGCCTCCGCTAACTGATTCACAGTAGTAAGGATCGCTGCTGGCAAGATCTAGTGGACAATGTGAGCAGGGATCCATGAAGTCTCGACTTTTCCCCGTCCATTCTGTCCACGTTGACGCTGTCCACAGCGAAACAGCAGTCAAACGCTCACTCTTCACGTGACCAAAACTGGAAGAGACAGTCCTATCATTGAAACCAAGGAAGGCTCCAGGTTTAGACAGCTTCCCAGCTGCGTTGTTGCAATTTGTCTAGTAGCGTTTTCCTTACTTACTGCTCGCTACATTCAACGTTTGTCTGCAAGAAAAGATCTTCCTGGAACCTTGGAAGATAGTAAGGCTCCTACTGGTCAGCAAGGGGACTGGGAATCCTGGGCCACCACCCGCATACTACCCATTATGCATACTAGATATGGCTGGGAATGTGTCAGAGAAACCTTTCCAAAGAAAAATCACTGAAGCAGTTTTCGCTACTGGATAGCTATTTCCTCGGTAGTGTGGCTTTAGAGCAGGACGCTGGAGTGCTGTCCAAAAGGTGAGGATACATAGCCGTGCAAAACGATGGGTACTTCTGTTGCTGACACTTGATGTTTGGTAAACCTTCAACTCAGCCAGATGGGTGGATATTCTGCGTACGCTAGAAACCCCTTTTCAAGCTCCAGAATATCTAATGAGGCTCTTGAGAAACTACCTGATGGATGGAAGCCTGCTTTATGATACAATGCAGCGCCAACGAAGAATGGAAGTCACATCAGGTATTGCTCAAAAATCTCTCCTTAGTCCAGCCTGTGGAGCATGTCGTGCGATGGACTGCTGAGACTAGAGCTGCCGGATAAGTTGCACTTGATCGGCTATGCGCATAATGCGCTGGCGCTAGTTGCTGGATGTACCATCAAACAGGTGCAGCTTAGGCTGGGTATGCTGACGCGCTAGGTAAGAGACTAGATTATTGCTCGTGTGCCAATTTTAACGTGGGAGAAATTCGAAGTAGCCATACTAACAAAGAAGAAAGTCCCCAGAATAAGGAAGATCAGTATTGGGGAATACCTGGTTGAATCGAAACCATCAGTATGATACCTGGAGGTACTGATCGGCTTGAAGATGAGTTTCTCTGAACAAATCAGAGCAACGGCTGATAGAGTTGCTTCAGGCGTACCGACTCTGAGTTGACTTATGGCCAACGTAGTTGGGATCCAACCCATCAAGAAGGCGACTCTTAATGAGATTAGTGGAGCCGTACGAGCAGAAATATGGGACGACGCTCTTAATAAGGAGCTGAACTGAAAACGCTTAGCTTAGCAGCAAGGGTAAATTGAGACCTGGAGGCGAAGTGGCAGATGGGAGAAGTAGAACCAGACGAACCGCGTAGCCTAGTAAAAAGGGGAAGTGATGTACCATGAGGCATGTAAGTTATGTACTTTGTGGTGAAAGGAGCCTAAGCCTAACAGTGAGGGAAACGGAGGTCTGGAGGTGAGATGGCTGATGGGAGAAGTGGAACCGTACGAATGGCGTACCCTAGTAAAAACGAGAAGCGATGTACCTTAAGGTACATAGGGTGGTGATGCGTGGTTGCTGAAGGGAGAAGTAGAATTGAGCGAAAGGAGCCATAACCTAGTAGCGAGGGGAAGCGCAGACTTTGTGGCGAGGTGGCTGATGGGGAAAGAGAGTTAAAAAAATGGTGCAAGCTTAGTAAGGAGGCGAAGCGAGAGATGTGGAGTCGTGAAGATGTTCGACTGAGCTTGCAGTCAGTGCCTCGTGTAGCATAAAAAGCAGAATAGCATCTATGATACATAAAAGAAGGGTCAAGAATGGTACTTCGTGACTACTTTTCTTGACCCTAAACTATAAAAGATACATTATCGATGAAACATGGTAGTCAAAAGCTTAGGGAAATTTGCTAAACCCTTAGAGAAATCCTGAGAAACTAGTAGTCTTTGGGGAAAACCATCTCCTCGCATTCGAGGTGAGGTAACCTTCTTCAGTATGGGAGCCGCATAAGCAGTGCCACTCAGGCATAGTTTCACAAAAAGCTGAGCAGAGCTTTGATCTGTACCACAGGTTAGGGGGAGCCAGGACAGGTTATTGTCATCCCCAACATGGTGAGGAGCCTATCCTGGCTGAAACGTGGTGGCTGTGGCTTAAATAATGTAGAAAGTAGTTTCGAGCACACACCAGTTGGATTGTGGATAACCTAAAATGGGAGAAAACTGGGACCTTAATCCATGAGCTGAGGGGCGCTGATTGGTGCATCAAACCAATCCCCGTCTAATGGTGGCCGTGAGGTAAGATTTATTCCGGCAGGTAACTACAAAAACCACGTCTGTTTCTGTCATGGCAGTACTACAGCAGCTGGAAACACCAAACTTGGTAGGTTGAAGTAAAGGGATGGCCTCTTCAAAGTTTGGGTATCAAGAAAATTTTCAAAGGTTATTAAGAGAGGTCTTCCGATTTAGTGGGATTTCACATTTTCCGAAATAAAATTGTATGGGTATCCTTAAATTCAATGAAAATCTATTTATAAGTAGCTCAGCATAAGGTTGCTGAGCTCAGCATAAGGTTGCCTTACCTACAAGATTTCATCATAATCCATCATAATCCAACCAAATTCATATGTTTCAACAGCAACAATGCTCGTTTTTCTTACCATATTATCGTTTGCTCATACGAGACGTAGCAGCTTTGATCGGATTTTCATAGAAGTTTCATATGAAGTTTCAGAAGAAAAGCTTAAATTGTTATCTTCGAAGTGTCCTCTTAAGTTCTGTTTTAGTTAGTTTGTGGTAATTTCTGCTTATCATAGATTGAGAATAAAACCCTTCTGACATGAGCATACTGCTTTCTACTTGGCTTGTTTTTTCAATAATTTTTCAAACTCAGTTGAGTTCAAAACTAACAATCACGAATCTTCACCCTTCAAGTCGTTTTCCAGTATAAAAATTATCTGAAAAATGATTTAAAAGATACACCCATTGTGTTCATCTAAACTCGAGTAGCAACTACATAATATAGTTATGTATATCTGTGTATAAAATGGGACACGTTGTTCTTGCAAATCTGCGTCATCTCGGGAATTCCCGACATTGGCGCATCCTCGCTGCGAAAGCAAACTCAGGCCCCGCGGCAAGTTTTCTGTTGCTGATCAGATCAATTTGCCGCCAGATAGCGTCACGGCGTCTGGTTCCACCATCAAGTAAGTGCACACATATGTGTAGCGCAGCAAGTGCAGCTATGTATGTAGAATCGAATACAGCCATGAATTTTGTTACTTTAAACCTGTGCTCGAACAAATCCGGACGTGTTAGCCCATACAAATTGCAATCAATTTAATATTCTTCATAATCAGTAGTACAAAACAACGAAAACAAAAGCAGTTTGCATAATGGTTACCCATTTTTACGAACACGCAGTGATTCAAACCACCAGATGCTTGTACGAGAGTGCAGAAGTTGTGCTCTCAAATCACATAAGGCTACACTCCAATTGTACCACGTGGGCAAGGTTACATGCCACCATTTTTGCCTGCCATCGACGCTATAGCCAATGCCTGTCCTCCACGCACTCCTATCTTCCTAACGACTGTTCAGCCACGCTGTCATCTTGTGGATCACTGCGCATTTGACAGTCGATACAGCAGCCCGCTACTCAAGCAGCCTCACGCCATTTGTCAGCATGGCCCTCGGACGAGACAACGATGATGATATAATGATCATTGTGCAAGGCAGAGTTCCGTCACCCTGAGAGCTCCGTCGTCGCTGGAAGCCGCTGACTACCTCTGCCTCAAACCTAGGCACCGTTTGAACTGTTCGAGCAACCATCGGCCCAAGACGTCAACGTCGTTGGCCGTTTGGTTTGTTATCCATTGGACATTGTACTAGCCTTGAGCAATGGTTCCTTCGAATTGAGTCAAACTTTCAAATACACAAGAAACTCAATCAAGTATCACCTCACCAAGGGCAAACACTATCCGCCACTCCAGGACCAAACTCGCACACGGAATATTTATAGTATCGCAGAAAACACAAAGCTTTAGTGATCCATTGCAGCGTTCTAGCTCAAGATATTGCCACTAGGCCCCGGAAAAGTAAGATTGTCGGAACTGTAATCAGTGGACACTGCTGGCAAAACCTAGGAGAAAGCACGTTCTTGGTGGACTCTGGCTCCGCTCTCTCCATCATTCCAAGACATCTCATCAACAGGACTCTTCAGAAGCAAAGCCTAGTGCTAGAGGCAGCATCCAGCAGCTGACCTTGGCCTTCAGGTTACGCCACTCATTCTACTGGTCGTTTGTTATTGCAGATGTTCAGACGGCTATCCTGGAATCCAATTACCATTGCTTGCTCATCAAGCTTCGTAGCCGATGCCTCTTGGATAATCGCACTAGTTTCTGCACGGCCTGTATCCTCGTCCTAGCTCCACCAATGCATAGCATTAGTTTTTGGGCAATGGCTAAGCCTTTGACCTCGTAAGGCATCGTTGGAGAATTGTACAAGCAGATGATCGGCAAGTTCGCAAAGACAGCGACGAGTTGACGCCGATCGCCAATTTACCCGTCCATCATCAGATAGTCATGTACAGTCGACCTGTCTTCACAAGATTTCAACAACTCGCGGGAGAACGCCTCACTGCAGCGATAGGCAAGTTTGATCTCCAATTGTAACAAGGCGTCATTCTACATACGTCAAGTTAGTGGGCTTATCCCTGCACATTGTGCTCAAGGATGGCAGCCGTTGGCGAGCTACTAAGAGTTACCGACATTTTAATGCCCACACTCATCTGGTTTGTTATCCATTGGCCATCATCGAGGATCTAATGCAGGAAGCCTGCTATTGCGTAGCAGTCGCCAAAACTCATCTGGGTCCAAAGTGGGATGACTTCGGGTCTTACTATTCGAATGAAAGACAATGCACAGAAAAATTGCTTCAAACCAAAAACAATGAAGTTATTTTATAAGCTGATGCGGGTAAAAAATACGAATTTTGATCAATGAAACAGCAAAAGTAAACACAGATTGAATATTAATACAAATGACGCCCAACGTGCTTTTTATCGAATTCCGGTTGTTTCTGAGGACATCTCCGAAATGGCAGTCACTACGCCTCTTTGAGACTTGTGGGAACGCCTTTTGATCTACCCAACGTGGCAGTGCAGCGGACACTCAACCATCTGCTGAGGAAGTTCGATTTCTTCCGCGTACCAGGACGACATTATGGTGCTCTTGGCCAGCCATTACTGTCACTAGTATCACATTGAACAGCTCTTTTTGGTGCTGAGGTGGCCCACCCAAGGTTGAGACGCAAACCATTGCAGATTTTCCTTGGAATACTCAACTTCTATCTCCGTTGCATGCTAGACGCCAGCGAGCTCCAAGCGCCACTCTTAGAGTAGCTTTATGGTTTTTCAACCAAGGAAGTGTCACTTACTTGGACACTTAATGCTAAAGCTGACTTTGATCGCTGCAAGTAAGACTTCATCGGGACAGCCAAGCCAGCCTTTCTTTTGTCTTTGCACTCATTGGCACTAGCACCGACGCGTTCAGGTCTGCCATTTGTGCGACGTAGACCAGTAGTGGAATGACGGTACTTGCGTACCTGTAGGGTTCTTCTTGAGGAAGCTATCCAAGACCTAGCAGCACGTTAGCACTACGCACCGACGCAATGAGACCTGCCATTAGTATGGCGTTAGAGCAGCAGTGGGACAGCAGTACTTGCGTACCCCTAAAGTTCTTCTCGAGCAAGCTATCCATCGCAGAGACGGTTGAGGTACTTGCTGCATTCACAACTTGAGCCATCAACAGACCCAGTCCAAAGACAACTAGTTGCCACCCTTCCAGGCGAGCAACCGCTTCAAGCTGTATCAGTTGTTGTTGGACAGTTACTCATCACACTACGTCAAATTTGTCGGTGCTTTCAAGCCACTTTAACCAGTTGCACTTCACCGCCAAGTGTTCGGTAGTGTTGATTAGCTCTCGCATCCCAGCAAGTAGTTTGAAGACGTCGGATGGGCGTTCCAACCACATCCACGTCGACCTGATTAAGCTTCTGCAGTCTGACGAGAAACGCCTCGCATCCATCGACCGTTACACGTGCTGGCCTCAAGCAATACCAGTGTATGACATCAAGGCCAGAACCGTCGGCAGCGTGCTATTTGGCCACTAGATCGCCATATTTGGCACACCACTAGGATTACCTCGGACCAAGGCTGTCAGTTTGAGGCCGACCTCCTAAATCAACTCGGTCACCTCCTAATGGCGACGTTCACGCCCGCCTTTATATCGCACAGTACCAGCCACAGATCAACGGCATGGTGAAACGGATGCACCACACTCTTAAGACATTCCCGAGACCCCTTAGTTGCCAGTACTTTCGGCAATCTTGTTGAACTTGCGCACCACGTTCAAAGAAGACTCACAAGCCTCACTAATGGACCCGGTTCCGCGACCCAGACTAACTGCACACCATCAATTTTGTTCAAAAACCTGGCCACTTTCGAGTATGTGATTTGCTGGAATGACCCAATGAAGAAACCGCCTCAACTAGCTGTTTATCGGACCTCACTGAATTATTAAAAGGGTTAATGGCCGGACCTACAACAAAGACGTAGTCGGTGCCAATAAGGTTATCTCCGCTGACCTCCTGAAACCAGCCTACTTCGAGCAATCCGATGCCCAGTCAACGTCACATCAGCTATTGTCATCTCAGCTACCCTCACCGCCACCAAAGCCTCTGTTGTCCCCGCAAGTGTTCAAACCAGCCCACGGCATACAGCGACAGCGGTACCAGCCGTCTATCACCACCAAGAAAAGGGTGATGTTTTCACTCCCTTCGCTGCACTCGCAGGTCATTAGGGAAGGAGTCACTATGGCGTCTCGGAATTTGCCGACGTTGGCATATCCTTTACAATGCAAGCAAACTCTCGCCCCGTTTCGACAAGTTTTCTTTTGCCGATTAGATCCCCTTTCCCCCTGATAGCGTCGCGACTTTTGGCTCTATCATCGAGCAAGTCGACACCCATACGAGTATGTGGTGCGTTAAGTCCAGCCATGTATGTAAAGTGTAGCAATCGAATGCAGCCATGAATTTCGTCATTTGTTACCTGAGCTCGGACAAATCCGGGCGTGCTAGCCCTTATGTATTGCGATCAATTCAATATTCTTGTAATCAATGTTTGTGTCGCTTCGTTGAATAAATCCGCCTCATGATTAGTTGTGCAAGCTCCGCGAAAAAGCACTACATAAAACAATAGGAAAAACATATGGCCATTTCAGTATTTTTTGTCGATTCATTTTGAAAACTTAAAAAATCTCTTTGTTTTGATCGTTTGGTTAATCATAGACTTATGCACAGCTCAGGGACCAAATCAGCATGATATAAAAATTTCATCGCTGTATCGTTTGCTTATTTGCTTCAAGGATATTAATATCAAAGAATGATTTGTTAACCATCATGAAAATTTCAACTACATATGCGTACTTTTAAAATTAAAGATTTTTATTGATTCAAATTTCTAAATTCATATTTTCCACTTGCATGAAATTTCATTTATTTCTTCACAATACCAACATTTTCAATATAATATCTTCGCTCTCATCTGTTTTTGAACATTTCATGGGAATGTTCTACCCTTATTGTTGCCAGTCAAGTGTGAATGCAGGTCATCTTCATGCTGAGATCAAATCTCTATTCCGTGCATGTTTGACGGTTTGCGTGAATTTTCCGCAAAGGATATTTTTGCACTCTAATGGAAAAATCTATCATTTGTAGAATACAATTGTGGTGCTTTTCAAATGTACAGAAAAAATTTCACAACGTGAAGTGTGAAATGAACACATGTACTATGTTCTCAAATATCCTTTTATCACGAGACCGAGAAAAAAAATCTAAATTGAAAATTAAAACAGATTTAATATTTTTTAGAATGATTTGATGAAAATCATTTTGGAAATTTTGATTAAAAAGCAAATTGTCTTGCCTAGTTCTATTTATATAGTCAGTTCATGAAAGGGCTTTTATTATGCTTGGAAATATGCTGATCTGACTCTGAAGCCAACTGAATGTGCCCTGTACTCCTACGTCTTGATTCATAATTGCGACCAACCATGCAATATTAGTCGGCCGTACCTTCGTTGCTGTTCAAATATGTATAAATGTTCCGTTTTCCGTAGTAATTGCTTAATTCATTTTAAACTTTGCTTCGCCTTAATTTAACTTTTTAATTACCAAACAATATCTAATTCAGTCAACTCAGATTAGATACAAACGGTGATTTTTGTAATAAAGTTTTGTTTTTATTTCAAATAAATTAATAGAAAATTTCTTGAAGGAAATGCCATGTATTTTTCACATAGTATTTATGTGCTTTTATTGCGCAAACCCCTTCTGTTTCCTAAAATCTTAGTATTTTCACTTTCCTTTATTCCGGAAGTACCTTAATCCATCTGCTGGAAAAGTACTGTCATCACTAGAAAAGTTATGTCACTTAGATAAATCATCGAATTTATAATAGAGTTTAAAATATGTTAGCCAGTTCATTGAAGAGTTTCGAACCTAACTATGCTCCGAATTTCAGAAGGTCATATTTTTCAAAAAAAAAAAAAAAAACAGGTCCCTTTTGTTGACAGGAAGATTGTTCCGTAGAGTGTGAGTTGAGGAGATATTGAGTTGAACAAGTTATTTTAAAGAAAATGCAGATAACTTTAATTTAAACTTGGTTAGCAACATTACATTGAACTACCCACAATGCTGGTTTTACAAGAACTAAGAACACACCCTTGATTGGTATTTGACCAAGGAACAACAAGTGACATCTATCTCTGACAATGTTGTCAACCATGGCAAAATAAAACGCAATAGAATGATATTGAAATTAAAACTGAATAAAGTGTCTAAATTAAATATATTATTTTAACACTCCCACTTTTAATTTAGACACCTTTTACATCATTCGCAGCTGAACAAATTGACATTTTACGATTTACATTAAATTTCTCACATGACAACAGTTTTGTTTAAAAGTCTGCTAATTGCTTATTAGATGGTATATAGACTGTTTCAATCGCATTATTTTGCACTTGCTGAGGGATTTAGTGATATTTCACATCTGTATGCTTTGTCAGCTTGTGATGGTCCGAATTTTCCACTAAATTCAAGGCACTTTCATTCTCGATCAGCAACTTTGTTGGTGATGTTGCCCCTTCTTCTGTTGAGAAACGCGTGTAGAAACATGGTTTCTTGTGCTGCGTTGGGTGCTACAACATACTCCGCCTCTGTAGTTTACCGTGCTATACATTTTTATCTTTGTGAACGCAATGTCACAGGCCCATTTGCAAGTACGCCAACGTTCCCCGACGTTGACCTTCATGTATCTGGGTCACCTGCAAAGTCTGCATCGCTGCAGACTTTCAACTCTTTAGATAGTCCGCTGTAAATTATACCGACATCTCTACTACCTTGTAGATATCTTAGTATTCTTTTCACTGCTATCCATTTAAATCGGTGTGGATTGTTTAAATGCCTGCTGACTTGCCCCATAGCATACATTATGTCGGGACCTGACACAACTGCAGCAAACATCAAACCACGAACAGCTTCACGATAAGAGATTTTCATTTCTTTATTATCATTATTCTGAATGTCTTGGGAACTTATTAATGCTTTTGGATCTGCTGGAACTTCGATGGATCCTTAGTCGCTCATATTAATTTTCTCCAATACTCTGTTGATGTAGCTCTTCGATTGATAAACATGGTTTTCTTTTTTCTGTTTCGAATTATTTCCAACCCAATGAAAACTTCCAGATTGTTTACTGCGATTTCTACCATTGAACCCAATTCTTTCAAACATTTTTGTGTAATGTTACCTTTTTCTGACATAATGAGTCCATCATCTGTGTATAGAGCGAGATAAACCTCAACCTCATCGTAAACTGCTTTGTAGACACTTCTGTTGGATTTGAGTTGTATAAAGTTGAAATTACTCAGAAATTTCTCATTCCAACACCGAAGGGCCTATTTTCAGCAATAGAAACTTTTATTTAGTTTGCATACATACTCTGGATTTTTGCTGATAAATCTTTCTGGTTGCCTCATGAACAGCTCTTCCTCAAGGTCACCATAGAAAAATGCCATTTTGACATCAAACTGCTGTATTTTCCAGGCGTTGACTGTTGCTACGGATAACAGAAAACGTACCGAATCATATCTGAATACTGGTGGGAAGGTCTCTGTGTAGTCGACGTCTTTTTTTTTGTGTTTAGCCTTTAGAACACAACCTTGCTTTATAGCGTTCAACTGAAACAACAATATGCCTTTTGATATTGTAAACCCACTTGCAATCGATAGAGCGTCGATTTTCTGGTAATGGCTATAGAGTCCACGTCTTGTTAGTTTGAGTAACTCTATTTCTCCTTCCATCGCTTACTGCATTTGTTTTGTATCTTCTCTGGTCATTGCTTCATCAAGAGTTTGTCGTTCCTCGTTGAACATTGCTGAGCACGCTATATCAACATCTTCATCAACATATCCAGTATACCGTGATGGTCGACGGATGGTATTTCTATTTCCTAACTGTCGCTCACCTATTACTGGATTTACAAGTATTTCTTCGTTTTCAAGCATTTCATCGTCGTTGTGTTCATCATCTTGCTGCTGCTCTGGTTTTAATACTTCATCCTTGAAATAAATTGCGAATATGTCCTAAACATCATCATTGTGAATCTCGCTACACTGTGTTTCTTGATCGAAATTTAGATCACGTATTATGACTATTTTCCCAGTATTTACATCAACCAAACGATAGTTAACACTGCCGTTTTCATAACCAACTAACAGCATTTTCTTTGCCTTGGGATTAAATTTTGTTCCGAATTGTTTTGGAACGTGAACATAACCTTCACTGCCAAATTTACGCATGCGCTTCAAATTAACAGTTTTCCCGCTTCATATCTCGTACGGTACCTTCTTATCAAGACTGCATGGCTTCTGATTCAAAATGTATACGCTAGTATTGACTGCTTATGCCCACAGTTCTGATTCTAGATTTGTTGCAATCAACATAGTTATGACAATTTCCACGATAGATCGGCTTTCTCTTTGAACTCTACCATTTTAGTCCGCTGTGTAAGGAACAGTGAACTTATTAATTATACCATTGTCTTTGAACAACCGCTGGAAATGTTCATTTTGAAATTCAAGTCTGTTATAACTACGAACACGTTTAATTTTATTTGACGCTTGAGTTTCCACTAAATTTTTACACTCGACAAAATTCACGTATGCATCACTTTTATATTTAATAAAGTGCACTGACCGATATGAAGTACAATCGCCCTTGAACAGTAAAAACTAGCTCGCACCACTGACTGATGAATGTGTCACCTTACCACACAAATCCATGTGTACAAATTCACCTGATTTCGCTGCTCTTTTTTGTAAGTGCATTCAAATGGTTGTTGGTGGAGTTATCCAAACTGACACATTTCACAGAATAACCCATCAAGATTATTTATCTTCAGCCCTGGAATGAGCCCACTGTCAGCCATTTCTTTCAGTATATGGAAGCTTATGTGACTCATTCTCTTATGCCACAGTTTAGCTGAGTCTCCCACGGTCATGTTAACCACCTCCTGGTTCATTTCAAATCTAAATAACATGTTTTAACATGATTATTCTTTCTGATACCAATAGCAATTATTTGTGAACCGTAAAATTTAAATTTGCTTTAACATTTTTACTAGTTGACGCACCAATAGACATTAAGTTTCTCTTTGATTCCGGAACAAACAGTACATTTTCAAGAGTTCTTGATTCCCATTTTCCGTTCACGAATGCTTGAACGCGAACTGAACCACACTGCTCAACTTTCAACTGCGAATTGTCACCGATTTGCAAAAAACTGTCATCCGCATTTTAGTTAAACACAGTAAACCATTCACGTCAATGACTGTTTGTCTGAGGGAGATTTTTCATTTCTATGCACACTGCTATTGCATACCTCTCACCACTGTCTTGTTTTTGTTTTGCTAACCATGCTCTACATTCTTCTTGCAGTAAAAATACTCACTATGTCGGTTGTTACACAATTCACTTTTCAAATCGCTCTTCTTTAATGTTGCCGACGCTGATGCTCTTTGTTTACCTTTGATATTCACAGCTGCAAACGCTGTTGCCATATCTTCAGATTGTGTTAGCCTTTGTTCTTCTCTCATGAAACGCGCTGCTAAATCATCAAATGTTTGTTTTGATTCATCGTATGAATCCCAAGCTCCCCTCCGAGCAATTTTGCCGTCATCTTTTCAACATCGTTTACCGATTCTCCAGCAAATGCTAGATCCTGTGATAGTTCTTCAGCTTTGCTTATGTGTTGTGCAATCCAGTCTGTTTCTGAAATGCTGTAATTGTTGCTTCAAGACGACTTTGTTCACTGATGATGTCTGTTCATGAATCGTTTTCAGACGGGCCCACATTTTCGCTGCCGTCTCACATGTTAAAGGTGTCTGAGGTTGCTCGAACTCCATTCCTGATGAGATTAGTAATATAGCCTTTGTATTCAAAGTATCCCCGGCTATCCTATCTACCGCTTCTTTTTTGTTTTTGTAAAAGAATATGATATATTGAAAATTCAAGTTTTTTGTTAAGGCGGATTAGCTTCTAATTGCCTACTTCACCATGAAAGAATGCACTTACACAAGATGGCTATAGGAAGTATATAATTCTATTCCTATTGCGAAAAAAAGAAGCAAATATTTGCGAAAAATAAGGACTGCAACTCGTTCTAATATAATACAGGATTTAAATGAATTCTACGTGCTAACACCAAAACATTACCCTATTCATAATTCATCTTAATACTTAATAACGTTGTTGCATAAGAAAAATGTACCTAATAAGTCTAAACGAAAGGTAAAGGAAGTTAATGTGCTTCATTTTTTTTCAAAGACTATTTACATAATGTTTAATTTAGTGAAAACTTTTAAGTGCAAGTTTCTATTTCAGTAAATAGTCCAAGAAGAGCTATTAATGTTTGAGTTAGCTGAAAGGATGGCGATGATGGCATAATTTGCTTTTTGTTTTTTCTTAACATATTTTCGAAGCTGGATTTGAGTAAGGATGACGCGTTAGTCCCTTTTTTCTCCTTCTATGTTTTCTTTACGTAATGGCAATAAGACGAAACTTTTTTAATTACGGCCAACAAGTGCAGTTAAAAAGAAAAAAATTCCAAGCAAAGCTATTAAGTATGAAAATACAAAGCAAGGAATGAGGGTGCTGGTAATTGATTTTCTAAGAAAATTCGAATTGAAGCGAAAAATTAAAGGAATGATATTTGGTTGAAATATTATGGTTTAAAATTTGATTTTGCTGTCGTGGTGTATTGTCTTTCATGAACTGTAAATTAACATTAAATTTTCGTAATTTATTATAAATTAAATTTTGAATTTATATTAAATTTTCATGACTTTATTTGAAATTTTATCCGAAAGATTTGTTTTGAATTTGATATTTAATTTAATTATTTTATTTTCAGGACCACCGTTTCATTTTATGAACTGGTAAGATTTGATTTTTTTTATTTATTTACGAATTGGAAAGTTGTCATAGATGACACCCACCAGCTTTCATGTCATCAGTTTCGAATGGCCTGTATTGGCAATGAAGCAAATAACAAACACCAATATAATGATAATCTAGATCCAAATTGAAATTTATGGAATCGGGGTTGAATATCTGTAAAACATCGAGTTATTGCATTTCAAGCGATCATTTTGGGCTTACGATAGGGCTGTGCACGTTTTGTTCCACACAGGTTAACTGATGACCAAAAATTGCTCAGAATTCAACATTCGAAAGACATCATTAAAGAGGCGAGAAAAGACGAGAACTTCCTTTACAACATTGTAACTGGTGATGAAACATGGTGTTTCCAATATGAACCCAATACCAAGCGTCAAAGTGCCGAATGGAAGGCCCCAAACGAGCCACCAACCAAAAAAATTGCGTTTGGAGAAGTCAAACATCAATTCGATGCTCATTTGCTTTTACGATTCCAAGGGAATTGTCCACAAGTTCGTGCCAACGGGTCAAACCGTCAATGCAATATTCTATCTTGGGGTTTTGAAGCGTTTGTTGCATCGCATTTGTCGAACCCGGCCTGAATACCGCGAAGGAGGAAGCTGGCGCTTATTGCATGATAGTGCATCATCTCACCATCTTGTTACAAAATAAACGGGACTTTTGGCGTAAAAATCCACTCTTGCGACTGATTTTTTGACTAGAAATTGCATTTTAACCATCAATCACTCACCGTATTCGCCTGATATAGCTCCCGGTGACTTCTACCTATTCGGAAAATTGCATTTGGGCATGAAAAGAAAACGCTTTGCGTCCGTAAAAGGCATCCAAAAGGCTTGTACTGACATCCTGAAGGATCGTGTAAAACAGTGTAATATTACACCAAGAGAAAAACATCGCAATAGGTGTAATTGTAAGTTAAAAAACAATTTTTAGAGTAAAAGTCATTTCAAAACATTTGGCAACATTGATACGAAGGGAGTTTGCATTACACCAGCTATAGAGGTTAACGAGATCTTTTTGGAGTTGCTGACAATCTTCAAGGTATCTAGTTATCTGGAATACCTTAAAATCATCAGCATACAGGGGACAAGAAGAGGAAATTACAGAGGGAAGATCATTGATAAACAGTAAGAAAAGAAGAGGTCCAAAGATTGACCCTTGAGGGACGCCAGGTGGAGGATTGAATGGAAAGGAGATTGCACCATCGATATTAACATGACATGAATGAAAGGATAGGTAGGATAAAATCTCAAAATGTAGAGAACCGGATATGCAATGCAGTCTAACTTTTGAGAGAGGAAAACATAGTTTCCGGAGTCAAAAGCTTTGGAGAAGTCCGTGAGTATTGCATTAATTTGAAGCTGTTTATCTAGAGCTCATGCAATATAATCTTCGAACTCAGCCAAGTTCGAGGAAGTTGAACAACCCTTTAAGAATCCATGTTGCTGTGGTTTGGCAATTGAACTCAAAGTCTCAAAAAACCTGTTGTGTGCAAGTCGTTCCAGCAGCTTAGAAAAACAGGAGAGGAGTGATATTGGACGATAGTTTGAAACAGTTGATGGGTCACCATTTTTAAAGGCAGGAATAACATTTTCATCTATCCAGTACGTAGAAAAGGTACCACTACTAAGGCTGAGATTGAATGTAAGGGATAGAGGATGACACAAAGAGGAACAAAGTGACTTTACAAATATATTTGGTCACCTATCGGGACCAGGACTAACATTCGAATTGAGCAAGTTAATAAGGGATTCAACTTCAGGAAGATCTGTGGAGTAGGATGTAAATGATGCTAGACAAGTTTGAATTGAGTTTATAGAGGAGTGTAGCATATCATAAGAGGAAAAAGTGGAAGAGGAAAAAATTGGCGATTAGGTTTTAAATATCCTGTTTGGAGGAGACTTCAGTGTTATTCCATTTAACAGTATGCGGGATGGTAAAGGAAGATTCATAAGATCAGATGTGGGGCCAAAAGGGTTTAGCGTTATTTGTCAGGAGGGAACTCTCTAAATTGCTGAAGTAATTTTTCATGGCCGTTTTGTTGTTCTGTCCTGGATGTGTGCCATAAAATCAGATGACGAAGGCTGGACTCTTAATTCTGGGTTCAAACGAGGAGCTGGAGTTGCTGTACTGCACGTTGTGAAGGGAAGCAAGAGGCTTGCATACGACACTCCATACTGATGCATATAATGAGTAGTAAGCTCCAATTGCGGTGGAGCCGAATTTCTTTGCAGGTCTTCGATTTGTTCTTAAAAGTTCCAAACTTCTGCTGACATATTTCGATCTTTTACTGACGTACACGAGATATTATTGATGGTCTTGTATCTGATTAGTGCATCAGTAATGCTGCGACTTGGTGAAAATAATTTTGCAATAGAACATGTGACTGAATGCCCGGTTTTAATTGTAAACTTTCCATCTTTGATCAAACATGCTTTTGGAAGCGTGATGATACCAGCCCCAGCTATCTGCTTTGACGAAAGTTGTTTACTGCATATAACCGTGATTGTGTTTTGTAGCGTAGATCCATCTGTTGGTCTGTAGTAGCTGGGTCCACCTGGGTACTAATCGTTTCGTTTCGAATTCTCATACAGCTATGTGTTGGGGCTATGGAAAAGGATATCAATCTCACATGTTCCTTCGTTCGAATGTTTTTCGTGTGGTAGTTGAGACAATTTGCATATGTAATCTGAATGCTGCATCCTTGAACACATTGTAACCAGCTCATCATCTCGCAGGTGATGGTATTGACTGTTTTGTGGATTCATTAGTATGTACCTTGATGTTGGCTTTATTCTTCTTCTTAGCACCACAGCCCCTCTTGAGCCTTCGCTTCCCGCAAATAGCGTCTCCAACTGTCTCAGTCCATTGACCGCGTCCTCCAATTTTGGATCCCGAGCAGTGATGAACTGTCTTCGTGGACCGAGTCAGACCAGCGTTTCTTCGGTTTCCCCACTGCTCTCCGGCCTTCAGTTTTCCGAACGAATACCTTTTTGGGCATCCGTAGTTCGTCCATACGATTCATGTGGCCACCCCATTGTAGCGTCCGTAGCCTTGCAATCGTTGAAACCTCCGGTTCCTACAAAATTTCATATAGCTCATGGTTATATCGAATCCGCCATTGATCCCAATCTAGCTTTGTTCCAATTATTCGCCTCAGGACCCGTCACTCAAAGGCGTTCAATATGTTAGCTGATGCTTGGATGAGGGTCCATGTTGCACACCAATAGCATAAAACAGGTCTTATCACAGATTGGTATACTTGGAGCTTTGTTTTCCTGCGCATGCAGCTGGTATTCAGGATCGTCAAAACTGAATAAAATATTTTATTTGCGAGCTGTATTCTTTGGCATCCTTGCTCCAGAACCACCTTGATACTCTCCAATGTTGGCTTGATTAGGCAAAATGTGTCATTTGTTAATATTAGATTGCTGCTGTGATTGCTCATAATTCGTATTTCATGTCCGCAACTAATGGAATTTCAACGCGGAACATTATCTGATTTCGAGCTGCACGTCTTTAAATTGACATGATACCGTATGGGGCCAATAAATCATCAGGGTTTACCGGTGATCGCGTATGCAGAGGAAAATGTTTCGATTAATTGAATTTGTTGATGGAACTGAACAGGTGTGATCAATAATGGACTGACCTTCCCATGTTGAGTATCTGTGAGGACGTTCATCAGGATCGTTTGCATTTGCTGAAAGTTTGACATGATCAAGATCAGCTTGATCGAAAGTGAATGAAAATCTACCACTTCTTGTGTATTAACTGATTTGTTAATGCTGTTTATCATGAAGGCGGTGATTCATGTATTTGTAGAATTGTCTCATTTGATTTTTCGTGATTTCTTATGATTTGTGAACTATGTTGGCCATCGAATTTATGATTGACGTTTGCTTCATCATTACTATCCAATTGGTCAATGGTTCGAGGCATTTTATCCACATATTGGAAATCGAGAACTCCTAATAGTGAGTTAGTTATGTTCCCTACAATATCCAGGGGAATTCGTTTGTGTCTTCGCAAGTCATGAGGTTTCAACAACAGTCAGCTCAGTTGGAAAGGCTTTAAATTGATCTATTGTATCTGTATATGGTGTATGTTCATCTATTTGAGAACAAAGGTGCGTCAGTTGCTGTGTTCCTTGAGAGATGAGGTCGTATTTTGTTCAGAATCCTTTCATGTTGTAATAAACGATTAAGTTCCACACGTCAACAACTGTTGATACGGATCCAGCGTTTTCGAAGTAAAATCGTGGTCGGGTTGAAAATAGCGTTATTTCAATCAACGAAGAACCTCGAGATGGAGATATATAATATAGAACCTATAACGAGGTTAAAAGCAAGGATGTTTTATATGATCGCTTTGCCTTAGATGCTTCTTGTTGAATACGTGTCGATGGAGCATGTATTTTCTGAGCCTTTTTATTCGTTGAAGCTACCATTATTTCATTTAATTCCGCAGTATTTGCTGATTCGTTTTTGTTTGAATTGGAAGTGGAAAGAGTTTGTTAACTAGTCTTTTGAAGACCCTGGAATTGGTTTTGACTTCAACTACACGACCTCTTCGATCTTTGCCTTTGATTGTGTTGGTGATTCCGCCTAATGGCCACGAAGAAATAGGAGCTTTATCTTCTTTAATTATTACCATCGTACCATTCTGAACGTTTTCGAGCATGTTTTTCCACTCATGTCTTTCCTGCAGTTCGCTTAAATATTCCTTACTCCATCTTGTCCAAAATTGTTGTTTGATATTAATTAGATCCTTCCATATGTTTAATAATGGTTGAGTATTTGGTTACACATATGGGCTAGCTGTCGCGTTCACTGGCTCGCTGATCAGTAGATAACCAGGTGTTAGTGCTGCTAGATCATTAGGATCCTCAGATCTAGGAGTGGACGGTCTAGAATTTAATATCGCTTCTATTTCTATTGTCAGAGTGGTCAATTCTTCATATGTTAACGGCTTCTGTGAGAGTGTCTTATACAATAGGTCCTTTGCTGATTAGATGGCAGCCTCCCATAAACCTCCAAAATTTGACGCACGAGAAGGTATGAGCTTAAAGTTGATTTTCTTGAAGGAGCAGAATTTGTGAATTTTGTTTACTGGCCTTTTCGGAGGATATAACGCCTTGCAACTCCATGCGCTGATTGTGTGCACCCACAAAGTTGGTGGCGTTATCACAATAGATTGTATCACAGTAACCGCGCCTCCCGATGTATCTTTTTAGTGCTTGGATGAACCCCATCTGTTGTCAAATTTCTACCACTTCGATATGAATTGCCTAAGTCGAAAAACAGCAAAACACCGCTATGTAGGCTTTAGATAGAGCCGTTCCCCTTATTTCAAGTCTGATGTATAGTGGGCCGCCAAAATCAACGCCAGTTTTAATGAAAGGCCTCGATGGTTGCACTCTGTCTTTAGGCAGGTTTCCCAGAATTTATTGCATCAGTTCCGGCTTTTGTTTAGCGCATAATACGCACCGTTGTACTATCGTTCGCGTGCTTGTCTTTCCATTTATGGGCCAAAACCTTTGTCGCGTTATTGCTAGTAATCCTAACTGCCCGATATGTTTGTAGTCATGGTGGATACGCCGCATGATTGGAATTGTTATATGATATTGGTATCGTAGCAGTACTGGAAATATCAGCATTTTCTAATCTTCCGCCCACATGAACAAGACCTCGCTCATCCAAAAAAAAGCATGAGATTGCTAATGTTGCAAGTGGTGCCCAGCTCATTGTATTTTTACAATTATCAGCTCGTCTGGAAATGCTTGCCACTGAACTTCCTTTAGAACAACTTCCATCGCCTCTTTTAGTTCGTGTACCGATAAATCGCCTTGCCGTATCAGATTGGAAGGTTTTAAGTTGAAGACGAATCGAAGACTGTAAGCTACCTTTCGGTTGATTCGAGCTATTGAACATAAGTGTGCTAATGAATCCACAAAGCCATCATTGAACTGTGATACAGATAGCACGGTATTGTTTTGTTTCTTTTCTAGGGTATATTTTGAGGAAATTTGGCCAATATAACTCATGACCATGAATAAATGATGGTCCTATGAACCATTGTTGATAGTTCTGTAATTATTCCGGCCATACTCCTCTTGAAATTAAATCAGCAGGATTCTGCATGGATGGTACATGCCTCCATGGGATGTCTGAGGTAGCTTCTTGAATTGCTAATATACGGTTGGTGACGAACTTTTGAAGTGAAGATGCTGGTGCTCTTAGCTAGGGTGAGATAATTTTGGAGTCTTTCCAGAGATATATCGATTTTTCCCCCTGAGCTTCTTTTTAACGTGAAGTTAAAGAACGGTTCCCAATTCTGATGCACATAAATCCAGACGAGGAAGGGTGATCGATTTTATTCGTGCTGTTTTAGGTTTTGCCAACAATAATCTGACAATTATTGTGCCATCTGCAAGTTACGTTCGCGCATAAAGTGCAGATCCATATGCTTTCTCTGAAGCGTTACAGAAAACATGGAGTTGGTTTGCTGCAGCTATGCGGATTCCAATCATATGCCAAGGGATATGAATATCCTTGAGAGCCTGAATATTTTGTTGAAACTTTTTCCATTTTGCTTGCAGCTCTTCAGGTACGATATCATCCCAATTCAGGTTCTGTAGTTGTTGGGGGATCAATTTCGCTGTTACAGTTACTGGTCCTATAAGACCTAATGATAAGATTCGTGCTAAGCTGGAGAGTATTTGACGTTTTGTATGGCTTTTCCTTTTGATGAGACTGTCATCGACCCCGATGCGGAATTCATCCTCACTGGGTATTCATGATAAAGCTAAATTTTTCACTTGCTGTTGAATCTCATCTGTGAAATCTACTTTAAACTCTGTGTCTTCTATGGGGACATTTTTCAGGAACGATTCGTGAATTCCGCACCATTTTCGTAGTGGAAATTCTCCTTGCTTAAGAATGTCCTTGATTTGGTTTGGCTTTTCATAGGCTTCCATCAGCGTGCCAGCCCAAAACAGTGCATCATTCACATGCATATTCTGTTGGGTAGCTCTTTCATTAAATGGTTCACTTGCCTCAAAATCTGCGGCCAAATTTTTCATGCATCGTGTAGCTAAGTGTGGGGTGGTAGTTACTACACAACCACGCTCTGTCCTGATGACATCGGCAATATCATCCCTGATGAAACCAAGGTTAAAGAAAGACGGGCATCATATTTCAAAAACCTCCTTAATCCTCTGCATAGCTCCAGAATATCGGAGCCTATAGATGTTTGCAGAGAGCTTTCATTGCCTCCACCAACTCTGGATGAAGTTTGTTCCATCATCAAAGCCATAAAGAATAATAAAACGCCGGCCATCGATAAGATTCTAGTGGAGCTCATCAAATATGGTGGCAGCAGTATTCATAAAGCTGTTCACAAAGTCATCCAGTACATTTGGCAACAAGAACATATGCCGAAAGAGTGGAGCTAATCAATTATCTCCACAAAAAAGGTGACAGGCTATAGTGCGAAAATTATAGAGGCATATTACAGTTTTGTATGGCGTACAAAATACAATATTTTCAAAAACCAAAATCGGATCATAGGCCAACAGTATCATTGGGAGTATCAAGGTGGTTGTAGAGCAGGTAGATCGACGATAGGCAAATTGTTCACAGTCAAGTAGGTACCTGAAAAGTGCTGGGAATGCCACACAGACGCACATCAAATTTTCATTGACTTTAAGCAAGCAAACGACAGTATTAATCGTAACGTACTGTAGCAAATAATGCTTTGCTTTGGCATCCCAGCCAAATTAGTCTGTCTGACCAAAATGACAATGACGTCGACGACCTCCCAAGTCTGCATCAATAACCAACTCACCGCGACCTTCGACACAAATATCGGACTAAAGCAGGTAGACGAGCTGGTCCTATTGCTATTCAGTTTGGCTCTGGAGTACGTCATACGGAAGCTACCTGTCGATACAAGAGATACATTACTATACAAGTCGAGCCAAGTGATAGCCTATGCGTACGACATCAACATTTTGTCACGGTCATTAACAACTGCCAAATAACTCTTCTGAGACTCGACAGCGAAACAAAACTGGAAGGGCTAAAAATCAATGAAAATAAAATAAAGCTCACGACGCAGTCGAGAAAAAATACCTCAAATACACAAAATATCAAACTTGGCGAATACAGTATCGAAAATGAAACGAATTCGGATATTTAGGTGCCAAAATAACGAAAACGAAAGAGACAAAATACGCAGAAGAATACAGCTCGCAAATTAAATATGTTATTCAGTTTTAACGATCTTGAAGACCAGCTGCATATACAGGAAAACAAAGATCCCAGTATATAAATCTGTCATAAGACCTGCGTGAAACGTGGAATTTAACCCAAGCATCCGCAAATATATTGAACGCCATTGAGCAGTGGCTCATGGGGCAAATAATCGGAGCGAGTTTAACCGTGAGCAATCCCAATTCGATACAACCATGAGCTGTATGAAATTTTTGACGAGCCGGAGGTCTCAACGATTGTGACACTGCGGAAGCTACAATGGGCTGGACACATGAATCCTATGGACGAACAACGGATACCCAGAAAGGTATTCGTTGGAAGAACTGAAGGCCGGAGACCAGTGGGGAAACCGAAGAAACGCTGGACTGACTCGGTCGACGATGAGAGTTCATCGCTGCTCGGATTCCGAAATTGGAGGACGCAATCAATGGATCGAGATAGTTAGAGGTGCTTTTTTCAGGTAACGGAAGCTCGAGAGAGGCTGTAGTGCTACAAAGACGTTACTTCGTAGGCTACGGTATTTAGCTGATAACATTTGACTTCGTCTTGTAGGTTCTCCCTCCAAATTACTAATTGATATTTACGATCTCTTTCGTCGACCATTACCTGTCGGTAGATTTTTTCCATGTCCGCACTGCACATGTACTTTGAAATTTGAAACCGAATAAATATTTATGAAAGATCTTCTTGAATTTTAGGTCCTGTATACAGAATTTCGTTCAATGAAATGTTTTTTGACGTTTTCGCAGATGTGCCGAACACCATCCTCAACTTTGTTGTTTCGCTTTCAATTTCTCAAGATTTTGAGGGTTGTTTGCGTAAACGCGATCTTTTGCAAAGCCCCATAAAAAGAAATCCAAAGGTGTTACGTCGCAGGACATTGCGGGCCAATTGACATCACTCAATCTCGAAATTACGCGTCCTGGAAATTTCTCTTGCAAAAGTGCTCGACTAGCCTGTGTTGTGTGGCTTCTGGCTCCGTCCTGTTAGAACCACATGTTCTCCAGATCATAATCTTCAATTTCTCTCCAAAAATAATCGGTTAACATCCGTCCATCGCGGTCAAAATTAACTGTAATGGCTCTTCCTTAATCGTTTACATAAAATACGGGCAAATAACACCACCAGACCGTAATGCACACCAAACGGTCACTTTTTCCGGATGCAAATGTCTTTCTGCGATCACCTGAGGATTTTGAGAACCCCATATGCGGCAACTCTGTTTATTTACCTAACCACTGAGCGAAAAATGAGCCTCATCACTAAAGAAAATTTTCTTCGAAAAATCGTTATCAATGGCTTGTTGTTCGATCACCCAATTCGCATACATTCTGCAATATGTATGGTCTTAGGGCTTAAGTTCTTGAGTGAGTTGGATTTTGTACGGATGGAGATGCCAATCCAAATGCAAAATCCAACATAATGAGTCTTAAGACGAGCCCAACTGTTGAGCACGTCGGGGAATCGACAAATACGGGTCTTCCTCCATACTTTGAGCAACGATAGCGACGTATTCAGCAGAACGAATGTTGCGATGATGCACAGGCCTTGCAGTACCAATAATCGATCCAGTCTCTTCAAATTTCCTCACTGTGTTCGAAATTGTTTGCTGTGTAGGTCGATTATGCCGACCGTAATCGGCTCGTAGAGCCCTAAATGTTGACACAGCAGTATCACCATTTTTATAATGAAATTTAATAATTTTAACGCGTTTTTCGACTGCTAACCGATCCATATTTCTAAATGGCAAACCTTTAACTAAAAAAACATACTTTGGATGACATTTAGTTTTGATAGATGTCAAATGTCAGGGTTATACTTTCACAACCACGAAATAGATAACCCTGTATTATTCCAAAGTCAAACTGCATATTTTTCAAATATCTTTGTCTAAGTAGACACTCAAAAATATATCTTAATTTCTATTTTGAAGATAGCCAATGTAAAAAATCTCAAATACCATTGCTTCCTAAATTCTGACAGCATCACAGAATAGATGCTTCCAAAAGGTAAGCTTCGTTTTTCACTCAAATCAACCACCCGACTTCGTGGATTATCCGTTTGCTTACTTCGCTTTGTTTTCGTTTAAAACAAGTATTTGTATGGGATATTGAAATTTCAAGGCTTTTAAACGACTTGTGCAAACCTTTTTAAAGCCTACCGTCTGCCTATACCAACACTGCGGGCGATTTCCATATGCAAAGGTTTTTGTCGCTCTTAAAAAATACTCCAACGTCATTTACAATATAACTCGTTTTACTGCTCGCTAATGACATATTTGTAAACTTTACCATATTTTACCTATTTCTTCTCAGTGAGTTGTCAGATGTGAAGATTTATTTAAGATAGCAATAAATTTCATCTGATTGTAGTGGTTGCAATGTGAACGGAAATGCTTGACACCTATCCAAAATAAATTATCCACCCACGAGTAGATACATCAAATGAGCTGAGAATATTCTATCACAAGGAGTCACCTGTGGTTAACATCACCTGTGGTAAACTTCACCTGTGGGTAAAAGCTCTGCAAACGATGATACATTTTTCACGAGCGGCACCATATGGGCTAATGTTCACACGTCAATTTATGGCTTACACAACCATACATGCAGACGTCAATAGACAAAAACATATACATATGCAGAAATACCGTCCTAGCATTGATTCAACTGAGAAAAGTGGGAGAGCGTGTTATTGGAGATTTCGTTTCTAAGAGAGGAATATTCATTCAAGTTTCACATTGATATCCTTGCTCCATATGAACGGGTGGGTAGTTCGGAATGGATGCTATATATATAAGAAAACTTAATATCCATTAATAAAAACCGAAAATTCACTTTCGTTGAGGCTTTGCCAGGCGGTGTTGACTGTTTGCATGTTGGCAAAAATACTTATCCTTAGGAGGGTGAAAAGTACTTAGTATGAAGACGTAAACGGAATGATTTATGGCACTTTCTTGAAAGGCTTGTTAAAAGTGAAAGATAAAATGTCGGAAATGTACTACTTTCTCGGTTTATGATAGTGATAATAAACTATGAATGTGTATGAAGAGCCCACCTCGAGCTTTACAGTCGAATGAGTTGAGTTCAAGATGCCTTCATAAAATAACTCCATTTTAGGACTCCTACAAATAATCTTAATGGATTTTATTCAAACGGTAATGCAAGAAGTAATTTACATTCGACAACTGCTTAAGCCTTTTCATGATTATACACCTCAGTTTTCAGTTACATGGGATGATATCCTGTAGAAATAAAATACATATCGTCATCAATCTTGCATACAATCATCCACACGTGCAAATGAATACAGAGAAAGGAACTCTCCAAGCGTAATCATAAATTCCTGATTCAATTTTACCTCTTACTATTTTCAAAGTATCCTTGCCGCCTCTAAATTAGGAAAAAGTCAGACGAATCGGGAAAATGTTTCCTTTTTAGGGTTTTGTAAAATAATTTTACAAAACCCTACTAGTTTCGCGACCAGTCTGTCCGTCTGTCCGTCCGTCCGTCCGTCCGTCCGTGTGTCACAGCAGTTTTTCTCGGAAACTACTTAAGCTAGAAACATCAAATTTTGTGTGTAGGTGTAAAATGGTGATCTTTTCAAAGTTCAACTACAAAAAAATTTTATAAGGTATTTAAGGGGGGGTCTCCCCATATAGGCGAGTGACCCCCCGAAAAAAAAATTTCATTGAAGGTAGCCGATATGGGTATCAAATGAAAGGTATTGACGAGAACTTTTCAAAACAGGTCTTAGTTTGGCAAAATTTGCTTCGAGGGGCGCACAGGGAGGGGAAATACACGAAAAATTGGTGTCCCCCCCCCTCGCGATTGGACACCTGTGATCCGAAAAATCTGAAAAAAATCAGGAATGTGGGCCTTGGTGAGTACAACAACAACAAATACGTGAGAAGTTGCAATTCACTCAACTTTGTTAGTAATAGTATGATTCATCGATTTTATGTTTTCTTGAATAAAATCTTAACGGTGCCCTCAAATTCAATGAAATTCAGTACACAGATGACTATTTATAAGATTGATTTACCCTGCAAGTTTCATAAAGATTGAATCATATTAAGTGAAGTTATACCGGTTTGAAGTTTCCTGTATTACTATGGAAAAATATGCGTTGCATGTATTACTATGGCAACATATGGCTATGGAACAACACGCGCTTTTTACCGACTCTGACACTACAGTTTTGCTAGGATTTGCATGAAAATTTCAGTAATGATAGGTGTCATGTATATCTTTGAGAATCGGTTGAGCTGGTGGTATCAGTAATCGTAAAACAAGAAAGTGGCTGTTTTAAATGCGAAGATTGAATAATTTTGAGTTAGTTTTTCCCAACTTCAACGTTTAAGGTGCATGCTTTGAACACTTGATTCAATTGAATGAATGACTGAAGATGAGTACCTACAAGTAATGCTCATAAGTGAAACAAGTCAAGGAGGTGGGAGAGAGCTCCTAGCAAAAGGGTTTTGTAACCATTCTAGGATTCGAAAAAATTGGCCATTAATCGATGATAACAGTACAGGAGAGTAGCCACTGAAAAAAAAACATCAAACGTAGCCGATATGAGTATGAAATAAAAGTTTTCATGGGAGCTTTTCAAAACAGTTGTTAAACTGTCAGTTTTTAAATGTGTTTTCTCCGTCGCGGATGGACATCTAAAATAATTACCAAGGGAGATATTTATGAGAACCTCATGAGTCGAAATTCGTTCAACTTTGTTAAGAAAAGTATGATCTTCGTATTTCATATTTTCTCTAATAAAATCGTCTTTGACATGTTTCTTGATTTTATTCGATCTGGTGACTGCATTTTGTAAATTGAATACAAAACCCTTCTGACATGAGCGTAGGTCTGTTTACCCAACTTGTTTTCCTTGTTTTATTGCGAAAATTCATTCTTTTTCATCTCTTCCTCATAGTCTCATAACGAGGTCATATCTGAGTATCATTCTCGCTAACGTTGACAACAAAGAACAATTGTATTAACTGTCGCTTCCTTGACAATGCTTATCCTCCTTAAAAGGATTTATATTCGTGACATGGTGATACAATATAACATTGCAAGGCGAGAAGTGAATGGACGGAGGAATGAAATGCTGAGAAATTTAATGCGTGCTGTTGAATTTCAATTTACTGAAAGGAAGGGAAGTTAAAAAGAAATTCTAGGACAAATTTTGCGATAATGATGTTAGATTTTATTGAAAAGGTGCATCCAATACTGCTTTATTCAGCATTCAATTGTTTTCCTATTTTCATTTTATTAGAACATTTATTTCTCCTTTGGGAGCCAATTAAATCATTTCAGGTTATCTAATCGACACATCTAAATTCCAGATGTTCACCCTTCTAATTTAATTTCAGGCCGATCCGTTTAAAATCATCAATAAATTAACAATCACTGCCAAGCTTAGGCAGTTTATTCAATTCACTTTGATTCTACATAGTTAATTCGTTTTACGGAAGAAATTTCATTAGGACTAATTAAAAATGAATAGGGGTTGTTTGAAGATAACTTGGCCTTCAATTAACCCCTACCAATCTCATTAGTTGTTTTCTAGGAAGCTTGGAGGGAGCAACATTTTTGGATAATCAAGTAAATCGTTGGTTTTGGGTTTTCTTGATTGAATTTCATATTTTTTTTCGTGTTTTAAAGGATCCCAAATTTGAGAATTTATAAATCACAACAGTGTGTTTAGAATCGATTCTCTATTGAAATTGCACAGTTGTCTTGTTTATTTTCACTAGCTCTTTTATTTATTTTGACAGATGGGACAATTTGTAACACACCGTACATCTTTGTTTATTTCCACACTGCACTACTCGTATTCACAACTGCCATGTCTCTCTCATTTATTTCACAACATTCTTACAATTTATGTCCGCTCGCGCAATTGATTGCTTCTCCTCCACGGTCCGTCTACTCTCCAAACTCTCGCGGACTATATCTGGCTTCTCTTGTCTTTACATCTCGAGTATCTTATTCGAGAAGCAAAAGATGCTCAGCACTGTACAGTTTTCTGGAATTATAGACAGGTGTGTTTCTAAAATGTTGAGGAAGCCAGTGTTAAATTTCGTAACATTATTCCCTCCTTAATTCGAAGCTCTTCCTGCAAGTTTTGATAAGCCGGAAATGGATGCTTATATCGGCAACTGGACCCATTTCCACAATTTCTGGTGCCGTGGAAATAATGGCACTATCTTCATCGAAAACCGAGAATGGCTGCAGATCAATCTTTGGACACCGATATCTTGAAGATCACTTCCATCATACTCCTGATGACTCGCCAATCCAGCCGGTTAGTCTCCATTTTAGGAATATCCACTTTCTTTACATTGAACTCCCAAATATAGTCTTGTAGTCTTCGTAAAGCTTTCTATTTATAATTTTAGGTTGATATACCTTGTAAGATGTTCTTCGTTACCAAGTAGAAGACGTATCGCGAATCATGTTTGAGCCTCAGTGTCTTGCAGGGCTGGAATCTGATTTTCAGGCTCCTATAATCGCCAAAACTTCTTTTAGAAAATGAATGCCAATCCTCCTGCATCTTTGATGTTGGCCGGGCTGCTGTGTGCCAGAGAATATTTTTTTTGGGAGGTGCAACAAATCTTGCCGTCGTTCGAGAGTGACTCCAAATCTCTCCGGGTACCTCCATATGCATCCATAAACTCTTCGTAGACTGAGTCAGACTCTTCTCGTATATGGTTCACCGTTTCCTCCTCGTCGTGGTCTCTTTTGAATAGCACGAATCGATTTCCATGATTTACCTTTACTTTTCTTTTAGGGAGCTTGCTTATGCGTTAGATGTCATCATTGATCTTCATCTTGATTGATAAAGGGCCTTCCCAGGACTCCTGCAATTTGAGAGATAAACCTTTCTCCCTCATCGAGTTGCGCAGCCATACTTTGTCTCCTTTATTAAAACCGCCAATTGTGCCCTGTGTTTTGTACTGTTTCTTCATCCTATTGCTAGCAACAAGAAGAATCGAGCAAACCATTTTGTGTATATTGCCCATCTTACTTTCTAACCGGATTATGTAATCTTCTCTCGCTAGATCTCCTCCAGGTCGACGCTCAAATTTCAGGCCACAAGGAAGCCTCAATTCGCGTCCGAACAGAATTTTTACAGGTGTTTCACCCGTAGACTCATTTATGGCGGGTCGATAAGCCAACGGCAACACGAAAAGGTACTGATCTCAATCTCTCTGTTGGCAGACAATTATTTTGGACAGGTATTTTCGAATGGTCTTTTTCATTCTCTCGGCCATTCCATCTGACTGCGGGTGTAATGTGGTCCTCCTGTTCTTTGTCCTTCCTAGCTTGTCAAAAATTTTCTGCGATACTTAGCGCTTAAAATTTCTTCCTTGATCGCTATGGACCTTTAAGGGCAATCTACATGGGCTGATAACTTCTTTCACCAATGCTTCTGCGACTGTTGTCGCCTCTTGATTTGGAATCGTGTAAACTTCCACCCACTTTGTGAAGTAATCCATTATAACTAGAATGTATTTGCAACCGTTTTCTGTCGCCGGGAATGGTTCAGCAATATTTAAGGCAATTGTTTCGAATGGGCTTCCTACATTATACTGTTTGATGACACCCTCCCTCTTGTGATGTGGTCTATTACTCATAGAACAGACCATACATTTTTCACATCGTCAGAACGATTCATACAATAAAACCTTTCACGGAGTCGCTGCAGAGTTTTCTTCACTCTGAGATGATCTCCTGATGGATTAGCGTGCAGCTTCCTCAGTACTTCAGCTATTCTTGTTCCTGAGATAACTAGTTATCTTCTTTTCTTGGACTCTTCATCGTTTTTAAGAATTCTTTTTCACAGGCCCTATTCCAGGGCAAAAAAGTCCCACTGAGCCACTGATATTGGTTGCCAGGTAGGTAATCGATTTTCCTCCTTCCATTGCCGAACCTTCTTCAGGTTAGAATCATTCCCCTGCTCTTCTCCGATCCTCGTGACTGACCACCCATTGTCGACTACTGTAATTCTTGAAATTACGCTTCCTTCGATTTCGTCTCATTGCAGTGGAAACAGTGTGAAAGGCACGGTTGTTTGGATAGGGAATTGGCATTTCGGTGACCCACGCCAGCTGTAGTTCGACGTTGAAATCACACTCTTGAAGTCGTTCGGTTCATCTAGCGATCTGGGCCTCAGAATTGTTAAACTGCATTGACTACTTAGGCGCTGCATGATCAGTCCGTATTAGGAACTTCCTCCCATAGAGATATTGGTAACCGTGTTCCACAGACCATACGACAGCCCAAAGTTATCTCCTTGTAACGCAGTAGTTCCGCTCTAGCTTAGAATAGACTTTACTGAAGTATCCCAAAACTATTTCCTGCTCCCTTTGGGGCTATGCGAGTACTCCTCCAATTCCTACGTTACTTGCATCAGTATCAAGGATAAAAACTCTCTCTGTTAGTATAGTCGTAGTATTGGCGCCGTGGTCAAATGCCTCTTCATTGTTACAAAAGCCGTTCGACAGTCTTTATTTCAACAGAAAGCTCTTGTTTCTACTGTGCGTCAAGTTAACTGGCTTGGCGATATCTGCAAACTTCCTAATGAACCTTCGATAGTACTTTCATAGTTCAAGGAAACTCCTGACTTTGTGTTTGTCGAAAAGTTCTGGCTATTGTTGAAAGAAAGCTTTTTTCTCCGGATCCGTTGTCACTCCTTCATTACTTACTATATGACCCTGGTAATTAACTTAGTTTTGGAATAACTGACATTTTTTGGTTTTAACACCAGCTGAGCAGTTTGGAGTCATTTGAAAACATCTTTTAAAGCCATCAAGTGTTCCTCCAATGTCATCCCTAATACTAAGATATTGTGCAAACAGACCAAGCATGTCTTCCAAAATAACCCTCTCAGGACATTTTCCATCAGTATTTCAAATGTCGTGAGCGCATTACAGAGCCCAAAGGGCATGACGTTGAAATTTCGTAGTCTTGTTCCAGTGGTAAACGGTATTTTCTCTTTATCTTCTGGGTCCATCTTCATTTACCAATGACAAGACTTAAGTCTAAAGTGCAAAAAGTTTGCCGCCAGCCAAAGTGCCTATTTTTTTCCTCCTGCAGGAACTTCCCCAAAGTTGTCACACAATCGCTTCTACTTGCCCGCCTACCTTAAATCCGGCTACTTTTCACTCGTTGTCATACTAGCAACTTTCGTTCGAAAAATTATTTTTATTTTCGTTTCTCTGCCAAGAATTCAAAGGTAGAAAAGAAGAAAGCCCGCCTACCTTACCGGACTTAAATAATCTCGATCAATGGCCACCCTTCATCTACCGAGAAATTTCGTTGAAGGGTTCAGCGACCTCCAAGAGTGGTTTTTGCGTTCGCAAGAGGTAGTTCCCCCCGTTTTGGTCCTACTCAAAATAATTGCCACTCGATGGCATCCCTGGTGGAAATAAAGCAAACTACGAGCTGAATGTTTGATCTGTCACTAGTGCTCGTTTACGCGTTGATGCAAGTTAAGGATTTCCCTATTAATCCTCGCGAACTAATCCGCTTCAAACCTTGGCTTTAAGATTTGTTAGAGAATCTTATCTTTGGTGCAAATTGTTATGTTTATACCCCCAGAAAGTGTACCGTGCATGATAATTGCCAATAGTTTGTCGTTATTTCCGGTTAACAATTCCCTCTCTAATAATGCGAAAATATCGCGATTTCGCTTGTTTATGCCTGACGTGGCGGATAAACTATGCGCGAAGAATGATTCCGTACTGATGTGCAGCGGCACAATGTCGCCACCTAGCCAGGAAGGGCGGCAAAGTGTTTATTGCTCGCAATAATAATTTTCCTTCATTCATCCGATATCTAGTGAAGTACGACCACTGTTGTATTGAGCCTACTCTGACTGGGAATCTCCAGTTCTGGCTAACTCGCCCAAAGATGGGCTTGGGCGCCACTCGTTTGGATCACCAACCCTCCCAAAAGTCGCCCAAACGAGAAAGCGACCGACTAAAATAATATTAACACCCTGAATTCGATTGGCGCCCGAGACACCTTACAGCACCTATCACCTGCCCTCTACCGAGCAGTTTCACCACCATCTGAGAAAAACTTTAGATTCCCTAACCACTTTCACACGAGAAGATAAACTTCAGATTACCTCGTCTTGCCGAACACTACCACTTCGTATAATAACCCAAGCTTCTTCGCCTGATCAACGACCGGGAAATTGTACTCCCAAGCCACGCACTTCATATTCTGAAAATTCAAAATTATTTATTCAGGGAAAGAAGGAAATATAAACTTTACGTTACGATTTTTTTTCCATATATATTCTTCAAAAGTAATTCTCGTCTACGATTGCTTGTTTAGTAAGAAATGAAAGCCTGACTGCAGCCACCACCAATTTTTTCCTCCTGCAGGAAGTTCCCCAAAGTTGTCTCGTTCATTTTTTCACGATCGCCTCTGCTTGTCCATCCATTGATGCGTTTCCTTACATCCCGCTAATTTTCACTTGTCGTCATACTAGCAACTTTCACTCGATAGAAGGAGATAGACAATAGAAAGAAGCAGAAGATACAAAGAAATAGAAGATAAAAAGAGAAGGGTATAAGGGACTCTGGGTGAGTATTGAAAGTTATTTGGCGGATATCACATAGTGTATAGATAGTTTCTTTTGTTGGACAGGATGTTGATGAATGGCGGCGTGATTGCCAGATGTGACGAAACAGACAAAATGATGAGCAAATCACTTCGCTGGTTGTACACTGCTGAACACTACTAAAACACGACCTCCTCCATAAACACAAGAACCCAAAACAGTACCAATCATTCTTCGAGAGCCCTCCAAACGGTCCCAAAGACTTGGTACTATGGAAGACACAAAACACTTAATACTCATCCAGGAAAAGGGTCTGCCTTGGCATACAAATTATACCAACAACACCTATAGATCACAATACCACACTTACATACTTCCGGAGGATATACACTTGAACGTTGTCATCAGGGGCTTATATGGCCGTTCAGTCGAACAGATTAAGGAAGACTTACAGTTTCAGGGCTTCAACCTAATGGAAGTTTGCTACATGAAAATAAGGGAAGATCTAGCGTAGCCAAGGTTCTCCTCCCAAAATCTGAGACAAGCATTTACAACATTAAATCTAGTTGCCACCTTATGTGTATCGTGAAGGCACAGCGTCCTCGTACGGGGTAGGGTATGTGCTACAATTGCCAACAATTCGGGGATTATTCTAGAAAGTGCCATGCGCAGTCTCGACGCGTAAAATGCGATTAGCTTCACCATTTCTCGGACGGTCCAAAGAAAATTGGGGAGAAACCAAAATGTGGCAACTGTGGCGGAGAACATCCTGCAAGCTACGGGCGCTGTCCCAGGAACGTGAGAAAAACATTCGCGCAGGTTGCTGCGGATCAACCCATCCAACCAGCACAAAAACAAACAACTATGACACAGGCACTTCCATGCACACAAAATCAACCTCACAAAATGGACCAAATGCCCAAATACAGACACAATTCCAAAACATGATGCAAGAGATGATGGCAATATGATTCATATCATGTTTGCTGCATCTCAAAATGTCGGCACTAATGAGTGGAATGTGAAATCCTTGCTACACCATGCTGTTGAACTACAACAATTTATATTTAATCATAAGTTCGACATCATAATGATCTAGGAAACTATTCTGACGCCTAGAAGATAATTCCACATCCCTAACTACAGTACGTACAGAAATGATAGAATGACGGATAGAGGAGGTGGAACGGCCATTCTCGAGAGACGAAACGACTGAAGGCCACAGCAATAAAAGTGGGAACTGATTTTCTAAGAGTTTTTTGTGATTTCTGCTCACAATCCTCCAAGAAATATAAGTTTCTTAAATGATCTCAGAACACTTGGTGCATTTAAAGGCCCTTTCTTTATCGCAGGAGATCTGATTGCCACACACGGCCTATGGGGAGCTGTGGGAACCAATACAGCTGGGACCAAGCTCAATACAGTTGTAGCATCACTAGCGCATTACGGTCATACCTTCTCGTAGCGATGCCTTTGACACAAATATCACACTAAAACAGGGAGATGGGCTGGCTCCACTGCTATTCAGCATGGCTCTGGAGTACGTCATGAGAAAGCTGTAGCCGCCTTGAACCCCTTGGATTAAGACGTGCACAATGCAATCATTAAACTCACTTAATGTGGTAAATAACAATTTATCGCAAAAATCTAAATATATCGCATTTCGTTAACTGAAACTAAACTTGTCTGCTTCGCGACCAAAAGCCAAAGAGAACAGCTGATGGAAAGTCTTCTTGTTGCTAGCTAATTGGTTGCCAGATATGTAAAATGGCTTTGACGTCCGACTGTAAGTTCTGAAGGGAATGTCATGATGTTGTTCGTTGTCATCTGTTGTAGTATACGCTGGTTTGAGTCGTTCGGTTGAGACAGTCGCATCTTGTCCCTTATCTTGATAATGAAGACATGATCGTTGATTCGTTTAACCACCTCGTGTGGTCCTGTGTAGGGTTGCTCCAACGGCTGTCTGACTGCATCGCCTCGCAGGAAGACATGAGTGCAAGTGTAGAGATCCTTGTATTAAAAAGGCTTCTTTTTATGTGCTGAGCTGTTGGTGTCGGTCGAAGGAGTCGCATGTGCTCACGGAATTTTTCGACAAAAAAAGGACCGGGTGGCATGTCCTCGTTTGTAAAAAAATCACCCGGAATACGTAGCTGTTCGCCGTAAAGTGAATCGGCGGGTGAAGCTCTCAAGTCCTTCTTGAGTGACGTGGGCAATACTAGTAGAACAGTTGGAAGTAGATCCATCCAGGATGTTGGTTGACTGCACGTAAGAGCTGATTTGAAGGTTCGGTGGCATCGCTCAATCGTACCATTGGACGCAGGATCGTTTCGTTCCGGTCAGATTGGTAAGGGCTCGAAAAAGTGCGCTCTCAATTTGAGCGCCTTAGTCGGTTGTCAACGCGTTGGGAGTTCCAAAATGCGCAACCCAGGTGTCGTAAAAAGCGTTGGCGACTGTATCCGCAGTTATGTCTTGCACGGGGCCTGCTTCTAGCCACCGTGAGAACCTGTCTACCATGGTAAGACAGTATGGATACCCGCTCGCCAATGGCAGAATGACGATGTCGACGTGTAATGATCGAATCTTTCGTTCGGTACGTTAATTGAGATGGGCTGGTTCCTTTTGTGTCATTGGATTTTCAAACGTTGACAGAAGGTGCAGTTGCGGGTCCATTGTATCCTGTCCTTCTGAATACTGGGCCAAACGTACTTTTGGCACAGCTGGTGATGGGTGGCTTTGCCGCTCAGGTGAGCGAGACCCGTGAACTGAACCAAAAACCTGTTGACGAAGTTTTGGTGGGACGTAAGGACAAATGTGTCCCGTTGAAGTATCGCAGTAAACTGTTGCAGTACCGATTGACAGCATTTGTAGTTGTAATCCCGTGTTGTTGCTGCTGTCAAGGAGCACAAGAAGCTCGTCGTCTTCTTGTTGAGCCTCGGCTAGTTGAGTTGGGAGAAGACGTCGGCTAACAGATTCTCCGAGCCAGAGATGTGGACTATTACCGCCGTAAACTGAAAGATGAAGTTCAACTGTCTTAATTGTTACGGATTGACTTTGTCAAGACTTTGAGCGAATGCGTCGATTAAAGGCTTGTGGTCGGTTTTGATAATAAAATACCGACCCTCCAGAATATACTAAAAAAACTTGATTGTGGCATAAAAAGCTAGTAGTTCTAGCTTCCGTGGGGCTCAGCTTACAAGAGAAGAAGCCGAGTGGATGCCAGTGTTCACCATCGTGCTGTTCCAAGGCTGCTCCAATAGCAATGCCAGATGCGTCAGTGACAAGTTGAAGTTATGCCTTGTGATCCGGATGAACGAGTAAGGCTGCAGTTGCAAGGTCGCATTTGCACATTTGGAAATCGGATTCCGTTTGTGATGTCCAAGGAACTTTGCGATTATCTTTTCTCTTGCTGTTGCTTAAGAAAGCGTTGAACGAAGCCTGATGATGGGCTAAGTGCTTAAGACAACGTCTGTAGAAGTTGCAGGCCCCAAGAAATCGACGCATTCGACGATGGTCTCAGATTGCTTCAAGCTAAGCAGCGCAGTGATTAGCTCTTGTGTTGCTTGTGAACCGTTTTTGTTGATCGTGTAGCCCAAATACTCTATCTCCGTTTGACCGAAAGCATACTTATCATTGTTAATGTGCAAGCTATGTTGCTCAATTCTTTGACGGACAATGTTGAGGTGTTCTCGATGTTGGTCAGCATTGTCTGACATGATGATGATATCGTCTATATAGCAGAAGACGAATTCCAGTCCGTAGACTATGTTGTCTATGTGCCGTTGAAAAGTTTGTGTGGCATTTCTAAGACCGAAAGACATGACCAAATATTCAAACAACCCGAATGGTGTTGAGCGGCTGTCTTTTTTATGTCGGCTTCGGACATTGGGATCTGATGTTAAGCCCGTTCTAGGTCCAACTTCGAAAATGTCGTTTTACCGGAAGCCGGTCAGCCACGTTGTGGATATGTGCTATTCGATATCGATCCGGTACAGTCTGAGCGTTAAGTTTGCGATGGTCACCACAAACTCTCCAGTCCCTGGATTTTTTGCCCACTATATGGATGGAACTGCCCCAAGGACTACTCGATGTACGGCAAATACCCATTTTAAGCATCCGATCGAATTTTGCTAGACGGTGGAAAGTTTGTTGCTGCACCTACCGGTGGCAACAATTTGGGCGAAGATATCATGTCCTTGCTTGGTTCATATAGCGTTTCGAGCAACGTGTTGTTGTCGCGCTTTGCCGGCGGTGGTGTATGTTGAACGGACATGCCGGTTGTCAAATCCTCGGTCATCATTTCAATGGGTGCTCCCCTTTCCGGGGCTCACGTCGATGATAGGGTCACCAGTTGTAGCCGCCTTAAATCTCGTGGATTAAGACATGCACAATGCAATCGTTAGACTCACTTAATGTGGTAGATAACAATTTATTGCAAAAATCTACGTATATCACATTTCGTTAACTGAAACTAAACTTGTCTGCTCCGCGACCAAACGCCAAAGAGAACAGCTGATGAAAAGCCTTCTTGTTGCCAGATGATTGGTTGCCAGATATTTAAAGTCAAACTTTCTCGAGATAATGTCAGCGCCACTCAGTAGTGGAAATAGTTTTTATGATCGCCACAAAGCTACCTGGCAGACGATATCAACATTTTGTCACGGTCATTAACAACTTCTCACTCAAAAAGGTATTCGTTGGGAGAACTGTAGGCCGGAGTCCATTGGTGAAACCGAGCAAACGCTGGTTTGACTCGGTCGATGAAAACAGTTCATTGCTGCTCGGATTTCGAAATTGGAGGGTGCGGTCAATAAACCGAGACCGTTGGAGGAGCTGTTTACAGGAAGCGAAGGCCCGAGAGGGGCTGTCGCGTTACCAAGTAGAAGATTAATGCAATATTCCGTTTGCGAAAGTATTTCAAAATCTGGAAACCAGCGGTTATTATTGTTCTTGCGAAACCTCAAAAGACTCAAAATTCCCACAAAACTGCAGACCTATTAATCTTCTCTTATCGCTGTAGAAAATTGTGCAAAGGGTGATTTCGCATCGGCTTAATGAGGTTGTATCCGACAAATATATTATACCGGAAGCACAATATTGCTTCAAAGCTTACCACTCTATTGAACTCCAGTTAGTTAGAGTGGTCCAACACATCAGAACAGGCTTAAACCGCAAGAACACAATAGGGTTAGTTATGTTTGACATAGCTGCAAGATTAATCTTCAAAATGCGTCAACTCAATATGCTACCGCGGTTATTGCCTCCTTCGCGGAAGGGCAGAAAATTTCGTATCAGAATTTACAAACAACCCTCCTGCCTGAGATCAATTGATGCTGAAGTTCCTCGGGGCTCAGTCATCTTACCGGTCCTTTACAATTTATTTGCTGCAGACCTTCCCACTCTGTCTCCAAGAGTAAAACTATCACTAGACTCTGACGATATCTGTATATTTAATACAGCATGACAAGCAAGAGTCACCCCTTAAAAGATGCAACGATGATTAAATACATTATTGGAATACTTTCGTGAATGCAAAATTAGGGTTAATCATTACAAAACGGCGGCACAATATACAGGGTGCATAAGCATAACTTCCTTTTTTGAAATGCCCGCCCTTAAAGTGCTAACTGTTATAGCGCGGCGCTAGTAGTCTCATTCGAGAGAGGTGATTTTAAAGTTTTGCTCATCCCTTGGTTAGTCGCTATCATGCGACAACAGTATACAAAAAAAAATAAAAAAACAAGTACCGCTGAAAATTTGTTTTGTTGAATTTTGAAAAAAGGAAGTTATGCTGCCGCACCCTGTACAAGGAAAAGATTGCACACCCGACAGAGACTTATCGTTGACAACGAAACTATAGACTGGACACTGACGGCTAAATACCTGCGACTTATATTCGGCAGAAAAAATCACTTAGAACAACATACTCGTATACAAAACAAGCTCGGACACTGCATTGGACCTCTATTCTTTTTATACCCTCTCATTAAATCCAAAACACTTCGCCTTAAAAACCAATTGCGTCGATCATATATAGACAAGTTATATGACCGACTCTACTATACGGTAGTTTTGCTTTCTACCAGACGACAAAGACTAACATAAAGGCACTGCAGTCCTTCCAAAATAGAATTGTTAGAAAGATCTTAAGAATTCCATAGTATACACTGACATATCCTAGGGACAAAGAATTGAGTCAATTGAAAAATATGTACGCGACAAGGCACTGAAACTTTTTGACACAATTGACAACCATAATAATAGTACCCTGGCATTCCCTCGAACTTTACCAAACAGGGATTACTCAAGATTCCAAATTATTTGCGCCTTGCAATATATTTGAGAAAAATGTGCTGTATTAATATTATTGTCAATTGTGATTGTTTGATTGCACATTGTTTAACCGCTTGATGTTATTCCTTAATTGAAAATACGCGAACTAAATGCAAATTAATCAATTATTTCATAATTTATTGATTAGCTCGCGACTAAGCAATTGAACAAAAATTGTAAAATTAATAGCATCATTTTTCGCCCGCCATCTGCGAGTGAATAGACGACGACTTAATTAGTTTTGTGACCGGTTTTTGTGTTCTCGCTTTGATCAATGACAACTGTACTTCCTTTGCTGGTGTTGATATCGATGACGACTTATCGTTGAGATTGGGTGTGCGCTCTTGCTGAATTGCTTGTGTTCTTTGGTTATTGCTTTAAAATGTGTGATCTTAACAACAATTATCCGCCAAATAACAGAGTGAACATAATTTTTAGAAAAAAAATCATATAATAACCGAAACTGGCTCAGGAAGGTGGATGGGTACTGAAGTACTCACAGATATGAGGGGTGCTAAATTAAACTAACTCCACACACCCCTCCCACATTTCACGTAACCAGGGACCTCCATCTTACGGCGTGAACACTCTTACCACTACATCCCACGGACTATGCAGGCATGTAAATTGCTTGAAACAATTATGCAGGCAATTATTTTCGAAGTCACTCCGAGGTTCTTATGAGTGAAAGCAAGAATGTGCCAGTTGCTGTAGGATTTCCTGTAAATTTTATAAATGCATACTGAGGCATGTGCTCGTATTCTGGTTTACATAAAAAGTTTTCTGAAAGTAGATTAAAAATTTTGAATGCTCACTTTTGGTCTTTCAACACTAAGATACCATTTTGGACGTTGACATGGTAATCTGTACTGTGTCCAAAACTCATCACAAAATAACCAGAAAGCATTACAAGTTTTGTGGCAATCGCCCGCTTTTATAATCGCATCAGTGGGTGACGCAATCAATTTAATGGGATTTGAATTAAATATTCGCGTGTACTTTTAGGAATCCATTAAACGTTTTAATGGCTAATCATGCAAACTTTATAAATTTTATGGATTCGTAACATCTTACAATTCCATTGAATTACTACAACAACCGGCCAAGTAATGAAAATTGGAAAAATTTCCTGAAAACTTTTTGGGGTAATTTGAAAGACTTCTCCGCAAAGCTTATTAAAAGATGATCGGGAACGAGGAAAGTAAAGCATAACGAGCTAAGTAAGCAAGGGAACAAACAAACAAACATTTTCTCATTCAGCACTTGTCTCGTTAGCTACAAAAACTTGATGAAAACTTGGAAACGTCTCAAAACAATTAAGAAGAAAGAATATCTCACCGACTCAAGTTAATTTACTAATGGCGTTAGAGGAGGAAACATACATTATAGTCAACTCGTGTTCCATTTGTTGCAGGAAAACGTTTGGTAGGTACTTGAATGTGATATTATTGAGCTCTTAAGGAAGCCGAAAGTGAATGGAGGGAATCGATAGACTAAGGAGTAGGAGCAAACAACAGAGCCTTGACCTCATTTCTGGAAGACTATTTCCTTGGGATGATTGGATTTTATTTGTAAACACAAAAGCATTCTACGGTTGAGAACTCCCTTAAGGTTTTGACACCCATTGAATTTGATGCCCTTTGTGTGAGGGTGTTGAGTGAAAAATTCGATTAGACCTGAAAATCCATTTAAAATAATTTGGCGAATTGTTAAAAAAGGTTTCGTTGTTCGCATTTAACACAAAATTCGGTAGAAGTGTAGACAAATACCTTTGCTTCAGAGCAATGAAGTCTAATCCACTCAATTTAAAGACTCCGCCACTTAACCTGCGAGCACCTTGTTCTTCAAGTTCAAAATGATGACATCAACAAAAACATCTAATCCCAATTAATTTCTTCTCACCCCCAAAAGGTAACGGAATGAAATGATTCGCACAAATGTTCCAACAATGACATAGCATCAATTTAAAGTAGCGAGAGAATGATTGGGTTAAGTGAATTTCCACTTTATTTCCGCCGGTGGAAAGGATACGAGAAACAAAGGGATCAAGGAATGAGAGAAAGTGACGAACTGTTTTTATCCAAGCTTGCCATGTCAGAGGGATTTTCGGTTTTAAAATAAACTGCTCTAAAAAGATTTTGGGATTATCATAATTTTTTCCACGCAGACTGAAAAACAACCAGTCTACCGGTTCGGAAAGGCACATTTGCATAATCGTGACACAACCCTTTTTATCGGATCAAGTCAGATAGAGTGTGACTTTTTCCCCGGAGAGATTTTTTCGCTGGTTTCGTTTTTTCAACATTTTTGTAAATTGAGGACGATCCATTCTGATTAGCTGAGTATTTGCTGGAAATCAAGGATTCGGTGTGCGTTTGAATTTAATAAAGAACAATCATTATTTTTTCGGTTATTAGGTCAAAATATACTTATTAAAAAATTATTCAAAATTATTTTAAGAGCTTTAAAACTTATTTTAGAAATTGGCTGTAACATACTCAAATTCCTATAAAACCATTTAATAAAACATCTTCCAAGTACACATTGAAATACCCTCCCATATCTTCAAGGATATTCCCTTAAGCTCTATCAAATATGTTTTTCCACCCTCCACCCACGAGTACGAGTATAATATCAATTCTATTCGCTGTCATTTTTAACCAGAACAATAATACAAAATCAATATTTCTCATTCTTAATGTCCTTTTTATTTATCCAACCTCTTCTCTTATTCGACTTTTTGATACTTGTATCCACTTTACTTGATTGCTTATGTACATTTATATGCTCTTGCATTAGATTCAAGTTTGAAAATATTTTCGCATTCAATCGATTCAACACGATTTGAATGAAAGCATTTGTGGAAAAAGAAATAGCAAAAAAAATGGAAGAATGGAAAACGATAGGAAAGCATATGCTGATGTATAAGTTTTCTCCTGGAATTTTTATGTGACATGAACATGGTTTTTTCCCTGAGTACTTTTCTGTGTGTGAACGTATGAAAGATCTGTATTGACAAGGATATGAGATTTGCTTTGGTTAGTATTTTATTTATTTTTTCTTGGAATAGAAGGATGCTTCAATTGTTAAGTCTGGTATGTTTTGCAGTGAGGAAAGCTGATTTAGCATTATTAAATATTGAACTGAGTGTTAAAATCTACTTAAAATTTAGTAGGAAATTTCCTTATTGAGTTGGTTTCTTGATAAATGCTGATCGGTTTGTTGACAAAATCTTCGAAAAGAAGTTCAAGCAATGAAAAGAAAGTTTTGCATAATGCAGTCGTGTGAAACTAAAGAACATGTGGTGAGCATCACCTGGTACATATATACAGTCAGAAGCCTTCTGAACTTTTTTGATAAGATGGCATTTTTGTTGATTCCATGGTTCCGGCCAATTTTGAAACGATAATTGGTGCAATAACGTTCGACTTGTGTGCCTTCTTATCCAAATATGTTTTTGATAACGTTTGGGGAATATAGCCCAATCAGCCTGTAGTGATTTGTCGAGGTAATTTAAAATGTCCGTAAAGGACTGCACCGATGGGCTGCTGCCACGGCGAGCAACGAATCCAAGGCCGGAATTGGCCTTGTCTGAGGACGCGTGAATGCGCTGGGAGCTAGCATTGCGGTGTCATGGGGTGGGTTCTTTTCCCCAGCACAAGGGCCCACTACAAAAAAAAAATTCGGATTCACGAATAAAAAGATACAACTCACGGTTCAACGGTGTCGTGGCCGAGGTAACCTACCGAAGAGATATACTAAAGTACGACAGACCGAGCCTGACAAACGCGCGAATTACATGTATTACAAAAAAACGAATTAATTTAGTAAATAATTTTTATTAATCGAACTAAACACGTTAATAACTCAAATATGACTGACTGAAAAATAATTTGAACAAACAATTGTTGATTTAAATTGCAAGTGTAGCAACACGTGCCAGCAGGGCTGCTTATGGTAGTCAGCGTCTACTGCGATCGGATGTCGTCTGGCAATTTGCAGGTGTCATCAGAGATGCCTAAGGTGAATGCGCTATACGTAGAATGTTTGCATATGGGAACCGTCTGTAACTCCTCCCCCCTTGGTTTGAAGCGTCGACCACAAGAATTTTATTCTGGTTGGTTCGTTGGTAGGCAGAACGTTGCTTTCCAAGATTACGAATGATTTTGATCGTTGATGAAATAATAGCTAAAGGATGGTAATAGTAATGATGGTTGCACCAATTGTTGCCAGAACTATTTCAAGCAAGTATTGTTCTCCAAAATAGGTTCTTCTGATGCCAACAGCAACATTTATTGAAAACTGGTAGTTCCCAAGGTTTTCCGGTTTTATAAAGTGTTCTACCGCGGATATAAAGTTGATTTCGTTGAATATTGTAGGATATATATTTAGTTCATCCCAGTAGGTAAGTTTACATTGATTTGGCAGTCTTCGAATTGGATAAGGATCGTTCCTTTTACTTTGATCTTGTTTGGCCCCCATGTTGTGTTGATAAACGTTTCTGGAACGTTGAAAAAGATAAGGTGGTTGGGCTCTGGTTGCAAGATTTTCATGTACTTAACAACACGTTCATGAAGCTCACAATGGGCTGGTTCATTCCTTACTATCCTTTCTGTCAGGAAAACCAGGAGGTCGTGCAAGAAAACTGTTCAGGTTTATTGTCCAGTAACAAAGATTCATTAGGACTCAAAAGTACAACTTGTCTCGACAGAATACAAAGAAGAACTGAATTTGACAACTATCGTTGTGTTAGATTAAGAACAAAATACAGGTGGCTCCACAAGCGATTCAAAGGGAATTACAAAAGGGCGGTTCGATTTGAATATAAAACAAAGGGTAAAAGTACTGATTTAACACTCCCCCTCAAAGCGATAATCGTCTAAACAATCTGTTTTTCGATGCCCATGTAATTTAGACAGTTCCAATGTTTGGGACTGGTTAGCCCTTTGGTGAGCACGTCTGCTGGCATCTTCTCAGTAGTTAGGTACTCCAGATTGATCTCGCCTGCGGAAATAGCCTCTCTCACAAAATGATGTCGTGTATCTATGTGTTTGGTTCTCGTGTGGTGCACAGGATTCTCTGCCAACGTCTTCGCACCCTGGTTATCGATGTGTATGTCGATTTTCTTCGGTGGACGAGCGCCAATCTCTTCGCTCAGTCTCTTCAGGTGCATCGCCTCCTTGGAAGCCTCGGTGAGTGCCATGTACTCGAATCCCGTCGAGGACAGCGCAACTGTGCGCTGCTTCCTCGACCCCCAGGAAACAGGACCGCCGCTCATCGTGAACGCGTAGCCGGTGTATGACCTCCGGTCATCAATGCAGGCAGCCCAGTCGGCATCCTCCCTTCACACTGTAGCTTAGGCCCACGTTGAGCGTACCTTTGATGTATCGCAAAACTCGCTTTGCAGCTTGCCAGTGGCTGGTTCCGAAGGAATCGTTGAACTGGCTCAGAGCACTCGTAGCATGTGCAATGTCCGGGCGTGTGCACACGGACAGGTAGAGAAGGGCGCCGATGAGTTCTCGATACGGTGGTTTCTCCCCGTCTTCCTCACTCCAGATGTCACCCTTTGACAGCTTAACTCCAGGAACAAGTGGCGTTGCAACTGGCCGACAGTCCGACATCCCGAAGCGATCGAGTATGTCCAGCACATACCCGCGTTGACTCATGGTGATCGTCGACTCGTCCCGAGCAAACTCAATTCCCAAGCAGTATGATACGTCGCCCAAATCGTTGATCTGGAAGGACTTGCTCAGAAACTTGTAGACTTCGTCGATCCTTTTAGTATCACGTGATAGGACAAGAATGTCGTCGACGTACACAACGATCAGCAGTGGATCGTTGTCAGCGTCCTTTACGTAGACGCTCGCGTCTCTTGACGTCGGTCTCGCCCCAAACTTCACCAGCTCCGAGTCCAGACACTGATACCAGCATCGTCCCGCCTGTTTCAGGTCGTATAGAGCCTTGTGCATTTTGCACACCTTGTTCCCGGACGATAGTTGGGACAGCATCTTTGCAGCCTTGTTGACCACTTCACGGGAGCCGTAGTTGTTCTCGACGATGAACTTCAGGACATTATTTGCGTAATGTGGCAACTCCATCCAGATCTCCTCGTCGATGACACCGTTCAAGAAAGCGGTAGAGACGTCAAACTGTCGTACATGCATGCCGTGTTGTGCCGCAAATGCCATGGCGAGGCGAATTGAGCTGAATCGGGCCACAGGAGCGTAGGTCTCGCCGTAGTCCATCCCGGAGCATTGGGTGAATCCCCTGGCCACAACTCTAGCCTTCCATTTGGTGACTGCTCCATCAGCTCCGTACTTGTTTCTAAGTACGATGCGGCTGCCGACAGTTGTGCGATTTTTCGGGCGATCCTCCAAGGTCCAAGTGTTGTTTTTCAAAATCGATGAAAATTCGTCTGCCATCGCCAGCATCCACTCGTATTCCTCTGGCCCGGAGACTGCTGACTTCAGTGGAACTTCCGCGATGAGGGCAGTATCTTCTTCTCCGGTTGTATAGTCCTCATCTCCGCTCGCGTCGTCCTGTACAGCATCGTTCTGTACAGCATCGTTCTGTACAGCGTCGTTTGCCTCTGCCACGTCGACACTTTCTGCAACATCGTTCCTCCCCGCGACCTCATTTCTCTCCGCCACAGGATGTTCCCTTGGTCTACCAGGACGACCCGTGTAAATCTTCCTCGGTCTGCCTGGTCCGCGCTTCGTCGTTGGAGTTTATCCGACTGGACCTGGGGCTGGAACTTCACCTGGCTCAAAACCTCGGAGAGGTTCGTCGTTTTCGCCAAACATGGCCGGTTGCTGCTGTTGCTGATCTGGTTGCTGGACTGTTCTTCTCGTTGAGCGATTCTCTCCTAGTACAACGTCGATGTACTCGTCCGACGATGTGGCAGGACCCTCTACATCCTGCTCGGTGTTTGGCTGAACATCCGCCTGTTCTGGGAAGAACTCCTCGTACTGGTTGACCTTGTTTTCTGCTGTTGCTTTCAGGAACTGGACATCTCGTGAGATCTCGACACGTCGCTCCTCAGGTATCCAGACCTTGAGTGCCTTCGAATCTGCAGCGGGGCCGAGATAAACGCCTTTCCGGGCACGAGGTCCAAACTTTCCGGTATCCCTGGTCCGGTTCAGGCAGTAAACCGGTGCTCCAAACTCCTGAAAACTGCTCACATCCGGGACCTCTCCCATCCACAACTCGAACGGAGTTCGGCCGTCCAATGCTGAAGTTGGACAGCGGTTTCTGGTTAAGTTCGCGGTGCACACTGCTTCTGCCCAGAAGGTAGGAGGAAGACCGGACTGGATCAACAAACAACGAGCCATCTCGACCAGAGTGCGGTTCCTCCGTTCAGCTATACCGTTTTGTTCCGGATTGTTCGGAACGGTTAGCCGACGTTTGATCCCAGAGCGCTTCAGGAAGTCATCGAACTGGTTGTTTGTATATTTGGTGCCATTATCGGATTGCAGGCACTTAATCTTCCAGTCGTGCTGCGTCTCGACCATCTTCTTGAACGCCTGGAACTCGGAGAACACCTCGTTTTTCCGTCGCAAGAATCGCACCTCGCCCCATCGAGTAGTGTTATCTATAAAGGTGACAAAATACCTGGCGTGACCGTTGGATTGCATGCGCATCGGTCCGAACACATCCGAGTGTATCAGCTCGCCTGGGGCTGACTTCCTCTCGGAGACCTTGGGGAAAAGCTGGCGTGTCATCTTCGCCTTGATGCACACCTCACAGTCCACCGTTGTATCGTCGTCGCTCAAATCAAGTCCTCGGAGAACGTTGTTTTTGGATGCCTCGCGAATGTCCTTCACGCTTAAGTGACCCAAAGCCTTGTGCCAATCCATCAGGGACTTCTGGTGATCCCGGCTGGCAAGTGCGGCGCTCGGCTGCTCGGCAGCGCGCGAGTCGTTCACAAAATAGAGTCCGTTGACTCGCTCCGCGCACAACACCACGCGATCGTCCTTCTCGCTGACGACTTCCGCCGAACGTTTGCAAAAGGTCACTCGGTAACCTTTGTCCACGATCTTCGCGACCGATAACAAGTTCATGCGTAAGTCCGGCACGTACAGCACGTCACTCAAGGTAACTGTCTCATCGTCTTCGTTCACTCGGGTAACCAATCGCGCGACACCCTTAGCACTGATTTTCGTGGAGCTAGAATTGGCCAGGTTTAATGAGTCTGAAAAGTTCTCATCTACACTCTCGAAACTGTCAATGTCACTGGCCATGTGCGCGGTACAACCACTATCTAGACACCACCGTTTTTGCGTCGAATAAACAAGCATGTAACTCTCGTCACCAGGCGCACTCGATTCCACAGCAGCGTACAGAGTTATGCTACCAGTCTTCGTCTTGTCCTGGTCGCTCTTCTTCTTGGATCGAAAACCTGCTGCTTTGTGACCTGGATTGTTGCACTTGTATCACTTGAACGGGAATTTGCTTCCGTCGCGTTTCTCCGATTTACCCGTTTTCTGTTGATTCGACCTGTCCGCTACCATCGCGTTCTGCACTGGTCCATTGTTCTTTCGCGGGTCACTTTCTTCCACGATTTTGATTCGCAGTGTTTCCGGGGTGGGGAGCTCGTCACGTGACTCGAAAGCAATCCGGAAACTGTCGAAGTTGGCCGGTAAACTGTAAAGCAACAGTATCGACAGTAGGTCATCGTTTATCGGCACTTCCATGTCGCTCAGTCGGTCAACAGCGTCAAAGAATTTTCGCAGATGGTCGCGAACGTCGTCGCCCTCGCTCATCCTCTGTAAGACGATATGTTTCAGCAGGTTCGCTTTCCTCGCGGGGCCCTTAGACTGGTAAACAGTCTCCAACTTTAGCCAAAGTTCTCTCGACGTCGCACAATCTTTGACCTGTTTCAGTTCCGAGGATGAAATCCCCAGGAAATGTCCGACATAGCCTTGCTATCGCCCGTTTCCCATCCTTCTATTTCGGCGTTGTTCTCTTCGCCTGGCTCAGGCTTTACCTTTGAGACATTCACGTAGCCCCACGCGTCATTTTTTTATGAGTAGGGCCCTCATGTGGATCTTCCACGTGTCAAAGTTGTCCTTTGTTAGAAGTTCGATGCGCGTCATGGCGGTGGTAACCATCTTGAATTTTTGGTTGCTTCGTCGAACGTTCGAGAATCAAACACAACCTCACTCTCGCGTACCGATTTCCGATCAATCTAACTTATTACAGTTTCTTTTGTTTCGCGCCGCGTGACCTGGGCCCATAACCTGTCAGGAAAACCAGGAGGTCGTGCAAGAAAACTGTTCAGGTTTATTGTACAGTAACAAAGATTTATTAGAACTCAAAAGTACAACTTGTCTCGACAGAATACAAAGAAGAACTGAATTTGACAACTATCGTTGTGTTAGATTAAGAACAAAATATAGGTGGCTCCACAAGCGATTAAAAGGGAATTACAGAAGGGCGGTTCGATTTGAATATAAAACAAAGGATAACAGTACTGATTTAACACTTTCAATGCACTTGGATTGTTGTATTCGTTTCCAGTGCTTGTTTCGTAGGCAGTAGAAAGTCCTTTCGACGCTATGGCATTCTTTGTCTAGATTTTGGATGTGCTGGGAATTCATAATAAGGTAAAGTTTTGGTCTAGATTGCTTTGGTTTTTTGGATTGGTAGGGCAATGATGTGGAAAAAAGAATAGGATTCTTTTGATAGTATGGAAATTTTTAAGTTGAAAATAATATTGGTACCGTTGGAATAGGCTTAAAGACATAACAACTTGTAAGTCTGTTCAGTTGAAGAAATGTTGATATTTTGGCTTTCTAATATGTGGTATAATTTCTCGTGGATTCAATATCATCTTCGAGATTACGTTTGATTTCGCCGATAGGATAGCTTCGGAAATCCCTGTTAAATGATCGTTCAATAAGTCGATATTATAATTTATTTGGTTGGTTGGTTTTATATTTATTTTTCAGTTGGTTTTTAGAATTTTCATTTATGTAATTGAGGTTTTTTCACTTCACTATAAATGGCTGTAAGTTCTCCAACATACGACATTAAATGTCAAAAGTTTTATGAACCCAATATTTATTTATTAATGTAGGCCCAGATCAACAGGAGTAAACCCAATTACACAGTTGGTACAAAAAATAAAATATTTAAAAGTTAAGAATACATTAATTCGCAACCAAAAGAGACTAATGCGAATACAATTCTAAAACAAATTAAACAGTAGCAAAAAAAATAATTAAGAAAATCCAAAAAGCAAAGATTTAAGTGAGTTCTTAAAAATAAGAAAGCTAGAAGGAAAAGAACCAAGCCTAAGTTCATTGTGTACCCGGAGCAGACGCAACATAGTTGAATTATAGTATAATTCCGTTCTTGCAAAAGGTATAAAGTCGAGAAGGAAGACGATTTAGTCTATCAAATTCCCTCCATCGTATATCATTTGCCAGTGGAGAATGAATCAGACGGTGGTGAAGTTTAAATAACAAACACTCATCTAAAAACGTACGTCGAGCTTCAAGGGAAGGAAGTTTTAATAGGACAAGACGTTCATTATAAACTCTGTAAGGCAGATTGCATTTGTAAAGCAAGCACCTTGTGAATTTTCGTTGAATACTTTCAAGATCTGCAACTAAGTAAGCATGGTGCGGAGACCAAATCTGAACAGAGTATTCCAGAATACTCCTGACCAGAGAAGTATATAATAGCAAGGCAGAGGATATTTTGCTAAAAATATTAATATGACGGAGAATGAATCCAGACAACCTAGCCGCTTTAGAAGTGACATGCGATACATGTTTATCAAACTTGAGTTCTTCTAAGCTTATATTGAAGAGAATAGCAAGAGGAAGGGAAATAGCAGGAGCTAGTGATTTAACAAAAAAGCTAGAAACCCCATCAGGACCCGGACCTAAGCTTGCATCTAAATTGGAGATTACAAACCCAACATCACTAGGAAAAATGAAAAAGGAAGACATGCACTGTGGATATGAAAAATCAGACTGGAACGAATTTGATACATTGGCGTTGTGGTAAATAGACTCAAAATGTTGAGCAAAGAGCCCTACGATATCAACTGGTATATCAGCACTAGAACCTTCATAATGCATCACATCAGGAACAGTGGACGATGTCCTCAAAGAGCAAATGTAAGACCAAAAAGGCTTAGGCATGTTAGCTTTTAATGATTTCTCAATGGAAAAGTAATAGTTTTTCATCGCAGTCTGTATCTCAAGTTTAGCCAAAGCTCGGAGTCTTGAAAATTCTGCATATGCTTCATTAGAGCCAGTCAATTTAAAAAATCGATGGGCTCTATCTTTAGATTTCAACGCAGCAAGAACTCTACAAGTGAACCAAGGTGGTTGCGAAGACTCTGACCGACAGTAGACTGGATTATTTCTGCCGATAACACAATTCAAATAAGAGTAGAGTTCATCAAGAGCAGAGTTAGCATCCAAATTAAGGAAAAATGAACACCAGTCAATAGAAGACAGACCCTCAGCAATGACAGCATAATTAGCCTTACGAAAGTTATATTTACAAGGGAGCACACCATTCCTACGCTTTAACAAAGGGAAGCAGAACGCCATGCGCAGTGGTGGATGATGACTGTCTGCAGTCACATAGACGTTCACGGATGGAAATGACAGTGAAATAGATGCAGCACTATTCGTAAAAATTAAGTCCAGAATGCGGTCGTTACTATTCAAAATTTGATTTAGTTGGGAAAGGGAACAATGGGATATAAAGGAGGAAAAAATAAATGAAAGACGATTGGAAATAATGATTTGTGCATAGTTAAGAGGATCCCAGTCAATCTGAGGTGCATTAAAATCACCGCAAAGCAGAAGTAAATCTGAAGGGTATTTTGATAGCATAAAAACAGACAGCTCATCAAGAAAAGTTTCAAAGAGAGCAAGTGAAGATTGACACGGTATATAAATAGATGCAATAAACAGAAATGAGTTATGCGTTATACGAAGTCTAACAATGACACATTCTACAGGAACAGATGGAAGAAAGTCATAACAAGGCACACTGAAAAATGATTTCTTTACACCAATAAGAACTCCACCACCAACTAATTTGCAACTAGAAAGCGAACAACGATCTTCTTCAACCATGTTTCCGTTAGGCAAAAACATCATCATTAGCGGTAATTATTGAAGCAGAAAGATCTTTAAGCTTGGTTCTCAATTCTCTTACATTTTGATAATAAATTGAGAAATGACTGTTCACATTTATCAACGGCGAAGACGCTTCTCTGGGCGCTCCAGCTCTAAAAAATTACGACGATCTCTGGCAACAAATGGTTTAACAAGCAATCCAGGAGGCCAAAACTCCGGGCTCTTTAGTTGCCTCATGGACGCAGGCACAATAAGCTTAAAAGAAGCAAGGAGTTTGTTAGGTAATTTCTCCTTGGTTAGCTTCTTGCAGCTGATGATGCATGAAGATGACCCCAGCTTCGATTCAATATAATCAGCAATATCATCGGGAGTAGTGTCATAATCCAAGCGAGAAATAAATACACTGAGAGGCGGTGATATTACGACCAAACGCCCCTTTTCTTTGGGTTTATAATTCGATGCAGTCACAAGCCTAGAGCGCTGACCATCAGACTCCTTACTAGTACCTGGAAAGACATTTGATGGCGCATCACATGAATTTATACCTTTTTGTTGCGTAATCACAGGCGATGACAGATTGGAAGATGAGGCAGTATATGATGCAGGATTTAATAAAAGGTTCCCATTAGTAGAACCATCTGCGACTAATGAGTCAGCAACTCCGGAACAGTAAGCAATGGGACTAACAACCAAGTTCGGGTCTGATGAAAGCCGTACTTTGCAGTCCACGATGATCATTAACGGAAGGCGAAGGAGAAGCAATTACAGCATCAACTAAAATGCATTCACTCTGCTGTTGATTATCTACAGGAGTGTTAACTGTAGCAGCCGAAGGAGGTGGATTTTGCAATACTCTAGAATTTTTCTTACTCCTAGTGATAACTGACGGCACAGACGGCCCTCGCTCTATCAGGTTCGATAAACCTTCGGAGACATGCAATGACTGCAATAACTTGGCAATGTCTTTTTTTGCATCTTTGAACTTTTTCTGCATGCGAAATAAGTCTTCATTCAGCGTGCTAACAATCTCATTTGTCCTCTTCAATTTGTTGACATAAGTTGAAAGGGGAAGTCCACGGCATCTGACACAAAGCCAGAAGACTCCCGAACCACAACTAACAATAGCATTAGCAATATGATCTGAAAGCTGTGCACACTTAGCATGAAAGAAACACGCGCAGAAGCCCGAACATACAATAAGAGGAGTTTTATCGAATGTTTCAACACACTGTGAAGCAGAACAAGATGGCGTTTTAAGACTTTGCGTATAAAATAAGCAATTACAAATTCACTTCAGTATGGGTAGGTGAAAATAAAGTGTACCAAAATGCAGAAAATAAATGGACTTCAAACAGTACAGCACTAAAAATGAGCGAAAAAGCACTACAAAGCTCAATCACGGCACTCTAGCACCAAATACCCACAGGCGGGTTCGTGTCCAAGTAGAGTTTAAAAACTGAACGAATCGATCACTGCCATGCAAAGTGAAGAAATCAACCAGTAGATGGCACTCCACACCTGCCACCTCAATAAAAGAAAAACAATGAAAATGTCTTAAAATGCGAAAATGTTTAAACTAAAAATCCACGGTACAGCAACGCGGAATCGCACCACCGCGAACACAATAGTCTATATAACGCAATAAGGCACAAAACCCGAAAGCACACCACGAGCAAACGTGCAAAAAGTCACAAGAATTCAAGGAAATTGGTGGAACGCAAGAACTGCACGACTGCTCCACTTTCGAGACACGAGACAAATGGAATCATTACGAGCCAAATTTATTGAGTGTGATGGTTATTGTGCGAAATCTTTCCACTTTAAATGCCTAGGCATCCCTGCATCCTTTTATGACATCCGGGTGAAATTCGATTCAAATATTTTCTTTCGATGAAATGACTGTCGCGGAGTGACAATCTCAGATACGCTCAGAGTATTAAAAGAGCAATCAAAAAATTTTACAAGTAATTCGCAGCAAAATATGTACTCCTTCCATCAACGATAGGGATTGCCCAGTGAACAATCCTCCTGCACTATCGCCAACTTCTGCTGCCAAGAGCTCTGATATGTGTGCTGTGGTTGATGCCATCAAGGGAGCCATTCCAAAGAAACCTAACCAGCAACTGTTGCCTGGTTCTCATAAGCAACATCATGAACATCATGTACAACAACGACAGCAACAAACATAACCGTAACATCTACAATTGACATCTAATCAGCAGCAATCTGAACTTCTGCAGCCGGCTTCTATAGCACCACAACGTTTAGTTGGTATCGGGACAAACCCAAAGTCTTCATGCCCGCCTGAAACCTCTATTACAAGATTTTTAACTCAAGATAATGCTGATACCGAATTGATGATAAGAAATGTAGGCTCACCAGGATCTACATCTGCTAGCCGGGGGCCCTCACATGGAGGCGATATGACGACAAACATTACTGCGATGAAACCTGGTGCCCCCTGCGTGCTATATCCTCACCGCTACAAATATTTCTCTCTAGATTAGAATATAGCCCGCCAGTTGGACATCATCGCTCATATAAAGTACAAACTGAACTTTACTCCTGAGTTGCTCCAGTGCACCAAGTTTACGCCTGATGGAAAGACAAACAGATTGATTGTGTCTTTTAAAATTACTGTTCCAGCTAACCTAAGCATCTTGCTTGATAAGAAATTTTGGCCACCTGGCGTATTCGTCAAAAAGTTCTCTCCGAGTCGTAAGCGGAACCATCCTGCGCTCTTTCGCTAAAGAAGAAACATATCTTAGGCCTCGTAACTCATTTTTAACTTGCTATTACAAAATATTTGTGGCTTGAGGACCAAGACTACTGAACTTCGTATTTCTTCCATCCTTTTTCCGTATAATATCATCTGTCTAACGGAAACATGGCTGACAGATGACATTAGTAATAGTGTGCTACTCCCGAACCATTTAATCTTCCGCAGAAATAGAGACCGTGATACTACTGGTAAGTCTGACGGTATAGGCGTTCTAGTGGGTATAAATGTTTCCCTTACCAGCAAATCACTCCATCTTCACCTGTTGAGTGTATAATTGTGCTAGTCTTTCTATCTGACTGTCTTTCCTTCCTCGTATCAACTGTGTATATCCATTGTAACAGTCCTGTCATTGTTTACGAAAGATTCTTTGCAGAATTCTCGAGCTACATCAATGCTCGTTTCGCTTCTGGTGTTTGGTGACTTCAATTCGCCAACCATTGTTTGGAATGATTTCTATATCTCCATAGTTTCTGGCGATAGCGTGTCTTTTACTCTTTCTTCTTTTATTTCCCTCTGTTCTTTCAGCCAATACAACACTTTTCCTAATGCCAATAACAAATTGCTTGATCTTGTTCTTTCCAACTTGTTACCTTCTTCTCTGTCCGCATCGGTGGCACTCTCATCCTTTGTCAAACTTGATTCCCACCATCCACCGCTCTCTATTGAGCTTGCTATCACATCTTCTCGTTCTTTGAAGAATTCCTCATCCCGCTTTAATTTTTTAAAAGCCGATTTATCGAACATGGAAGCTAACCTTAATGCCGTGAATTGGTATTCCTTCTTCAGCAATCTCCACACTAAAGATTGTGTTGATAACCGCTATATGTTTCTTTCGTCCTTAATCTCGCAATTTACTCCTGTGTGTTCAGCAAGAAAACCTTAAGACGCTCCTTGGTTCAATTCATATGTTGCCACTGCAATTAAAGCAAAAGATGCTGCCGGCAGAAAATTCTTATCCAGTGGTCTTCAAACTGACCTCGTTAAATTTAAGAGCGTCGTGCCGCGGCCAAAAAAATTGCCACTTCTGCACATCATGCATATGTTAACCACATTGAAACTACGTTCATAAGGAATCAAACTCGTGCGTTCTGGTCATACGCAAAATCTTTAAGGACCTCTCATCATGCCCCTGATAATTTTAGTCTAAATGGCGTGACATCGTCTACTTTTGAAGAATCTTGTGAACTCTTCGCTTCTTATTTTCTTCCTTTTTTGGCAGGGCTAAGCATTCCCCTTCCTTCAACCAATCTTCTGGCGCTTTTTTTCTCTGCTAATTTTCGTACAAGCCCCTTGCAGGTTGAGCAACTCTTAAATAATCTTGACAACAGCACCAGTGTGGGCCCTGATGGCATCCCAAATTTTCTAGCAAAATCTTTATCTTCTTCGCTTTGAGTTCCCCTTTCAATTATTTTTAACTTGAGTTTTTCCTGTGGGGTTTTCCCCTCCCAATGGAAAATTGCCCACATTTTTTTAATTTTCAAATCTGGTGATCGTAATATCGTCTCAAACCATCGTCCTATTTCCCTTCTTCCTTGCTATAGTAAAATTCTTGAAAAGATAGTTTTTGATTTGCTGTATCCACTTGTCCTCCCATCTTTAGCAGACCAAGAGCATGGTTTTGTCAGAGGCAGATCTACCCTTACAAATTTACTTTCTTTTACCCACCACATTGCAGCTACCCTCGATCAACAACAACAATTGGACGTTGTTTTTACCGATTTTTCTAAAGCCTTTGATTCAGTGGATCACTTCCTCCTATTTGAGAAACTTTTAGGGTTCAATGCCCCTAGTTGCCTCTATTCTTGGCTTCTCTCCTATGTCCTGAATCGTCAATGTGTAGTCACTACAAACTCTTGCTTCTCTTCTTCTTTTCACCCGAGCTCGGGAGTTCCGCAAGGTTCAATACTTGGCCCCATACTATGTTTACTTTTTATCAATGATCTACCTTCTGTTATCACATCCCCCTATCTCCTTTATGCTGATGACTTCAAGATTTTTCGAGTTATTGATTCCCTTTTAGATGTGGATATCCTTCAAACCGATCTTCAGCGTCTTAGTGACTGGTGTGGATCAACTCATCTCTCCTTAAATGTTCCCAAATGCCATCAGATGACATTCTCCTGTAAAAAATGTCCTCTTCTCTCAACGTGTAGGCTTGTTGGTATCCTTTTGAGCAATGTAACCTCCTTTGAGGATCTTGGAGCGGTTTTCGATTGTAAACTGAAGTTTGAGCTCCACATTTCTCTAATTATTCAGAAAGCCTCTCGCTGCACTGGATTTATTTTACGACCCACTTCGTCATTTCAACATATCACATCCTGTATATGTCTTTACTTCTCACTAGTACGTAGTCATTTGGAGTACTGCTCGCAAATTTGAAGCCCGTACCACAGGAAGCACATCGATGCTCTTGAGTCAGTTCAACGCAGATTCACACGGTCTCTATTCACCCCTTATGATCACCGACTTCAAACTTTGAACCTTCCTACCCTTGAGTCCAGACGATCCTTCCTTGACGAATGTCTTTTGTTCAAGCTTCATCATAGCCTTTTGCCTCAAAATGTATGCAGCCAAATAAATACATTCGACGCGGCTCGTCTTAATAGATCATCGCTTCAATTTCAGGTTCCGTTTGCACGTACTAACACCTTCTTCCACTCTCCTTTGCTACACTTACCTCGTATGCACAACCAGCGAAGTCTTGGTCCTCTACCACAGTCTCTTGTCGTATTCAAAACTTCAATGAAAAATAAAATTTATAAATATTCCTATAAATCTTAATTTTCGATATCGTATTGTGATCTTTTTTCTTTAATTACTGCCATATTTTGAATTCATATGTTTGTATTTATATGTTGTATTAATTGACTTGTAATTGGACTACTATGTTAGTCTGTAAGTTGATTTTCTGAAATAAATAAATAACTTTTTGTTGTTGATTTATATGGCTTGTTATATTCTCGAATCTTTCCATCATTTGCCCGTTGAATTTAGATTGTTGGATTATCAATGTGTTAAGTTTATTCTCATTATTTATAATTTTATTTATTTCGTTATTAATTTCAAAAGCATCATTTTCGTCTAAGTTGCCGGTTATACCCTTGATTATTGTTCATAAATCATTTATGAGTCCTCTTTTCATGCGTTTTTGAGGCATTAGCGAGTACAGTTTGTTGCTAACTTCTTTAAGTTGTTGTTTTCAAAAGTTTGAAGTGAATCAGATATTTTATTTATATTGTTTTCGTAAGTATCCCGTTGTATTATGTGTATTAGATTACTATGGAACATTATTAATTTCGCGTTTCCTGGTTTAATCGGTAATAACCCAGTATTAGCTGATAGATCCTGTATGTCCATCTTCTGTCCGAATATGAGTAGTGCTTGTTTGAAATTTACGTTTATTCTTAATTTTTGATTTATGTTTTTTTTTGTTTTAATTAGTAATAAGAGTCACATGGTTATCTTTCTTTACCCTATTTTTTGTAAATCTACGACTAAGCTTATTCCTTCTACATTCTTTCCTAGATACTAATGATCCATCGTTTTGAATCTCTGGGTATTCTCTATTTTCATTTAATTTCTTTAATCTTTTTTCGGTTTGTTCTTCTAATCTAGTTTTAATTTCAGCTTGTAACTTAGTTTGAAATTTTCTTAATTGCTGTAAATATTCATGCTTACAACTAGATTGTAAACTTTTGTTAAATTTATAAGTCCTACCATAAAAGAGTTCAAATCGTGTATACGAGTACTTAGTTGCTGAATGTATAGTATTATTATATCCCTTATCTCTATACTTGTAGTAGATTATTCTATATGTTTCAGCAAGTGTGGAGTGGAATCTTTCCACGGAAGCGTTACTAGTTGATTGTTGGTATCTTGATTTTGTCTATTTATATTCCTTGTAATTCACCATTAACTGTTTATGAGACGTTTTTTGATGATCTATCCTCTTATCTAGTTTTGCGACATCCTCACGCCAAAATATTAGTTTGCGGGGATTTTAACTTACCATACATAGAGTGGAAAAATTATACTACTCCTTCAATCTCGTCAGTTGACCCTTTTTCTATAACCCTGTCATCTTTCCTATCTCGTTGCTCCTTCTCTCAATTTAACCATATCCGCAATCCTGATGGTCGTCTCCTTGACCTTGTTCTATCAAATGTTCCAGTTGGCTACTTATCTGTATCTCAAGCCTTACATCCGTATGTTCCTCCTGATCGGCACCGTCCTCCTTTATCTATAGATCTTATAGTCGATGAAATTAAATTTAAGAAACCTCATCCTGCTCTAAAACTTAACTTTTTTAAAGCTAACTATGAAGCCATGAATACAGAATTACTTTCAGTCAACTGGTTAGATTTCTTTAGAGGCTTAAACTGTGAGGCCGCTTTGGATAAATTTTACATATATATTTATAATCTTATTCGCTGTTATACGCCTCTTCAGACATTCCGTAAAGCAAATCATAAGCCTTGGCTTACAAAGCGAGTGCTGAGTGCCCTACGAGCAAAAGATAAGGCACATCGTGTCTTTAAAACACTCGGCACTATTGAAGCAAGATGTAACTTTAGCAGGCTGCGTGCTATAGCCAAAAAAGAGATCAGATATGCTCTGAAGGCTTATTTCAGCAATCTGGATAGCTCTCTTGTGGCTAATAATACAAAGCCTTTTTGGTCTTATATAAGGTCGTTGAAATCCTCTTCTTCCATTCCTAGTAAGGTCCGTTGGAATGGTGCAGAGGTTTGTTCTCCTCAAGAAGTTACTGACTCATTTGCCCAATTTTTCTCTTCAACTTTCTCTTCTCCCGCTGCAGCTGTGCATCGTGTTGTCTTACCTAATCATCTTCCCTTTCCAATTTCCTTTATTTGTACAGATGCATCTGAAGTCGAAGCTTTGATCAATGCTCTTGATCCTAATATTAGCCCTGGGCCGGATGGTTTGCCAAACATATTTGTAAAGTCGTTAGCCTCATCGCTTAGTTTTTCTTTATCTCTTCTCTTCAATCTAAGTTTGAGTACTGGTACATTCCCAAACCCTTGGAAAACAGCTAATATTGAGCCTATTTTTAAAAGTGGTGATCCTACGTCAGTTTCCAATTATCGGCCTATTTCTTTACTGTCCTGCTTTCCAAAGTTACTTGAACGGTTGGTTCATAATCGACTCTCAAACTCATTAGCTCCTGTTATTGCTCCAGAGCAGCATGGCTTTCTCAAAGGATACTCCACTTCCTCTAATTTAATGGAGTTCACAAACAGTATTGCAAGAACTTTGGATAACCATCTGCAAGTTGATGTGATCTACACAGATTTCTCCAAGGCTTTTGACACTGTGAATCATTCACTTCTTTGTCGTAAGCTTGAAGCTCTTGGCATCCCGGGTGCTCTTCTATCTTGGATTTCATCTTATCTATCGTGTCGTCCCTGTCGAGTAAGTCTCTCTGGTATTACGTCTAGTCCTTTTTGTCCTTCATCTGACGTTCCACAAGGTTCAATTCTTAGGCCTCTTCTCTTTCTGTTGTTCATAAATGATCTTCCCTTTGTAATTAATTCCTCGTGCCTGTTGTATGCAGATGACTTCAAAGTATTTCGAGCAGTTAAATCCTATTTGGACTGTCAGCTCCTCCAAAATGATTTGAATGCTCTTAAATGAATGGTGTGCTTAAACTATTTATGTCTTAACACTACTAAATGTCATAAAATGACTTTTTCTCTTAAGGACTCTCCTATTAACTTTAATTATATATTAAATGATGCTTTGCTCTCTGAAGTGTTCAGTCATAAAGACCTTGGAGTAACTTTTGATCCAAAACTCAAATTTGATGCACATATTTTAAATGTGATTACTAAAGCGTCTAGAGTTTCCGGGTTTATCCTTAGACATGTACATAAATTCAATAGCATATCTTCTTCTGTCCGCCTATTTCTTTGTCTTGTTCGCCCTTTGCTTGAATACTGTTCTGTTATCTGGTCCCCCCGATATTCCTATCTCGTGACTTCTTTAGAAACTGTCCAAAGAAAGTTCACGCATTTTCTTTTCCTTAAGTTTAATTTGCCGTATCAGCCTTATGAAAGTCGTTTATCTTTCCTATCTCTTCCATCCCTAATATCCCGACGAACATATTTAGACCAATGTTTTTTGTACAAACTCTGCTACCATCAAGTCCCGTTAAATATTTTCTCTGAGCTGCGTTTCCGACAAACATCTCGTTCATCTCGGATGAATTCTTATTTCGTTATACCATATGCTAGAACTGATTTATATTTCTATTCACCAATCTTAAGAATCGTACGAAATCATAATAATCTCGAGCTTGGACCTTTCCCCTCTTCTTACATAGCATTTAAGAAAAAACTAAGAGACTTACTACTAGTTTAACTTTTAATTATCGACGTTTTAGTATCCTTTTTCATTTAAATTTTGCTGTAATTTTTCTTTGCGTTCCATTTTGTGATTGGATTGTTTTGTCTGTAAGATGGAATAAATACATAAATAAATAAATTTCCACGGAGGCGGTACTAGTTGATTGTTGGTATGAAGTTGTCTGATGGTTAATGTTATATTACTTACAGAAGTCACTAAATATGGTGGAGGTGAACTCAGTACCTCGTTGTCTAGGAGCTGGAAAACGAGAATTCGGAGTGGCCTTCATGTGTGTTCAAATCGCACATCATTGATTTCAAGGTAGCCAGTGAACCGTTGTGTGCGATCCGTATAAAAGCGGAATTCTGAGGAAAGGACGAAAAAACGAAGGAAACGTTCTACAATCACCTGGAAAGACTGGTCGACTCGTTGCCCGCAAACGACACAAAAATAATCCTGGGTGATTTCAACGCTAAAGTTGGCAATGAGCTATCGATGAACCAAATGACAACGGCCAGCGCCTGATTGACTTTGCATGTAGCAGAAATCTAATCATACGTTCCACTTTTTTCCTACATCGATGCACTCATAAAATGACCTGTGTATCACCGGATGGCAACACACAAACCCAGATCGATCATTCTCTGATCCAATAACGGTGGGCCTCGAGCATACTTGACGTCCGTACATACCGAGGAGCCAATTGTAACTCAGATCATTGCTTAATCAAATTAACCTTTCGATGTCGTATGTCAAAGGCATATTCAGCGAAGACTAGCCAGCTGCGAAAAATTGGCATTGAAAGGCTCCAAACGGCGCCTGTGGCCAAACATTTTACGGTGACCCTCGACAACCGGCTGGCTCCCATCTTATTAGACGCATCGTTAAAGACGAGCAACGAGCTCTGGATGGAAGTGAAAGCGGTTATCAGGACCCTGGCAGAACAGACGATCGGACATCAACCCCGGCGCAAGAGGAATGATTGGTTCGATGATGAGTGCCAGAATGCGTTAGATAAAATGAATCAGGCGTACAAAGAATATGTAGGCAGGAGAACCAGGACAAAGAGAGTACACTATGAAAATCTCAGAAGAGTAGCGAACAAGATAATTAAGATTAAGAAAAACAAATACTATGACAACCAATTGAGAAGTATAGATTAAGTTAGATGTAAGTTTAGCGAGTACCAACACAAGACAAGCATACAAAGTAGTGAAAAGCCTGAAACGTGGTTATCAGCCCAAAACTACGCTCTGTCGTAATTACAGCGGCAATATAATCGCTAATGGAACCAAGATTAAGGAAAGATGGACATCATATTTCAAGAACCGCCTTAATCCTCCGCACAGCTCCAGAATATCGGAGCCTGTAGATGTTTGCGTAGAGCGTCCATTGACCCCACCAACTCTGGATGAAGTTTATTCCATGATCAAAGCCCAAAAGAATAATAAAGCGCCGGGCATCGATCAGATTCCAGTGGAGCTCATCAAATATGGTGGCAGTAGTGTTCATCAAGCTTTTCACAGTGTCATCTAGTACTAAAATCTTAGAAAATGAAATCGGATCATACGCCAACAGTATTATTGGGAAGAATCAAGATGGTTTTAGGGTAGGTAGATCAACAACAGACCAATTGTTCACAGCCAAGCAAGTACTTGAAAAATGCTGGGAGTTCAACATAGACGTACACCAAAATTTCGTTGACTTCAAGCAAGCATACGACAGTATTGATCGTAACGTACTGTATCAAATAATGCTTTACTTTGGCATCCCAGCCAAATTAGTCCGTCTTACCGAAATGACAATGACGTCGACAACACTCAAGAATAACCAATTTACCGATTCAGCGCGTAGTTTAGTTTCTCTCCTTGACATTAGGTTTTCAACTGCTCCTATGCCACTAAGCCTGAATTTTGCTCCTGTGCGTTAAGCCTGTAGAAGTTGCATTGCTGCCTCGCTTATGAAGGATCGTTGGGCTTCAGAGTCGAGCAACGCTCGGAATGTTTCAAATCTCCATGTGGAGGGCATATTCGTATGTGTGCGGTTGCAAGCAACACGTAATTTTGTTTTGTTTAAGCACCGTGGCCCTGCACAATTGGCGTAGCTGGTACTTTTTTCTGCAGTGGACTTTTTGGGCTTGTTGTGTGCAGCAGCGTATTGTGTCCTTTTTCGCAGAGCTTACACCCGTGCGTCGAAGTACATTTGTTGGCTCTGTGTTTACCAAAGCAGTTGAAACATAGGTTGGAAGCTTTGATCACTTCTGATCTCGCTTGAATTGTAGTTTGTTTGAACGAGTTGCATTTAAAAAGCTTGTGTTGAGCCTTCCAAATTGGGCAAGAAGCTTTCATATTGACATGAGAAGTGTTTGCTTTCACCGTCTTTGGTTTCACCTTCCCAGTTGACAAAGGTTACAGCATTGAAAATCTTTGTTTCAGGAAATCCAAAAACTTTTGTCACGAAGGAATTTCACTCGATTCGGAAATTGTTTATTGCCACTCCTTCCTTGAGTCTTCGTCAAGTTTCTGGTTGAGCATGAAGACAATTGTTAAGGCGAATGAATCTGCTTTCAAGTTATGGATGCCTGCAAGTAGCTGGTTCATTGTATCCAGCATACGTCGAAGGCCTGATAGCTCATTGCGTGTGCAATCCTCGATGTTGAAAAGGCGTTGCATTATGTCTTGCGCTTTGATGCGGTGATTATTGTATCGCCCATATAGAAGGGGGGTCATAATTACCTTCGATAATGGTGAGATGATCAATGAGCTGTTTAGCTTGAACGCAAAGAGTACTTCAAAGGTATTGGAATTTTTTTACCTTTGTCAATTGAGCATTTTTGTGTACCACGCTTTCGAATAAATCATGGAATGCAAACCAGTCAGTGTAACTACCATTGAACGATGGAATTTTGATCCTCTCCAGCTTTACAGAATCAGATGCGGGCGATGTTGTAGCTGGAGATGCATATCCATTGATTTTAGACTGGATAACCGTGAGATAATCCATAACCAGGTCCTCTAACCACTCGAATTCTGTAGAATATTGCAAAAGCTGGTCAGCCTTCTGTTTTAGCGCTGCATTCTGCCTCATGTTGCTTTTCACATCCCTCCCATAATGCCTTTAGTTTTTCAATCCTGTTTGAAAGTGGGCGAGGCTGTATCGTGACTCACTATCTTTTTCAAAATTGGTGATCAACCTCTGGATTTGTTTGACGGTTGTCTCTTGGGCACTCATACTGGTGTGCTACCTAGTACTGTTGCGGAATTCCAAATGCCGTTTCCAATCCCGTTCTTCGTTCCCAATGCTGTCTCCCTTTGACCTGGACTTGTCAAGCAACTTCGCAGTACAAGTCCTCCTAGAATTGATTCGGCACCTTACTTCCAGCACCAACTTGGTACCTCTCCAATTTTTCGTCCAAGTATGGGTCGTGCAAATCCTCCTAGTATTGATTTGGCTGCTTACAGCACCAAGTTGCTATTTCCGATTGTTCGTCCAAATATGGCTGAAATATGGCCTCAGTAAGCTATTTCCTCCTGATTTATATGTGTATACAAACTTTACGCAGTAGAAATCCTCCTAGTATTGATTTTGCGCCTTGCTTACAGCGCCAAGTTTCAAATTCATATTGGTCCTCTAGAAGCTGTCACCTCCTGATTTGGATTTGTATGGAAACTTTACGTAGTCCAAATCCTCCTAGTATTAATTTACCACTTTGTTTCCAGCGCCAACTTGTTACCGCTAATTACACGCCCAAAGAAATTGAAGTCCTCCACCTGCTCTAAGAATACTATTTCCGCTTGACCCCTTCTGGTTTCCAATCCGGCTCGACGGACCAAATGTTCCAGCTATAAAAAAACAAAGAAAATGCTTATTAAAAGTGATTCATCCCCCCCACGGACCCGAGGATATGGGGGGCGCCGTGAGGTTCCCTCCTGGGATGACAGGTAACGATCCTGACTGAATCTGGACTACGCTTTGGACAACGAACTGGAATTGATGCTTTGGGCTGGCGGATGTGATGGTTTGGATCTTTTTGCTTTACACAGTAGCGCCGAGATGAAACTCGTGTGTGAATGGCTCCAATTCAACTATCATACTGTCTCCGTTCCGGTAAAACCTTGGCAGGCCTCGGAGTACATTCGAAGTTCGCACCATTGGGTTGGTGGTGTATGTTCAGTTGGGATGGACTCCCGATTAGGCTGTCCCCATAAGGGCATGGCCTCCCTGCTCTGCAAAGATATCCATGGAACCAAAAAGGCGACTGCACACACGAACGGAGATAGCGGCTCCGAGGGGGGACCCAACAAAACTAGAGCAACTAAAATCAAAAGACCTAAAAAACCCAAAAAAGAAACAAAAAATAATAACAACGACGACGCAACCAGCGGTTGCAGCCACGATGTTGACAGTACATCGAGAGCGGCACTAGCCATGACAAAAACGAAGAATAACACAATGACAGTGAAGGCAGACCAAAAATGGAGAATAGCGACAGCCTGGTTCAGACTGAGATCCCTGTGGCACTCGGGTGCAGCAAAAAAATGATGCGAACGCCAGAGCGTCCTATTAAAGAAAAGCGGGAAACTCTGCAGGACGCTTCAGGTGCTCGAGCGGTGGAAGACCACGGAAAATTCGATTGTCACTGCTGCGATCGTTACCGAAGCGACCGATGCAAGGGTCGCAAATCCCGACATAGCAAAGAAACATCCTGAAGCCAACGAGGAGATTACTGCACGAAAAGGAACGAGTGACCAGACACCGCGTGATTGCACCGTCAACGTAGAAAATGTGGCGGAAGTACTGCATTCGGGAACGGAACGCGATAACCTCTCCCAAGGATGGTTGCAAGGTACAATTGCCGCCCAATGATACGAAAAGAAAGGCTACGCCCAAAAGCGGGAGATGTTCTGAAAAGAATACAATCTACATGCGACTCCCCAAAAATCAGCAAAGCAGTAAAGGTTGGGCTCCTTGAACTAGAGAAGCTCCTAGATTGCATAGGGCACTATCGGAAGAGCTGGTCAAAGGCCGAGACAAATAGAAGGCTAAAGAGGTGCTTGGGGCGAAATCTAAAGAAGACATGCAAATAGCTCCACCATTAAAAGTCAATAAAAGAATGGCGTCTAGCCCAATCGAAGGAGATTGGGATAAAAGAGGGAAGGAAGAGGCACTTGATGGGCGTGGAGCACCAGGTCATGGTTTCCAGACAGTGCTAACAAAACGAGCGAAGAAAGCCGCAAAGTTACTCCTTCAAAAAAAGCCAGAAATTAAAGTTCGCACGGGCGCCCAATCAGAAAAAGGACCTGATGCAAAACAGGAGAGGCAGAAGCCCCGGCGAAGACCCCGGCAGTCAATCCTACGCGGAGATACTGCGGGACATCAGGGGAAACGTAAGGCCTGAAGGCACCAATACTACCATTAAAGTAGTACGACCAACGCGGTCGGGCCATATACTGGTTGAATTCGGAGCAGAGGCCGGCAATAAAAAAGCATTCTGCGACGCAGTAAAGAAAGTCCTCGGCAAAAACGCAACTATAGCCCCGCTCGAACCGATGGCAACGATCGAAATACGAGACATTGACTGCGTGACGGACCTGGCCGAGGTAGAAGAGGCCATCAAACGGGAGTTCCCTAGCGTGGGAAGAATCAAAGTGAGACTGACACCAGAAAACAACAGGGGACAACGCATGGACATAGTTGACTTGACCGAAAAGGACGCCGAACAATTCCTGAACAAGGGCAATAGGGTAGGTTGTCTGTAGGATACGGCGAAGAGCAACGCCTCTTCAATGTTGCAAATGCCTTGGATATGGCCCACCACACAAGTATGCAAAAGACCCGATAGGAGCTCCCTATGTTACAAATGCGGTGAAATGGGACATAAAAGAAAAGAGTGTACGAAGGAGGCACACTGTATTCTTGGCAAGGATGCTGATTCAAAACCTGATTTTGTACACGTCTTGGGATCAGGGAAATGCCGGGTGTTCCAGGAAGCCCTAGCCAAGGCAAAATCAGAACTTCGATGACCCGCATCCTGCAGCTAAACCTACACTGCAGTTCTGTTGCCCAAAATCTGCTTGAGCAGTTTGCGAGGGACATAACGAGAAAGTGTGGGGACTCTTTCTCGCCCATCCCGTCCATGTTGACGCTGTCCATGGTGGAACAGCAGTCGAGTGTCCACACTCCACACAGCCGAAACTCAAAGTGCAGATGGTGTTCCAGCTGAGGTGTTGCGGCTTGTCTATCACCATTGTCCTGACCTGCTGCTCAGCGCACTCAACGCTTGCCTTCAGAACGGGCTTTTTCCAGTACGATGGAAGGTGGCGGGGCTCGTGCTGATCAGCAACAGGAAGGGAAATCCAGAATCGTCGTCTGCATACCGTGCGTTATGCATGCTAGACACGGCTGGGAAAGTGCTAGAAAAACTCATTAAGGGAAGACTCACTGACGCGGTTCGTGCTGCTGGGGACCGATCTCCTCGACAGTACGGCTTTAGAGCAAGACGCTCTACCATTGATGTGATTGCAGAGGTGGTGAGCGTGGTCCAAAGGGCAGTGGCATATAGTCGCACCAAACGACGGATCGTCCTGTTGGTGACACTTGATGTCAGGAACGTCTTCAACTCCGCTAGATGGGCGGATATTCTGGATACGCTGAAAAACTCTTTTCAAGTTCCAAAATATCTGATGCGGCTTTTGAGGGACTAAAGGACCGAAGCCTGCTCTACGACACGACACAGGGCCAACGAAGGATGGAAATTACATCGAGTGTTGCCCAAGGATCTATTTATTTATTTATTCCATCGTACAGGCTGAGTAATCCAATAACAAAATGGAATGCAAAGACTAAGTACAGCAATATTTAAATGAAAAAGAATAATAAAATGTCGATGATTGGAAGTTAAACTGGTAGTAAGTCTCTTCGTGTTTTCTTAAATGCTTTGTAAGAAGAGGGGAAAATACGAAGCTCGAGATCGGTATGATTTCGTACGGTTCTTAAAATTGGTGAATGGAAATATAAATCAGTTCTAGCATATGGGACAACGAAATAAGAATTCATCCGAGATGAACAAGATGTTTGTCGGAAACGCAGCTCAGAAAAAATATGTAACGGGACTTGATGGTAGCAGAGTTTATACAAGAAACCTTTTGTTCTACATAAGTTTGTCGGGATATTAGAGACGGAAGAGTTAGGAAGGATTAACGACGTTCATAGGGCTGATACGGAAAATTAAAGTTAATGCAAAGAAAACACGTGAACTTTCTTTGGACAGTTTCTAAAGAAAACACGAGATGGAAGATCGGGGGGATCAGATAACAGTATTCAAGCGAAAGGCGAACAAGACAAACAAATAGGCGGATAGAAGAAGAGATGCTATTGAACTTATGTACATGTCTTAGGATAAACCCGGAAACTCTAGACGCCTTAGTAATCACATTTAAAATATGTGCATCAAATTTGAGTTTTGGATCAAAAGTTACTCCAAGGTCTTTATGACTGAACACTTCAGAGAGCAAAGCATCATTTAAAATATAGTAATAGAAGAATTAATACGAGAGTCTTTGAGAGAAAAAGTCATTTACTGACATTTAATAGGTTAAGACATAAACAGTTTGAAGCACACCATTTATTTAGAGCATTCAGATCAGTTTGTGGAGCTGACAGTCTAAATAGGATTTGACTAGTCGAAAAACTTTGAAGTCATCAGCAAACATGAGGCAAGTGGAATTAATTAAAAAGGGAAGATCATTTATGAACAACAGAAAGAGAAGAGGCCCAAGAATTGAACCTTGTGGAACGCCAGACAAAGGACAAAAAGGACTAGACGTAATACCAGACAGACTTACTCGACAGAGACGACGCGATAGATAAAATGACATCCAAGATAGAAGAGCATCCGAGGTGTCAAGAGCTTCAAGCTTACGACAAAGAAGTAAGTGATTCACAGTGTCAAAGGCCTTGGAGAAATCTGTGAAGATCACATCAACTTGCAGTTTGTTATCCAACGCTCTTGCAACACTGTACACTAAATTAGAGGTAGTGGAGTATCTGTTGAGAAAGCCATGCTGCTCTGGAGCAATAACAGGAGCTAATGAGTTTGAGAGTCGATTATGAACAAAGACATATAAATAAATGGACGAGCAACGAGAATCTGTGTACTCGTCCATGTGAGAAGCAAATTTGCCACATAAATAAGTTATAAATAACTTACGCTCTCGAAACTATGTGATTCCCCTTTGTTACCACACAGGTTTTTCTTTTCTCTCTTCAGAAGAATCGCTTCCCCCACTGACACCCGCGCACACCAACGAAATTTCATTTCAGTTTGAGTATAAACAACAAACAACTCTCACGGAAAACTCGAACGTCAAAGCAAAAGAAAATCGAAAAGAGCGCGAACCACGCGGGAAAACTCATGTGTCAAAGCGGATGGAAATTTCATAAATTTTTAATTAAAACAGTGAATTAAAGTTCCGATTACGTACGCGCGATCTTTAAAATTAAAAACTTTTTAAATGTGAACGTGTTTCGCCGTGAATAGAGTGCTAAATTAAAAGCATATCGCCTCAAACCTCAACTTCACACAACTTTAGCGCAGGTTGCCAATTGCTTCGGCTCTCACGACCGGTTGCGGATCCAGTACTCTCTATATCTATGATTATGAACCAATCTATCCTTGGTCCGGACCTGTGGAACGTGTCTTACGACGGGCTACTGAGACTTGAGATGCGAGATGAGTTGCGCTTGGTCGGCTGTGCGGATGATGTTGCGGCTCTGGTCGCTGGACGCACCGCTGAAGAGGCGCAACTTAGGCAAGGTATGCTAATGCGGCGAATGAGAGACTGGATGACTGTTCGCGGGTTCAGTTTACCACCGGAGAAAACCGAAGTGGTCATCTTGACAAAAAAGGGAATCCCTAGAGTAAGGATGATCAGTATTGGAGACTTACAAAGATGAATTTCTCTGAGCGAATCAGGGCAATGGCTGAGAAGGCTGTTTCGGGAGGATCAACTCTGAGTCGACTTATGGCCCACGTAGGGAGACCCAGCCCATCAAGAATACGCCTCTTGATGAGTGCTGTAGGGTCAGCGCTACTGTATGAAGCAGAGGTATGGGGCGACGCTCTCAGCAAGGAGGTATACCAAAATGTTTGGCCCAGGTATAGAGAAGAGGAGCACTGAGGATTGCATCTTCGTATCCGACAGTCTCTGATTCGGCAGTGAAATTTATTGCAGGCGTCATACCTATCACCCTCGTTACTAGAGAGCGCCGCGCTATTTACCTGCGCCGAAACGAGGTTGCGTGGGAGATGGTTGTCCGCAAGTAGAGACAGCGCTCGCTCAACGATTGGCAGCAGTCTTGGGTGAATTGCACGAAGAGAAGGTGGACTGCGCACCTCATCCCGAATGTGAGACCGTGGCTAAATCGAAGGCATGGTGAGACTGACTTCTATCTGACCCAGCTTTTGAGCGGGCATGGGTGTTTTCAGTCTTAACTGCACAAGATTGGTAAGTCACGGTCCACCGATTGTCGGTTGTGCCCAGGAGAGGAAGACAATGCCTGCCACACATTTTTTGCGTGCAAAAAAAGAGTCAAGCTGCAAAGGGACCTCTACAGGGAGATGGGAGAGCTCACCCCGGATAATAGAATCGTGGTGATACTCGAATCGGTTGACAAATGGAACCGGATGGCACATTATGCTCGGGCAGTCCTAAAAGATAAAAGGGACTCACAGCAGCCGGGGCGTTAGGGCTGGGGGTTCGCTTGTCTGGCAATTCTTCTTCCCCTCTCCCCTCCCGCTAGGAACGGGATCCCCCAGCTTGAAGGCGCCTCACGGCGTAACAAAACGAGACCTGGCCCGAAGTAATGTGTCAAACGGTTCCAGGCTGGGTTCTCAGGTTGACAGGAGAGGCGTTTAGTGGGTAGTCCGGTCACTTTTTTTGCGAGCATGGGAGTCCCACACTGTGCGTAAATACCTGAAACGAATTTATCAGCCCAAGACCACGGTCTGCCGTGGTAATTAGGAAAGGAAAGGAATCATATTTGATGGATTTCTAAAGGCTTCCGCACAGTTCCAGAACCTCGGAACCTGATGTATATCCGTAGAGCTTCCAATAGCTACACCAACTCTGAATGAAGTTTTTCCACCATCAAGGCCCAAAAGAATAATAAACCACCGGGCGTCAATGATATTCTAGTGGAACTCAATAAATTTAGTGGCAGCTGTGTTCAAAAAGCCATCCTTAAAGTCATCTAGCACAGTTGGCTGTAGAAACAAACATAGAACGGATGGCCACAATCAATCATATTCCATAACTAAAAAAAAGCTGTCAAGCTACAGTGCGAAAATAATAGAGGCATGTCGCTACTTTGCACGTCGTACAAAGTATTTTCAAAGATCTTAGTATGTAATGTCGATATCATTGAAGAGTATCAAGGTGGCTTTAAAGTAGACCGATCGGCGTTCGATCATTATGAGCAGGTACCTGAGAAATGCTGGGATTCAACATAAGTTTAAACTAATGCTTTGCTTCGGTATCCCAGGCAAATTAGCCATGTCTTACCAAAATGACAATCACGTCGACAGCCAAAATGACAATCACATCCGCATAAATAACCAACTCATCGATGCCTTTGACACAAATATCAGACTAAAGCAAGGAGATGAACTGATCCCATGTTATTCTATTTCATAGGAAAACTAGCTGTCGAGACAAGAGGTACGTTACTATACAAGTTGGCTCATGTAGTAGCGTATACGGATGACATCAGCACTAAAACACCGTCTCTAACAACCGCCAGAGAACTTTTTCTGAAACTCAACAGCGATGCAAAACTAGTAAGGCTAAAAATCAATGCGAGTAAAATAAAACTTATGACGCAGTCGAGGAAAATACCTTAAATATCCAAGACATCAGGCTAGTTGAATACAGTATTAAGAATATGGGCGAGCTTGCGTATGGACGCCAAAATAACTAGAACTGGTAATGAAATATATGAAATACGCCGAAGAATACAGTTCACAAATGAAATGTTTTATTCAATTTTGAAGATCTTCAAGACCAGCTGCATACGCAAGAAAGCAAATCTATGATAAGACCTGTGCTATGCTATGGGTGTGAAACATGGACCCTAACACAAGTATTCACAAACATACTGAACGCCTTCGAACGACAAGTCCTGAGGCGAATAGTAGAACCGAAGCTATACCGGGACCCATGCTGAATTCAATACTACCATGAGCTGCATGAAATTTTTGAAGAGCTGGACGTCTCAACGATTGTGAGACTGCAGAACCTAAAATATGTTCGCCACAGACGAATAATGGATGCCTAAAAGGTATTCGCTGGGGGAACTGAAGGGCGAAGACAAGTGAAGAAACCGGGGAATCGCTGGTCTGGCTCGGTCGACGAAGACAGTTCATCGCTGTTCGAATTTCGAAATTGGTGGTCGCGGTTAATGGAATCAGACAGTTGGAGGCACTTTTTGCAACAAGCAATGGCCCTAGAGGTACTATAGTGCTACAAATTTATTTATTTATATTCAGCTTCCGCACACTTAGGCTGTCCGTTTGAGTTTCTAACCATCCTCCACTTGAAGCTAATTTCAAACTGTGGAAATGTTTATAAATAATTGATTAATTAATTAAACTCACTTTAAATTTATTCAAACAGAACACCTCAGCATATGACTTCACATAAGAAATGCTCCCCCTTAAAAATTAAGAAATTAAACCCTCCCAAAAGAAAGTAATCATATTCACACTCATCTTCATTTAATTCCCATCACCTTTAACGACGTCGTTACTCCATCAACGTACTGTAACATACATATCTCTCGTCCTCCTTAAATTGTTTGAAGATTCATGTAAACCACCTTGCTTGCATATTCATTCATTCTGATTCCTTGCTCTGTTCATATTTTTTCCGGGTAGATCACAAATTGAATTTTCCACTTAAAATATGAAATAAAGTTCGCCATCATCAAATTAGTCTACGCTCGTTAAGTTGATTGAACACGTAGCGTCATAAAATGAAGAAAAGTGTCAGCCATAAAAATGGCGGAAAATTTGAAAGTAGGGAAGAAGCTTTTTTTCTTTTTCGTCTTTTCGGGGCGGAAGGGGAGTCTTATCGTTGGCGCTTATCTGTGTTGACACTAAGATACGACTCATTAAAGCGAATTGTTATTTCAGGACATTTTCAAGTTTTTCCTTGATGGCTTGAAGACAAACAATGTTGAAATATTATGTGCAAATTTTATTCGAAATATGATTTTTAGATGACGAGGGAAGATGGTATTAATTTTTCTGAATGAAAAAACAGTTTAAAGAGAAAGGTAAAAGGTTAAATTTAGGAATAATTGATTCAATTTCTAATTTATAAAAGTCAATTTGCAGATTGAATGCTTATATAGTGAAAATTGATGACAAAGTTTTAGTATTAAGCCGATACACCTTGCTTGCCGCAAATATTCCTACAACTGACCATACCTTACAACCAACGCATCACCAAACCGCAACTGGCAACCCAAACATTTACACCTCGTAACCAAAGTGGCATCGAGGCTCCAAGCTATTACGTAGTCGTTGTCTTTTTTTTACGATGCCATCTTTTAAGATCCTCTAACGTTATATTGTTAACAGGTTCACTCAACAACCATCGAATGGACTGTGCTCTCCGCCAACAAAATTCCACATCATTGCTTGCTCACTGCTTGCGGAAAAGCAGTGAAAGCATTTCGCGATGCTAAAACCAAGTGGAATAGCAACATAAATTGCTCACTACAGCAACCGTAGGATATTCGAAGCAAGGACGAAAGCATCTTAAAGTTACAACTGAGCTCCACACCAACCACATAACCTGCAGGAATACGAACCGTATAATCGGCTTTCACGGAAAATGTGATATTTATTTGTTTTTATTTTTACCCCTACCACAGGACCCAAGCACATTTATCAAATGCTTGTGACAGTGTAAAACAAAAACTGAAACATTGTGTTAAGCGGAATCGTACGGAAAAGGAGTTGGTGAAAAATGCAGTTTCGACTAAACTCCATAGTGTTCAGCGAACTAAAAGAAATCAAAATTATAGTCACCGAATTTGCAATTCTGCCCGCACTGTTCGCTTGCAGTGACTGTAGCGACAGGACCTTCTTCATGCAAAAGTGTTCAACGTAAATTCCACTTGAAAGGAGAACGTATAAAAGGAATTAAGATACAGAAATCTGGTCGCTGCTCTTGACATTTGTAGGACAATAATTCGCTTAGTGAAAAATGATAACGACTCCAGCAGTAAAATTTTGTGATCTGGAAGACCCCTAAAGAATATTTCTGCGAGACTTATCCGTAGGGGATCGCCACCCTCAGACCCCTAGCGGCGTTGATTCTCGTACTTCGAGTCTTCTTGTTATAATATGCAGCTGATGACGTTTAACTCACTCCTAATGTTCGATATAGTGTTTGTGTTCTTCCTGTTTTTGGTCGGAGTCACGTGTCTTGTCTACTACCTCCCCACCGGAGGTGGAGGTGCAAGCAAGCATCACAATTATTCGCATATTCATTCGCAGCATCATCACGACCACGAAAGTGCCAGCGATTCAGGTAGCTGTCGCTACGAGCGACATAAATATTATCCTTGTCCACATCATAGGCTCAGTCAACTCCATCAAGTGCGCTACAACCAGCAATCAGTTGACGCTGAAACGGAAGGTACCGAGACAGAGACTGAATCTGAAGTAACAACCTTCCATGAAACACAGAATCAGGAACCGATTCAGCCTCGAAACCAACAGCAGGATATTCGTGAACATTTAATCACGCCGATTTACCCCTGTCGCTGCAGCCTATCTGCAGGCTGTGCCGCCTGTGCGTATGCTAGTAGCCGCACTAACGATTGTGTACTAACGCTAGCCGAAGAAGGGGCTGATACCTCAGACTCCACGGTTGATCTGCGTCTCATGGAGCGGCATCCTACTCCCCATCATCGCTATTGTTATCGACACAGTATACAAACCGATAGGTGCCTCCACTACGTCGACGACGACGATGCCGATAATGACAGTAGTGATGACATTTTTTATTGCAACGATGAAACCGCATCGGCGATGGGGGTGAATGGGCTCGGAGGACTCCTCAACTCGGTCGCCTCTTCGATTTCGCCTCTGTTCGAACATGTTGTTGTAAATGAGACTGAAAGTGGTGCTGCGACCACTTTTCACCCCAACTCGCAGACCGCCCCACAATGCTGCTACATTAAAGCCAAGTTTATGGACGTTCGAGAGTGCAAAGGACCCATTGTTGACGTATAGGAGTGCCAGAACAAAAGAGTGTCTTTGAAAGAGGTAAGTACAATGCAATTTTTTCAACGTAACTTGCAGTGTTATTTCTTTTAGCGATAAATTGCATTTCATTCCCACTTTGAACAGGATTTTTTCCACAGCTTTTACTCTTTCCTTTTTCAAATCCTTTTGTTTCATTTTATTCACTAGCGTTGCCATACTGCACGTTTCTTTCAGAATTTTTGTGTCTAGGAACTGCTGGGTTATTCCAGCCATTATTGGGAACCATACCACCAACCCTGTAAATATTTACAGTTTTGCTACAAGTAGTATACTCGTATTGTGGTTTCCGCAAAGGACACTAGACCGTAGACCTGAAGTAAATTAAATACTATGTTCCTGCTAAAGGAGTGGACTTTCTCCGAGGATTTAGTGAAACTTGGTGGTGAATTTTCAGAATGGACTGCGAATGTAATGGCTTTTAATGATTTTCCTCGATTAAATTGCAATTTCTTGTGCCGGTCACGTTTTCAATGAGCTTTTAAGTATCAGATAGGATCTGGTGAATGCATATGGGAAATCTTTTGTTTGTAGACTTGATATTGTTTTGGTCCATATGACATTTTATTTGTCATTGGCAGTTTATTGAGAACAATAAAAGCAATAAAATGACATGAGAGTTCAATGATGGGAAGAAATCGTGACTTGGCTATCAAAAGGAGTTTTAATTTGCTACTTGATGGTTCACGCTACAAAGAGAGTTCAATGTCATAATGTTGTCTGGACAAATTTTTATTTCTTAAGATATTGTGATTCCTTGCATATTGATCTAGTAGTAAAAGTAGAGTAAAGAAAAAACTGTTAAAGTAATTATCCTCTCCAGAATTTCATGTATTGAGAATAAATTGTAATTTGCATTTACGTCTTACTTTCAATAATTTGTGCACCAATTACTATTAACACGAGACTGGTACGTTTATATGCACAATAAATAATTGGCACACGGTCTGAATAAAAAACAGTGATATTTGCCTAGATGCACAAACACTTCAGGAGGGATTAAACCCGTTGTGAGACATGTCTCAATGTATCTGTCAGTAGGGTGGAATGGCTGCAAACGCCAGGGGTTTTCGCATCAGTTACTGAGTTCGCAATGTGGTTCCAAATGAGTTTTAATATCGATTCTTGGTGGCTTTGTTGCTTGACACGAGTCTGCGTCGGACTGTGAATACAATCGTCAGGGAAAGTGACAGCGGCAGTACAAGTATTATTACCGAAGTGGAAAGTGCGGGCAGTAGGGGAGATCCCGGCGAGAAGCAGAAAAAGGAGGAGAAAGATCAAGCAAACAAAAACCAAGGAGTCTTCTGGGTGAGTGGTTTTTACTTTCCCTGGTTGCGAGACCATATTATTTTGTTAATCTCTCATCGGCATTAAAATGTTTAATAGTTGGATAGAGTTCAAAGTGTTTGAGTTTAGTTAGGCTGGTTGTGGATATGATAGATGTATCAAAAATTTACAAGGATCAGCCGATTGCTCTGCTGATTGCTCAATTAAAAGCCTCGCAAACTGTGCACTTACAGCTTAGGAAATTCCAAGAGCGGTTGAGACAGGCTCAATAGCAATTAAACAACGTTAACTTGGAGCTGGCAGAACAACGTCGAGGTAATAAAGAGCTCATGTAGCGATTGAGGCATTTGGCGCTGGCTAAATCAAAAAAGAAAAATAAACACAAAAAGAGGAATATGGAATCTTCATCTTCCTCATCAGAGAGCTGTCTGCCCTCTCCTTCTTCTTCAGAAGAAGAAGCAATGGAAGAGGAAGCCATAGAAGAAGAAGAAGATGAGGACGATGAGTCCGTGCAGGGAGAGTCTGGAGAGGAGGATGAAGAATTTCCTGCTCTGCCACTGCCGGGTCCCTCAATGGGTCTACCAGAGTTGGTCATCTCAACGAAAACTATTCCTAAAGGACATGAAAAGACTTGGAATTTATCATGAATCTGCCAAATGGGTCTACTTTGGGATCCAGGTAATTCCACAGACATCTCATGACCACAGAAAACTGACGAAATACCTGACAAAAACGAGAATTCAATACCACACATACGAGTACATCCTTCCGGAAGAAAGGAATGTTAATGTAATCATCAGGGGTCTGGACTGTCGATTGACGCCAACAAAGAAGATCTGGAGAGCCAAGGATTTCACCCTTTCGGAATCCACTACATAAAGCTAAGGGATGGGCCATCCAGGTTGGTAAAGGTCGTCCTTCCCAAATCTGAAACTGACATATACAATATAAAGGCGATATGTCACCTCATATACACTGTCGAAGCGCAACGCCTCCGTACAGGACAAGTTATGTGTCACAACTGTCAGCAGTTTGAACATTCCTCCAAAAACTGTCACGCACAGATCCGTTGTGCTAAATGCAATGGGCTCCGCAATTTCCCAAAATGCGCGAAAAACGCAGAGACAAAGCCAAAATATGTGAACTGTTGCTGGAGAACATCCAGCCAACTATAGTGGATGTCCTCGAAACCCAGTGAATGTCAGGAAATCGTTCGCGCAAGTTGCAGCTGCAAAAAGCAATCAAAATAAAAACACCACAATACCTACAGAACAACAAACTAAAAATTGATTGATCAAATCGCTTGCACTTCCCTAACTATCCTCTGTACAGAAATGACAGAACAACAGCCAAAGGAGTGGAACGGCCATTCTCGTGAAAAGAAATGTGAACCATGATCTCATATTGACGCGTAAATTATAGACGCTAAAAGCCACTGCAATTCAAGGGCGGAGCGATTCTTTTGAATTAATCGTAGTCTCGGTACATAGTCGCCCACACGCATCTACGCCCATTGACGATATTAAAAAATTTCTGAACTTTCAGGGTAGGCTCCTTGCCGGAGACTTCGATGCCTATCTCCGAAGTTGGGGAGCTTTGAGAAGCAACCGTGTTGGGACTGAGTTAAATCGATTCATCACAGATAATCCATTAAGCCTGCATATCCCCAACGAGCCAACACATTATGGCTACCGAAATAGTCATCTTTTCAATATTGCTATATCACGTACCTTTGAACACGATGTACGTATCAAAATTATCGACGAGCTTTCATCTCAGCCTATCTCATTTTTTACACGGAAAAAATATGTGGCAGGCATTGTCTTCTTCCAATAACCGGGGGACTGTGACTTACCAATCTTGTACAGCCACGGTCTCAAATCTGGGATGAAGGACGCAGTCCACCTTCCCTTAGTGCAATTCACCAAAGACTGCTGACAATCACCAAAGGCTGCTGTCTCGCCACGAGGGCAACCATCTCCCTCGCGTCCTCGCTTCAATGCAATTAAATAGTGTGGCGCTCTCTCACAAGGTGGACCACAGGTATCACGCCTGCAATAACTCTCACTACCGAATCAGAGACTGTCGGGTATTAAGATGCAACCCTCAGTACTCCTCTTCTCTGTACCTGTACTAAGCGTTTTCGGTATACCTCCTTACTGAGAGCGTTCCCCCATATTTCTTCCCCGCACAGTAGCACTGACCCTACAGCACTCACGAAGAGGCGTTTTCTTGATGGGTAGGGTACCTCTTCGTTGGCCATAAGTCGACTCAGAGCCGATACTCCTGAAGCAGCCTTCTTAGCCGTTGCCTGAAAAAACCTCATCTTTGAGTCGTCCAGTAGCCCCAGGTACTTCACCGATGGCTTCGATTCGATTAGTATGCTTGCAATACTGATCATCCTTATACTACGGATTCTCTGTTTTGTCAAGATGACCACTTTGGTTTTCTCCAGTGCTAGATTGAACCCACGAGCAGCCGTCCAGTCTCTCACTTGGCAAATTAGCATATCTAGCCAAAGTTGCGCTTGATCAACGGTGCATCCAGCGACTAGAGTCGCAATATCATCCGCATAGCCGATCAACCGCAACTTATTTGGTACCTCCAGTCTCAGTAGCCCGTCGCGAGACACGTTCTACAGATCTGAAATAAGGAAAGATCCCTAAGGTGACAGCCGATTTAACTTCCATCCTTTGTTAGTGCTACGGCGTGTCGTAAAGCAGGCCTCGGTCCTTCAGGTGGTCCCTCAGAAGCTGCATCAGATATTCAGAAAATTGAAAAAGGTTTTCTAGCGCATCCAGAATATCCGTCCATCTAGCTGAGTTGAAAGCATTCCTGACGTCGAGTGTCACCATCAAAACGATCCGTCACTTGGTGTGGCTAGACGCCTCTGCCATTTGGAGCGCGTTCACTACCTCTGTAACCGCATCAATGTTGGAACATCCTACTCGAAAGAAATGCTGCCGATGAGATAGGTTCCCAGTAGTATGAATCACGTCAATGAGTCTCCCCTTGTTTCGGTATGCAGACGTCCATCCAGGATTTCTCTTCTCCTTGCTGATCAGCACGAGCCTCGCTACTTTTTATCGTACCGGGAAAACCTCGTCCCGTAGGTAAGCGTTGAATGTGCTGAGTAGCAAGTCAGGACAATGGTGATAGACAAGTTGCAACACCTCAGCTGGAACACCATCTGGGCCTGGAGCCTTTCTCACTTTCACTGAAAGGAATGCCTTTTCAAGTTGCGGCTGTATGAAGAGTGGGCACTCGATTGCTTTTTCATGATAGACAGCGTCGACATGGATGAGATGGGCATGGACGAGTGCCCGCAAGGCGTCCGTAGAGCACCAAGTTTCCGCATAATTAGCTTGTAGCCAAGGCCTCAAGGCATTTCCTGGCCGACTTATATACTGCCATCCCGTTGCATGTCTCGCCATCGTTCCGTGGCCGTTAGGCCTCACGCAGAAGCTTGTGACACTCTTTTCGCTTTTCAGTGATTTCAGTCAGCCATCAGTACACAGTTTTCGACGGGGCATAGAAGCCCTGTAAGTAGTCGTGATGACGCTCATAGTTAAGTTCACCACGTCATGAGCTGCCAGTTCTTCTGTCCGCTGCGAATCACAGCAGCGGAGCAGCTGCTGTGAACATCTCGACGAACCTCTCGCCGTCCATCCTTCCGATGTTCCATCCATTAGTAGAAGCTCGAGAGCACGGACATTGGGAGACAACATCATGGATCTCAAGCAAAATGCATTGATGATCACTGGTTGAGTACTCCTCTAATACTCTCCAATTATGCAATTATTATGGGCTCCGAGGCGAATGTCACGTTTTTCGCAGCTAATGCGGCGGAAATACGTCGAATTTCTGGTGTTTAGTACGAAAAGCGCCATCCTGGCCGCTATTCCTAGGACTCGTTTTCCCGCGGATCTATTTCAGGCAAACCGCATTTGATTGCTTTAGCGTTGAAGTCTCCTCCAATGAGCATGTTGCCGAGTGCGTTCGAGACAGTGCCCCTAAAGCATTAAGCTTGACTTTAAAAGATGATATCGATTCGTTCGGCGTTAGGTACGCACTAAAAAAGTGGTCCCTGAGCACTGAACTCACACGAAACCATCCCCCTTCCATAATTCTCCGCCTGTTCCGAACTCAAATGTTGGCAGTTCCAGTTTCAACGTTTATCATGGTGTCGCTCACTCAGCAGCAAAAAGTTGTCTTTCATGTCCTTCGCAAGCTGCTCAAGGAGGTTTTAGCCAATTGAACTGCGTTGTTGGTTCAGCTGCAGGATGCGGGTCATTGAAGTTCTGATTTTTCCTTGGCTAGGGCTTCCTAGAAAACTCATCATTTTTCTGAGTCCAAGACCTGGCTTTGGATCAACATCTAGCTTCGGATCAACATTTTTTCTTTTATGTCCCATTTCACGAACTTTTCGGTCAAGTCAATGATGGCCATGCGTTGTCCCCTATGGTTTTCTGTTGCCACCCCCACTTTGATCCCGCCTACGCTAGGGAACTCCCTTTTAATGGTTCTTCTACCTCGGCCAAGTTCGTGACGCAGTCAATGTCTCTCATTTCAATCGCAACTATCGGCTCGAGCGAGGTTAGAGTTGCGGTTTTGCTGACGACTTTATTTATGGCCGGCTTCTGTCCAAATTTGAACAGTATGTGGCCCAACTGGTGGATGTAGGTGAATCATTAGTGATAACCTTGTGAAATTTAGGTTTTCAGTAAATTATTCAACGGTTTTAAAGAGGTTGTCCCACATTCCAGAAGGGAAGCTGCACAAATTTTTCTGACTAAAGGTAGTCATCTTCTTCTTCTTCTTAGCACCGCCCTCTCGTGCCTTCGCTTCCTGCAAATAGTGCCTCCAACTGTCTCGGTCCATGCTCGCATTCTCCAATTTCAAAATATAAGCAGCGATGAACTGTCTTCGTCGGCCGAGTCAGATCCGCATTTCCTTGGTTTCCCCACTGGTTTCCGGCCTTCAGTTCTCATAACCTTTTTGGGTATCTGTTGTTTGTCCATACGATTTATGTCCAGTTCATTGCAGCTTCTGCAGTCTTACAATCGTTGAGACGTCAGGCTCGTTAAAAATTTCATACAGCTTATGGTAGTATCGAGTTTTCCACTGGGCCCGGTCCAACTTCGCTCAGATTATTGACCTCAGGACCCGTCGCTCAAAGGCGTTCAATTATTTGCGGATGCTTGGGTTAGGGCCTATGTTTTACATTCATAGCATAACACAGGTCACAGATTTGTTATTTTCCTGTGTATGTAGCTGGTCTTCAAGATCGTCAAAACTGAATAAAATATTTTATTTGCGAGCTGTATTCTTCGGCGTATTTCGTCTCTTTCGTTACTGGCTCTCATTATTTTGGCACCTAAATACACAAATCCGCTCATATTTTCGATTCGATTCCAGGTGTGATATTTTGTGTATTTGAGGTATTTTTCCTCGACTGCGTCATGAGTTTCATTTGATTTTCATTGATTCATAGCCCTACTAGTTTTGCTTCGCTGTCGAGTTTCAGGAAGAGTTCTTTGGCAGTTGTTGATGACCGTGACAAAATGTTGATGTCGTCCGCAAAGGTTACTACTTGGCTTGACTTGTATAACAATGTACCTCGTGTATCGACAGATCGCTTCCTTATGACGTACTTTAGACCTAAATCGAATAGCAATAGATCTAGCCCATCGCCCTGTTTTAGTCCGATATTTGTGTCGAAGGCATCAGTGAGTTAGTTATTGATGCGGACTTGCGAGGTCGTCAACGTCATTGTCATATTAGTTAGATGGACTAATTTGGCTGGGATGTCAAAGCAAACTATTATTTGGTACAGTACGTTACGATCAATACTGTCGTATGCTTGCTTAAAGTCAACGAAAATTTGGTTTACGTCTATGTTGAACTCCCAGCATTTTTCAAGTACCTGCTTGACTGTGCACAATCGGTCTATTGTCGATCTACCTGCTCTGAAACCACCTTGATACTCTTCAATAATACTGTTGGCATATGATCCGATCTTATTTTCAAAGATCTATGAAAACATTTTGTACGCCGTACAAAGTAGTGATATGTCTGTATAATTTTTGTACTGTAGCCTGTCATCTTTTTCGTGGGAATGTAATTGATTGGCTCCTCTCTTTCGGCAAATTTTCTTGTTCCCAAATGTGCGGGATGACTTTGCGAATAGCTTGATGAACACTACTGCCACCATATTTGATGAGCCCCACTGGACGCTTTATTATTCTTTTGGGCTTTGATGGCGGAACACACTTCATCTAGAGTTATTGAGGCAAGTAGAAGCTCTCCGTAGACTTCTAAAGGCTCTGATATTCTGGAGCTCTGCGGAGGATTAAGGAGGTTCTTGTAATATGAAGCCCATCCTTCCTTAATCGTGGTTTCATCAGCGATGATATTGCCGATGTCATCACGACAGAACGTGGTTTTAGGCTGGTAACCACGTTTCAGGCTTTTCACTACTTTGTATGCTTGTCTTGTGTTGTTGCTCGCTAAACTTAGATCTATACTTCTCAATTGGTTGTCATAGCATTTTATTTTTGTGGTTCTAATTATCTTATTTGCTACCTTTCTGGGATTTTCAAAGTGTACTCTCTTCATCCTGGTTGTCCTACCTACGTAATTTTTGACGCCTGATTCTTTATGTCTAACGCATTCTGGCACTCATCATTGAACCAATCGTTTCTTTTGCGCCGGGCTTGATGTCCGATGATCTGTTCTGCCACGGTCTTAATAGCCGCTTCCACTTTGATGCAGCTGGTTGTCAACAGTCTCCGTGAAATTTGTGGCCAAAGACGCCGCTTGGAGCCTTTCGATGTCACATTTGTTTAGCGGGCTGGTCTTCACTGAATACGCGTTGACATACGACATCGATAGGTTAATTTGATCAAGTAATGGTCTGAGTTACAATTGGCTCCTCGATGTGTCAAGTATGCTGGAGGTCCAATATTCTGGTTTTGGTTGTTTGCCACCCGGTGATACCCAGGTCATTTTAGGAATGCGTCGATGTGGGAAGCAAGTCGAACGTATGACCAGATTTCAGCTATATGCAAAGTCAATCAGGCGCTGGCCGTTGTCATTTGTTTCAGCGTGGAGGCTATATCCTCTTGATTGCCAAACTTAGCGTTGAAATCACTAAGGACTATTTTTGTATCGTTTGTAGGCAATGAGTTAACCAGTCTTTCTAGGCGGTTGTAAAACGTTTCCTTCGTTTCTTCATTTTTTTCTTCGGTCGGGGCGTGAACATTTATCAGCTAGATTTTGAAGAATTTCGCTTTTATATGGATCGTAAACAACCGTTCATTGACTGCCTTAAAGTCATGACTTGCGATTTGAACTCCCCTTCTATAATGAAAGCTTCCCACTTTTGAATATTGTATGCGATCTCACGTCTTGAATACCATTTCCAGTCTAGTTGATTTCCTGGATTACCAGTATTTTTAATTTATATTGACTGGCCTGTTGTCAAAGGTCTTTGACAGCGCCAGGATAATTGAGTGATCTGACCTTCCAGGATTCAACGCCATAGGCTTTTTTCCGTTTGTGAGGTCGTTGCCGTGAGTCCAATCTATTCTGAGGCCGATCTGCTGGTTTCGCAGCATTTTAAGGTATTCCAGGGACGGGGAGCTACCCCTTCGCCCAACCTCCATGGTTATTATTTCGATTCCATTATCAGGCGCGAAAGATCCGCCATCACCATCTTTCGTCCCCGCAAAGGGGTTATAAGTAGGATTTAGTAGCAGAGCTGTAGATGTATTTACAGGTATCGGTTTTTTAACGTCCCATTATTGGGGAACCAGTAAACCCAATGTGCAAGGGGTTCCTTCCGCCTTTCTCAATCGGGCTTGAGATCGTTCACGGTGGAGTTTCCTTAAAAATATGTCTTTGATAATTTTGCAGAATTAATTTACTTCGTTCTCCAGGAAAAATGATACATTATTTAGTATTTTACTTACGCTATTTCACATATCCATTAATTCAATTACAAAGTAGGTAATGAGTTATTTTAAATGCAACAAAAGCAAAATGAGCTACTGAATATAAAATGCTAACAAATGGACATGATAGCCGTACTAAAAGCGAATGAAGATAAATATCGGCTCAAGCAAGGGGCTCAATGAGTATACCAGCTGAACGCGTTCCTAAGGTTGCATGAAAGAATACCGTGGTATATTTTAAATTAGCAACACAGTTCTAAGAATTTTCACTTTTTCTTGAGTGATGGGATGTTGAGGATCTGCAAGCGCTCGTCGTAGGAGCTATAAGGGAGATTACTTTTGTAGAACAAAGAACGTGTAAATTTACTTCTGTACAGTCTCAACAGTATCCAATAGACTGGTATAGTGAGGAGACCATTCTTTGGATGCGTACTCTAGGATTGACCGGGCTAAGAGTACACATAGATGACCGCTGGCTAAGATGTTATAGGACTTGCAGGAGGATCGTAAAACAAAACCAGCGCCACGCAAAGCTCTGGTGGTTATGCACGAAATATGGATGTTAAATTTCAAACTTAGGTCAAATACTACTCCGAAATCTTAAAACTTGTCCACAAGTGCGAGCAACGTTCCATCAATCCAATGGTCATATAATACTGGATGCACTTTGTTGGTGTACCCCATGTGACAAGATTTTGAAATATTAAGAAGAAGTAAAGTACCTTGACACCAATTTTGGAGATTGTCAAGATCATTTTGAAGGTAGGAGCAGTTTTTGCTGGATTTAATAGAACGATAAATTTTTAAAGAAAATATTAAATAGTAAAGGGCCTAAAATTGATCCTTGATGAACATCTGATTTTGGCCTAAATGAGGCCGACGAAAAAATATTATTTCATGCAATGGTGCAGGAGCGATGGGATAAAAAGGATAAGATCCAAAAGAGAATTGAGTCGAGAACGCGGAATGATCGGAGTTTATTAGCTAGAAGCCCATGAACAACACTGTCAAAGGCTTTAGCAAAAGCGGTGTATATGACATCAACTTATTGGCTCTTGTCAAAAGCAAGAGAGATGGTATTCGTAAGTTCTAACAAATTAGTTATTGTCGAACGGCCTTCCATGAAGCCAAGTTGTTCATTTGCCAATAGGATACATATGGCATCGTATATTCTGTTCTGCACAATTCACTCAAGGAGCGTGCCAAAACAAGACAGTAAAGAAATCGGACGGTATTTCAAGATTTCACTACTATGTGTAGACTTATGGATTGGAAAGATGTAAGCATGCTTCCAGACGTCGGGAAAGCAGGAGAAAGAAAGCCTAATCTTGAAAATTATTGAAAGTGAAGTAGATCATGAAGAAGAAAATGACTTTACGAACGGATTAGGTATTCCATCAGGACCCGGACCATCATTAATGTCAAAAGTGAACAGTACACTTTCAACTTCTGATGGAGAGGTCACGATCTAGTGCACAATAAGGCAAGAAGAAGGGGATTCGAAACCTTAAATGTGGATGAAAAAATTGACAAAAAGGCCACAGATAGCTTGTCCATCAGAAGCTTGGCAGTTATGGCATGAGAAGATATAAGAGTTATGGGATGTTGTTTTCATGGAAGGGATGTAGGACTAGAAGTGCTTAGGACTACTAGATTGCAGTGATGTTTCAATTATATAATGATAAGATCGCATTGCGTTTTTAACCGTTTTTTCTCTTCTTTGCCTAGTAGTCGGAAGTTAGTGAGGTCACCCACCTTGCGTTTCATTATGTGCTATGGGGGTCTTATATGATTTAACTGAGTTTAATATGATTTAAGGAAAGAAAATTTCACGTTTTTAAATACAATATAATATATTTGAAAGACTTCTTTTCCTGGCTGCCTCTTCAAAAACTGCCAGAAAAAAGTATTTTGTTCATTGTAGCTACAAATATTACCAACTTTTGAAATATACGAATTTTAACATAATATTTTATCTGTTTAAATAATTATTTAGAATGCTTTATAATATATTTTATTATTATACATACTTTTAAGGAACCCTATAATACAGCATAAGTTAAAATTAATTTCTTTTTAGTTTTTCAGATTTATAGTTATATGCATCACGTTGCTATAAATACAAAAATTAGGGTGAGTACAAATTTTAAACTTTGCTCATACAAACAACATTTTTAGTTTGATTTTTAAAACTAAGTCCCCATAAATGTAACTTTTGATCCTTTTACTTGTCGTTGTCTTCCATTTAAATATTCAACTAAAAATGCCACAATAGAGAAGCTACAACCGATTCCTAGCAACATAAAGGCACCGGCAAAGTGTTCCAAACCAAGAAATATGTCCTCAGAGCTTCGCGTGCGCTTATCGATTGTTATATTGCGAATCAGGAACCAAAAATTTCTTGCACTTCCCCACAAGTAACCAATTTCAACCATTCTCCTGAAATATGATGAAAAAAATAAAAATATGAAACAGTTAGTTTAATATGACCTTTCTGCTAAATCAAGTTAATTAAGCTAGATAAAATTTGAGAAATGCTAATAAAAATTTTTAAAAATGTTTTTCTGTAAAATTATTAAAGAAGAAAATTGTTAGAGAAAGGTTGTTTCGACATGTGTCTCATTAGGCCATCACACTTTAGACATAAACGGGTGATGGCGACCACCATTCTTAGAGGTGCAAGAGTTATTCCAATTTATTTTACTTATGCGAACTCAATATGTTTTTGTAACTACGAATTATATTCAGGTTGATTTTCTCCTGTAAGTACTTGTCTGTGCAATTTTTTTTTTTATTGATTACTCGACCTTTTTCTATACGTTAATGCGCTCTACACTGAGCTTTATATTGCATCTTACGGGTATTGCTCTCATCTTCTTCTTATAGTGCTAATACACGGCCGGATTCGGTCCGGGCGGACCACTGAATTTGGTCCGCTCCGTACCAAATCCGGTCGTCTGGAGAGCAGACCGCGGACCAAAATTGAGTCCGATCGAGTTCGATGGATTTCCTACCGGACCAAATCCGACTCGGTTCGCTCCGGAACAAATCTGCGTGTGTGGGCAGAATGACCGGACAAATCGCAATCAGTTGCGTAGCGGTGGCGATGCAGCAACAATTACTGCTGCCGCAAAAGCGATTTTATGTTTGTTGGACATAATCGATGCCACTTTGTTTGCCATCTTCGCGCACCAAAAACTGAAGAACGACTGGCTGGTCCGATCGTGTGTTGCAAAAGAGCGGATCGAACCTCAGTAGGTCCAGCCGGACCAAATCCGGTTGTCTGTTCCGGCTTTAACATTTTTCTTCTTTAATAATGTTTGTAGTGATAGTGGTAAGATATATATCCGTACAAGATACAGCGGTGGTCTGCTGCCTCGGCGAAAGAAAATGGTAGTATCTGCCGAGATTTGGCCTTGCCTGAAGACGCGTGAATGCGCTGGCAGGCTAGCTTTGCGGTGTCATGGGGTGGGTGCTTCTTCCCAGCACAAGGACCCACTACAAAAAAATTTCGCATTCACGAATTAAAAATGTCAAATGCCGTTCAAGGAACAAATTGGGCCTGGAGAAAACGGACGGACTTAAGAGACTTACTTGTAGTCCACAAATAAGAGTGGGGCCTCCAGGTGGAGGCGGTGCCCCCTCGCACTCTCCCAACCGGATCAAGATCCAAATGCAGACGTGACCACATGTTTCTCATTTGAGTGAAAAGCTCATTAAATCATGATTTACATTAATTTTTCCGTCAAATGAGAAATATAAACGTGGCCAATTTATGTTATAGTAATCTGCGATAGAATCACAAAACACTATACCATAAAAGGGCACGTGAGCGAAAGGCCACTCTCCCCCGGCAAGAGCCCCTATAACACAAAAAAGTAGGTGCGCGTCTGATGGCTACCTAATTTTAGTGGATGGGCCAGCCATCGTTGCCGGTTCCATACCCGGTCAGGTTTCAGCGAAGGGAAAGACCGAGTTTGTATTTCTTTAACTACACATTACTTTTTTTTTCTTTATTTTCAATTTTTTGATCGTTTCAAATATGTCGAGCGTAGAGAGATCGTATCACATGCCTAATAAATACGCTTTTTTTTAAAGACCCTGACAGTCAATAGTGTCGTGTATTTGCACCTCTTTTTTAAAAAATTGATTGAAATTTCATGAATGTCATTAAGTGTGTGCAATACATTTTCAGCTAAGTTATTGGGGGTGATCTTAACGATTTACCAATTATTGATACTTTGAAAATTTAGATTTATACAATTTTTAATAATAAATAATCAAATATAAAATTTAAAAAAAGGTTTTCACCAACATCCTCGTTGGGCGCCCGCTGATGATGTAGTGAATAAGTGGAAAAAAAAAGAGTTGGGAGCACAATTCCAAATAACACTGTTGCACTGTATATAAGTCAATTTCCTTAATCATACAGTGCATTGAGACAAGCTGCTTTGGGTCGACTACATCAACAAGTTGTTCCGTTTAGGGTTTCGATATTGAGCTCCTCGCTTCGCGATCCGTTGTATCTATTGGAGAGGTCCGACACTGTATAGTGACAAGTTCCACTTCAATCTAGCCAAGCCGCAATAATTGAAAGGCTACAACATTTTTTCTCATAGGGTGTAGTATTGACTTCCCTTCAGATTTTTTTAAGTCGTATTTGAGAGTTTGAAAAATTAGCAGGCTTTCTCCGATATATCAAAACCAAGACAGGATACTTCCAGCTATATACTTTATGTTTTTCATGACAGACTAAGACTCGTAGCTAAAATGGCTAGACATGCGTTCAGGAACAAAAGGAAACTGCTACTATAATTTTATCCTTTCATTTTCCAATGTTCTCATTTAATGTCGTTTATAAGTTACAGCCGTACAGTCATTTTCTTCGAAAAGTTCTGTATATAATTAGTTGTAAGGCGATTCGAGGACCAACAGTTTTTGAACGAATCTTTCTAGCTAAGTATCTTGCCGGCAGTTCAGCACGATTTTCTAATACTCAGCCTTAGCGCTACCACATAAAAATTTAAAGATAGTGGGTTTTACTATTTAACTTCATCAGGGCCGGAGCTTCTTCCTTATCACTCGATTATCTTACTAAATTTGAGATAGTTCACGTTTAAGAATTTTCAGCCAATCGCACGAATCAATCACTTTTATTTTAATACCATTGAAGATGCAACACACATTTATTGACGCTTTTTTTTGAGTTTGCTTCTATGGGGGGATTTCTTTAGTGCAAACGGCTGTTCGGATTATTGCGGTTCTCGTGTTCTAAACTGGATTATTTCAAGTTAACTCAGTTTTTTGTGAACTTTTGGCGGGATGTTGTGTTATCTCATATGCACCAAGCGACAAGGACATAAGCATACACGTATATCATTTCACTCTTTTAATTTTATACTGCATTTGTCTCTTCACCAAATGTCATATAGCATAACAAAGCAGATTCCTTCTGCACCTAACACGCAATCATTTTAATTCGAGGTCTAAGCGTGTAGCTTGTCCAAATGCGATCGCTTAATTTGTACAAGTAGTCTCGTTGGAGAAAAATTATTTATTAGGTATCGTTAACAAATTTCTGAGGAAAAATCACGGCCTGAATGATGGGGGCATCTCAAATGAAGCAGACGTATCGTCAATATGCAAATGAGCCGATCAGAAGCAGGCTATTAAAACTAAGCAACGGGTAAGCAAGCGCACACTTGAAAGAGACCAACGAACGTTCCTTACGCACTCATTTCTCGCTGTATCTTTTCCTCATCTAGACAAGGCCCTAGGACAATGTTTTTCTGGACTTTTACGGGTTCAAGCAATTTTCTTTGAAAAAGAACTGCTCCTTGCAATAAATGGTTTTCAGAGGCACAAAATCTGTACGCGTTTCGGTCCATCCCAAATCAATTTGTTGCGAATCGAGCCTCACGTCACTTGGCAAAACACCCACTTTGGACCCGATATTGTGCATGTACGAGACAAAAGTTGATTCACTCACATATTGTTTTAAAACGACCGTCAGGCAATATTTTAATTAATAATTTAAAATGTCAACGGCAGCCCGAAATTAGCCGTTTTTTACTGCACGTTGAAGTTTAATTTTTCGTTTGCCGGCGCGGTTCTCGCGGCGTGCGCTCTTGCGATCCATCATAGACTCCTAAACAGGATTTACTCCCAACATACTGATATCCTTTATATATATCGCATTAATCACTGTTTTCACGTGGGACACTGCACAAAAGGATCACACACGCAATGGTCGCATGCGGCATCAGAGCACAAAGATTTGCTGACTGAGCGTAGCACCATTTTCAATCCACCGATCTTCCCTTTGCCTTTACGCCTTCCTTTCACTTTCTTATCAATCATCCACTCACACGCGTCTCCACATTCCGTACCAGAGCCACAAGCGAAATCTTGTTGCAGTCTTTTTCTCGCCCCCTCGTGATCGCTGTGGCGATTCGACGCAGACTCTGTCGTTGTTGCTTGTTGTCACCCTGTGGGACCCTTGCAACGGCAATTGACGGGCCTTCCACTCATTCCGCTGGACACTTGCCTTCGCCAATGCAATACATGCATGTGCAGGAGGAAAGGATGTTGCCATATCCGCATTTTACTTGCAGATTTGAATGTTTTTATAATATGAAAAATAATGTTATAGGTGAATTTAAGTAATAATAGGAAAAGGTAAAAGTCATAAAGAATATAACTATAACGCAAAGCCTAAATTTAATATAGAAAAACAAAATGATCTAAAATTGATATTTAAAAGGTGAAGAGAAATCAAAAAAATGTTTCAAGATTCATAATTATAAATTGGGAAAATTTTAAAAATAATATCTTTTTCGAATCTGCAAATAAATTTCCAGATAGGTTCGCTTAGGCGACTGCTCGATAATTACATTTTTCAGAAAAAAATATTAATACAGCTCAATTAAGTAGGTACATACACACAATTTTCATAAGTAACTTGTAGCTATTTGAGCCATCCGAAAACGAAATCGATGCCCATATGATGCAATGTAAAGCTCAGTGTAGAACACATTAACGTATAGATTTACATTGAATTTATGTAAAAAAGGTCAAGGGATCAATAAAAAGTTTAGCACAAAAAAAAATTTAAATTAACGAGAGGTGTCAAAGATATCAATCATTTTTACGCTCAAAAATCATATTTTCATAATTTTTCTGATATATTGAAGATGCCAGTTACTGGTAAAACTGGACGTCAAAGGATTATTTTTTTATTTTCAATTTTACGATTCATGCTGCTCTCTCTGCAGGAAAATTATCAGAAAATAGTTCACAACAAAAGACCTTCTTCGACCATCTTCAGCCAATAACAAACTACTAATCTAATTTAAATTTTTCACCCCTTTGTGCAGTCGCTTCTTTTTTTCAACGTTTTTTTTCGTTCAAGGATAATGCTCTTACTTCACAACATAGTTACTCACCTTATCATAAAATTCAATTTGTCTCGGAGTGGAAAACCCTTTTTCATGTACATTTCCATGAAACTCTTAGCGACGGTATCACGAAAAACAAAGATTTTTGCTCTTCCTTGTGTCTTAAATGCAATCTCATGCTGAATATACATTCTGTGAGAAGTGCACGAAAGAAAGATGGAAAGAAAATAAGAAGAAAGTTTTTATTTACTTCTTAATTTAAGTAGTTTGCTAGCGAACACGATGGAATTCTTTTATATATATATCTTCAATTTATTTCAGACTTTGATTCCTTTGAACTTTGTATTTGAGAGCGGAAGTTGAATTACCTGTTTCCTATAGTTGCAAAAGGACGCTCTCTCATTTGCTGAATGCACGTTTCAAAAGAGCATTGACGATTGTTTTCGATGAAATATTTCGATTCCGTGTTATTGATTCGCATCAAATGAATCTAGAAATCGGAAAGAAATTCAGGATTAACTCACCTTAAAAATTGGAAAAAATAAATGGAATGAGAAGAGAAGAAGAGAGACTTACAGTAAAATCTTCTGAGAATCCAAATTCAACACCACTGCTGATAATTTCTGATGGTTTTGATATTTGTTTTTCGAGAATAGGATTTGTAAGAACTGCCACCAGCTCAACTTGGTAGATTAGGTTGATATGGAAACAATAGAAAATCCAGATGATTAATATCAATCTGCAAATTCATGAAACGTTTAAGAAAATTTTGCATAAAAAGAGGTGATGGAATGCTTAAAAGTTTTTTTTTTTCAATATTTAAAGGAAAAATGTACAGAAATACCTTAGCGCTCTAGCCCATTCGCTATGTTAGAGCTCACTAGCGAAAATCTACTTCCATCCTTTGTACCGTGCTCCTACAGCACTAAGGATTGGTATTAGATCATGAGGTGAAATATTTTGCTGTTTCTTAAGAGCTACTAACGGTTGGCGGCTTCTCTGTTAGCGTCCTCCTTTCGAATTCTGCGTAAGGAATCATGTAGACTCTGTGCAAGCTTCTTTGTGAACTAGTATTGTACCCATTATGTTTTTCGCCGGAATGGACAAGTGCATAAACCCTTATTTTGGTTCGGTGTCGCGAGAAATATAGATACTAAAATGTATTATGGTTCAGATCCTACTCAATCAGAAACTTGGGTAGTTTGAAATGTTTTCTGCACTAACATGAAATAGGTATTTTGGTATCTGCCATATTTAGTTACAAACTGCTTCTGGTCTTATGTTGCTTCAGCGTATAGATGATGGTCCCATTGAAGCGGTTCAGTAGCCGAAACTAGCTCCTCACACTGACGGCGTCAAGTGGTGAGTAGTAGCAGATATCTGTCATTCCAACACTTTCCAGCTGATTGAAATAGACCGACATCTGCTGAGTATCGCGACGCGGGCTATGAAGCAAGTTAGCAGATGCGTTGCGGATGCATTTTTCGTGTGCATTAGCTGATTCATCGAGTGGTTCGCGAGGCAAACTGCTCGATTAATACAAGAGGCTCTCGAATTAAAAGACTGGCGGTTATTTAGGCATATGTATAGTCCTACAAAGCACCGCAACAGACTCGATGCTTCTCACGCGATAGTTTATCACTAGTGTCTTCCTTCAGTTGATCGTCAAAGATGCTCGGCTCAACTCTCGCAAGGCTGGCACTGTCAGGCTGAGTTAAAAGCTCGCCACTTCTGATAGAGAACCGTCCCAAGAGTTGTAGTTCTCGTTGATATCAACCCAATCTATTTCCGGACTGAGGCGAAAATAAGGTTTGAGTCCGTCTATGATATAGATGGAACTATATTTCCATCTATATCATAGACGGCTTTATTCAAAGCCCTTGAGATGTTTGACAATCGACTAATCTCCGTGAAAGAGCAAATCTCCAGCAACCAGCCATCATGTACAGAACTTTCCGTGAAGAAGCATTCAGTGATAGCTTAACAATATTACACAAAAACCAGCTGAGCGGGACAGCTTGTTGCAGCTATCGGAAATTCTCCGAAAATTGGAAAACATCGATAAAAAGTGTAATATTTTAGAAGAAAAAATAATGGAGCAGCGTAACATTGAAAACGTTTTTCCAGCTCAAAATAATGCCAGCCATCTGAAATCATGTGGTCTGAATGAACTAGCGTCGGTACCTGCTTCGAATCAAACATCTAAAATTGTCAGCCACATCTATAAATTGGGCACCCTTTGGTCAGAGGACGAATGGAAAAAAAGACTTGAGCGGTTGGAGTAGCCTTATGTAACGAATCATCAGCACAACGATTTCGAAATATTTTTCATTAAGAAAACACCAAAGAATACTAATGCTGCTCGAGTTAAAAAATTCCTCTAAGTAAATCTATTACTAGAAGGCTGCAGGGTGGAGGCAATTTCACAGAGAAGTAAGAAAACTAAATCGTTCAAAGTATACATACCGCACAAATATGCCTGGCTTTTCTCTAATCACACATCCAAAAACGGTAGCGTCTATTGGAGTGGACTGGTCTTCAGGAAATGGAAATCAAGGAAACCTGCTGTCAGCAATAATGAACCAAGCAAATACAACTACAACAAAAATGTCATAGTAATATTCACTAACAAGAAAAACCTGAGTATAAACACTACTCACAACACCCAACCATTTACTAACAACATTGTTAACCTTCTAGATCCTTTAGATAACAGGCTGGTGGGAGAAAATATCGGTTCTTCAGGAACAAATAAAAGCTCACTTTCTGAATTTAACCGTATAAACCCTCCTTCCAAATATCCGAACTTCGTAAGAAGTGGATTTCAGATTTCGTTCCCTGATTGTATAATTGAATTATCTAGCACGCTCAATAGCCTTTAAACGAAAAACAATTCTATTTAGACCCACTCGTACCTCCGATTGTAAAAGCGACAATAATCCCTAGTAAAGATCTTCAGAGCAGGTATCTACTATCAATACTGGGTGAGCATAGATTATATGAGTTGGTTCGACTCTACCTAGCTTACATGCATAAAGCACCAGACACAACATGTATCGACGGTAAAACGAAGACCAACATAAAAGTAATGATCCAGAGAGAATGTCTTCCGGTAGATGTTGATGCTCTACAAAAATTATATCTTTGATACCATGAGCAACTTGGTGTTACATCAGAACAAGCCAAAAAAGATCTTGAAACTTACGCTTCTCATGTAAGCTCAAATTATATATCCTCGCTCCAAAAGTCACGTGAGCAATATCACAAATTTTTTCGTCCACAATAAGAGCTCTACCAAAAAATGCCTCCAAATGTTCTACCATAACTGTAGTGGCATGAGAGGCAAACTCAACAAACTTTTTCTTGGCGCTAAATCATGCCCTTTCAGTATCCTTGCATTCGTAACGAAGAGATTCTCGATAGTTGTTGGTCTATTTATAGAGACGATCGAGACTATCTAAGCACTGGCCTAACCCGAGGAGGTGGTGTCCTAATTGCCATACACAACGCTTACTCGAGTGATATCGTCAATACCGCAACTTTCAAAACCTTCCAACGTGTAATAGCGAAAATCAAAATAAATAAATTTTATTTGTACGTTTGTGTATTCTATATTCCCCCAGAGTCCAGTGAGACAATCTATACCGAGGCTTGTGGACTTGCCTCTTCACTTGCTGAACTCTCGAAAGAAGAAGATAAAATTATTATCTTTGGAGATTTTAACAGGCCCAATTTAAAGTTTGTAGTTGACGAACTCGACAATCGTCTCATTCCATTGAAGCTTTGAGACGATATTGATTTCAACCTAGTTTCTACGTTGTACGGCAATGATTTACAGCAAGATGCTCCGACACCCAATTCCTCTGGCAATTGGTTGGATCTAATTTTCACGAATGCTTATGACGAGGTGGTGGGCAATCCAACTAATGATGTGGAAAATCTTTTCAAAAATACCCTTCAACATTCCGCACTTTCAGTTGATTATTCCATCTCTGATAAAACAAACAGCCTTCCGTACAATAACTCGATTGTATTTGATTTCCGTAATATGCTGACTACGATAGCATTAAGAGTTATATTTCTAATGTAGGCTGGACTAGTAAACTTTCGACGCTAGATGTAGATAATGCAGTAAACTCTTTCTACCAGACCATATTTGACGCCGTTGGAACTCATACACCTAAAATCAAAAAGATGAATAAACTGTCTGAGCCATGGTTGGACTGTAGTCTTTGAAATTTAAGAAACGGAAGGAATAAGCTCCACAAAATTATATAAAAAGAATCCAATGTCAATGTTAAAATTAAAAACGAATATAATGAACTGGCAAATGAATTTAGATTGAAGTCACGCGAGGCCTATGCAATGTTTGTTAATTTTATTGGCGAAAACATAATCCAAAACCCAAAGAAGTTCTTCGATTTTGTAAATATTAAGCGCAAAGCTCATAGTTATCCTAAACTAATGACCAATGAAGACCACAGTTCCTCTGTCCCAGAAGAAATCTGTAATTTCTTCGCAAATCGTTTTCCATCAGTGTATTCCTTACCAAACACCTCACCTCATGTAGATAACACTAACGCCGTTTTGGAAACAGCGCTTCAGAAACTCTTAGTTTCTGAAGATGATATCATTTATGCAATTAAAACACTTGATTTGGACCATGGACCTAGCCCAGATTTACATCCGCCTTATTTTCTATACCAGTGCAGTGGAGTATTAGTTTCACCTCTCCATATCATTTTTAATAAGCTACTCGTAAGCGTAAAATTTCCAATACACTGGAAATCTTCTCACCTGACTCCAATTCATAAAAACAAAAGCAAAGGGAGGGTTAAAACTTACACAGGAATCGCCATTTAATCCGCCATCCCAAAACTATTCGAGAAAAAAGTATGCTCTAAAATATCGCCCCTAATAGAGCAGCGCAGCGTCTCGATGACCAGCAGCATGGCTTCAGGAAAAAACCGATCCGCAACCACCAATCTAACAGTTATGGTCTCACACATACTTTGCGCAATAGAAAAAGGGCTCTCGGCTGATGCAATTTATACTGATTTTAGTAAAGCCTTTGATCGCGTCAATCAAACGATTCTGTCTGAAAAATTGCGCAACTTTGGAATCATTGGCCCATTGCTTTGCTGGTTAAACTCTTACTTCAAAAACCGGACTTAAACCGTTAAATTTTAAGAGTATATGTCCATAGAAATAAAAGTCTACTCCGGTATACCTCAAGACAGTCATCTCGGGGACCTCTTCTTTTCAACATATTTATATCAGACCTTTTTGATGTGTTATCTGATATACCTCATTTATTTTATGCGGATGATCTCAAATTCTACTATGGGATGACATCCCACAGTGATTCGATATTCTTACAGAACAAGAGCTCTGCTTAAATGGTCCAACACAAACCACCTATACCTGAACCTCGAAAAATGTCAGGTGATTAGTTTCCCTCAATTTTATTACCTGATTACCACCTCGGTAATATTAATCTTCCCCGAACAGACAGCATAGTAGACCTCGGTGTCTTCTTGGATAAGAAACTCCGTTTTAATTTGCACTATGATGAGGTTCTCTGCAAGGCTAATAAAATGTTAGGCTTCATCAAACGGCGTACTAAAGAATTTCAGAATGTGTGGGTAACCAGGGCATTATACATATCATTAGTTCGCCCTATTCTCGAATATGCATGTGTCGTCTGGCATCTTGTGTTCTGATGTTCATACACAAAGATTTGAGTCTGTTCAAAAACAGTTCCTGCTATTTGCTTTACGATCTCAATATGATCCACGTAACTTTCAGAGCTTGCTTTCATGTGAGTATCGGTTGTGCATTCTAAATTTATCTTCACTTGCCTCCCGTAGAACTATGTCATGCTCTTGCTTTGCGTTTGATGTCCTCCGTGGTACGATTAAAGTTCAATATCGGACTGACAGGATATCCTTGAACGAACCATTAAGATTTACAAGACATTCACGTTTGCTGGTGGAAAGTCGAAATCTTACCATGTACGGTGAAAATGAACCGATTAATAGATGCTGCAAAATATTAAATAGCCTGAGCCATTGCTTTTCCCCAACCATATCCAGACTACAGTTTAAGACCAATCGATCAATGTTCCTCTCTTCCTAGTCCTATATTTTTAACTTGTATTTTTGTAAGTGTGACCTATATTTCTAACTTGTATTTTGTAACTTTTAGCTTGTATTTCTTTGTGATAATTTATAATTTTGATGTAATACCTTGTTTGGTAAATAAATAATAAATATATCTATCCTCCGTTTCCAGTATAGAGTTAGATCTTCTACGACATTCCTATTAGATGCGCTGATACACTGATACTAGCGCCATCAGTGGTATCAACGCACTGCGCTGATATATTTTGCGCTTTTGGCTGGGCTCACATCAAAGACATATAAACTAATGGACGCGAAATGAGCTTATTTTCATCCATACGTGAGTGAAGTACTTTTACTACATACATGCCTTCCTCTCGCATGCGAATTGAAATTTCCCTGCCTTTTACGCCGCTCGAGAGTCCACTCATTCAAATGGCTCTCTAGTTGCTCTCACGAAAATCCCACTCCTCTTACACCATAACCCCCGAATTGTCAACAAAATATCAACCATATGATTGAAAACATATGATTTGTGAAAATTCAACATTGATGGGAAACGTCTAATCAAGTTGAATTTGAAATTGTACACAAAACAATTTTTTTAAGATAAACCGTGTCGAAACTGATGCAAAAGCGTTGCAAATGTGATTATTAACCAAACTGAAAAGTTTGTTACGGATCGCGAGTGTTTTTGTGTCGAAAAATGAAAAATGTAGTGACGCGTGTGGGGTTGTAAATACAGCTCTAGGAAGCATGTCACGGACGTATTCTTCGTAGGGCAATTAATGTTGAATTTTTTATATCGTTCTAGTTAGAATACCCGCACGGAAAATTGATTTAGTTCAAGATGCGAAAATTAGTGGGAGACGTCACGTCAAATTTCTTTGAAATTCAAATGAACAGCTAATGACGCGCCAACTTCACGCTACATGATAAAGTGCTTCAATTCTCTCGATGCATTTCGTATCCATTCTCTCTGAGATCTATGGCTCACATAATAGCAGCATATGTATGAGTGCCGACAATGATATTAATGCACTGCACTGATACCATTCTGCTGCGATACCATGATCACATGCTTCTATGCTTGATACACTGGGTGAGTTCTATTTATTGCGTTACTCGACTGTTATTAATTTTCCGTTCGAGAAAAATTCTGATGTAAACATTGAAATGTTTCAAAAGAGCAATTCATTTTCATGTTAGCTTTTTGGACGTGAACTAGATGAATTAGGAATTTTGAAATTATTACGAAAATTGTGTAGTGTGGTGAAAGTGTGGGCAGCAAAATAAGACTTTTGGTTCATTTGGTAATTTCATTTACATCCTCTTATGGAAAAATTGTGATTATTGAATATTTAGAAAATGACTTCAAAACAAAAAAGTCAAGTCTGGATGCATTTTTCAAAATCACTAATGACTGCAAAGTTAAATCTACTACTGCCGGCAACAACTTTCAGTGGCTAATAAATCTACTTGTGATCTAATAAGCCACTAAAAAAAATGGCAAGGCAAACGACTTCCACTAGCCGAGAAGAAGTTCCAAAAATATAATTGACCGTTTCTGCTGCAAGAAGTGCAGCAATTTACTCAGCAGCCAGTGACACCAACCTGTATTGATATCACAGGCTATTTTAATAAGCTTCTCACATTGAAAAAGCAGAAAGAAATTGTTCGCCAATTTATAATAATGATCACAAAAAAAAATACCATCTCTTCAGCATGGTAGAAGATTCAGAATTTAAAGGGCCGCTGTTGATGTTAAACCAAAATTACAAACTACCAACAAGGAAGACAGTTTCTAATTCACTTATACCTGCACTCTACAACAAAACTGTGGGCTTAGTAAAAACTCGTCTTGCTGTAGAGCATGGACGTTGCGTACCAATGATAGTTTTCATAGCTTAACGGCTTGCTATATTGTGGAAGATGACAAGAAAACATTTTTTACCTCCGATGTGTTAGGCTGTGCACCCTATACTGGAACACAACCTGGGCAAAATATTGCGACAGGGTTGAAAACTATGGTAGCTTTGTGGAACATACAAGGCAAGATTTCGGCAGTTTTAACAGATCATGCTGCCAACATGAAATACGCAGTATGTTTGTATGGATGGAAAAATTGGAATTGCTTCACTAATTTATTGAACATAGTAACTCAAGCTGGTCTTAAAGAACTAAGTTCGGTTGTAGCAAAACTGAAAGCGATTAGCAAGTATTTAAACTAAAAAAAGACGTTCCCCTTCGAGGAAATTCAACGTTTGACATGATACGCCGTGCGTTAATTTAAAAAAAAAAAGCTGCAGTGTCCACTACAGCTTAATTCTTCTAGAAGCTCTTCTGTTGACGAAACTGCACCTGTTCTCAGCAATAACGAATGGTTGTTTGCTGAGCAAACTGTAGAAATGCTTGAAATCTTTGATACATGCTGTAAGCGAAGAAAAATACGTAAGCACTTCATCGATTATTGTTTACTACAAAAAAAAAATGAGAAAGAAGTTAACGTTATTTAGCGGAAGAAGCGAGTTTTTACCTGTGGTTAGAAACTTAAATTCAAAATTAATATTTGAATTGCACTGCAGATCGTGTAGCATCGAACAATACAATCTAATTGCGTTCGCTACAATTCATGATCCCAGATTCAAAAAGGTTGGATTTCTAGATGAGAATAATTATGAACAAACTGTCCATAAACTGACTCCGTTGAAAATTTTGACATCATTCACCAACCAAATTCAGAAACAATAGCGAATCCCAACAAATCCCAACCTGCATCATGTTCAACTGATCTTTTGGATATGGTTTGGGAAGATGTTGACTCTGAGGTCAAGGAGAATACAAATCCAAATAACATGACTTCCGCAAGGATAGAAGTGGAAAAATACTTAGCAGAACCAATGCTGGCGAGGAAAGATAGTTTGGGAAATCTGCAAGATCCACTGTTGTGGTGGATTCAAAGAAAGCAAATATATCCGAAATTATATGTTTTTGTAAAAAAAAATATTATGCGTCATGGCTATATCTGTCCCGTGTCATCGAATATTTTCAAAAGCAGGTCAGATAGCACCAGAAAAGCGAGAGAAGCTTAAAACAAGCAAAATTTTGCAAGTGGTTATTTTTTAGGTTATAATTTGCACAATAAGGATTATTTTATTTTATTAATTATGATGAGACTTAGTTCTAAAATGATCCTTTGCGAAAGTGATTTGGTTTATTTTTAAAATTCTTTATGTTATAATACATAAAAACCTTTATCAGATGTTTTGAAATGAACAAATAAAAAGTAATTTAGTTTGTCAACTTTTTGTGTTTTTCGATTTAATTAACAGCGTATACTACTTCACGATTCCATGCTTAGTTTCAATTCCTACCACACAATAAAATGAAGTGCATGTTTGCAATTTAAAACTAACCTTAAATATTGTATTTTTTTTTCTTGTTTTTTCTAATAAAAGGATTCCAATTAGGAATTCAAAATCATACAATTTACTTAGAAAAGGAATTATTGAAAAAGCTTGTACGTCTCGGGAGCAAATCAAATTTGAAGTTGTTAACTTTCTCATACAAAATGCACTTGATAGCGTGTCACCGTAATTGATGCACTATGTGCGCATTCATATAATGGCCTTACCGTGCATACATTGCTTTCCATCAACCAAACTTGTATCAAACACCTCATACTCACTCATATCGCGCCGTAACGTAGCGCTAAGCCAAATGGCTTGGCATTGCCAACGCCAGCGCAATAGATACATCCCTTGAATCCAATATTATCACCAACACACAGCAACTGTGTTGATGCCGTTAAATCTCTCAACATAGAGGTTGATGCCAAAATGTGCTGCTGACACCGAGGATCAGTATCAACGCAGTGATAGTGCTTCAATGCAATTGCGTGGCGCAGTGCTGCGTTATCCATGTCTAATATCTATCACAGCGAAGACAGATCATTATTTGAAAAGGTTCTTTGTATTTTGGTTCGAGTTTCTGTGACTCGCCACGAGCGATTGGTACATTGTCGACGACCACTTTTTCCTCATGCTGGTAAGGTTTTTTATGTTTTTTGTCAAAACGCGATTTTCAACACTGATTTTCTCGCAAAATGCATATGGCTACAATTTGTCGTCAGCATTCAGGGCTTGTGCCCCTCAATGTGCTGTTACGTTACGCAAATGGAAATCGAGTACCAACTGATTCGGTGTAAATCCAGTTGTGGAATGTGTTTGATAATTTAGAGTCCACTGAATCATTAGTAGATGATGATATCATTCCTTTCGATTGATCGTTGAGCAACGTAGTCTTGAAAGTATAGTGTGGTTAAGATGCTTGGCTTAGCCATTAGCGAGAGATTTGCGTACAAAATTTCGAAAGCTCTTTCGATGTATAAACAGATCCGCTATCGGATATGATATGCATTGACAATCCGAAGAAATTTGTTACATCTCGTAGCATTGCGATTACATGCGATGTACTCCCATTTCAAACGGCTCAAAGTATTGTGTACTTGATAAACAGATCATGAAGCGTTTCCTCGTTTGCTACTTGGAAAAGGACCTAAATGATCCAGGTGTAAAACTCGGCAAGGTATTGGAACAATATCTTCGATGAACATTGGGTCTTCGTGTTTACTGCCTGGTATTTTGTTGAGGCAACAATCGATACAAGCATCTACGTAACACTCGACGTAGTGACGTGTTTGAGGGAAGCAAATAGTTTCTGGATTCGTTGGATCGTACCCTTGCGACCTGGGTATCCAGATCCGTCGTGACAGTTTCGCATGATTCTCAATCGTATAGCGATAGGTATAATAAATTTTAAATCATCCTCACACTGTCGCATGAGTCGTCCACCCTTTATGACGTTCTCCTATTTGATCTTCTTTTGTAATTTGTTGTCTTGTTTTTGCATGGATAGCAACAAATTGTCTTCGCTCCTTCCGATCATTAATATGTTACATGTTGCAATCAGCAAGTGTCGCATGTTGGGAGTTTAGTCCCATCTAGCTGAATTATTCAACATTAGCAGCCAAGCGTTAAAAGTTCAAACACCCGAAATCTGCTAATGAATAAATATCCAACCTGGAGTAATTTTTTTGTTTCTTTCCAATATGCTACAACCAATAACAGCAACGAACGTTTGTTCTCGTCGTCCGATAGTAGCAAGCATCTGGCCATTGGTGGTGTCAAGAAGTTTGCATCAGCTGATAGCTGGCGTGGTGATAGCAACGAATGTCGTTAAACGCACAGCTAAGAAGAATCAGCCAAGCAAGTTTCATGGAGCACCAGCCATAGAGATGGGAAACACCGCGCCGGTGCAACTGAACACCGGCTTTTTGGTTTAGAAAATCGGGTTTTTCCCGGAGGTTTCTTCCTCCGGGTTACACCTTAATTTAGTCAATGAACATAAAAATATTGATTTAGTTTTGATTCGAGCTTTTTGATTTGAAAAGTTTGCTAGGAAAAAAACCGAAAAATGGGTCTTCGAAAAATCCGGTTTCTTTTTTGGCTGCAAAAAACCGCTCGATTAAACCGAAGGTGACAAAAATTAGAAAACCGGAAAACCCGGCTGCTTATAAAAAACCGCCATTCCTAATCAGCTGAGCGATTTTTGAACGTAATTTATCGAGAAAAGCAGTTGCCAGCTGATGAACTTTTGAGCGATGGGACAAGAGAGTTTTGGCCGAATGATTTTGGGGCAGTTAGTTGGATTAGAACATTGAGACTGTGAGACTTTAAAAAAGCGAATCGGTGTGGCAGTGCGGACAGTTTTTTACATTGACAAATGCACTTTAATATTTTTTCAAGCAAATTTCATCGCAGGGTTGATATTATTTTAGATTTAATTTATTTAGAAGGGATTAGTTTGTTGGCTTCATTTGGATTTGAAGTCATATTCCTTTGTACGGTGCATATTTTTAATTTTTAAGTTAAAACTTTAAATCCTCCATGAAATTTAAAAAAATATATATATATTTCCTTTCTCAAGAAGTCCCCCTCTTTCCTTTTCTTCTTATTTGTGATGTGTTATTAAATAAAGGATGGCACATCATAAAGAGAGGGTGTCCCGGATGACCCGCGACAGATTGAGTGCCCGCCGGCCTCAGGACCTCTGCGGATTTCTAATGTCTGCAACTGCGGTGATTTCCGTGGTTGCAATATAGATTTTCTGCAACGTATTTCATTTTATCGATCGGACCACAACTTAGGGCATCTATATGAGTTATGCAATTGCTTGCTCGATGATCGACTTCATAACCAAACGCCTGGAGTTTAACCCACCAGCGTGCAATACGTTTGTTCAGCGAAGTCATTAGTTTGGGGGCTTGGCAATCTATCACTAGTTATAAATATTTACCCAGGAGGTAGAACTTAAATCATTCAAGTGCCTTCACAATTGTCAGAACTTCCAGTTCATTACAATATTGTTGTTCGGCCTCATTATATTGACGGCTGTAGTAAAATACATGTTTCCAAGTAATCAGGTCCAGTGATTCAAGTAGCACCGTGGTGAGTCCAAGTGCATCGGCATCAGTATGTACTTTGTGAAAGCATCAAAATCGGTTTGGCGCTAACAAGAGACCACTTTTTCGAAGGCTCTATCACAATCCGGTTTCCAATCCAATATCTATTTATTTTCCGTACTCAATATCCTAGTTAAAGGTCGAACGATGATAGCTAGTCGCGGATGAATTTTCGAAAAAAATCAGATAATCCTAAGAATCCATGGACTACTCGTGCATCGGTCCACTTCGGGAAATTGAAGGCGTTGACGTTGACGTTTCGTAGTTTAATGTCAGAGCATGAGATTGTTTGCCCCAGGAACAAAGTTTCAATCGCGAAGAAAGCGCATTTTGCTGTACTTATAGTCAATCCTTGTTTCTGGGTTACGTGTTACGGATGGAGTAGAGAGGCATCAACATTATCTCACCCCGAACATTACCATAGCAGTCGCGTGACTCGTTAAGCACAGCAATCCTAACCCGCACACGATTAGGGCTTTGATTAACACTTTTACTTGTACCTGTAGCAGTAATTTAAGTACAAGTACTTGTAGTAATGATTTTTAAGAAGTAAAAAAAATAAATATAATCCATACTGGTAGATAAGTAGGTTGCTGTGAAAGTATATGCCACATCAGGTCTGGCGTTAATCGGACAACAACTTATTTGGAAGGAATGTCTTGAACCACTGGCCAGCACCACTCACATCCTAAACGAGTAGGTTCAACACCGTTTAGAGACTGAAAGTGCCCTAACGAGACGAGTCGCGGAAATGTATCAACCGACTTTAATATTGTGCATCATGACGAAGGATTGCCTGCAGCTAAAGATTAAGGAGGCAAGTCAACATTCGAAGCTAATCAAAATTCCGGCAGCGATAACGACGACGTCCAAGACAACGTAAATGAAGAGAATAAGAAAGCAGAAAACACGAAAAGATGATTAAAAGCCAAGTCGTACAATATCGAACAACTCGGTCAAAGGAGAACGCGAAAAGTGAAAAAGCTTCTAGGTGTCTACTGCAAAAACAGGGCAGGATACCTTCTTGAACAAGCGTGTAGCATAATTTTTAACATCATGTTGAATTCTGTTTCACTTCGATGATCCCCATCATTTTGAATTTCTCATGCTACTCTCACATTGCTGTTGGCCACTTGTCACATAGATAGTAAATAAACTTTAATCGGATAGAAGGAACTAAATCCAATAGGTGGCATTTTCCGTCTGTCTTTTTTCCAAAACATACGAACGTAACATTTGGTACCAAATAATTAAACTCTCTCGAATGACTTGATACGTTGCATGCAAATGAACATTGCCCTCGACTAGCTATTTAAACATTTTTTTAAAAACGAAAATAATAAAATAACTTAGCAAAATATTCACCTTACCGGATATTCTCCTCCAGGCGTAGTCGATGAAGCGTCGTATGAGCAGTAGCACTAGATAAATCATGTCGATTAAACTCCGGAAAACCACTGTTTAAGCTCACGCAGTTTTATCTCACGACATCAATAATTATTGATGAACAATTTAATCTGACATGACAAACTGTCAAAGAAGATGTTCAGACGATTCAGCCGTGATTTTAGTGATCGCCACCAGAGTGGTTGAAGGTGGAGTATAAATCACGCTGAGTTTGAGTGAAACCACTCCTCGGGAATAGGAAGAACCACTCCGAAGAGGTGGCTGAACCCGAGACAAAGAATTCGGTCGGAGAATGGTAAAGTGGCCGTTAGAGAGAGAGAGAGAGAGATTATATAAGAGCGACCGGCGAATCGAAGGTGGAAAATCGAAGCGACAAGACAGAGGACGAGCGTCGGCTGGATTTTGAAAGCAATGGTAGCAAGTGCGTACTGGTCGGAGGCCCTATTACGACATTGTGGAACACTAGAACGAAGGAAAACGACGAGGAAGTAGTCGGAGCAGCAAGTGGCAAACCAATTGGAATAATGTCGATGGAAGCAGTAAAGAAGGGGGAAGTTTTTCTTTTAAAGACTTCTTCTTTTTCATTTTATTACAATTGTGAATTTAGATTAGTTATTCACATAACGAAATTTGAAACAAAAGATGAGTTTGTGTAATTGAAGTTTATTTCATAACGAAATTCAAGGTAAAATCCAGAGAAAAAGTAAATTTTCTTTAGATAATACAATTGAATTTGAGTTTCAGCTTGTAACGGGTGCGGCTTGGGTGATAAACCGTGGGAAAAAAATTTAAAGCTTAGTGTTAGTGTTCGGGGAAGGTGTCTAGAGGGTGGCAAATTCTCGAATATTAATTTGCCTTTGCACGTCTCGCAATCGTAAACAAGTTGGGTAGACAGACCTATGCTCATGTCAGAAGGGTTTTGTACTCAACTTACAAAATGCCGTAACCAGCAACGAATAAAATTAAGAAACACGTCAGGTTCGAGGATCATACTATTATTAACTAAGTTGAAAGAATTTTGAATTCTGAGGTATTTGTTAAAGTTATACCCATAAATATCTCGCTTGATAATTTTTTCAGATTTTTTTAGATCACGGGTGTCCATTCGCGAGGGAGAAAACACATTTTTCATGTATTCCCCCCCCCCCCCCCCCCCTCTGTGCGCCTACTGAAGCAAAAACTGTCAGTTTAAGAACTGTTTTGAAAAGCTCTCATAGAGAACTTTCATTTGATACTCATATCGGCTACCTTTCATGAAATTTTTTTCAGGGGCCACTCCTCTGTACTGTAAGCATCGATTCATGGCCTTTTTTTTCGAATCCTAGAATGGCTACAAAGCCCTTTTGCTGGGAGCTCTCTCCTGCCTCTTCGACTTGTTTCAATTGTATGTAGTCATCCTCATGATATCTATCATTCCTGAAATTTTCATGCAAATTCTAGCAAAGCTGTAGTGTCTAAGTCAGTAAAAAGCGCATATGGCTCCATAGTCATATGTTTCCATAGTAATACAGGGCACATTGTTCCATAGTAATACGGGAAAATTCAAATCGCTATAACTTCGTTAAATACTATTCGATCTTTGTGAAACTTTCAGAAAAGATCAATCTTATAAATAGTCATCTGTTTGCTAAATTTTATTGAATTTAAGGGTACCATTTAGATTTTATTCAAGAAAACATAAAATCGATAAATCATACTATTACTAACAAAGTTGAGTGAATTTCGACTTCTCATGTATTTGTTGTTGTTGTACTCATTAAGGCCTACATTCATGATTTTTTTCAGATTTTTCGGCTGGAAGGTGTCCAATCGCGAGGGGGGGTACGCGAAAAGTTCGTACATTTCCCCTTCCCCCCTCGGTACTCATAAGGCAATTCCAAAACCTGTTTTGAAAAGATCTCATTGAGACCTTTCCAATGATACTACTCGACTACCAATGGTGAAAAAATATTTTTGAGGGGTCAACTCCCTATATGGGGAGACCCCCCTTAAACCCCTTTGAAAAATTTTTTCACCCTTGAACTTTCAAGAGGTCACCACTTCTGACCTTTCCACAAAGTTTCATGGCTGTAGCCTCTATAGTTACGGAGAAAAAGTGCTGTGACATACAGACGGACGGACGGACGGACAGACGGACACAGGTCGTGATTGCAATAGGGTTTTGTATTTTAGTACAAAACCCTAAAAAGGAAAGTGAAGGGTTATACTATATGAATCCAGAGAAATTTAGACGAGTCGTATAGTGTCGAAAATAGCTTTTGTTCTATCGTTAGGGAGTTCTGAGGAAAGTGTGTTTATTAGTGGGCATTCTAAATGTCTGGCTGAAAAACAGTTGCGTTAAGTTGTATGAGTGTTCTCAGTAACCTAAAAAGTGTAGTGGTGAAACGTCCTTTTTCGTGCTGCGAGAAAGAGAAACCGGCAAGCCGTATTCTCGCTGACGGCTTATTGGACAAGTGAATGGCGCCCCACTCCCGTCTCCGGACGAGCTGAACCGGGTCCGTAAGCCCCGCCAGAGCACCCTAATTCCTTTTTGGGTGTAACACTATCTTAACTTCAATGTTATCGTTTTTCATCTTTTCCTTTTTCTGATTTATTTCTTTTTTCATCCATTTCTTTTTTCCAATAAACGAAAATTTTCTAGATCTATCTTTTGTTTTAAAATCGTTCCCTTATTAGCATAAAAAAAATTAAGTAAAATTTCCAACTCAAATTGTTCAAGCCGCATAATAAATGTATCCATGACTTTTATTGATGCATTTTCCATATTAAATAAAAGGAAATTCAACCGCAACCAGGCCTGACTTTTAGAGTTTACTTATTTGCCTTACAATTATCTTACAAACATCCAGAACGTATACCCCTCCCTTCAACCTTCTTTATCCTCCAAGCTGCTTAAATTTTGCCCTGCCTTTTCTCCTAGCGGAATAAAAAATGCTCCCACACACCATTAAGGATGAATTTTTCTTCATTTATTTAAAAGCATTCAGAGTAAACTGAAAATTCCCTCAAGCTCCTTAAAGGTTTCCTGAATCGAGTATGTCTTACAATCGAGTTATTGAATAAAGTAGCTTTATAACTTTACGACCCATATTCTCACAGCATCGCTACAGCTCCTGCTACCATTTACCTCACTGTCTCCTTGTTCATGGCGGAAGAAAATAAAATCTTCGAACTCTTCATATTTGCAATCGGATTAAAAGTTATCTGTTTATAGGGTATGGGAAATGATGATAATATTGATTGATGACTTTTTGAGTGACATTGTTTAGTTCCAAGCTTTTTTCTTTCGCGATAAAGCGAATCTAGCCATGTGAGAGACGAAATAATGGTTTTGAAGAAGAAAAATGACTAGAAGATTATATGGTTGCAGTTTTAAGATTTTAATATTCAGTAGTACGTAATTTCTTGTGTACAGTTCAACTCAAACAACTTGCTTTTGCCTACGGATCAAGTTTGCTGTTACCATTTCTTTTTGATGACTACCGGCACGCAATTCTTCTAAACTAATTAAGAATTCGAAGAACTTTGAATGCGTGTTTTATTTCCAAGAAAGTTTTTTTTCAGCATAGTTGATTCGAGTATACCTGGATTTCATTAATTAATTTACTTCTTTCGAGAATTTTCTTGCACACACTGGTGAACATTTATGGAGAAAATAAGACCAACGGAGTTAACTCTAGAAAACATTCAAGGTAATATGGTAATGGCACTAATTTTTTCATCAAATAATGTGTCAAGGATTATAAGAGTCATTTATGGGTAGAAATACTTGTTATATTTCTTTCAAACTAGTGGGCTTTATTTAAAGTAACTCAAAATAAGGCTTGAAGAGAGAACGTTGGAAAATTGAACATTGCTTGTCAAATCTCAACAAATTTACTTGCTTCTTGCATATATCGCTCGAACTTATCTCTCAAATCCAAATCATTGCGCCACTGAAGAGGCCCATTTATTGTCAACACTACTGGCAAGCTAATTAGTAAAGCAAAACAACAAACTCTGATTTAAAGTAATTCAAAAACGCTCACTACTAGTCAAAATCTACATTACAAGAAGCTTATGAGTGAAAACTTTTTCTGCTCTATGCGTACATAAAACACATGTTGAATGAAGATAATGAAAAATTTACTGGATAACTTAATTGAAATTAACACTTCTTTGGAACAAAAACAACCTGACATTGTTTTGTTAGCTGCGCTTTCAAATGACAGCTTTGGTGCATTCTTGGGTCATTTCAGCGACATATATTGAATTAAATGAGCAGTAGCTTATGATGTGTGCTCCATCAATAATTTAAAACAATCTTCAGCTAAGTATACTGGAGAATGATCTTTCGAGGAAGTAAAAGAAGCCACGTACGTTCTTCTAAGGGATGCTCAAGCTGAAGTGTTTCCACAAGATTTGATGCAATCACAGACCACATGAAAGAGTATACCGAACAATAACATCAGTGACTCTTGCCCTTTCCTCGGAAAATTTGGACTTATCAGACTCAATGATTGACTTCGAAATTCAAATAGTGAATACGAAGTCAAGCACCCCATGCTTTTGCCGCAGAAGCGCTCCGTTACTCGACGGATCATGCAAGATATCCATAACTCAAAAAATCATATCAGAAAAATGGCTTATGGGCAATAACATCACAAAGGTACGGCCCATTCATGGGAGATCTGTCGCAAGAAACATTGTTGATAAATGTATAATTTTTGTCAAACACAGCCAAAATTGTTACAGCGAATAATGGACGATTTGTCGAAAGAAGAGGTTTTACGAGCTCAACTGTTTATAACATCTGGTGTCGACCTTTGTGGCCCTTTTTTTATGGGAACGGAAGTCCAAGGCAAGCCACTGAAAAAAACGTATATAGCTTTGTTTTAATGCTTTGCTATAAAGGTCGTGCACTTGGAAGTGGTAGAAAACGTAGCGACTAACATATTCATTCAAGCTTAAAAATGGTTCAAAGGGCGATGGGATAGTTTTACCACCATCTCAAGTGACAATGCTACGAATTTTGCCGGAGCCAGCAATAAGCTACGCGAACTGAAAAATGTAATTCACGATTCTAACGCAAGTGAAATGATCCAAAATTATTGTTTACCAAAAAGGATCAACTTCAAGTTCATTTCTCCTTGCGTGCCTCATTTCGGTGGTTCAGCCAAGAAGTTATTCTGTAAAACACCATTAAACAAACCTCTGATCTAACAACAATTACCAACTCTAATTGTTGGAATTGAAGCCATACTAAAGTCATGACCGATTACACCTCTCTTAAACGATCCAAACGATTCAATCAATCTCATCGCACTTCAGCTAGGCCATTTACTTACAGGAGGTCCTATGAACTCTACTGTTGTCCCTTATGTCCACTCCAATCCACTCTCAATAGTTAATACGTCGACGGAGGTGACAAGGATAAAGTAAGAATTTTGGAATCGGTGGGGTGCTTCAACAATGTTACAAGTGAAAGACAACAGCAGATAACATCAAAATTGGAACAATGGTTATCATCACAAAAGACAACGTCCCGCCACAGTTATGGCCTTTTGGGACGTATCATTACTACCATCAAGGGAGACGACGGTCAAGTCCGAGTAGTAGAAGGGAGGCCAGCTTCTAGTATAATCAAATAACAAATACATAAGCTGGCATGCCTCCCGATTGAGCTTGATAACAGTTAACCAGAAAGGTAAGGTTTCTGCGTAGATGACGACCTGATAGCGGTCTCTGGACTAAGAATAGGATATTAGATTGGAACTAACATTTTGGGCTGGCGAATATGATATTTTGAACCTAGCTACATAGCAAAATACAGCCAAGGTGACACTCAGCTATGAATGGCTCCAAGCTAAGTATCATACTATCTTTGTCTCGGTGAAACCCTGGCAGGCCTTGGAGTATGCTCGAAGTTCGCACAGTTAAGTTGGTGGTGTAGCTCAAGTTGAGATGGAATCCCAGTTAACACTAGTCTGGCTTTGAGAAACTGTTTCCGTAAGGGCTGGTGCCAACTATTTTATGGCCTAGCTGGTCCGCAAAGGTAACCATTGGACCATAAAAGTGATTACACAAACGAAAGTAGATGGTGACTTCGAGCAAAGACACGAAAGATATGGCATCCTTGAACTTATCAGAAACAACAACAACAACGACTAAGACATTAAAGACTTCACTAGACACTAAAGATTCGAAGAACGAAGAAAAAAAAAACGACTGAATGCGAAGGCTCAGAGAGCATATATCAACCGGATATAATTGTGTTGTTTGGGCACAGTAAAAGAACTGCACTCCAGAGCATGTGAAGAGCCACCCCAAAGTCAGAAAACAAACCACGCCAGAGAAAGAAAAGAGTGAGGCCACTAAAGAAATGCCATTGCGTGAAGTTGCTCACATTGTATCTAGGAATAGAAGAAGAAACCTTTCTCCAAAAAGAAGATTAGGAAATACAATAGCTGTTGAGCGCTATTAGGAAGAAGCTTTAATCTGTAGAGCATGAAGCATTTTGAAGAAAGTTAAATTTGAATGTGACTTGCAAAAAACACAGTAGCGAAGGTGTAAAGAACAGACTCTTTGAGCTAAAGGAGCTCTTAGACTGAATTGGGCATTACTGGAGGAGACGGTTGGTGGGCCCAGGAAGAGTAGAACACTGAAGAAGGACAGAAAGCTAAAGGAGAGCGGAGGGCAAAGTCTAGTGAGAAAGTGCAAAAAGCTCCAGCATCAAGCACCAACAAAAGAATGGTCTCTAATCCAATCAAAACAGGCTGTGACAAAAGGAGAAAAGTGGGAGCACTTAATGGTCATGATACGTTAAATCAGATGTTGCAGGCAATTTTAACCAAAGGCAGTCAATAAAACTGCCAAAAAACGCCTTTAAAATATCCCACATTATAAGTTCAAACAGATGCCCAACAAAAAGAAGCACCTGATGCGAGGCAGAAGAGCAGAAAGCCACGACAAACGCCCCGCCGACAGGCACTCCTTGCAAGACTCAAGGATAGCCGATCCTACGCATATGTATTGCGGGAGATCAAGGGAAGGATAAAGTCTGAATACACTACATACAACTCGGTTTGGCCAAACCAATAATAAACAAGCGAAAGAGCAGCTGTACCATTGCTCGAGCCGATGGCAAAAATAAAAATCAAGACATTCACTGTATGACAGACCTGGCTAAAGTAGAGGAGGCCATCAAAACGGAGCTACCTAGCGTTAACAAAGCTAAAGTGAGACCGAGAAGGATACCGAACAACTACTAAGTAAAGGAAAAGTAAGAATAGCGTGGGTCATCTGCAACGGAAGGCGAAAACAGTACCTCTTCAATCCTTTAAGTGCCTTGGTTATTGTCATACCGCACAGGGATGCAAGGGACTCTAAAGGAGTTCCTATGCTACAAATGTGACGATATTGGGTATAAAAGAAAAGAATGTACCAGGAAGGTACACTGCACCCTTTGCAAAGGTGCTGATCAAAACCAGATTTCAAGCACGTCTTAGGATTAGAAAAGTGTTGCGTTTTCGAGGAAACCCTAGCCAAGGCAACTTCAGGCCTTTGATGCCCCGTATCCTGCAGGTAAACACACGCCGCAAAACAACTGCCCAAAACCTGTTTCAGCAGTTTACAAGCGACACAAAACCCGACTTTTGCTGCCGAGTGAGCAACGCTACGACAAGAGTTTGCCATCATGGCACCCTGACAAAATTGCTACTGCCTTCATCTGGGCTTGGAACACTGCTGTTTTTCTAGTGTAGTGTTATCGACGGAAGAAGAGTTTTATGTGGGTTTGGTGTTCAGGGACTATATTCTTTAGTTTGTACCTAACATAAACGAACCGATATTATCGTCAAGCTTAATGCTTTACAGGATGCTGTCTCGAACATGGATCACAACGTACTCATTGAGGGAAGCTACAATGTTAGAGCAATCAAAAAGGGCATGCCTTGAACTGATCTGTAAGAAAAACAAGCCCTAAAGACTATACGATACGCCAACTTCCCGCCATGTGGGCTGTAAAAGCATCATACTTGACATGACATTTGCTTTGGAGTCCCTGTTACGAATTTTACATAATTAGAGAGTATTAGAGGACTACTCAGCTATTCGTCATCAGTACATTCAGCTTGAGATCCATGATGCTGTCTTTCAGCCCCAATGCCCTCAATCTTCCACGATTCAGTGGAAAATTGGGAGGATGCAGATCAAGAAGTTCGTCAAGGTATTTACGGCAAGCGCATTGTTGCTGGAAGATTCGCAGGGGACTTAAAAGCTAGCAGCAAGTTAACTTGCAGTGCTCCTATACTTTGTCAGAGACCCTGGGCCGGTAAGCCTCCAGTGTACTGGTGGTCAATTAAAATCACTGAAAGTGACGGAAGCGTTACAGGCATCGACGTGAAGTTCAACAAATACGGAACCACAATGAGGCAGGCAACCAGTTAGCATCATATAAGTTGGCCAGAAAAGCTTTCGCAAAATGTTTAACAGCATTAAGGCTCGTTGCTGGCAAGACCTAGTGGACAATGTGAACAAAGATCCGTAAAGCCTGGCCACAAGCTAGCTATGCAAAAGCTTGGTGCCTTATGTGAGCCCTTCATATACAAAGTAGAATACATGCACGAGATAGTGCTGAAACTTTTCCCTCTCGATATTGATGCTGTCCATGGCAAAAAAGCAGTCAAATGTCCCCTTTTCACGCAAATTGAACTGGAAGAGGTAGTTGTATCATTAAAAGCAAGGTAGGCTCCAGGTCAAGTCAGCGCCCCGGCTACTAACTAGCTATTCACTATATTCAATGCTTACTTGCGGGAAAGAGTTTCTCCGAAACATTGGAAAGTGCCGAAATCATGCCGGTCAACAAGGGGAGGGAAGTCCTGGGTCGCCGTCAGCTTACCGCCCATCCTGCATGCTAGACACGGCTGGGTAAGTGCTATAGAAACTTATCAAGGAAAGACTCTCTGATGCGAGGACCTACTTCCTCGGCAGTATGGCTTTAGAGCAGGACGCTCTACCATTGATGCCATTGCAGAGTTGGTCAACGCAGTGCAAAAGGCAAAGTCATACGAGTATAGCCGTACCATGTGGCGAGTAGTTCTGTTGATGACACTTGATGTTCGAAATGCCTTCAACTCCGCTAGATGAGTGGATACTCAGGATACGCTGAGAACACCTTCTCAAGTTTCCAAATATTATACCCAGCCTTTGAGAGACTACCTCAAGGACCGAAGCCTGCTTTATGATACGATGCAGGTAGAAGTTGCTTCGAGTGTCGCCCCGGTCCAAGCCTGTGGAATATGTCGTACGATGGCCTACTCAGACTAAGGCTGCCGCATTATTTGCGTCTGACTGACTGTGCGGATAAAATTGTGGCGTTAGTTGCTGGATGCCGCAAGGTAATATGGTCAGTATCACGCTTTGGCCGTATGTCCGTCCACTCAGCTGCAATACGTTCTGATTTTTAACCCAGAACGTATCATAACTGAACGGGCTTGTAATCCGTTCAAAGAATCACTCGAACTAAATCTCATTGCGGCCAACGAGAGTCAAACTATGAACCTTCGGCTTACGGCGTGAGTGCTCTAATCACTACACCAGGCGGACTACGCGGCTTAGGCTAGGTATACTAATGCGTCAAGTGAGAGAAGGGATGACTTCATACGGGTTCAGTCTGGCGCTGGAGAAAACTGAAGTGATCATTCTGGCGAAGAAGGGAAGGGAGTAAGGCCGATCAGTATTAGGAAACTACTGGTTTAATCAAAACCATCAGATAATACCTGAGGTTGCTGATCAACTCGAATATGAGTTTCACTGAACAAATCACGGTAACTGCTGATAAAGCTACTTTAGGCGTATTGGCTCTGAATCGACTTATGGCCAATGTAGGGGAACCCAAGGCATCAAGAAGGCGACTTTTGATGAAATGCATAGATTTAGTGCTCTTGTACGGAGCAGAAATATAAAGTGATACTCTCAGCAAGGAGGTGTACCGAAAATGCTTGGCACAGGAATAAAGAAAAGGAGCACTGCGGATTGTATTTTTATACCCAACAGTCTCTGATTCGCTGGTGCTAGTCATCGCAAACGTAATACCTATTGATTTGCTAAAGAGAGCCGTACTATCTACCTGCGAACAAAATTGGTAAGTCGCGGTCCTCCGACTGTAGCTTTTACGCAGCAGAGGAAGACGATTCTTGCCAGACATTTTTTTGCATTCATAAATTGAGTAAGGCTGCGTCGAGATGTCTACAAGGAAACAGGAGAGCTCTCCCTGGATAGTCTAATCAAAAAGATGCTTGTATCGGCTGTCAAATGAAACCATGTAGCACATTTTGCTCGGGCACTCGTATAAGATAAGAGGGCTTACAGCAGTCGGGGTCAGCGGATCACTTTTGTAGCCATCCCTCTTCTTACCTCTCCTCGCGCTAGAGTAGGGATCACCGAATTCGAAGGCGCTCCACGGTGTAACAAAATGGGGCTTCGTCTGAAGTAATGTGTCGAACGGTTTCTGGCTAGGTTCTCAGGATGACAAAAAAGATGTTTATTAGGAAGTTCAGACGTCTAGCGTGGCTGAGTGCCGCACACTCAGGGCGTAAATAGCCTTCATCTGCCAACCAAAAAGAATATAAATCTGTAATCTGCAGCAGATCCAAATTACTTCAATGAATTTAGTCCACTTTTTCTCAGCCCAGCCTACCTAGCTAATCAATTACGATTAATTAAAGCAAATTTATCTTCTCACTTGCGTCCACCCACAATACCAGATAATTTAGTCGAGCTTTATGGAGTGATAACCATTCAAGGCAACTAATCAGCAATCAGACTATTTTTCCTATACAAATGCCACTTCTTGCTCACACTACATTCAATTTATTGAAAAATACATCATTGCCACCAAAAACAACACCGTAAGAAAAATGTAGCCCGATTCACAATACATGTTGATCAATCTACATCGGAATCAATACTTTTCAATTTCGAACTACGAACTTGCCACAAAATTCTATAATGTGCAGGGCGTGGAAATTGACGTTCACATACAGTCTGCTGAAAGCGATGAAAATATATCTCTACAAAGTTCAGTATACCTTAGGCGTAGCATAAAGGAGACACAAAGTGACCCGCAATGGACACAATTGCAAACGATGACGCGATACTATGCTTCACTTACAGATAATTAGAGTATCTCATTATTTTGATCGAATGTATTGGCGCTCAAGAAGATGATATGGTCAGTACCACGCTTTTATCATATATCCGTCCAACCAGCTGTGATAAGTTCAGAATTTAAGCCACTACCTATCATAACTGAACAGAGGTATAGCCCGTTTGTAGAATCACGCTAGACAAAACTATTTATTGCCAACGGGGCTTGAACCAAGGTCCTTCAGCTTACGCAGCAAGCACTCTAACATCACTATAATCAGTGTAATTTATAACAAATAAATCAATAAAACAACCTAATCAGTGTAATTTATAACAACCAAATTAAGTAGGATCATTTCAACGATAAAGGCGTTATAGAATTTTCTTCGTGTATACACTGAAGTATGGTCAGTTCTCAATTGGAGCCGCTAATTTCCATAACGAGCTTGTTTTACTCTCTATTATTCCAACCAGAAATATTAAAATCATCCCAATTCACCATATTAGCTATTGTGGCTATCTTATCTTGACTATCCAGTACTGTCAAGTATATCGTAAACACTCATGGCCAAATCAACTACCTACTCCTACACCAAGATGAAGTTTTCATATGCAATCAGGAGCCGAACTCATGGTCTAGATGCAGGATTAAACACATAGTTCAAGGCGGGGAGAAAGTTACAAAATCAACCAAATTAATACTTGTAATGCAGTATCTAGACTAATAGTAATCCATTTTATTTTGTTTTTCAATTTTTTAACATTATCGATTCCCATGATTTAATCAGCAGACATAACAAAACGTTAATTCAGATTTAATTTCACACATCAAATGATGTATTGTTACTTGAAACATTATGTTTTGTGACATATCATTCGTGTTGGTTATTCGTTCGTTTTTCCTTGTGTAGTAATCGAGCATTCCGCCTAGGCAAACTGCTCGAGGAACCTTCACGAAAATGACAAAAGGAGTAGAACAGAAAAAGAAAAGGACGAAATCAAAAACCTAGCTAGTTTTCGGGAGAAGCGCGAGATATTGCTCGCAAATCTTCATGCAAAACAACACCAGGGCACCGTTATGCAATGGAAAATAAACACTATTTGCAATCATTGAATAGTTCCCTCCAGTTCAACACCTCATTCAACCCGCAAGAATCTCTTCTTGATCTGCTGGCCGCTTCGATCCCGCTAGAAGAGAGTCGTTTACCTGTTCGATATTTCAGCGGTCAAAGCTGCAATATGAACATAAAGGTCTTGAATGTGTTCTTGCTGATCAGCCGCATGGGACCCGTCAAAATCTACGGGGAGGTCACAGCCAATGCATAAATACGGAGGTTACGGTTACCGCCATCAATACACACCTACTACACGAGCCGTTCCTCCTACGCAAGTGCAGTCAGCTGTTCGGAGTATGCGCATAAATTGAATGTGTCATTGTATGGAACGCTGTGCTCAGTATCTTCATCTGGATCTGGTCCAGCATCTGTATATCATACTCCATCTGAACAATCTGATTCATTGATGACATCCAACAGTAATTCAAGCAATGAAAGCAACGCAAGTTCATTGAGTAGTGGCGACGGCAAACAGATCAATCAACCTGTTACATTGCAGATTAATAATTACGATTGTTCTTTGAACGAGAATAGTTTGAGATATTTCCGCTTGAGTCAACAAGAACACATTACGCCTACGAGTATTGTGATGTTGGCTCTTGAGGGAAATTTTTAGGCAATACGCCCTTAAGTTTACACGTTGCGTAGTTCAGCCAAGCTGTTTTTGTATACGATACACGTCTTGCGAGTGTTTGTGTCAAAAGGATCATTTGAGCGTTAAACATCGTGCGGACAACATGAAAGCGAAGACAGAGAGATAAGCGATTGAGAATTGATGTTTTAGCCTTCAATTGTGCACGAGGTAATAAAAACTGGAATGAAAAATGTATTTTATGATTGTTAAAGTTTGTCGATTCAAACTTCTATTGGATTTATTTGAATCCTCCGTGTTTTTCCGCTTTCTGAAAAATTTATTCCAAATTTGAATATCTTTTTTAGTCGCATATTTTTCTTGATGTGTTGTAAACTTGCTTATTATAATGTGATTCTATGAAGATTATGCGTACTGTTAACTTTCTATGGATTCACAATAGGCAATGTAACTTTATTGAAATCGTGATATTCGTCGTGTTGTTTCCTGAAATTGAACATGGCCTCCGCTATTATAAATTTATTACATAACGTGTAGCTTCTCGACCATCGTTTCATGACGACTACCTTCTTCATCGAATGTTCGATTCAGAATGATTACCGGCTTTTGTATAGAATTTCCCCCACCAAATGATCAACAAAATGCGTTTGTGTATGTGCTTAACGCTCATTCACCCTAGAAAATTTTGGCGTGTTTTTACCATCAGGCTCCCTCAACATCTCTCACTCTTCTTGTCCATATAACCTGTTTAACGCTCACTTTTGACGCTGCGTCTCAAAAAGCCCATTGAGATGATCTCGTTCCGGCGAGAACGAGATATGAGAGATTTGTCTCATCGACGATAAGTCGCTTGGTGGTTGGCGACAACGGGGAGTTGCAAGTTGGTCGTGAGAAGAAAAAGTGGTTCGGGGATTGAGGAGTTTTTGGTCGAGGTGGTGTAATACTCGTAGAGGTTTTGTGGATACTCTTTTTAGGGGAAATTTGTGTGCGAAATATCTGAAATGTTGGAATGGAAAATAATGTGTTTTGGCTGCGGATCTTTGGTCGTTTGAAGTCAAACAGAAAGAAATTATCTGCGAACTTGATTTAAGCAAGTTTGTCTTAGATGATATCAATTTCCCTCGATATTCATTCGATGAAAGTTGGGCTGATCTTAACGCCTCCAACATTTTACAACGCATAGAATCCGAGGAAGAACTCATTCAATTTGGCAAATATACAAATTATGCTGATTCAAATAAAAGGCACTCTCTACTTATAAGGGTGTCTGATAAATTGATTATTACTGAAAACGCTTTGAACGGATTTAAGCTAATCAAAGAATACAAAAGCGGTGAACGTTTTGAGATTGTTGACCTGGAATGTTGCAACCAACCAATATCCTGCACGCAACTCAAATGCCTACAACAGCCAACCAATAACAATCAAGTTAGCGGCCGACAAAAACATTGTGTAGCAAAAAATAGCACTGTCAACTGTGCTAAAAAGTGTAATAAAACTTCTATCCAAGTATCAGACGATAAACAAACTCACGCAACAATAACAAAAACTAAAAATAAGCAAAATAACCCTCGATTTCAGGCGCTCTTACCACCCCTCCACCAAAGAGCACTCGTGGATTGAAGATGTAATAATTTAATGCCTGATTGAGTGTCCTTTCGGTGAAGAATTTGTTTTTTGTCGAGTTATGTTTGTAGAATCTTCGCTTATATAATAAGGCTAAAAAAAAAAATCGCGGGGACTTCATTTAAGTTTCGATGTCTGTAGAACCTTTGAAGAATATTAAAAGGTGAAGAAGATAAGAAATAAATAAGTTTGATATTTCAAACCTTTTTGCTCAATTCTTTTCCTCAGGATATTTCAAACCTATTCGCTCAATTCTTTTCCTCAACATTTTTACCTCATGACACAATCTATTCTTCCACCAACTCAAATGAAGCCAGTCCAATCCTTATCGCATCCTACTCTACTAATCTTCTTGAAATCGAATTCCTTATTAATTTACTCGATCCTAATGTCAGTCTCGGTCCTGATGGAATGCCAAATATATTTGTGAAATCACTCAGTTCCTCTATATGTTTTCTCTTATCCCTTATTTTCAACCTCAGCCTTAGCTCTGGTATCTTTCCCAATTATTGGAAAGATGCAAACGTTGTTCCAATCTTTAAAAATGGTAATCCGTGTATTGTTTCTAACTATCGTCCCGTATCTCTGCTCTCCTGTTTCCCTTAAACTGCTTGAACGCCTTGTACACAACAGACCTCCAGAATCATTGAGCTCAGTTATAAATCCGCAGCAACATGGCTTCCTGGAAGGCCGTTCCACTTCATCAAACTTACCTGAATTCACAGACTATATCGCAAAAGCTCTGGACAAACAGTACCAAGTGGATGCCATCTTTACTGACTTCTCCAAAGCTTTTGATTGTGTGAACCATTGTATTCTTTGCCAAAAGCTAGCCATGCTTGGTATCTCCGGTTCCCTACTCGCCTGGATCTCGTCGTATCTTTCCAATCGTTCGTGCCGTGTTGTTCTTAATGGAAAAGCTTCCTCTCCTTTTTCCCCATCTGCCGGTATCCCTCAAGGGTCAATCCTCGGGCCTCTCCTTTTCCTACTGTTTATTTATGATCTCCCCTCTGTAATATCCTCCTATATGCTGATGATTTCAAAGTATTTCGTATAATTAAGACTCTTAACGATTGTCAGTTTCTCCAAAAGGACCTACTTAATCTGTGTAGCTGGTGTTTGTCAAATTAAGATTAAGATGAGTTTTACTCTCAAAACAGTTATTTTAACGTACAACTACTCCCTTTGTGATGTTATTCTCTCTTCAGTGGACTCATGCAAAGACCTTGGTGTAATTTTTGATACCAAGCTCAAATTCGATATCCATAACCTTAGTATAACTGCCAGAGCATCAAAGACTTCCGGATTTATTCTGCGACATCTCCATAACGAACAGCATTCCTACCGCTGTTCGTTTATTCTCCTGCCTTGTTCGCACATTTCTTGAGTACTGTTCAGTTGTGTGGTCTCCTCGACAACAGTATTTAGTGACCTCACTAGAAACTGTCCAGCGAAAATTCACCAGGGTTTTGTTCTATAAATTTAATTTGCCGTATGAATCGTATGATCGTCGGTTGTCTATACTTCGTCTTTCTTCTTTGTCGTCACGTAGAAAGTTTTTAGATCAATGTTTCCTATACAAACTGTACCACCATCATATTGCATCCGATCTTAGCGACGATTTGCACTTCAGGCAGATTGCACGTAATACCCGTTCCAGTAGTCTTCCGTATGCTCGGACAGAACTATATTTTCACTCATTAATGCCGCGAATCATCAAGAAACATAATGAGCTCGAGCTTGGATCATCTTACTTTGATTTGCAAAATAGATTTCGAACTTTGGTAATTACGAATTCCATTTAATTAATAATAATACTGTATGTAACTTTTAAATTTTAAATTATTATATTCTATTTTCATATTGTTTCTTGGCAAGTAATAACATTTCTACTCAAATTTGCACTTACTTTCTTCAAAATTATTAAGTTTTTAAGTCTATTTTGTAATTGGACTTCTTAGTCTGTGAAATGGATGAATAAATAAATAAATAAATAAGTGGATTGTTACCTAAGTCGCAAATTAAAGCTACAAACAACGTTGCCTATGACTGAAATCTTAATTGATCACAAAATGGTAGTTTCTATCGCAAATCAAATCAAGATTATGTGTGACAAAACTAAGGAAGTAACTGATACCACCCACTGTGACTCTCTTCTCTATCAAACCCTAGCACGAATGTTGAGTCTGTCAAAGGCTTTGAATCAACTGATTCAGCTTAGTTATCACTGAAACAAGAGGAAGAGAGGACTGCTGGGGAAGCTCTTGACCACCGCCTTTGGAGTTAACGACGAGGTGTATACAGACGTTGGACAACAACATAGCGCCTAAAATGCTCTTTCACAGACAATAAATCATAAAGTACTTTTCCTGAGCTCCAAAATTAACCACTCAACGTTCATCCTAGAATCCAAATTCTTCTTCTCCTTCTTCGTAGCACTACAGCCCCTCTTGGGCCTTCGCTTCCTGCAAATAACGCCTCCAACTGTCTTGGTCCATTGACCGTCACTTCTTATTTCGATGTCCGAGCATCGATGAACTGTCTTCGTTAGACCAGTGTTTCCCCGGTTTCTCCACTGGTCTCCGGCCTTCAGTTCTCCAAACATGTACCTTTTTGGATATCCGTTGTTCATCCATACGTTTCATGTGTCTTACAATCGTTGAGACCTCCGGTTCATCGAAAATTTCCACAGCGCACGATTATATCGAATTCACCATTGGTGTAGCTTCGCTCCAATTATTCACCTCAGAACCCGATGCTCAAAATATTAGCGGGTGCTTGGGTTAAGGTCCATGTTTCACACCCATAGCAAGTCTTATCGCAGATTTGTATATTTGGAGCTTTGTTTTCCTGTGTATGCAGCTGATCTTCAAGATCGTCAAAATTGAATAAAATATTTTAATTTGCGAGCTGTATTCTCCGGCGTATTTCGTTTCTTTCGTTACCTGTTCTCGTTATTTTAGCGCCTAGATACACAAATTCGCCCACATTTTTGGCATTATATTTGCCAGGTGTGATATTTGTGTATTTGAGGTATTTTTTCTCAACTGCGTCATGAGCTCTGTTTTATTTTTATTGATTTGTAGCCCTACTAGTTTTGCTACGCTGTCGAGTTTCAGGAAGAGTTCTTTGGCAATTGTTAATGACGTTGAAAAAATGTTGAAGTCGTCCGCATAGGCTACTACTTGGCTCGACTTGTGTAGTAATTTATCTCGTGTATCGACAGCTAGCTTCCTTATGACGTACTCTAGAGCCAAATTGAATAGCAATGGGGCCAGCCCATCTCCTTGTTTTTGTCCAATATTTGTGTCAAAGGCATCGTTGAGTTGGTTATTGATGCGGACTTGCCAGATCGTCGACGTCATTGTCATTTTGGTAAGACGGACTAATTTAATTGAGATGCCAGAGGAAAGCATTATTTGATATAGTACGTTACGATCAATATTGTCGTATGCTTGCTTAAAGTTAACGAAAATTTGGTGCAGTCTATGTTGAACCCCAGCATTTTTCAAGTACTTGCTTGACTGTGAACAATTGGTCTCTTGTCAATCTACCTGTACTAAAACCACCTTGATACTCCCCAATAATACTGTTGGCGTATGACCCGAATTTATTTTCTGAGATTTTTGAAAATATTTTGTAGGCCGGACAAAGTAGTGATATGCCTCTCTAATTTTCGCGCTGTAGCTTGTCACTTTGTTCTTTCGGCATATATTCTTGCTGCCAAATATGCTGGGTGACTTTGTCAATAGCTTGATGAACACTACTGCCACCATATTTGATGAGCTCCAATGGAATCTCATCGATGCCTGGCGCTTTATTATTCTTTTGGGCCTTGACAATGGAACAAACTTCATCCAGAGTTGGTGGGGTCAATTGAACCTATGGATCCCAATGCTCTGGAGCTGTGCGGAGAATTAAGAAGGTTCTTAAAATATGATGCTCATCTTTCCTTAACCTTGGTTTCTTCAGCGATGATATTGCCGATGTCAGCACGACAGAGCGTATTTTTGGGCTGATAACCACGTTTCAGGCTTTTCACTACTTTGTATGCTTGTTTTGTGTCGTTGCTTGCGAGATTTACGTCTATACTTCTCAATTGGTCGTCATAGTATTTTCTTTTCTTAGTTCTAATTTTCTTATTCGCTAGTCTTCTGCGATCTTCACAGTTTTCTCTCTTCGTCCTGGTTTTCTCACCTACGTATTCTTTGTACGCCTGATTCTTTTGATCGAACGCATTTAGGCATTCACCGTTAAACCAATCATTTCTCTTGCGCGGGGCCTGATGTCCGATCGTCTGTTCTGCCATGGTATTAATAGCCGCTTTCACTTCCATGCAGAGCTCGTTGCTTGTCTTTAACGATGCGTCTGATAAGATGGGAGCCAACTGATTGCCGAGGGTTTCCATGAAATTTTCGGCCTAAGACGCCGTTTGGAGCCTTTCGATGTCGAATTTTTGTAGCGGGCTGGTCTTCGCCGAATATCCCTTTGTCATTCGACATCGCTAGGTTAATTTGAGCAAGTAATGATTTGAGTAACAATTGGGTCCACGCTATGTACGGAATCTAAATTAAGTCAGATAAATCTGCAATTATCTCGTATTGCAGCTTCAGTGAATGAGATGTCGAAATGGTATGCTTCCATAGACCATAACAGGATCAGTCTGCATATCCTCCTATGTCATTGCTGGGGACTATTTATACAAGCTTGAGCCTAAATACTCCCGATGGCTGAATACCATACATGACAACGGACACATTTTGGACTTTGTCACGACACACAATATCGAAAGCATAATTGTGAGTGCAATGGTTAAAGTTCATTCCAGTTTGTATATAGTGAATGTTCCTTAGCCCCAGCTGCAAGTAGAAGCAGCGCCCTAACGGAATTCAGCTATACGGTTATCTACACGTCCTAGAAAAACCACTTTTTGAGCTTGTACATGTAACGGTGGCTCCACATATGATACGAAACAACACGTTCTCAATAGCAGCCTTTGATGCTTTAGGCTTGGCTGTTAACTTCAACGGCCAGGTATTTTTCACCATCAGAAAGGAAGAGCTAGATATTTGTAGCATCTTTAAGAAGCCCATTTACTTATGCACTCCGGCCATTGTGCATAATATAGATGTTTTGCCTTTGTTACCGGGGTTCACACTGGGATGCTTGGCCTTCCACACCCGAAATGGGCCAAGGTATAATATTATTGGATTGTAGATCTTGCTTAGAGTGCTGTGTGCGGGCATCGGCCTCACCCGGATGCCCCACTCTTACTTGTGGGCCGTAACCATTCTCGGCAAAGACGAAATTGCCTTACGTCTCGCGCGCGGTTGACCGGTTATTCGTCGTCGCATTCCCGCTGTAATCACTTTCGGTATGTTACCTAGGCCATTGACGCCTAATGAAGGTCAATCGCTCCTGCGTCTTTTGTTAACCTTGTGCTGTGGGAAAATAACCCGCCCAACAATACCGTAAAGCTAGCTTGCCAGCTCACTTACTTGTCCCCAGACAAGGCCATTTCCAGCGAAGCACTAATTCCGCTCGCTTAGATAGCAGACCACCACTGCAGTCCTATATGGACACATAAACAGCGCTATAAACACTACACTTGATTAAGAAAAGTTGATTTGGTATTTCGTCAAATCAATCATATTTAATAATTTGATTTTTCTAGGCTCATAACTCGCGTTTTGAAGTTGATTAGGTGCTACACCTAGTTTACAACATCCCTGATTATTGCTACACCATCACAATCTGTTTAATATTTTTCTAGCATTTGGTGACCCCGACATGATTCAAATTTTCGAATAATCAACTGATGTTTTTTTTCCATTATCGTAAAATTGCCTGACTTGTTTTCTTTGCTCCAATCATAAACTACGAATTTGTATTCACTTTTTTTGTGTTCACACCTTATTATAAAGAGAATAATTTAATTTTACAATCATGTTCAGCAAAACTCTTAATAAAATATTGCTTTTATAATTTTTTGTTTTTCGTAAATTGATGTTACATTGACAGCGGAGATAACCTGAAAGAAATATAAATACATTTTACATCAACCCTTACATACCTTATGACTCCTTCCTTTGGCAACGTCGGTTTGCTCGCCACAGCGATAGTAACGCTATCCAAAACACCATCAGCAAACGATTCATTTCGAATAAACTGACAAATCCTGGCATACAACACAGTAAAAGTAGCCGCGACCGCTACAATAAGTATCCATAACTCAGGTCTGGAAAAATGATTAATGTTTGAGATTTACTCGAAAAAGAACGAAAGATTTCCACTCTCTGCAACCAACGGCTCTATATTTAACTTCTCTCTTTACCAAAGATTTCTTTTCCCGCGATTAGCTTTTAAACATAATTTATGCGATAGATTTAGCGGAACGTTTTATATTTCATCCTTCCTTGCTTGGCTTGTCCGGAAATATAGAGCGTTGGATGATGATGTGGAAAAGTTTCCATTGGAGGGTAAACGTTTCGATTCAAGGAAATTTATGGGTAATATTTTAAGTAAAAAACTGATTTCGGTGTATCTTAACAGGTCATCAAGATTTCAATTACATTAAACCGCAATCTGATTAAAGATCCTTTGTATAAATAATCATAATTTGAAACCAAATCAATTTATCTTCGATGATTCAACAATAGATAAACCAATAACCGCATCATACACTTCCTTGGCAACAAATCAAATCTCAATGGAAACTTAATTATCCTTTTTACTTTACAAAAATATTCTCCCCTTGATTACCCAAAGCAATGGATCAAATTCAGCCAGACGGGTCGCTCTCCGGCTAATGGAACCACCCAATTTATATGCTCGAAAAAGTAACCAATGGAATGGTCCATTACCTGATTTCGCTCAATACTTGGGTACAGATTGCCAAATGCCATGTCAGCATCAAACGTCTACAAAGAGAAAGATAGAATCAAATCGTGAAAGGAAGAAGCTCCAAAAAAAGTAGAGAATAAACGAAATAGAGAAAGATTGTCTACAAGTTGTATGAAATTGTGAAAATATGTATATACACAGGATTGTTCCCAGTAAAGTTAAATTGGATTACTACAAAGAAGAGCAAGAAACGATGGATTGTAACACACTGTATTGAAAGTGAATCCTATGTCATTTCGTATCGAATTTCCGCGATTCTCGGAAGTAAACAAATGAAAGTGCTGGTTAGAATGAGTCAAATAAAAGATAGAGTGCAAGTGCTTGGATGAAAAATTTGACTAACGTTATTATCCTTCGTTACCATTGGGAGTAATGCTGTTAATTTTTTTCAGAGATTATAAACTTGCCTAAATTATTTTAAGTGCAAAAGTTTGGGTTCCTATGCTTTTGTATTGAACATTTAGTGGCAATTTTATTTTTTATTTAACTCTATATTATTTTAGATGTTTTGGTTCTAAGGTGATTGAATATTGGTAATATAATACAACAAGTAACAAGCTACTTAGGTTTGCGTTTGAGCACGTAGAAAATATTTGGACCATCTCTGGTAAAAGTCACGAAACTGGGATGCTTAGAGATGGATGAAAATGAATCTCTGAAAATATTTTCTTCAGAACATTCTTGTGGATTGTAAAATAGTTTTGAATAATCTGATCAAATAATTTGAGGTTGAATTTTAGGCTCAGCAATCTACCGTACAGGAATCAAAAACATGAAATTAATAATCTTGGATGCGTTTAATAAAACTAGTTTTTCATGTTTCTCAAGGTAAATTTAAAATATTGTTACATGTACAAATAATACTGCGAGTTACTGTCGCAATTGTTTTCACAACAATTAAGAACATCAACAAAATGAATTTACTCGAAACCACGAGAACCCACCAAGCATGATCAACATCTGAAAGTGAGTCACTGCTCCATTCATGACGCTGCTGGAATGTTCCCGCTAATTCACTAATATACGAGAACTGAGTTGAATGATTAGAGACCCTATATAAAGGCGAGCTGAATGAATGGGGGAATCATTCATTCAACCGGGATAGTAAAAACGGCGATAGTGTGTGGAAAGCGATATTGATCGAGTACTAGTGAAGTGATTTAGAAGACAATTGCGATAAGAAATTTATGGACAAGTGTTAGACTTTTTATAGTGAAAATTAAAATTAGTGAAAGTGTTAAATTGATTATTGTGCATTTTTGTAATTAAATAAACTCTTTTAACTTAAATTAAAAGGCATTGCGTTTTCACTTTCCCGGAACATTAAAACTATTGGCCGCGAACCATAGCACGCGGCAATATTAACAACAAACATTAATCAATGATATATTGACGATTTCGTTGGATAAGCTTTTGCCATCTTTGGGTAAGTTGAAAAACTCCACACGTTTGAAGAAACATTGGTTTTTAGAAGTGAAGAACTGGCCCAACTCATATTCAACAGCTTGATTGGAATCAAAAGGTTTCAGGGAAAATGTAAGGCCCGAAGACACCAAAATCGCCACTAAAGTAGTACGACCAACGCAGTCGGGTCGAATTCAGAGCAAGGCCCGACAGTAAAGAAGCATCCTGCGACACTGTAAAGAAAGTCCTCCGCAAAATGCAACTAAAGCCTCACTGGAGCTAATGGCAAAACCAAAATAAGAAACATTGATTACGTCACGGACCTGGCTAAGGTAGAAGAGGCCATCAAAAGGGAGTTCCCCAGCGTGGGAAGGATCAATACGAGGATGACGCCAAAAAAACCATAGGGGAGAATGCATGGCCATCATTGACTTGACCGAAAAGGACACCAAACGATTTCTGAATAAAGAGAACGTAATATTAATGTGAGTTTTCTGCAGGATACGGCGAAGAGTAACGCCTCTTCAATGTTTGAAGTGCCTTGATTTTGGTCACACCGCACAAGTATGCAAAGGACCCGATAGGAGTTCCCTATGTTACAAATGTGGTGAAGTAGGACTTAAATGCAAAGAGTGTTCAAAGGAGGCACACTGTATTTTTTGCAAGGATGCTGATCCATGACCGAGTCTTGGGCACTTGTTGGGATCAGGGAAATGTCGAGTTTTCCAGGAAGCCATAGCCAAGGCAAAATCAGAACTTCGATGACCCTCATCCCGTAACTAAACTTACGCCGCAGTTCAACCATCCAAACCTGCTTGAGCAGTTTGCGAGGGTTACGTGAGCCGACTTTTTGCTGCTGAGTGAGCAACACCATGATAAAAACTGGTACTGCCGCCATCTGGGTTCGGAACAGTGATTTTCAGGCGGGGGGTTGTGGATGGTTTCTTGTGGGTTCGGTGCTCAGGGACCACTTCCCTTATTACGTACGTAATAACGAATCCTAGAAATGGCGTAAATACCGCCGTATTAGCTGCAAAGGAACCATAACGTACGTGACATTCGCCTCCGAGTGCTTAGTACAGAGTAAGCACAATTGGAAAGTATTGAGATCCATGATGTTGTCTCCCGACGTCTGTGCCCTCGAATTTCTACAATTGTGTAGAACATGTGAAGAATGAACGTCGAGAAGTTCGTCGAGATGCTCACAGCATATGCTCCGCTGCAGGGAAATTCGCAGAAGGTGGAAGAACTCGCAGCTCAAGAAGTGGTGAACTCAACTTTGGGCATCAAGACGACTGCTTTCAGCGCTTCTAATCCCTCGTCAAAAACCCCGGCACGGCAACGCCCCAGTGTACTGATGGTGGTGAAATTGCTGATAAGCGAAGGGAGTGTCACAAGCATCGGCATTATACTCAACGGTAAGTACGCCAGGAAATACCTTCGCAAATTGATTTACAATAGCAAGGCAAGATCTAGTGGACAATTTGACTAAGAATCGATGGGGCCTTGGCTACAAGCTAGTTATGCGGAAGCTTGGTGCTCTACGGACGCCTTAGATACATGATGCGGAAAAGATCGACAAGAAAGTGTAGGCACTTGTCCCCACCCATCCCGTCCATGTTGATGCTGTCCACGATGAAACAGCAATCGAGTATCCACTCTTCACACAGCCAGAACTGGAAGAGGTAGTTCTTTCACTGAAAGCGAGGAAGGCTCCAGGCCCAGCTGAGGTGTTGCATCTAGTCTATCACCGTTTTCTTGACTTGCTGCTCAGCACATTCAACGCTTGCCTACGGGACGGGGTTTTCCTGGTTCGATGGAAGGAGGTGAGGCTCGTGCTGATCAGCAAGGGGAAGGGAAATTCCGGATCGCCATCTACATACCGCCTGTTATATTGTACATGCTAGACACTACTAGGAAAGTGCTAGGGAAACTTATCTAGGAAAGACTCATTGACCCGATTCGTGCTGCTAGGGATCTTTTGCCTGGGCAATATGGCTTTAGAGGAGAACGTTCACCATTGATGCAATTGTAGACGTGGTGAGCGTGATCTAAAAGGCAGAGGCATATAGCCACACCAAGCGACGGATCATCCTGTTGATGACACTCGACGTTAGGAACGCCTTCAACTCCGCTAGATGGGTGGATATTGTGAATACGCTGAAAACCCCTTCAACGTGGATTCTGAGGGAGTACCTGAAGAACTGAAGCCTGCCTTACAACATGACACAGGGCCAACGAAGGATAGAAATTACATCGGGTGTTGCCCAGGGATCTATTCTTGGTCTAGACTTAAGGAACGTGTCTTACGAGGGTCACTGCGACTGGAAATGCCAGATGAGTTGCGTTGTGGTGCTGTTCGCTGGAAGTATCGTTGAACAAGTGCATCTTATGTAAGGTCTACTAATGCGCCAAGACCGAGACTGGATGACTGCTCGCTGGTTGAATTTAGCCCTGGAGAAAACTGAATTGGTTATCTTGACAAAAGAGAGAATCCCTAGAGTAAGGATGATTAGTATTGGAGACGTAATCATCGGATCAAAGCCAGCAGTGAAGTACCTGGGGCTACTGATAGACTCGAAAATGAGTTACCTTCAACAAATCAGAGCAGCGGCCAAGAAGGCTACTTCAGAATTATCGTCTCTGAGTTGGCTTGTCGCCAACAACAGGGGACCGAACCCATCAAGAAGTCGTCTCTAGATGAGCGCTATAGGGTCAGTGCTACTATACGGAGCAGAAATATGGCGCAACGCTCTCAGTAAGGAGTTCTACCGAAAACGCCTTTTCTCTGTACCGACAGGTACAGAGAAGAGGAGCACTGAGGATTGGATCTTTACATCTGACAGCTTCCAATCTGGTGGTGAGAGTTATTACAGGCTTGATACCTTTTGCCCTCCTTGCTAGAGAGCGCGGTGCTATTTACCTGCTTGAAAACGAGGGCGCGATGGAGGCGCTTGTTTGTCCATGAGGAGAGACAGCGCTCACTCAAGATTGGTAGTAGTCTCAGGTAAATTGCATGAAGGGAGGGCGGGCTGCGTGCCTCATCCCGGATGTGAGATCGTGATTAAATCGAAGGCATGTTGAGACTGACTTCTATCTGACCCACCTTTTGAGTGGGCATGGGTGCTTTCAGTCTTACCTGCACAGGCTATATTGTAATGAACGGTAGATATATAGAATGTCCGTTCAGGACTGCAGCGATAGTCTGCTGCCTCAGCGGAAGAGGAAGTTAAAATTCGCCGAGATTGCTCTTGGCTGGGGACGCGTGAATGCGCTGGCAGGCTAGCGTTTTATGATAAATTAAATTACATCCATAGGCAATAGAAAAATATTATAAGTGCAATCTGTAAAGAACGGCCAAAATATTTTATAACCTGTTCAAACAAAACAAGGAACGTTAATTTACGTAGACTTGCGAACATAAGCAAATGTATATCCTATTTGTGCTTGTTTAATCTTTCTAATGCATGCAATAGGGTTGAAGTGGAATTTTTAAATAGTCCTTCTTTGAAATATTTTAGTCAATTACTTAATACTTTAATTTCTGCTTACTCCCACTAATTAAACTAAAACTACTTTGTGTGTGAACACACTTCGCAAAATTTTCTTCATCAATGAGCGGATATTGTCCCAGATGTAAATTGCTAAATTTTCTATTGTAGTAGCAGTGTCATTGAAAAATTGGACGTCCTTGTCCAGATTTTTGAGGTACAACATCTTGAAAATCACTTTCTCCATATGATGCTTTAATTCCACGATATTCATGACCATGCCGCTCTTTGGACAAACCCGTGCCCGTACGGTAGCTTCCACGATATAATTATGACCGTGACCATTCTCCCGATTGCATTTTTCATATATTTCGAGATTGTCGTCGTCACTTAAATGTTTACTATGCAAACGATGTGCCACACTGAAATGCTCTTTTCGTGTGAGATAAACAATGATTCACTAAGATGTGATGTTCATCCACTTCACACGGCACGAATCAAATGGCCACAAAATGTATCGAATTGCAAAAGCGTTCCATCTTACAAAATTTCGACAATTTGTCCGTGGTTTTTCACGTTCTCCCGTCCAAACAAATGCAATTTTTCTTAGGAGCACTATTCCGCAGGGAAATGGGAATGTATTGGAGTTAGAAGGGTGAATGGGCGAAAATGGTTTTCAATTTACACTATCGAATTTTATACCCAGTCTTTTAAATGATTTTGACGGCACTTTTACCAATACTTTTCATAACGCACGTATTTTACACGGCGGCTGTGTGCCCAACTCGTCTTTCTCGAGTTGCGGCTGTAATCGACTTCTCGATCCGTCCCAGAAATTCCCGACTTTTCTTCTTTTCATTACCGTGCACACGGTAAATCGCATCAACTGCTGACTCAGCCACGTGCCATTGCCTTCGGTCATGTAATACACCGTTGGGGTGCACTAAATCAGTAGTCCCATGCTCAAAATTTTAATTGGCAGATTTAAAGTTTTTTTAAGAAAAATTAACTGAAGTAAAGAAAAACGAAAAAAGATTCTAAATATTAATAAAAGTTAAATCTCATGAGAAATATAATTAAAGGAAAAAGGTTTAAATTCAATATGAAGGAAAATCGATATAAAATTACATTTAATAATAATAAGAAAGTAAACTATTTTACAAATGACGACTATGAATGGAAGTAATTAAATATTTTCCCAAATCTGCCATTAAAATTTTCAAGCAGTTTGTTTGTGTGACTGCTCGATTACTACAATATCCTCCAGTCATTCCCCGATGAGATAGCTCAATACCACACTTTGCGTTGAAATCACCCAGAATTATTTTCGTGTTGTTGGTAGGCAATGAGTCAAATTGTTTTTCTAGGTGATTGTAGATCGTTTCCTTCGTCCTTTTCTTCGGTCGAAGCATGATTTTGAAGAATTCCGCTTCTATGCGGATCGCACACAACCTTTCATTAACTGCGTTAATATCAATAGCGTGCGATTTGAACTACCTATCCACAATGAAGGCTACTCCGAATTCTCATTTTCCAGTAGGCTTCCAACTTTTGGATATTGTGTGCGGTCTCACGTCTTGAATATCATTTCCAGTCCAGTGCGTTTCCTGGATTGTCAGTATTTTTAATTGATATTGACTGGCCTATTGTTAAAAAGTCCTTAAGAGCGCCAGGATGATTAAGTAATCTGACATTTCACGATCCAATCCCATAGTCATTTTTCCGTTTGCTGGGTCTTTGTGGAAAGTCCAATCAATTCCGAAGCCCTTTGACAGGTTTCGAAAATGTTTAGGGTTTCCCACGGACGGGGAGTTAGCCCGTGGTCCAATCTCCATTTCGGTGGTATGGTTATTACTTCGATCCTTTAGCCTGTTACGTTCCCGTAAAGGTAGATGTATTCACAGTTATTAGCATTTCTCAGTATTTGATGTCCCATCATTGGGGAACCAGTAAGCCCAATGTGCGACCCTGAAAACATTTACTACCATTTATCATGGGGTTCAGGATGCGGAATCATGGAAGCTGTTGGTTGGGGAAACAAGGGGTTCTCTCCTGGGACAGTCTACGGCGGGGCTGGGTATCATTGGAAAGGTCTCAACGAGATATTTTTCAAAATTATTTAAAGCTACCTTATCAAGACCGAAGGAGGCAAGCAAAGGGGTGAAGGACGCAAGTTTTACGTATAATCCCCCCGCCTCTTGCGATTGGGCACCTTCCATCCGAAAAATCTGGAAATAATCATGAAGCTAGGCCTTTATGAGTAAAATAATAGCTTATATGTCAGAAGTCAAAATTCGATAGATTTTGTTACTAATAGTATGATTTATCAATTTTATATCATCTTGCATAACCCCACACCGGTACCCTAAATACAGTAAAATTTGATACACAAATGGTTATTTATAAGGTTGGCAGGATCTTAAAGTTTCGAGAAGATCGAATTGTATTTAACGAAGTCATAGCGGTTTGAATTTTCCGGTATTGCAATGCAACAATATGCGCTGTATTACTATGGAACTTTGCTATGGAGCAATATGCGCTTTTTACTGACTCAGGCACTACTGGTTTGCTAGGGTTCACATGAACGTTTCAGGAATGTTAGCTATAATGAATATCTTTTTGGATTTGTTCAACTAGTGTCATTAGTAATTGTAAAACATAATATCGGCTATTTTAAATGAAAAGATTGAATAAATTTATGTTACATATTTAACGTTTGATTGAATTTATCAATGAATGGCTGAAGATGAGCACCTACAATTTGGAGAGGAAACAAGGCGAGTAAGTAGGAGAGTGCTTTCATTTTTGAGGCATTTGTTGCCCTTGAACTCAGAAAGATCTACCTTCATAATTTTTTTCAGATTTTCGCGATGGGAGGATACACAAATATTGTTCGTACATTTTCCCTCCCCTTGGAAGCCCTAATGCAAAAAATGACTTTTTTCAGATTCTGAAAATGTTAAGACCATTCATTTGACACTCTTCTCGACTGCATTTGATGAAAAAATTGTTTAAGGCCCACTTCTTTATATGTGGGTTCCCCCCTGAACAAATTTTGAAATATGTATTTGGTAAAACCTTATCTTTTGAGAGGCAACTAATTCTGACATTTTCACAAAGTTTGAGCTGTATAGCTTCTATAGTTTCTCAAGAAACTTCTATTGACGTACAGATAGATAGTCAGACGAACGTGCAGATTAAAAGGCAGGCAGAGAGGACGTGAAACTAATAAAAGTACGATTTAGCAATTTCGTCAGTAAAACTGTATTAAAATCGAAAAGGGGGGTGCAACCAGTTAAGACCGATCAAAAAATCGACTTATTTTGTATTACAGAAATTGTTAGTATAACTATTAAAAGAATATGTGGTCAAAATTTGAAAGCCAAATTCGCATTATACCTTATGCTTTGAGCATTTAAGTGACCGCCCGTCGGTTTGGCGTCGAAGTGCAGTAGTAAGAACTGACCGGTCGCTCAGGGGCCCTTTTTCAGTTACCTGCCTCAACATCGCTGCACTAAGGAATAATAGAGAGAGGGGCCTTTCGGCAGATGTTGTTGTTTGACCCGGGGTAGAACTTTTGCGAATGTTTACGATATTTCGACACAGTGTCGATTTGGCTAGTTCAGCTCCGGCTTTCCTACCAAACGTTGTCAAAATGTCAGCGTATCCGAAAGGTTCCCGTGAGTGTAACGAACGACGTGATAGACCACGTAAGAGATCTTTCCATGGAAATCAACACACCAGAAGTGAGTCGAGTGTCAGTAAAGATGATGGAAGTGCGAGCGCAAAAAAGCTTTCGACTGCTACAAGTGATAATGTAATTGTGAATCCTTTACATTATTATAGGCTTATCGAATTTTTCACTGCTTTCACTGCTTTGTCTGAAATTCTTATTTGTCGACATTGTAAACTGAAAGTGAATTTTCAAGAAGCTGGAAAATGTGGCCTTGGTTTCAAGCTTGTTGTCAATTGCCACTGTGGATCGAAACTAATCAAATCAGGTCCTTTACTCAACACTGGATTTGAGATAGATCATAGGATTGTATGTGTCATGCGGCTCCTTTACTCAACACTGGATTTGAGATAGATCATAGGATTGTATTTGTCATGCGGCTCTTAGGTGTTGGCAGACAGGGACTGAACTTATTTTGTAATTGCATAGACATTGGTAGCAGTACGGCTGAAGAAACTGACAGCAGAATTTGCACTCACATCGACGCCGCTTCGAGAAAAGCGTAGGAATTCTGCTGTAAGAAAACTGTTGAAGAAAAAATGAACGAAAACGGGAGACCTATTCTGAATTTGAAAATATCTGGTGATGGAACATGGAAAAAAATGAAGATTCAAATCACATTTTGGTACAACAACGCTCATCGGATATTACTCCGGAAAAGTCATCGATCTGGTTGTATCAAGCTCTTACTGCCAATTATGTATATATTGGAAAGACAAACCGCAAAATCCAGCAGCATATCTAAAATGGAAAAACGATCATGACGAAGAAAATTGCATAAAAACACATGAAGGCTCCGCAGGAAGCATGGAGGTGGAATCTGTGAAAATGATGTTCTTGAGATCGGAGGAACTGTATGGTCTAAAATATGGTAATTATACAGTTGTCAAAAGTGAATGCATAGGCCATGTTAAGAAAAGGATGGGAACTAGGCTCTGAAACGTCAGAAAAACTAAAAACCTGGGCAGAAAAGGAAAGTTGACAAAGGCTTTGGGGAAAAGGCTCAGCACGTATTATGGCTTAGCGATTCGAAGAAATGTAAACAGCGTCACAGACATGAAGAAGGCTACTTTGGCAACTTTTCATCACATCATATCCACAGATGACAATCCACAAGACGACAATTGTCCAGAAGGAGAAGACAACCGGTGCAAGTGGCAGAAAGCTAAAGCACTTGGAACACGTTCAAAAATAACTTCTTCCTAAACACAAAGATTTGCCGAGGGATGATTCGCGGACGAGATGTTTAAGCGGTAATACGCAGAAAGAAAATGAAAGTTTTAATTTCGACCGTTTGGCGATTGGCTCCAAAGAACCTTCATGCTGGCCTAAAAATAGTCGAGGTTGCAGCATTCTTGGCCACTGCATTATTTAATGAAGGAAATTCAGCCCTTCTTATTTAGATGAAGGAGTTACAACTCGTAGTTGGCTAGCAAAGCTTCAACTTTACCGAAAACATGGATAGACAGAATGGGCGTAACTCGTTGGAGATGAAGGAAGCTCGTAATGGATCGTAGCAGCTTTTGCGTATTGACGTCTTTTAAATCGCTCCTGTCAAAAGTTTTCAAAAATTAAATTGGCGCTTCCATCACGAAAGAGCGTGGTTTTGAGCTGATAACCACGTTTCAAGCTTTTCACTACTTTGCATGCTTGTCTTGTGTTATTGCTCGCTAAACTTACATCTATACTTCTCACGTGGTCATCATAGTATTTTCTTTTCTTAATCCTAATCATTTTATTTGCTACTCTTCTGAGATTTTCATAGTGTTCTCTCTACGTCCTGGTTTTCCCACATACGTATTCTTTGTACGCCTGATTCTTTTTATCTAACGCATTCTGGCACTCATAATCGAACCAATCATTCCTCTTGCGCCGGGCTTGATGTCCGATCATCTGTTCTGCCACGGTTTTGATAGCTGCTTTCACTTCCACCCAGAGCTCCTTGCTCGTCTTTAACGATGCGTCTGCTAAGATGGGAGCCAGTTGGTTGTCGAGGGTCTCCGTGAAATTTTCGGCCACAGACGCCATTTGGAGCCTTTCGATATCAAATTTTTGCAGCGGGCTGGTCTTCGCTGAATATACCTTTGACACACGACATCGATAGTTTAATTTGAGCAAGTAATGATGTTGACGAATCCGAACCATCTTTAAATGTTCGCGAAGTATTGGGTCGTAATGACTGATCAGTTCTAAAATCCCCAATAATTTGCATTGTTCCGTTCTGATTGCTATCAGCTCTGAATGATAGGCCCATTTCGCCAAGAAACAAAATGGTGTCTAGGATTTGACATAAAATTTCGTGTCATTTTCTAGTTTCACTGATAATCTATTCATTCAGAAGTGTATCAATTGAAGTTTCCTCTTAAAGTCAAATCTGCAACGGGCGCCATTGAACGTAGCACTGAATCTGGTCTGGATTATTTTTATGAACTTATCATACAGTTTTTTCCAAGCTCGGGTTTTTGAGTACCCTGTAGGGCAGCAAAGTTGTGAACGATTGAAGGGGTTAGTACTTAACCAACGACAAGGTAAGCAATACAAAGCGTTCATAAGGCTACTCCAAACCAACCAATCTCGCTCCACCTTGTCCCTATTTGGCAGTCTTCGATAAAGCGAGACGGAAAATGGCTTATCGTTACGATCACGTGGAATAGAAGATGGCATCTTTTGGTTACCTTGACAAATCATATCGTTCACCACGCTGTAGTGGACAAATTCAGTACATACAAAGCCAATAACATAATCATAAAGATACAGCTGTTCTTCTTTGGTCCTTCGCATGGATTGTATTTCCATTGACGATAAACCATGTTCAACGTCGATTTCAGGGTTTTCAGTTCCCAAGTTTTAAATAACTACGTCATTGTTTGCAGCTGCCGTTAATTCGTCTCTTTCTGAAAAGACGGATAAAACGTTGTTTTCATAGCTAAGAAATGCGCAAGATCTTAAAGCGATAAATCATAAAATTAAATGTAAATCATATAAGTATGAGTATTGCCGTAACCACTCTATTTTGGAATACGTCAATAAACTTCGTGCTGCTGAATCGACCATAGTCTCACTACTGGACGCTTTTAATAACCTGCATGGTAAGTTGGAGGTTGCTAAATCTGAAACTTCCAAATTACTAAAAGTTGCTGATGTGGAACAGCCTACGACATCGCCGAAACTTCCTGAATTGCCTTCTGTACCTGAATTGCTTTCTGTACGTGATGCTTCTCCTGCTCGTGTAAAGATTACCATGAGAAGTATGGCTTCCGGTCAAAATCAGCGTCAGACGTCTCATCAGATTCATTCTTCCTCATTGCAACAAAAGTCTCAACAAGGTAAGAGTTCATCTGAATCTATCCAAGAGAGACAGTACGAATCTACTGATGATGAGGATCCTCTCTTAATTGTATCACCTCCTATTCGAGTTTTCGTCTCGCGTTTTGGCCCTTCAACTACTACTGACCAGATTTTAAACTTCATTTGTCGGAAGCTGCGTAGATCTCCAACTATTCTCAATTGTCGGAAATTAACGGACGAAAAACGTTATTTATCTTCTTTCAAAATTGACATCTCTGCGGACGCCTCTATCATCTTGAAATCGGAGTTCTGGCCCAGTGGAGTCTTCGTGAAGGAGTTTGTTCCTGATAATAGGAAATTTCGGAAGCGAAGACAACAAACAGTTTCTATTGACCAATAGTATCAAGAAAACTAACCATTTGAAATGTTTCTACCAGAACGTTAGAGGACTTTGAACCAAGCTTCCAGATTTTTTAACAGCCTGTTCTCTTGCAGATGATGATATTATTTGTATTTCGGAATCTTGGCTGAACGATTCGGTGAGTGACCTTGATTTGTCTGTTGTACATAGTATCTTCCGTCGTGATCGCGATTCTAGTGTGTCTTCTAAGTCAGACGGTGGTGGAGTTCTTATTGGTGTCAAGCATTGTTTTTCGTCTACTGCATGTTGTGACTTTCCGCCCTCACCCCCGATTGAATGTATTTTGGTGAGAATTTTCCTTAGCCCTGGTTCTTACTTGTTAGTGTCTTCCATTTATATTCCTTGTAATTCCCCATTGAACATATATGTCACTTTTTTTAATGAACTGGCTAACTATATTCTAACTAATTTTCCTCAAGACTTTCTTCTCTTATGCGGTGATTTTAATGCACCAGTCATTACCTGGAACCTCACTGAACTTACAAGTATTATGTCAAATAGTCAACTTTCTAGTTCTTTTGCGTCATTTCTGTCTTATTGCTCCCTCAATCAAATAAATTGTTTCCCTTATATACATAATCGGTTCCTTGATCTTATTTTCATTAGCTCTTCCCTTTCAAATAATATGTCTATTTCTTCCGCTGATCCATATGTTCCGTCTGACCCCCATCATCCTCCTTTGAGTATTGAGTTGTATTTTCCCGATATTCGGTGCAAAAAATCAACCCTCCCTCTGTCTTTTAATTTTAAGAAAGCTAATTTTGAAGCCATATCTAATGCCCTCAGCTCGGTAATTTGATCGAATTTTTTCTCTGGCCTATCCTGTGATGACACTACTTCCAAGTTTTATCATCTTCTGAATCAGTTAATAACTGATTTCACACCGGTCCGTCGTCAAAAAAAACTGTCAGACGCTGCTTGGCTAACCTCTGAGGTTTGTCGTGCTATAAAAAGCAAAGAGAGAGCCAGAATGAAGTTTAAATCAGATGGGTCTGCTGAAGCTCGCGATGATTATTTTAAACTACGCTCCATCGCCAAAACTGAGATTAAACGAGCTCTCCATAATTATTATGCTTCAATCGAGCAATCCTTGTGCAGCAATCAACCTAAACCATTCTGGTCGTACATTCGCTCTCTTAAGTCCTCTCCCTGTAAACCTGACAATGTTTTCTTTGGCAACTTAACAAGCTCCACTCCTGAGTCTGTTCTTCAACTGTTTGCAAACTTCTTCTCCTCTTCATTTAGTACTCCACCAGCCGTGTGTAACTTTTCTCCCAACTTTTCCCATCCTAAAATCCTGTCTAGCTTTTTGATAAGTCCCTCTGAGACCGAGACGGTCATCAACAGTTTAAATGGATGCATTGGCCCTGGCCCTGATGTAATTCCCTGCTTTTTCATTAAATCCCTTTCCTCTGAACTGTCTCTTCCCCTTTCAATTTTGTTCAACTTGAGCTTATCTTCAGGCGAATTCCCTGGCTGTTGGAAAGTAGCATATATCACCCCAATTTTAAAGTCCAGCGATCCCCGTGATGTTTCCAATTATAGACCTATATCTATTCTGTCTGGTTTTCCCAAAATCCTTGAAAGAATTTTGCACGCCAAACTTATCCCTATTTTATCTCCTTTACTTTGTAATCAGCAACATGGTTTCATTCCAGAAAAATCAACTACCACTAACTTATTGGAGCTCTCGGATTTTGTTGCCAGAGCGCTTGACTCTCACGCGCAAACGGACGTCATATATACTGATTTTCACAAGGCTTTTGATACAGTGCCACATTTTATACTACTCACTAAGCTAAAATATTATGGTTTCCCTGAAAATTTGCTTTCCTGGTTCGAATCTTACTTAACTTCCCGTTCTTGTTGCGTTCGTTTGCAAAAATTAAACTCTTCTTACTTCTTCCCAATTTCTGGTGTTCCTCAGGGTTCTATTCTTGGTCCACTCCTGTTTGTTTTATTCATAAATGACCTTCCTTCTAGTTTAAATTCCTCATCCTTGCTTTATGCTGACGATATGAAACTCTTCAGGCGAATTGAAAATGTTGATGATTGCAGAATTCTCGAAGATGACTTATGTGTTCTTAATGATTGGTGTCGCTTGAATAACCTTGACTTAAACATCTCTAAATGTCTAGTTATGTCTTTTTCATTGAAACGTTGTCCCCTTTTGTTCAACTATTCTATTAATGACTTACCCCTCTCTCGTGTTACCCAAACTAAAGATCTTGGAGTTATTTTTGATTCCAAACTCAAATTTGACATTCATATTCAGCACATCACGAATAAAGCTGCGAAGATGTCTGGCTTCATTTTTCGACATGTTCACATATTTCATGATATTCATTCTGCTACTTTACTAAACGTCTCCCTTGTTCGAAGTATCTTAGAATATGCTTCCCAAGCCTGGACGCCTCACCAAGATTATCTTATTTCTTCTCTTGAGACTGTCCAGAGGCGATTTACTAAATTTTTGTTTTATAAATTCAATTTTCCTTATCATTCCTATCCTGATCGACTCTCCATTCTTAATTTACCCACCTTGTGTTCTCGTCGTATTTATTTAGATGAATGTTTTCTATTTAAACTTCATCATCGTCTGGTTAATTCGCGGCTAGCAAATAATATTCAATGGCGGATCCCTGTTAGGAATACTCGCACCAGTCAGTTACTAATTACTCCTTTCGCACGAACTGACATTTATTATCATTCAGCCATGGTGCGTCTTCCCAGAGTGCATAATAATCTGGAACTTGGTTCATTTCCTCATTCAATTTTCATTTTTAAATCGCTACTTAAATCTAAAATTCTTAACATGTAATTCTTTCTAAAACTCAATTTTTTTTCTATTTTGCTATCTTTCATATTAGTTTACGTTCTGAATTTTTCTATATCTTTCTTTTGTCTTTTGTTACTCTGTTTATATTTTTTGATTTTAAACCTTGTAAGTGGGCCTCTGGCCTGTTAGGTTTGTTTTGTAAAATAAAATAAAAATAAAATAAAATATAATCAGCATACTGAGAACCGTTAACTGTTCTAACAATCAAGTTTTCGGGTCCGAAATTGTATCCGAAGAGGATTCTTTGCTGTTTAAAATGTTCGTTTTCTTTTTTGTCTCACTTCAAGCGTCCTTTGTGCTTTTGGGCTCCAGACTTGTGCTTAAACATAATGCATCGAATATGAAAATTTTATTTTTAATCACCTTTGATTTTGCTTAATGATATATAGCTAGAGGGTTTATGAAATATTGAACAATTTGCTAAATTTGTAATTTCTGTTGTCTTAAAGTTTGAAAAAATTTCTTACCAAGAATCACTTTCATCTCTACAAAATTTAATAACAACTGAGTGATGAAAAACACAATAAGAAAATTTTTTCTCACAACTCGCGAATAGAAAATTTAAATTTGGACGTATTTTGGAAGGAGAGTAGAATTCGATCTATTACCAGACTTTATTTTACTCTGTCAACGTCACTTATATCAAAACTCTCGATCTGCCATTTGATATTTCGACATGATGTCAACAAACAACATTCTTCGATATAAAAACTATAGTGCACAACTATTTGGAGATTGAGAGCTTCGCCATGACCATATGAATAAGAACTTCGAAAATTGCACGCAGGGATGCTACGTCCATATTCCAAATATTCGCAAATCCCACTTTACGTGCCCTTGCGTCACCATTTTTAGACGGTCGGCAAAATTCTCCCACTCAAAGCACAATGATAATGAATGATTTTTACTTACTCATGTGTTATAATGTCCAACCGCCACTGTTTTCTTTTTGTTACGCACAACATTGTGAAAACGACAAACAATTACAAAGTGTTGCAGGCTGGGCCACAACTTTTGTTAGAATGTCAGATACACTGTGATCGTAGCCAATAATGATAAGTAGCGCCTACATTGAGCAAGTTCACACGCTTCAGCGTGCTGCCACTTGCCAACAGGTTAATCAGGTTTTCTTAGACGAAAGGGACGCGACGTCGAGAGAAGCCAAAATGTACTGAAGAGGATTGCACATGTCAAAGCAACCAAGCAGCACGATTTACAACAAATGCATGCCCATCAGCTTCGCCTCAGAAATTTTTAGAAGGCTCAAAGCAATCATTCATCCATTGATAGATCAAGGGGAAAGATCATTCGAATCATGTAGGGCAGAGAAACCCATGACAACGCTTTGCGGCATTGCGTAGGTCGTATGCATTTGACGATGAATGGTAATGAAATGAGTATGATACACATGGAGTTCATAGATAAAATATTTTTCATATAGAAAATGAACATGGGTAGCCGCTGGTCGCAAACTTGATTGCGGCCACGTGTAAACTCGCCCATTCAACTGCGACACGAGCAGCACGGTAAAATAAACACGCCAAATTTGAAACAAAAATTTGTTTAATTTCTCATTTCGATTTTTAGGAATTTTTTTCTAGTGGTAAGGATTTCGGGAGAAGAAAATATAAAATTTTTTATTGGTGAATATGACCTACGGGCCCCTCTAGGAAGGCCAGACCCGGGAGGACTCCCCCTTCTCCCTCTGTTTAATGCATTCACTTTGCATTTTACCACAATAAAAGAAAACACTATGATTTCGATTTCATACTTTATTGAAGTAAAATTAACTGAATAAACTTAGGCGAAAACTTGCGAAAACTTGCGAAAAAAGCGTATAAAGCGACACAACGATCAAACGTAGCGAATTTCAAACAACGAACTAAGGGATGACAAAGCAAATTGTACGGTTTTTATACAACATGAAAATTTCGGTACTTTTTCCGTTTAGTTTGGTCTACTATTAAGTTGTTTAGAATTTAAAAAAATGGAAAACACTATTAATAATGCAAAATATCAGCTGATGTGATTTCGACTGGAACGACTGGAAATAATGACAATCACTTGACATTCAGATGATGGTGATGGTTTGTAAATAAACATTAGATTTGCGAGTTTATAGTTTAATTTTTTTTCTTTTTGATTTCAGGTAGCTCCGAACATTCTCCCCCCGAGGGCCGCCAGGATCAGAATTAATACCTATAAATAGAGGTTAAATAACCTTTTTATTTATAATAAGATACCAATCCTAGGCTTCTTATCGAAGTCTTATCGCTAACATTCCAATTGATACATAAGTTCAGCTGACCAGGAACTAGTTATGTTTGTATTACTTGTGGCATTTCTTCCTTACAAGTAAACAACATATGCTGCGACAAGGGGTTATTTATATAGCGCCCCGACTCGCCATTCTGGAACGTCCATTTAATAATTGCTGGGAAAAAGGATAATAATAGGATAAGGATAATAAAACTAAAAGATAATTTCAGTTTGCGTTACAAATTTTAGAGTAGGAGTATAGTATTCATTGCCTTCAAATTCTCAAATTCACATTAAAGATAGAATCAATTGTTTATGTTCAATAATTCAACTGAATGTTTTTCCATTTCTCGGGGTTTCTCAACTGGTAATAATGCAATTTTTGTAATGGGTCGATCTAATTCCTTGTTAGAAGTGCGAACAGTTACAACTCGAATTAATCCATCATTTCCAGAATGTGTCTTTGTAATTTGACCCATTGGCCATTTGTATGATGGCAGACGCTCATCTTTAATGAGCACTAAGTCATTTACTTCGAGATTGGGCTGACGACGATTCCATTTAGGTCTTTCTTGTAATCTCGTTATGTATTCCATTGTTAATTGTTGTGTGAATTGCCAGCGGCTCAACCGGTTAAGCTGTATGTTCACGAGGTTATCTTCTGGGAGTGTTAATAAAGTGTCTCCCACAAGAAAATGTCCTGGTGTTAAGGCATTCAAATCATTTGGGTCGTTTGTCAAAGGGCTGAGAGGCCTTGAGTTCAAACATGCTTCTATTTTGGTCAGTACTGTATTAAATTCTTCGTACGTCAAGGTTGCATTTCCGATGGTTCTCCTCAAATGATATTTTGTCGATTTCACACCGGCTTCCCAAAGTCCGCCAAAATGTGGAGAGGACGGAGTGTTAAAGTGCCACGTGATGCCATCGTTAGCCAATTCCTGTGTTAAAGATTCATTTCGTTTTATCGTTTGCATCAGCTCTTTATTGGCACCTACAAAATTGGTGCCACAGTCGCTATACACATGGCTGCATAGTCCCCTTCTACTAACGAAGCGTCGAAAAGCTGCTAAAAATGATGGGGTTGAAAGATCGCCTACTAACTCTAAATGTATCGCCTTCACGGAAAGACAAACAAAAATGGCAATATATCCTTTAGAGGTTTTCGATCCTCTTCCTTTGCAAATTTTCAAGTCTACTGGACCACAATAGTCGATGCCACAATGCGAAAATGGTCGGGATGGTGTTACCCTTGGCTCAGGCAGATTACCCATTAGTTGTTCTCTAGATTGAGCCTTCATTTTGTAACATGTGATGCATTTTTGTATGAACTGGCGGGCTAAATTTTTGGCGTTGATGATCCAAAATTTTTGTCTGATGATATTCAACATAAGCTGTATTCCTCCATGCAATGTAAGTGTATGATATTTCAGGAATATAAGAGGCACCAGCTTACTCTTTTTCGATATAATCATTGGGTGCTTGGTGTCATATGGAAGATCAGCATTTTTCAGTCGACCGCCAATTCGCAGTATCCCATTTATATCCAAAAAAGGGTCTAAATTTACCAGATTGCTTTTTCTATCGATTTGTTTGCCTTGTTTCAAACATTCAATTTCTTCCCTATAATCCATTTCTTGTGTATGTTTAATCCAAAACTGCAAAGCTGAATCGAGTTCTGATGTATTCAAATATGATTGTGCGTAGCGGGTACCTTTTGCTGCGGTAATAAATCTAAAACAGTATGCTGTTACTCTTAAGAGACGAGTCAATGTAGAGTATCTGCCAAACCATAAATCCAAAAAACTTGGTCGGATTCAGATGCTAATAATGATACAAGTGGTGTTTTCCTTTGTTCCAAGGTGCATACCGGCAATAATTCATTCTCAGGCCAGTATTCCTTTGGTTTTCTCAACCAAGAAGGGCCATTCCACCAAAGATTGCAATCAATGAGTTGTTTTGGAAACATACCGCGTGATGCGAAGTCTGCAGGATTATGTTCTGAAGGTACGTGGTTCCAGGGAATATCCTTCACTGCTTCATGGATTTGCGTTGTTCGATTTGCAACAAAAGTAGTCCAGTGTGATGGATGTTTTGCCAACCAAGCTAAGACAATTGTCGAGTCAGCCCATAAATATATTCGAGCTACGGGTAATTCTAACGCTTTTGTAATTTGATTTACGATTTTAGCCAACATTAGTGCTCCACATAGTTCCAAACGTGGGGTTGAAATAGCTTTCACCGGTGCTACCTTCGTTTTAGCTAATAGCAAAGAAGATTCATTGTTATTTGGACTACGAGAAACGAGATAAACGACTGCTGCATACGCTTTCTGAGAAGCATCACTGAAATCATGTAATTCAATAGTGTCGTTAGTATTATTTTTTAACCATCTAGGTATTCTCACATTCTGAATTGTTTTCAGATCTGATTTAAAATTGTGCCATTTATTTGCTATGTCAATGGGAACTCTTTCATCCCAAGTTATGCCATCTAACCATAATGATTGCATTAATATTTTGGCTACTACAACAACTGGAGATATCCATCCAAGTGGATCGAACAATCTTGCTATGTCTGATAATATTTTGCGTTTTGTATACTTAACGTCATCCATGTTAATATGAATCTTGTATGCGAATTCATCCGATAGTGGATGCCATATAATGCCAAGTGTTTTAAGGCCCTGATCGAGATTCATATCGAAAGTTGTAAGCGTTTCCCGGTCTTCCATAGGAATACCACACAAAAGTTGTTCGTGACTGGCTACCCATTTTTTAAGTTTAAAACCTGCAGAGCTAAATAATATTCTCAATTCATCTCTTTTAGCTAATGCCGAATCTATGCTTACACCACCTGAAAGAAGATTCATTGAGAATTGCTTTATGTGCCATGCTAAATGATGATTGATGATCCTCAGCAAGTTTTCGGAGCGTTCTAATTGCTAGAAATGGTGCTGAGGTCACTCCGAAGGTCACTGTATCTAAAATGTAATCCCGGACTGGCTCATTCGGATTATTGCGCCAAACAATGCGTTGGAGATCCGCATCTTCGGAATGTATACGTATTTGACGATACATCTTTTCAATATCTGCTACAAAAACAAATTGCAAACATCTCCATTTTAATTAAATTTGATCAAGACTATTTTGCAGAGAAGGCCCAGCATACAACACATCGTTCAAAGACATTCCTGAACTAGTTTTCCGTGATGCATCGAAAACAACGCGAGCCCTTGTACTGCTGCTTTCCTTGTATACCACATGATGTGGGAGGTAATTACCCTTGCATTTAGACGTGCTATTTGTTTCAAATTGTGTATCTTTATTGTCGCTGACTTCATGCATGTGATTCAATTCTAAATATTCTCGAATGCATTTTGAATATTCCATACATAAATCCGAGTTTTTAGAAAACTTTCATTCTAACGACATTAAGCTGGCAAGGGCGATGTTCCTTGATTCACCTAACGACTGTCTGTCAGCATCCTTTTTAAATGGAAGACAAGCAACATGTCTTCCATCTATGTTACGATAAGTATTCTGCAAGTAGAATTCCTCACAAATTTGTTCTTCGACTGTCGGCTGCAACTTCTTCCAACTCCCAAAATTTCCTTAATTGCGCATTTAATTCATTATATTCGATCAGTTCTATTTTAAAACTATGGAGATTCACCTCTGGTTGCACATTAACTCCTCCGGAAACTATCCATCCTAAACTCGTTCTCTGAACAATTGGGCCCATCGGTAATCTGTAAATGTCGCCTGTTATTATTTGTGCATCAACATCAGCACCGAATAGCAAATCAATTCTTCCAGGTTTATCAAAATTTGGATCAGCTAAATCGAAATTTTTAAGTTGAGTTTTCAAGTCTGAAGCTACATTCCATGTCGGTAACGAATTAGTTAATCGGTTCAAAATATATGCGTCAACATTTAGAGATTGTTCATTGCGCAACTTAACTTTCAAATTTACAAGTCCCTTAGTTGGAGTGTGATGTGTCTTCCCAATACCACTCACACTTGTGTTTGTGCGCCTTCTTTCCAAGTTAAGTTGTTTAATTTCATTCTCGCTTATAAATGACGCTTGCGATCCTTGATCCAATAATGCTCTGAAAACCATGCAGCCACTTAAGGTTTGTACATTAATTAGAGCTGTAGCCAGAAGTACTCTTTTCGATGTAACCGCACTCAATGTTTGCATATGCAATTCGTTCTGATTGGAACTGGTTGTCGGTACATGTAGAGGCTCAAATTCTGTTGCATTAACATTAAGGGGGTTAGTCTGGATTGGTTGATTCCTGTGCAACAGCGTGTGATGCGCTTTTTGGCATTTTCCACATCTATTGCCACTGGGACATCGTGCTAACAGGTGTCCTTTCGTCAAACAATTGATGCATAGTTTATTACGTTTCACTATATCAAACTTGGATTCATGGCTCATTTGGCTGAAAGTTGCACATTGGCGAATATGATGCTCAGCTTTGCAAACAACACAAGGTTGAACTACTTGACTAGTATGCATTTGCACATTGTGGGCTTGATATGTATTTGGGTTTCTAGATACTTTAATACGTTCAATTCCTGCAGCCTCTAACGCTCTGAATCTACGCTGCATGAATTCAGACAAGTCATTTAGTGAAGGAAGAGTAGTTCTTTGAGCGTGCTCTTGCTCCCAAAGCTGCCTTGAAGCAAGAGGCAACCTCTGTGTAACGATAAAAACCAACATTGCATGCCACAGATTTTCAACTCCCATATTTTCGATAGCTTGTACACACTCCATTGTAGTGTCAAGAAGAGTCTTTATAGAAGAAGATGACTCAGTGGCGTTGGATAGCGAAAATAACCGCTTAAATTGAGTATTCAATAAGATATTCAGATTGTCGTATCTATTATTTAAGATTTGCCAAGCGGTGTCGTAATTTGCTTCAGTTACTGCGTATTGGCGTAACAGTCCTTCAGCTTCCCCCGACAAACTACACTTTAAGTAGTGCAACTTTTGCACTTTCGAAAGATTCGTTCGTTTATGGATAAGCGAGGTGAATAAGTCCCGGAATGAAATCCATTGCTCGTAATTCCCATGAAACTTCGGTATTGAGATGCGAGGTAACTTGATATCCTCCAAATTTGATTGGGATCCATGCAATCCGATCTCCACTGGTTTCTGTTCTTCCTCCTTTGTCGTTTTCACTGCATCTGAATTTTCTGAAATCCGTTTATCGTTGCTTGTTGAATTCTCCTCTGACTGCTCTGCTGCCCGCTGCTTATCCGATGCTTCTTTCAAATTATCATCTATCTCAGCCATGAACTCTAACTGAAGCTCATCAAACTGCATGAACAATTCACTCGCGAAATATTATTTATTTAACTCCGCCTCATCACTTGTTAATAATGCCAAAATTCTCCTATGGTTTTCTTCGAAGTCAGCATGTAAATTATGCAAACGTTCTCTAACCATTCCGCAATACGACAACGTTCTACGACTTATTGAAGTCTTTTTAAAATTAGACCGGAGTCTATTCAATTGCTGTAAGAACAACTTTTGTTGCACAATAATAGTCTCCATTTTCTTGATTATAATCAGAAACTACCAAGTCCAGCTGTAATTCCTCAAGTTTATATGGAGGTGGCAATTCAAAAGGAAAAATTCACACAACACTTTGAGTTTGGCTTTTAAATTCAAAATATCCCAACAAAAACTAATTTAATTTGGCGAATTAGTTGTTGGATTCAATGAATAACGATTTCAATCTTATTGTTGATTCATTCACGCACATCCGAATATACACGTATCTGACCAGCCGTTTGTAATTCAATTGTTCTGATTTCCCCGTTAGTTATGAGAAACCATCAAAATGTGTATTGATGAAGAAAGGCAATATAAAAGACAAATAAAATAACAACAACAAAGAATCTAAGGATGCATATATAACAAAGGATATATTTACAGAGGAAAGGGACTTATCCCGGCAAACTGTATGCAATTTATATTATTACACAAGTTACAACCGAACCGCACCACGAATTAAGATTTGTGTTTAGCACTGCACTTCACTGATTTATTACACGAATCCGGCTCGAAGGACCAAATGTTTAATGCATTCACTTTGTATTTTACCACAATAAAAGAAAACACTATGATTTCGATTTCATACTTTATTGAAGTAAAATTAACTGAATAAACTTAGGCGAAAACTTGCGAAAACTTGCGAAAAAAGCGTATAAAGCGACACAACGATCAAACGTAGCGAATTTCAAACAACGAACTAAGGGATGACAAAGCAAATTGTACGGTTTTTATACAACATGAAAATTTCGGTACTTTTTCCGTTTAGTTTGGTCTACTATTAAGTTGTTTACAATTTAAAAAAAAATGGAAAACACTATTAATAATGCAAAATATCAGCTGATGTGATTTCGTTAAATCGACTGGAACAACTGGAAATAATGACAATCACTTGACATTCAGATGATGGTGATGGTTTGTAAATAAACATTAGATTTGCTAGTTTATAGTTTAATTTTTTTTTCTTTTTGATTTCAGGTAGCTCCGAACACCCTCCCTCGATAGCCCTGGAGCTGCCATATACAGATTCCAAGTGCTCTTTGATTTCGCTGCGCGATTTGTCTTCCAAAAACAAGAATCGAATCACCGACCATTTTTCGAAACATGCGGTTAAAATAAAACTACTAGTTCAATTCAGTTAAAATTTTGACATTAGCAGTGATAGTGAATCTTTCTTGCGAGAGGGGCGCCCCTGGGCGGTGAGACTAAGTTCTCATCGGACCGCCTTCGGAGTTTATGTGTGATTTCGTATAAAAATTTGACTAAAGTGAATTTAGTTGGCTTTACTTCAGTTGTTTCTGAATGTGGCAGCTTTTTTTCAATTGTTTTATTAATTTTTTATTATTCTTAACAGGCCATGTAGTAATTAAATTCTTATTTTGAAATCAAAAACCATGCAAAGATTAAGTTTGCCTCTGTATCTATCGGTAAAAACATGCTTAAAGTAATTTTAGACTATCTTCAATTCACGCTCAACCCAAAAACTTATTTTTAAATCAGCAACAATATGTTGAAGTTAATTCGATTTAAAGCCCATAAAAAACTACAATGTTGGAAACAAAAATCACCCTTATCAGATACCATTGGCAGTCGACAACATCAAGGACAATACCTGATCAAGTTTACGTTTATATCTTGAAATCAAATAAAAATCGAGCATGAAACTTACCTTTACAATGTTCGACGTTAAGTTAATAGCATTTTGATCCTTGCGCTGGATATAAATTTCAACCAAACGAAAATCCATAAACCTGGATAAATCCAAGAATATTTTATGCTCCATTCCGACAAACTGCGCGCTGGGTGGGGTAACGAACGGAGGCCATATAAGCAAAACGCCTCGAAATTCGCAACCATTTAATCTGTGCGGGATTTTATTGAAGAAATGACGAAATTCGGAACTTATTATTTTGAATTCCGGCAAATGATTGTCTGCAACAGTTGATCCGTGAGCTTTCGCTACTTTACCGTCGTTGTTGCCGTGATTGTCCCTGTTGTTAATTTTGCGAAATTCAAAGATGCCATGTGCCTCCCATTTGAAATAATTACGTATATAATAATCATTATTGCAGGATTTCCATATTCTACTTTTGACGAGGCAGTTGTCGTGATTCCTTTGTGATCCCGTCGAGGATGCTGGCTGTGCGGAAGAGTCGTTAGTCATGATAGTGGTGGAAGCGGCAACGAGGCCATTATCGTAAATTTGCCGCCAACTGCTATTCAGATAATTTACGTAAAATGCTCCGCCGTTGTCATTAGGCATAAATTTGCACCTGTCCACCTCAATGAAAGTTTGAGTATTTTCTCCACAACGGGAAGAGGGTTGATAGGGGAACCAGGTATATATGGCGCAGTTGGCCATTGAAGGATCCTTGGTAGCATCATCCTTGCACGTGACGACAATAACGTTGTAAATATAAAACTTCCAAAGAATCGAAAAAGTTTCGTTCAAAAGCTTTTCAAAGTTCAGTTCACCTGTAATTTGCTTCTCGGCCCGTGAATCCTTGAAGTCATTATGAAGCCAGACTATAAAAAATCCTCGCGAATCAAACACCGCCGTCAAATGCGTCATAAACTGAAGTTTATCGAGCAAACTAGATAAGGAGCTAATCTCCAAAAAGAATATCCTGGCTTGGCCTAATCTGTGATGGAATCTATTTAGGGTGAAATTTTTCGCCATTATGATGTTTCTGGTTACGTTGCCTGGCATTTGATCCTTGTTGCTGATGATTAAGAGATTAGTGGAATTGATGATTCGACGGATGAACGCATTGTTGTATAATTCGTTGGCGTCAGAATTAGCCAGCACAGCGACCGTGTGTCTATTGTTCACATTCATCGCAGTCACATATGATAGACAAGGCCCGATTATTTTTGTCGTTTCCTCATCTGCCGCACGCCATTTCTGGGATGGCTGAGGATTAGCACAGCACATGAACAATAACGTGGCTAATGCGATTATGAGCATTTCTCGTTGAGATGTACCACATATTTGAATCATTTTATTTTCCCGGATACGCAAGCAATATTCTGCACGGAAGGATACAAAAAGAATGATTATCGTGTTTAGTTTTCCGGTTGAATAATTATTGTCATTAATTTCAATTATGTGTATCGTTTGCGTCTGGCGTGTGTGGAAATGTTTGTTGCCTAGAGATAACAATGTACGGATCCCTTTCTATGGAAATCTGGTGACCTAGTTAACTATACATTTTAATTTGCGCAAACGGAGTTGTACGCTTTTATGATTGAAACAGGTAAATTGTGCTAATTTATCTAACTTTTTTTCCTAGAGTTGTTACACGAGTATAATGAAAAAAATAGCAAAATAACTACCCTTCCGCTTCCTTTGAAAGCTATAATCAAATCGTCCTTACATCCTAGCCGCAAAGATTCCTTCAAACAATCTTGTAAAGGTGATACTCTCCTACATGCTATTGCTTTCACATTAAACGCCACTTCATCTGTTCAAGCACAGTTTCAGGAATTTCAGGAATAAGGATAATCTTAATGGGATTACAAGGCTTTTGTCAGTGACAAGATGTTCCACTATTATAAATAGACGAGATTGTCACTAGGAATAATGTTTTCATTGGGAAACCCGAGCGAAGCTCATTAAGTTTCGTCTTTCGGTCTTCTAGTTTTTGCTATTAATTAAATGAACATGTGTACTCGTATATGTTCTTGTGTCTCAAGGATAGAAGCTTGTAAAGTGTTTCTTTTCATATGGTTGAGACTTAATCTGGGATATTGGTTAATTGCTTATTAAATGTCAATTACAGAATTTCGTTGAGGATGAATAGAACTTCAATTGATGTTGGTTTTGCGATGTGGCTAAGAAGTTTAACTTCGGGATGCTTTAAAGTGTTGATAAGAAGGCAAAAATATGTAATTCATATCCAATTATTAAGGTTTGATTCGCAGAAACTTTACGATTTTTAAATCAAATAGAAAAGAATATTTTCAGTGCTATCCGCCATGAATCTTCAGGAATTAGGCGTAAAAAATATATACAAATTCATAAATTAAACTATGTCGGGTTTGAATTTTATCCAAGTCAATAGACTTGCACTCCTTAGGCTTTGAGCTTAATGTAACATATTTTAAACAAATTTTCAATCGTTTAATTTTGAAATATCTTACAGCAATAAGCAAGCTACGCTGAGTACCATAGTCGTAAACTATTCATTATTTCCAGGTGACAACAATAAGGCTGTCGTCTATATGGTGTGGTGGTTAGAGCACTCATCCCGTAAGCCGAAGGTCTCTGGTTCGACTCTTGTAGGCGGCAACACGATTTAGTGCGGGTGATTCTTCAGACGGACTAAAAGCCCATTCAGTTATGATACAGGGCCTGTATAATAAGTAACCGGACAGAAGCTGCCCCGCGCCGTCAAAGCGTCTGCTAACCGGTATCTGGTGCTGTAGTAGTGGCGGGGGTCTAGGTAAAGGGAACCATGCTGCAGCAGTTGCCTCCAAGCGCTTGGAGAGATAGCATGGAGCGAGAGCGGGGTGCGTGCTCAGTTACGTCGTCGGAGTGAAGATGGAGCGTACGATCGAGCAACGTGTTAGCATAAAATCTTTTGTCAAACTCAAGAAAACGACCACGGAAACTCTTCAAATGATTCAAGAGGCTTACGGTGAGGATGCTCAGTCCAGAACTCAAGTGTTTCAGTGCCACAGAAATTTCCGGGAGGGCCGCGATAACGTCCATGACAAACAGCGCGTCGGTCCTCCATCAACGAGTCACACGGACCCAAATGTGCAAAAAGTGCGTGATGTGTTGAACAGTGATCCTCGTCTGAGCATTTGGGCTATCGCAGTTGAGGTTGGAATTGATAAAATGACCGTTCACAACATTATTAAGAACGATCTGGGCATGAGGAAGATCTGCGCGAAGCTGGTACCCAAACACCTGACTGATGAGCAAAAGGAGCGTCGTGTTGCTGTCGGTTCGGAAATCCTTGATGGACTGCAAACCAAACCAGAGTTCTTACAGCCCGGATATGGCACCAGCGGACTTCTTTCTGTTCCCCAAGATCAAGAGACACTTTAAAGGGACGCGGTTCGGGACTCTGGAAAACGTTCAACGTGCTACGACAAGGGCTCTTGACAGCATCGAGGTTGCCGACTTCCAGGAAGCGTTCGGGGATTGAAAAATCCGGTATCAGCGTGTTATTGACTCCAATAAGGACTACTTTGAAGATTTCGAAAGAAAAATTGTACATATTTTGCCAATAAAAAATTTTCTGAGGTCAGTCCGGTTACTTATTATTCAGACCCTGTACGTGCTGGTTTAAAAATCAGAACGTATTGCAGTTTGACAGACAGACAGACACACGGCCAAAGCGTGATACTAACTATAATATCTTGTGGAGTACCGACACATTCGATCATGATAATGAGATACTCTAACTATCTCTAAGCGAATGCCTGAAAGGTGCTGTAGAGCTACAATTTTTTCAACAATAGTAAGGCTAACTTGCACTCTGCTCCTGCCGATTCACCTACATATACAAAGTATATACACTCAGGGGAGATAAAGGAAGGAAAGGCATAAACATTGAAATTGCTCCTTTATTTGCATTTTCTCAAACCACTAAAAAAACTTGACTTTATTGAATCGAAGTAATGGGCAATTAGAAAGTATTCAATAATAGCTGATACAGCTTAAAGTTGTCACAAATATGGCTTAAAGTTATCACATTTAAGATACAGTTATCTCTGAGGCTGATCATAATGGCAACGAAAACATTGGTTTTTTTCTGGATTGCCATGTTTTTTCTGCCTTGACTTTATATGAACAAATATTGGCAACTTAATTATGTCAATTTTTAGTCAAAATTTGCTTTTGCTATTTTTCGATAATGGCTGTTATGACAAAATACGTTCTACAGATGAATGGAGATTATCGTATCCTACATACTACTCTCAACTAAGTAATCGTTTAGTCTACGATCAGTCATGGTTCCAAGATGCGCAAGATATCTGGACTACCCACTAACCAGGAATTGTTTAGCACATTACTTTAGGTTAATGTAGTGTTCAAGGATATTCAAATGTCTGTAGAGGACTGCAGCGATGGTTTGTTGCCTCAGCGAGCGAAGATATCAGTGCCCGCCGGAATTAGCCTTGTCTAAGGACTGAAGCGAATTGTTCACAAGTCCGTTAAGGACTGCAGCGATGGACTGCTACCTCAGCAAGCGAAGATTTTTGAGCTCACCGGAATTGGCCTTGCCTGAGGACGCGTGAATGCGCATGCAAACTCACAATGCAGTGTCGTGAGGCGGGTTCTTTTCCCCAGTGCTAGGGCCCACTGCAAAAAAAATTTACCTCCAAGAATTGGATGATAAAAACGTCTTCGTTCGATGGTTTCGAGGCTTAAGTAATCTACCGAAGGGATGAACTAATGAAAAGTGACTGACCGAACTTGATTAAATCGCGCGGGACTTTACAATTAATATTTATGACCCCTAAATGAGAGGAGGGCTTCCAGGTCGAAGCGATGCCCCTCACAAAATCAAAAAGCAGCACTGAATATGAATGGAACTTTATGGCTACCTGGGAAAGAAACCACAACCTATCGATAACCCATTTTCATGCAGCACTAACGCACATTACTTTCTTTATTGAGATCCTCGCTCCGATCCACGATGCCACTGCTTACAACGTTAATATTCATAAACCAGGTGTAATCTTCTTTTCATTACAGTCAACATGTTGCTTCGGACGCACTCTCGTACTTTGGTATCATTTATTGCATTATGGACACTTAATGGAATTTTTTTGAGACGAAAAAATATTCCTCTTCGCGCATCGACATCGACAAATCAAACTGAAGAAATCGCAAATTCACATCATTTCAAAGAAATATTCAGGAAACACGAACATTTCGTTTATTTTGTATTCAACACTCGACAGTATTTGCAAGAACGGAGCACAAGGGAAAAGCGCGCTGCACACTCAGCTTGGCATTATCCATCTCATTTAATTTTCATGCCAAAATATTTCGATCTATTGAAAACTCGTCTTGATTTTTCACATTTTTCACCCACTTTGATATTGATTCTATAGCCCCAACTAGATTTACAATTTCGATTTTTAAATTTTGTAAACAACACTGCATCACTTCATTATTTTCTTTTTACTACTCGATTCATATTCTTCAAATTGATTATCTATTTTTCTCAAAAACGTTCATCTTAACCAAATCGATAATTAGCTAAATCAAGAAACAAAACTACGAAAACTTAACCAAACTTTCACATATGTTTGTAGTCGAAATTTAGGTCGGTATATTTTTATTTTGAAACAATCAATCTTGTACAATACTAAAATGTTATTTCTTCATCCTAACTGCTCGTTCTCCGCTGGTACGGGATCAAGTCCCCATCCCATTCCCCACTTCACTCGACAAGCCTCTTTTTCCATCTACTTGCTCGAGTTCTCGTGCTGGCGGTAACGGAAGATTCGGGTCCCAGTGGAATCATGAAATTGCTTCGCTAAATCGCGTAGCCATGGTGTTGCCATTATCGATTATTTGGTCCGATCGTTATTCGTTTATTTGTTAGTGATTTTTTGAACTGATTTAGAAATTTAATTACAGATTTATTGTCACCGCTTTTCAGGCTAACTGATATAAGTAAATTAGAGATTTGTTGCTCTCACATTATTGTTATTGAATTGAAATTTTCTTGTAGTCCCATTGAGTAGGGATCGGAAAACATCTTATCGATAATGGTAGCGGTGGGAATGGCGGGGAATATTTCGGGTTAGCAATCATAGTATCGATTACTCCAGGATACGTGAATGCGCTTGTAGGCTAGCGTTGCGGTGTCATCGGGTGGGTCCATTTTCCCCAGCAAAAGGACCAACTACAAATAAACATCTAATCGATAATGGTAGCGGTGGTAGTGGCGGGGCATATTTCGGGTTAGCAATTATAATATCGATTACTGCAGGATGCGCGTATGTGCTTGTAGGCTAGCGCTGTGGTGTCATCGGGTGGGTCCTTTTTCCCCAGCAAAAGCGCCGACTACAAATAAATTTCGCTTTCACGAATTGTACGTTAGAAATACAACGCGTCAATATAGTCGAGGACGAGGTAACCTACCAAAGGAATTAATATTTGGCAAACGATGCCTATGCTAGATTAACGCGGCCGGGATGCGAGACAATTTCGTCCTTACTCCAAACACTTATGACCCCCAAATAAGAGTGGGGCATCCAGGTGGAAGCAGCCAGCCTCTGTAAATAATAAAAAAGGAAGGAGCTACAGTCCGATGGCTTGCTCAGAAGAGGAGTGTCCAGCTACCATGACGGGTTCCATACCCGTTCGAAATTCAATGACAAGACCGAGTTTTATCTCCTAACAATTCATTTTCATTATAACGTAACTTTCGGAAATTCTCAATGCATACGGCGAACGGTATCACTTTAAACTGCTATGCTCTACTTTCAGACTGAATAACATATTAATTTCAAAATTTATCATATTATTTTGAAGCTTCGAATCGTCTTTCAAATTAGATAAAAGTCGATTAAAACTTTTTGAAAAGCTATATGTCGTCACTCAAAGAGAAAAAAATTATTAAGGTGTCAATTCAGCTACAAATTGAGTTTCAATCCAACTACAATTCCCCCGAAAAAAACGGTAAAGACTGAACAATAAATACTCTATATAATAAGTACGTATGAGATCAACGCAATTCTATCGATTAAAAGTCTGCTTATGAATTCTTTGACTATCTTCTTAATACTTCTATCAAAGAACTCCTTTAAATTACACATCCCCGAACTTCGCAATAATGCGCAGAACTAAATAAATGTGTATATGTGATTTGGTATCAAACATTTCATAAATTATATATTATTTGCATGCAAAAGCTTAGTCACATACATCTATCCTTGTTCCAGACCTGTGAAACGTATCGTACGGCGGGCTACTGAGACTGGAGATGCCAGATAAGTCACGCTTGATTGGCTATGCGGATGATGTTGCGGTTCTCGTCGCTGGGCGCACCGTTGAACAAGCGCAACTTAGGCTAGGTATGCTAATGCGCCGAGTAAGAGACTGGGCTCAGTTTAGCACTGGAGAAAGCCAAATTGGTCATCTTGATAAAAAAGAGAATCCTTAGAGTAAAGATGATCAGTATTGGAGACATACAAGTCGAATCGAAGCCAGCGGTGAACTACCTGGGGCTACTGATCGACTCAAACATGAGGCTCTGAGCGAATCAGGGCAAAGGCAGAGAAGGCTGCTTCAGGAGTATCGGCTCTGAGTCGACGCGAGAAGACGCCTCTTGATGAGTACTGTAGGCTCAGGGCTACTGTACAGAGCAGAGTTATGGGGCGATGCTGTCAGTAAGGAGGTTTACCGAAAATACCTGGTACAGGTACAGGCATCTTCGTACCCTATCTTCTCTGATAAAATGGGACAGGCTGCGAAGAGACGGGAGAGTTCACCCCGGATAATATAGTTGCGGTGATGCTCGAATCAGTTGACAAATGGAACCAGGTGGCACATTATGTTCGGGCAGTTCTAAAAGACAAAAGGGGCTGACCGCAGCCGGGTGTATAAGGCGCCTCACAGCGTAACAAAACGAGACCTGGCCCGAATTAATGTGTCAAACGGTTCCAGGCTAGGTTCTCAGGTTGACAGGGGAGGTGTTTAGTGGGTAGTCTTTGAATTGTTTAAATTGATTTGCAACAAAAAATTTATAATCTTCAAAATACTCAGGATTAAGAAACGGACGTTATTTCTTCTGTAGCAAAGCAACATTTTGGAAAATATTTCGTTTTTGTAAGTTTTCTAAAGTTGCGTAAGCTTTGTTAAAATTCGAAATTTCCGAATATTTCGTTAGTCTACACGTTAAGGTTTTCAGATTGTCTTGATTTGATTAATTTTATTGGAATTCTAAGGAAATCAGCTTGGCAGTCTGAACATCTTTGCTTTGTTCAAATAATCGTCTAAACGTGAGCTATAAAGCGATGTCTGAGCTCCTCTATAAAATCCAACGTTGGCGATTTCCGACATTTACTTAAGCTCTTAAACTGATGATCACATTAAAATTAATCAAATCTGGTACAGCTTTTACTGCTTCGCGGCTGGCGAAGGTACGGTTCGTTCATGCGTAGTAACGGTAAGCGGGATGGTCAGAATTGATGGACTGGAAATTTGGCAGAATTTTCGGTGACTGGACTCCAAGGACGAGCTGAATCCCTTTTTATGGGGGCATCCGATTTTAAAGCTACTCCATGAATTAGTTCTGATGTTTCTTCCTCCACTTCGGCATATGAATAATGATCGCCTAGTACATATGAATTTATGGATAAGTGAAGAGAACTTCCTTTGCCTATAAAAAGATTTATTTACAAAAAGTTCTTATAATATTTAATTTACGAAGCTGTAGGTGCGTCGACCTCGAGTGGTTGAATGACGATTTGAGAGTGAGTGAGGGCGATTGCTGCATGTTGTTCGCTTATATTTCCTGAAATCGCTGACACGGCATCGCCAACGATAGCTCCACGGTTGCTTATCGCGTTGGTTACAATATCTGCTGACGAGCATCCGTTATATCGTCGCATATCGTCAGCGCAATGCTATCCAGGCGCAACATAGTTGCACCCATTTATCGCGTGAACATGGGATCGTGGAATTTCCCAGTCAGCGATATTCCAATCAAGCGCAACATAGTCGCGCATGTTGACAGCAGTGCAATTGACTTCGTGAATGATGCTGCCTAACCCAGGGCGCATTCGTATGCACGCTGGGTGCGTTGGTGGTCCGCCACAGTACTACCCCTGTTGGCCGCAAATCGTACCGGCATACGGACTTCGCGCCCAATCCTCGTTGTCGTTGTGGGCGTGGTCGTAGGTTGCTTGTCCGTTGAAAAGTATGTGACGAGTAATTTTGTTGGACTGGCATGGTAGACAAGTTCGAACGAACTTGTTGATGTCGCTGTTCATTGAAGGCTAAAAGTATCGCCCGGTAATCAACTTCCTGGTTGCTCGGATGCCTGGGTGTGAGAGCTCGCGGGTGTTTTGCATAACCGTCGCTTGGAACCTCTGCGGGATGAAAGGGCGTATCCTCTCTGATGTCACAACGCAGTGCAGAGTCAGGGAGGAGTCATCTAGTCTCTGCTGTCTCCATTCAAGTAACTGGTCGCGGGTATTCATTAGCGCTTGAAGCTCGGGATCATCCTTCTGTGCTAGGGCGATAGTGTTAAAGTCAATCTTTTGAATTATATTTACCCTCAAAAGATAATCAGCGACGGTGTTCTCTCGGCCTGGGACGTGTCGTATATCCGTAGTGAACTGGGATATGAAGTCCAGCTGGCGTTGATATCTCGGCGATGCTTTTTCCGAGCGTTGGTGGAGTGCAAACTGCAGCGGCTTGTGGTCGGTGAAGACGGTGAACACTCTGCCTTCGACCATGTGTCGGAAGTGCTTAATTGCTTCGTAAGTGGCCAAAACTTCGCTGTACTGTACTTTTGTTGGGCGTCAGTCAGCTACCTTGAGAAAAACCCAAGTGGTGTGGCACTTCCTTCTTTTGTTTGTTGCACTACGGCTCCGATACCGTTGTCTGAAGCATCGACAGAAAGAGACCATATAGCGTTGGGGTCCGGGTGAGCGAGGGTTGGTGCTTTCCCCAAATCCGCCTTTGATTGCTCGAATTCAGCTACGCTTCTTCCGTCCAGCTGGGAGGCGTTTAACCACGTTTGCGGTTGCCTGTGATCAGCCGCAACAGGACGTGCTGGTGTTGAGCTGCATGTGGGAGAAAACGGTGGTAGAAGTTGACCATCCCTAAGAAGGACTTTAGCTGGTGTGCGGTCTTCGGCCTCTGCGTTGCGGAAATTCCCTCCGTTTTCTCAGGCAAAGGCTTCAATCCGTGGTTGTTGATGGCTAGTCCCAACAACCTGACTTCCTGCTTTTCGAATTGGCACTTAGAAATGTTGATAATCAGACCGAACTTGACAAGGCGATCCAGCACTTGCTTTAGGTGAACCAGGTGTGCCTGTTGGCTGGGAGAGAAGATCAGTATATCGTAGAGGTAAACAAATACGTTGTCCAAGTCACGAAGCAATCCGCGCATGAAGCGCTGAAACGTCTGACCTGCGTTGCAAAGTCCGAATGTCATGTACATGAATTCGTACAATCCGAAAGGTGCAATAATGGCAGTCTTCGGAATGTCGCTTGTTTCCATGGGGATTTGGTCGTATGCCTTCTGTAAATCGATCACGGAAAAAAACGTCATCCCGCGGAGGGCTGCCGTATAATCCTGAAGAAATCCGATGGGTTGGCGGTCCGGGATTGTATGGTTTTTGAGCGCATGGTAGTCCCCGCATGATCGCCAATCTCCGTTCGACTTTTTCACCATATGCAAATGGCTACTCCATGCGCTTTTTGATGGGCGGCAAATTCCGAGTTAGATGAGGTGATCCAATTCGGCTTTGGTGGCGGCCAGCTTGTTTGGTGGAAGTCTCCGTGCCTTAGCCTGGACTGGCGGTCCCTTGGTTAGGATGTGATGCGTGGTTAAGCACCTGGTGTTTGGTTGTTGGTTGTCCCCCGAGAGGTTAATGTATTCCAACAGCAGTGATCGCAGCTCGTCACTAACATCATCCGGGAGCAAATCAGCTTCGGCGGTTTTTTTGTCGATGTGCGCGATGATTGTTTTGAGGCGTTCACGTTCAATAAGCCGTCTCCCCTTCAAGTCGACGAGGAGGCCATAGTGTTCGATGAAGTCGGCCCCGATGAATGGAGAACTTACATCGGCTATTGTGAAAGTCCACGTAAACGGCGTTGAAAATCCTAAGTTCAGTTTCACTGATCTTTTGCCGAATGTTCGAATCCTTGAGCCATTGGCTGCCACTAATTTGGATGAGGCGTCGGGAGAACAAAGATCTTGGATGGTTGGTGGTATTACTGAGACATCTGCGCCGGTGTCGAAAAGGAAAGCACTTTTGTTGATGTTGTCGTGGATTTTCAAGCGTTCGATTTTGCGATGGGGGGTCGCTACGTGTGGACGATCGGATCCTAGTTTTTTGAGTGGGAGCAGAGTTGTCGGCAATTTTTGGCGCTCGGTCCATAATGCTGGTGATACCAACAAAGCTGATCGTTGGACTCTCTAGCGTAGCGTGGTGGTGATGCCGGCTGTTAGTTAGGTCGCATGCGATGTGCTTCATGTCGTGAAGTTGATCGCTGCCTGTTACGCAAACCTTGAAGTGCGTCCTCGATCTTCGTCATCCTGTGGCTGAGGTCGCGTACTGCGGAGGCGAGATTGCTCAGCTCGCTTGTAATTTGCAGGTTGGTGGGATGCTCTGCCGTTGCTTATCTTCCTTTGTGACTGACTGTCGGGTGACTTCGTGCACACGATCAGCGATCGTTGCGAGAACTGAGAGTGGGGCGTCGTTAGCTGATATGATGCTCCTCAATGTGACATCAAGGCGGTTGAGCCACATCTGTTGGAGCAAGGGGTCGTTTACATTTCCGTTGGTGAGCGTGCGCATCTGGTTGAGAAGCTTTGACGGGCGCTGGTATCCAAGCTCGATTTCAGAAAGTAGCTTCTGAATACGCTGTTGGGCCGAGTCAGCGTAGACGGCCAACAGGGCGTTTTTCAAATCATAATAAGAATATCATTCTTGTATCAATACTACATAATGACAACAAAATTGATGGAGACTCTCTAGAAAAAAAGAAATTTGAGATCGTTGCTTTCTACAATACCACAAAAGGGGGTGATACTGTAGATAAGTTGCGTGCTGGAAGCAATGCCCAGTTCATTTGCCATGAAAACAATTTAGAATCTCTGCACAGAAAGCTTCTTCTGGAAAAATTGGCCCATGAGCTCACAACTCCAGAACGAAACCGAAGCAGCTTGAAAACTATTGAGATGCCAACTGACCTCCAAAATGGACTCAAAAGATTTTGTCTGTCTTCCGTAGAAGAAAAAGGTCTGAAGGCTGTACCTTCTATAGAGAAACGTCCAGTTTGCACTACTGAAACTGACTTAAAACGATTCACAAACAACAAGCACAAGAAATGCGAGACACGTATCTGCTAAGACACGCAAACTTGGTTTGCGGCCACAGATTTTTAGGGGAAAATACAGACACAACTACTCTCTCTGAAATAAATGGACAAATCTTTTTATTTGTGCAGCAACTTTTATATTTTTGTTCTTTTAGTGGCAACCCTTGCATTGATAATTATCGTTCAAAAGTTGTACAAATGAATAATTCTTATAATTATGGTTGATATCTAATAGTTGAATAAATTGAATAACAGGATTTTCATGTATAGAATTTCTTGAACGTGTGCCAATTGGACACATTGCGTCTGAGCCTGGAAGTTGCCACATTGCGCCTGATGGAAGGTTAGACTATTCGGAGAGAACTCTCTTATTTCCCTGCTGAGATCCTGGCGTAGACTATCCCATCTTTTGGATGCAAAATAAATAAGTGGGAGGCATCGTCTTCTTCTACTGCGCAAAACCTACAGCCAAGAGACCATGGCTTTTCAGTGTTGTGCAAGTGCGACTGAAAACATCCATGCCCGCTCAAGAGCTAGGCCAGGTAGAAGTCAATCTTATCATGCGTTCGATTGAGCCATGGTTTCAAATCAGGGATGAGGCACGCAGTCCATCTTCCCTGTGCACTCCTCACTCAAAACTGCTGATAATGAATAGACATTGTCTTTCCTCGCGGATAACTGTCTCTTTTCAGTCTTTTTTTCGGCGCAGGTATGTAGTACGATGCTCTCTAGCAAGGGAAGTGATAGGTATCATGCCTGCGATGACTAGTCCCACGAAATCAGAGACTATCGGATATGAAGATTCTTCTCTGTATCTGTGCCAAGCGTTTTCGATACATCTCCTTACTGAGCCCATCGGCCCATATTTCTGCTCCATACAGAAGCACCAAATCTATGGATCTCATCAAAAATCACCATCTTGATAAGTTGGGTCCCCCTACCATTATTGGCCATTAGTCGACTCAGAGCCGGTACACCTATAGCAGCTTTATCTGCCGTTGTCTTGGTTTGTTCAGAGAAATTTACCTTTAAGTCGATCAGTAACCTCAGTTATTTTACTGATAATTCCTGACTATTCGCACTCTAGAAATTCTCTTCTTTATCACGATGATCACTTCGATTTTCTCCAATCCTAGCCTGAACCGGCGCGCTTTTATACAGTCTCCCATTTGGCACATCAGCATACCTAGGCTAAGTTGCGCCTCTTTGACGGTGCGTTGAACCACAAGTGCCGCAAAATCATTCGCATAGCCAATCAGGCGCGATTTATCCAGCGGCTCTAGTCTCAATAGCCTATCGTGCGATATGTTCCACAGGTCTGGACCAAGGATAGATCCTTTCGCAACACCCGATGTATTTTCCATCCTTTGCTGGTGCTGCGTTGTATCATAAAGTCCTTCAGATAGCCCCTCAGATGCCGCATAAGAGAGCCTTCAGCGTATCCAAAATATCCACCCATCTAGCGGAGTTTCGAACCTCAAGCGTCACCAACAGAACCACTCGTCGCTTGGTATAGCTAAATGGCTTCGCCTTTTGGACCGCGCTTCCTACTTCTGCTATTGCATAAATGGTATGGCGTCGTGCTCTAAATCCTTACTGCTGAGAAGATTCTTTTGATAAGCTTCTCTAACACTTGCCCAGCCATGTCTAGCATGTACAACGGGCGGTATACAGACGTTGACCCGAGACTCGTCTTCCCCTTGTTGATCACAATGAGTCTCGCTGCCTTCCAACGTTTCGGGAAAACCCCTCCCCGTAGGAAAGCGTTAAATATGCAAAGCAGTGAATCAGGACAATGGTGAAAGGCGAGCTAACACACCTTCGCTAAGACGCTGTCTGGAACTGGATGAATGAAAATCTAGTGGACTTACTTCGTTTTTTCAAACAATGGGAACGGTTTGAGAAATAGGGTTGTAGAGTGCAATAGACCAAGGTATGAGCGCTCAAGAGTGACTGAAATAGCCATTTTGCCTCAACATAGAACAAATAAACAAACGCTCAATAATATCTTAGACCTACAGCTGTCAAATAATCAAAATTAAGTTTTAATAGTGATTCACTTCCCAAAAATACATCTATGAGGAACCAAACAGGAAGAATTGACGACACGTAGGTTTTCATATAACTGGTATTCAGTTTTCAAACTGTAGATTTGTATTCATCCGAGACAAAGGATTCACGGCATTTTTATACAATATTTGAAACTATTGAAAGGATTTATAATAAAATAAATAAGAAGTTGCTAGAAAACAATTTAAATTTAACTCAATGATTTTTGTACATTCCATTTTCATCTCATTTAACTGACTGAATAATAGACTAAAGTCCAAGATCAATGTCAAAATGCCCAAGTTTGACATTCCTTTTCCTCTATCTAGCATAATTCTTGGAACTTTTGGAGTCTTTGATGAATACAATACCCTTTGGAGATAGATATATGGCTAAAGCATAGGAATAAATTTGAGTTCGAAGTATCCACTGCTGTTACAGATGCTGCAAATATAATTAGGAATTTTTAAATAAAATAAGCCAATTTTCTAGATCCTGGCCTTACTGTGTTTTATAAATTTAAAAGGAATCCATTGGAGCAAAGGTCATGGAGCATCAAAACTGGTGTTATCACTGCATAAGAATATGTTTGGACTAAAAAGTTGAAAGTAATAAGAAAGTTTTCAACGAAGGCACATATCGTGTTATTATATAACATCAGCTCTCCTTTGGTAATGGTGGCATATCACTCACATTAAACCACCCTGCTGTGGGTAATATAGTATTAACTCACTACTTTATATTTCATGTTTCGTTTGAAAAAAGTTTTTGTAAGGGGCCACGTGTTGTCTCGTATCACAAGCTCATCAAGCCAGTTGACTAAGTTTGTTTGAACCCTTTCTTTCAGAATTTTTGATGCAATCTTGATGTTCATTGCGTTTCAAAGTAAAGCATAGGCGCTTTATGTAGCCATATAAATAAATACCTCATAAATAGTGTATCAATTAACGGTTTTCCTAGTAGAGAAAACGAATATTCCTTACTTTGTGGTAAAATAAAACATATACCAGTCCCCACAAATATCTTATTGCAATATTTAAGTGTTGATTATCTGTCTCTTTCTATTTCTTTTGCTGTCCCTTTTCAAATCTGCATGCAAAGCTTTATTCTAAAACCACCGACCATAAGCAACCTTAAATTTCCTTTCAGACACCCAAATTCAAAACTTAGAGCAAATCGACGTGCTATGTAAATGAGCCTTTTAAACTTAGCAAAAACCCCAAGATAACACTTGCAACTTAACCTACAAAATCCTACCGGACCGATTTACACTACCCAAAAAGAAGTAATCCAAAGATGTTACCTTTAAGTGCTAAAAATTGATACTGCCAGCATGAAAACTTTTTCTCATCCCAAGGGAGCCAGACTTTTGCAATGTTCGTACTTTCCGAAAAAAAACTTTCACTACTACTCGTACCTCACAAAAAATTTCCCAACTTTTTCACCAAAACTTCAAACTTTTCAACTGAAACGTTCACACCTTGTGGTAGAGAACGTTAAAAAGTTCAAATTGCTTTTCAATCGACGAAGTTACAACTTACATTTCATAGTTTCGGGGTTTCCTCTTTTATACAAATTTGCTTCTCATTTTTAATTCAAACTCAATCAACATAATCATTATTCGATAAATATGCACAGATACGTGGATGGATCCTGTGCATGTTTGCCGAATTTAATGAACTCCTGTATCTGTACATGTTAATTTCAAATGATGTCAATTAAGGCACGATGGCATGCAGCGTAATTAGTGATGTGAAATGTTGTAGACTTGTATTCTGAATTCGAAAAGGATTCGCAGTGAAATGGAAATAAGTTGGGAATCGATTGGAGTGATGGAATATTAACCACCTTACAGGATGCAAATTTTGGATGGGTGCATTCGACACTTGCTCTGAATGTTCAAGGGACCGGCTTCACTGAAATGGTTTTAGCGTTTCTGCGGTTTATTGGGCTGTACACTAATTTATTGAAATACGTGCTTCTACCAAAAGTTTTTTATAACCAGTATTGAATAAGAGAACTTAATATGCTATTCAAAAAGTTTACCATTGTTAAAGGCCAATGACTACCAGTTGAAAAATCAACTTGCACTATGATCCATTGAAAAAACTAAACTTTCAAAATCAAAAATTATTTCCTTTCACCCTATGCTAATTCATATCCTTATTCCTTTGTTTGCATTTCAGCTGTTCTATATCATGATGCTCTCTCGCTGTTACGAAATCAAATTGTAATTACCCTTAAATATGATAATCCTTAGAGATATGAGATAATTTGTTTGTTAATAGTAAACATCCTGAATGAAATAAAATAAACAAGCAAATGAGTTAGCTTGGATTTTAATTGTCCTCGGTTGAATAATTCATTTGTTTGGTGGCTTATATGGGTAATGTCCTTTTTGGGAGTTACCTTGTTTGTCAACGTTGTATTCAAACATTATATGAGAAATAAACTTTTATAGAGGCATAATGTCTGTCATTTGTTTGGATTTTAGTTTGTTATGAGAAAATGTAATTTATAGCTTTATTTTCCATGAATACTTTTTTGATGGAACTCGAAAGCTTTGTTATTCTATTTGATGCTTCTAGCTAAAAAAGCAATATCCTATATATAATCCATGAATATCTGCAAGAGTATGTGTAAATTTATGCAAATCGCATTCGTTAGCCGACAGAAACTGAGAACAATTTTCCATCTTCTTCTTCGTTGCACTACAGCCCGTGTCGGGCTTTCGCTTCCTGCACAAACACATCCAACTATTTCGGACCATTGACTGCGTCTTCTAATTCCAAGATCCAAGCAGCGGTGAACTGTCTTCGTCGACCAAGTCACACCAGCGTTTCCTTGGCTTCCCCTGTGGTATCCGCCTTTCAGTTCTCCCAACGAATACCTTTTTGTGTATCAGTCGTTCGTCAAAAAATTTATGAGGCCAGTCTATTGCAGCTTCCGCAGTCTGACAATCGTCGCGACCTCCGGGTCGTTGAAAATTTCTTACAGCTTATGGTTGTATCGAATTCACTATTGGCCCCTGTCTAGCTATATTGCTATAGGCGGCGACAAGTAGACATTAATGACTATTCAGTTTAGAATTTTTTTCTAAATATCTAATGTCTTTTTTAAAATAATCCGGAACTAACAAACACCTCGCACACCAATTTTGTTTCAAATCAATGTGATATTAAAGAAAAGCTGCGATGTATTACTACGCATTATTCATGATTGTTTCTCTACATTGGAAATGAATTCAAATTTATAAATGAAACCTTATGACAAAAGTATTAGTTAAAAACATAAACAACCACCAAGAAGTAATTCTGTTTATTCGTACATAATTTTCATTTGTACTCATCAAGTGTGCGAAACCCACACATAAAAAAATACCATATGCAAACTACTTCGAGGCTTGCATCGAAAAGATAGGTGTGAAGTGCTTCGATGTACCTCTACGTATTTGCAAGGTTGGCTAAAGTGACGGGATGTCAGTGTGGTTGGCGACGAATGTCGCCTCGATCGTGACTTGTGGGCTCAACGGGGACGTACAGATGGTGAGCTGTCAGCGCGCGAGAGAAAAAGGTGTATTGGAGGAAATTCAAGAATTTAGATAATCGGTGAAAAATAGTGATATTAGTTTTTATCTATAGCTTTTTGTAAAGTTTTTATATAAAACTGATCGTCAAAACGTACAACAAGCTGCGCATTTGCAGTATTAAGAACACCTAGATTTGGTTCCGATGAAAGTTTTCTGCTTCTTCATCAATGGAGCCCCGCATTTAGGATATCCAAGCTATTGCAATTGAGCATGGAAACTTTCGTTCATCGGACAGAGTGATTACTGAAAAAGTGTCGTGCGGAAGCATGATAGATTGGCGGGCGTAGCGCAAGGAGAGGTGGCGCTGGAACGGAAGCAGCCAAAAGTCAGTGTAAATTGACCACGAAGAACTTATGTCTACGGGCGTCTTGAGAAGAGAACAAAAACCACCCAAAAAGCAGCCAAGATTCTGTGCCGAGCGCTTGTTCTCGATTAGGAGCGCCATCGCGAGAGGTGTAAATGTCATCAGGGACGTTTGTGGCAATCTGTGTAGCAGAGAATCGAAATTAAAATCGAACTAAATAGCAACAGTATTCGGGATGCCTTGACGTAAATGGAGACACGAAGGAATGCATCGTAGTCACAGTAGCGCTTTCAACGCTGAGTGGGGTGTAATCGCTGCTAATTCGATTTTGCTATGCTGTAGGATACCCTTTGAAAAGTGGTTAAGTTATTATTACTTCTAGAATCTTAATTGCATGTCTCTATCAGTGCTCCTAAGACTTTATTTCGTATTCGTGATTGGAGTACCTTCCGCTTACTGAGTACAGTTGGTACCCTTGCGAATCTATTTAGAAACGGCAAAGAACCGTCAAACAAATTTTCATTTTTTTGCGACTTGTAGAAGTCAGTCGATTTTGACTTTTGCGCGAGCGGCTTTGCTTTTGCTCCAAACAAATTGCAAGTCAGAGAATTTTCACCACAAGAAACGTGTTCAGAGTTTAGTTCCGCGGAAGTTTTTCGGCAGCAACTATTTCCAATCCATATCCAAGTGTCGGACCTCCTGGTTAGTGTTCGAATCCGCGGGCCTAACTTGGGAAATATTTTCCCACGCATCCACAGAAATTGCCTTGAACGTGGTTAAAGCACTTAAAGAATATCGTAATTTGCACGGATCGTTGTCATCTCGTATTCTTTTCTATAGAGATGGTGTTGGTGAAGGTCAATTCCATCAAGTAGCCAAGATTGAAAGTGAGACAATCCGGAAACGTCTCGCGGAAATTTATACCCAAGCTGGAGTTGCGGAAGGCCCCAAATTTGCTTTTGTACTCGTTTACAAGTGTATTAATACTCGAGATTTCCTAAATCAAAATAATCCGCCTCCGGGGACAGTTGTTGATGATATTATCACTCTACCGGAAAGATATGATTTCTTCTTAGTATCGCCAAGATACTGTAACTCCAAATCACGATAGCATTGTGGATGATAATATTGGGCCAGATCCCAATAAGATGCAGATTCTCACTTATAAGATGGCACATTTGTATTATAATTGATCGGGCACAACTCGTTCCGGCTGTTTGTCAATACGCTCACAAACTCGCATTTTGGCGGCGCAGAGTATTCACCGATCTCCATCAAATTTGTTGGAGAAGAACTTGTACTTCTTGTAGGAAGTAAGGAAAAGATTAATTTTTTGTTACTTGGTTTTATTGAAATAATTAAATTCTCGTTACAATTTTTGAGTATACTTCTAGTTTTTAGGTTTGATTATATAATCCTTGTTAAACGGTTAATCATATACTAGTTATGCGATGCGTTGAGTTTTTTGGTTTCATAAGCTTTTAATCGAAAACCATGGTCGAAACGTGGTAGATAATTTGTATTAATTCGTGTTAGCTTGACAAAAGTTTCAATTTTTTTATTAGGGGAAATTTTTTTTTGTCAAAGAGAACATTTTTATATTTCAAATGAGAAAAACAAACTCCCATTTTGTACTACATATTATATTATGTATTTAAATTACTAATCGAATTAACTTATTATTGTCTTTTTCCTATTTTTATTAATTTGTTTATTTCAAACAAGAAAATACGTAACAATTTACGATAAAAAAAATATTATTCTTCAAACCAAGCAAGTATAATTGGGAAAAAAAGGAATTATATATAAAAAACACGAATAATGTTATATTCTTGTTAATCATTTAATGTTCTGTCAATTTGATCGAGCTTTCGAGATATAATCTCATCGGTAATTTTGTTCTGACAGAGATGAAAAAAAAAATATTAAAAAATAAAGAAATGTTGAATTTAATGGACATCTCAATCTTTCCATTCCGTTGGATCTGACCGGGTATAGGACCCGGTACGGTGGCAGGCTCTCACCACCAAATATGAGCCAGCCGTCGGGCACATACTAACCTCCTTTTTGTTTCAGGTAGTATCGCCGGTTGAGTGGCCTCGCGCAAAGAGCCTTTTTATGGCATAGGGTTATGTGATCCGATTGCATAACTCTATGACATAAGTTGGTCACGGGGGTATTTCTCCTCTGATGGGAAGGCTTATGCAAGTTATGTTGTGTGAGTTTTTCACTCAGAAGGGAAATACTTGGCCACTGCAACAGACATGGATCTTGATCCGGTTGGGCGGGTGCGAGGGGGCACCATCACCACCCGGTTGTCCCTCTCTTATTTGTGGACCATGAGCCTCGTCGGGTAACGACGAAGTTACCCTAGGTCCGTCCGTTTTTACTTGTTCCACTTGTTCTCTGAACAAGTCATTTCCCCTCTTTGTAGTTGCCTACAATTTTTGCGCCTTTCTTTTTAGACCCAAGAATTCGTGAATGCAAAATTCTTTTGTAGTGGGTCCTTGTGCTGGGGGAATGAACTCGCCCCACGACACCGCAATGCTAGCCTGCCAGCGCATTCACGCGTCCCCAGACAAGGGCATTCTCGGCGGATATCTACATCTTCCTCTGCCGAGGCAGCAGACCATCGCTGCAGTCCCCGGGCCTTCGCTTCCTACAAATTGCAGGTTTGGATTCATTTTAGGGTTTTCCAAGGACAGGGAGTTAGCCCGTCGCTCTACCTCTATTCCGGCGAATAGTTATTACTTCGATTTTGTTATCAAGCGCGGAAGATTCGGCTTCATCCTCTTACGTCTTCCAAACTACATGTATGTAGGATTTAGTAGCAGAGCTATAAATATACAAGTATTTGCAGTTATTAGCATGTTTTGGCATTTACTACCACATTATTGGGGAATCAGTGAACCCAAACTGCGGCCTCGAGAGCATTTACTACGATTTAATTGGGGGTTCGGGATGAAGAATTATAGAAACTGTGGGCTGGGGAAACAAGGGGCTAACTCCTCCTTTCTCAAATGGGCTTGGGACCGTCTACAGTGGAGATATCATTGACACAGTATGAAGTTTTACTATCTTACGCAGCATTTGCTTATCTGCCCCATTTAACCCCAAGGAAATCTTATCGGGCTTCTTCCAGCTCCGTTCAGTCTTCGCATATCCAAGGTACTCTATCTTGTGGGGAAAAACTGCTTTTTGCTACCTTCATTGTATCAGTTAACCTATTTTACATACCATTTTAAGAATTTTGCGGTACCCTGTTTAAAACATTTTCACTTTGAATTCAAACTTCTTTAGATTGTGAGATCCAGATATGAATGAATAATAAATTCAAAACAAACTTATGTGTAAACGATTTTGTTGAGAATTCTTTCGAAGCTAAGCTTAGTGTGCGATCACAAAATTACTTGCGCTTTCCTGTATGATAAAGCTTTGAATACTTCGATTTTGTTTGTATTAACTGATGCCGACAGTTTTAGCTTGAAGAGAGTTATCTTACTCAGAGTAGCATGCTTAAGCTGGTTAGCCCTTAGTTGCGTCGTGGGTTTTTGCTGCGGTACTTTTTGCCCGTGACAGGCCACCCACATCAATAATGAAACAAGCAGACACTATAAAGCATGGGAAAGATAAGGTGGATCATGTGAGAAATGAAATACACGAGAAATCGAATACACGTTTACCTTCACTTTTTCTCTGCCCAATCAGACAAACTATTATACGCCTCCACCTAAACTCCCCGGATTCCCTTTGCAGTCCCAACTCGTTTCCTTGCCGGGTGCAAAATTCGTTGCCCATTTAAATTTTACATTTCCCAGTTCCAAATTTTCCCACTTATTTTTGTTGCGTCAATATATCAAATGCAATGGATGGGTTTACATTTGGAGATGACCTGATACTTGGAAATCCAGAGTAAGTATGGCATACCTTTGCGGCCAAATAAAGAAATCGTTTGCAAAAAGGCTTCGAGATCACATCAAGAAGAAACTATGAAAGCGGTCCGATAAATACTTAGTCTGCAAAAGAAAAACGAACATTTTGTAAAGGCGGCAATTTATTTCTCAACATAATCTCTTGTTGGCTCGATACACTTGACAAAGCGGTGCTCCAACTTCTTTAACCTGTCTGAAAAATACGTTTTTTCGATGCCTGCAAAGTAAGCCTCCGTAGGGGCGATGACCTCCTTATTTGAGGAGGCCTTTTCAAGTTTGCAAAAAAAAGAAGTCGCACGGAACCAAATCCTCTTTTATACAGCAATTCGGCATCGAATCGGCCCAATAATTTGGCATTGTATAGTGCTATGACCGTTTTGCCCTTCTCTTGGTAGTTGTTGCAGATCACATTGTGTGAATCCCAGAAAACGATGGCCATCACCTTTTCGGCCAATATGACAGTCCTCAAATTCTTTGGAGTACGTTCGCCGGGTAATGTTCACTGTTTTGACTGCCCTTAGTCTCTGTGTGTGCTAGTGGAGCCATGTTTTGTAAACAATCACTAAACAATGCAGAAACTCCTTCAGATTACGCTTAAACAGCATCAAACACTGCTCTGAAATGGTCGTGGTAGCTGTTTTCGGGGCACCTGGGCGTGGCTCACCGCAAACCCACGTGCGACCACGTCAAAACTTATTGAACCGATTCTTACGTTCGCTATTGTAGGAACAGAGTCACTGTACACAGCATCTAAGCGATCTTCGATTATGCTGCGCGATTTATCTTCCAAAAACAAGAATAGAATAACCGACCGATATTACGTATCGTTCTCCCTTTTTTTCTTAAATCCGCGGACACGCCAGCTTCCACACATGGCCAAAGCAAAACTACGAATCTGATTCAAATGAAATCTTGACAGTAGCCGTCTACAAGAATGTACTACACGATAGTGAATCTCTCTTACAATAGTGGTGCTATCGAGCGGTGAGGGTTAAGTACTTATCGGATCGCTCTCATAGAAGACCATTCAAATGAAAAAAAAAAGACAGTGGTTACCAAATTAAAACAAATAACATAAAGCAACTGAATAATCGAGACATAGGAGCAAGCATGGCCAATATGAACTGAAGACCCAAAGATGTTAAAAATCCAGAATTTAGAAATAATCAGGTAGTTAAGCTTGTTTTTAAGTAATAGGAAGGTGTCAAAACATGTTGGCTAGTTAGATATATATCATTGATTAATGTTGGTGTTAATATAAATAAATTTACTTTGAAAACCATGAAAAAAATGATATGAATTATCGGACAACCCAATAAATGCAAATAAACATAATAATTTGCATATCGTATTGAAAATCTAGCATCAAAACTATTTTGCAGAACTGTCGAACAAAACTTGTTGCTTCAGCACTTGTTTGACATTTTTCCTGCATTGTGAATGATCATCAGTCTTCAATTTTTGCGTGAGGAGTAGAGGCATAAAAACGTTACCAAATACACCAGCACTAGCAGCTATATAGGCACAATAGGTAAAAACAATCAGCAGCTCAACTTATTCCGTTATTTCTCTTTAATAACATAAAGCGAATTTTCCATAAATCATACATAGCAACAAGCAAACTTACTTGCTGATAACATGTGTACGCCTCAAGTCGATTTTTTGGACGCAAATGAGGCTTCAAATTAGTGGGTTAGCTTGGTAAGTCTGAGATCATTTTACTCGTGAATATGATAATAATAAAAATATTTGAAAATATAACCTTCTCAGATTTGAACGCAAAAAGGTCTAACATTTTCAAAGTATGTAAACATTGACACCAGTAAGACTTGTTGCAAATTCTGGCCATTGTCAGCATTCCCTTGTTCATTAAACTAAACTTTATCAATATCAAATACTGAATTCCTTGAGTACACACGTTTTTTAAATATTCATTCATTTTCCTATGCTTTATTTTTGATCACATAAAAAAATGTTTATTGTTCCTTTTTCCCATTGTACTTTATTTTCATTCACAAAAAAACTAAACTTTCAATCTTCAATCAGTCAATTCTTTTTTTCCCTATATTTCTTGTTGCTCCCATCCATTCATTGCAATGGGACAGCAATCGGACTACGTATAGCAGTCGTTGCTAACAGACGTGCTTTTAATCTCTTCTGTCAATCATTTACAAAAATTAAATAATTTTTTACAAAAATCAGTTGGAAATTTATTTTTTTAATTGAAAATTATCACCGTCAAATTATTTGAACAGTTATCGAATACCTGTAGTTTCACTTTTGAAAAAGTCTCAAAAAGCAGAAAAACATTCAAAGGCTGTTCTGGTTTATGAATATTCCCTTGAATCTCGCCGCAAAAGCAACCAGATGGACGAGCCCGATGGCTTCAGCCATCAAATAGAATGGTCATGTCCATCGCCAACAATGATGGGCGAGAAAAAGTCAAACCGAAGACTCGAGAACAATGAAGAAAAAGATAAACTGAAAATTTTATCAGTCATCAAAAGTGAGCAGCAAGTCAAAGCTAATGACAACGTGGAGAAGTATGAGAGAGAAAATTCAGACTGAGGGTCCAGTCGCTAGAGGAACTGGTTGGCAAATTAACGTTCAATAAAGAAAAATAAACCACCAAGGACGAAAAAGAAGTAAAGTCAAAACCAACCGAAGACAAAAAACCAAACAAACCACAACAGGAAACTAATCAAGAAGATATCCTTAGCATAGGCGGAGCACACGTCAGTACAAACTTTTATGCAGCGCTAGCTGGGCTAGACAATTTAACGAACATTGAAGAGGACAAAGGGGACAAAAATTCTGAAAATCGTTTCACTAAATCTGATAATACATTCATGAAATATTTAAAAATTAAAAAATAGGGAAAAAACCAAAAATTTGGTCTGCTGGTCCGTCTGTCACTATTAAAAAAATGAAAGAAAAAGTCCCACAAATTGTTACATTTGGGCAAACTGGAAAAGGTATGATTGGGCTGTTGGCAGCTGAAAATAAATTAAATGATTTTGAGATCAAAAGAATGAATGCCAATAAACTGATGATTAGAACTAAGTCACTGGTTGACTTTCAGACAGCAAAAAGTGCGTTGAATTCTGGAGAGGTTCCACACTTTACACATACCTACAAGAGAAAGAAACATCAGACAGTTTTGTCGAAGGGTCTAGACTGCGGAGAGGACACAGTCGGTTTCCTTCAGGTGCTTCAAGAAGTTGCACCAGAAATAGAATTTATTGCGCTTAAAGACTTCACAACAAGGAGGTCGATTGTCAAATGTAAAAATTTGCCTTTTTATTTTGTGCTAATTTCGGGCAAAAGCTGTCCAAGTGCTCTTCACAAAATAAGGTACTTAAAATTTGAAATGATGAGGTGAGGCCGCCTTCAGCAGAGCAACGTCAACCAGTGCTATAGCTGCCAAAGACTCGGTCATTAGGCTGCCAATTACGCCATGAACTACACTTGTAAAAAGTGTAAAGATGTCAGTTCCCCCGGCCAGTGCAAATTGACTCAGACAGAGCCCAAAGAAAAACTATATTGTGTGAACTGCAGTGTCTGGTCATCCAGCATCATATTGAGGATACCCCCAGTATCAAGAGCAAAAGTAAAATTCACTACAAAACAAACACAAGTACACCGCAGTGTAATACCTACCAACTTCGTCAACCCCGGGTAGCCATATGCACTTGCTGCTAGAGGACCAGCAGACAACAATGTAAATAATGTGAATAATGTAAGGTGCAATAATGACCTGCTTCTCAAAATTTACCAGCAACTCAATTCTTTATCGAAGGGAATCGATAAAGAGGATTCAAAAATCAACTTTGTTTATCAGCGACTAGGCCCTTCAAATGCCTCAAAATAACTTGTCATCCAGACACATTCCCTTGGATAAGATTAGTCTATTCTCGATCAGCGTCAACTCCATTGTGAGTCCATGACTGTTTCTTGGAATACTTTGTCAAGCAAAAGACTGACATCATACTTCTCACTGAAACCCACCTCAATTCATGGCACTCCATGACATTCAAGGATTTTGAATTCGTAAGAAACGATATGGTAAACGGTGATGAAGGAGGTTGCACCGGGATCTTGGTTAGAAGACCCTATTGTTTCCAAAATATTGATCAAGTTGAATTGAAAAGCTTTGAATCTCTTGAAGTATCCATTATCAAAATTTCACTGCCAGGTGGGGATAACCTTTTCGTTATCTCTGCCTATGCAACTAATCGAAATGTTCTCAAGTTCAAGGAGGAGCTTAATTCCTTGGTTGAAATACTCGAATTGAACAGGCTGCATGGTTATTATATTCTTGGTGACGAACTGAACGCCAAGCATATAAAGTATCCTCGCTGAACGCCAACAATAATCCAAGAGGTGAATTTCTGAAATTGTGGATAACAGAGAATCAAATTAAATGCAGGTGCAATCTATATGGGTCGGAACTCCCAACATACCCTAGAACAAATTCATATTTGGGCCTCTGTATTTCTAACGCAAGACTTGAATTCAGCTTTAATAGTCCTCAACGGAAACTGCAGTTGCTTTCTAACGATATCAACAATAACGTATCGTATCAATTATCAAAGGGATGATGTCTTCCTCATTCCAGTTCAACATGAAAACCATTGGTTGAATTTCAAAAAACCTGTTGGGGAAAGTTTCAAAAGAAGTTTAATTGAGAGTACCAGAAGCAATGTCCTCCTTCTGATGATGGCAACGCTTGCTCAACGGTGTCTAATGACAGGAATCTAACTAACGATGAAATAGATCTTTATTTGTCGAAATTAGGGAAGACGACGTTGACAACGATTGAAAAAGTAGTTCCCAAGATTAAACATCGAAACAATAAAATTAAAAAGAATGAATAGCCTTCTTCTCATACGCGTCAATAATATTTACTGGCGGTTTTTGGACTACAACTAACCCTCGTTGGCTTTGTTGAAATTATACCTTCATACTTCAGGAGTAAAATCAGCAATTAATGGTCGGAAAAACTGAGGGATATTAGCCCACAGGATCCAGATGGCGTTTTCATGAAAGTGAATAGCTTATTCGTTAAGAAGTCTCGAATGAAGGTATCGAATCTTGAAGTCGTTAACGATGAGATAAATCTTCTCGATAGGGCTGGTATCAAAATTGGTAGTGCGGCACCGGATAGAAATGGAAACAGGATCATATGTGATGGATTGCAAAAACTTGCCCTAATCGGAACTTATTTTGAATTGGTTCATCCAACAAACCCTGAGAGAGGGAACCAAACACTTTCAGAGGCCGTTGAAGCAAATGCTTCCGACTTTTAATCAAGCCTGAACGGCGAATCAATTCTTCACTTCAATGACACATTGTCATCTGACCTCATACCGAGCATGAATTTTATGGATTATTTTGTCAGCTATGAAGACATATGTTTCATACTTGGCAGGATAAACAAAAAGAAATTAAGTGATATTGACGGTGTTCCAAATATAGCTCTCCGACATTCGCCTGAGGTTGCTATAAGGAATGATTGCATATTGTTCAATAACATGTTGAGCAATTCATATTTCCCAAATGAGTGGGAAAAAGCTAAAGTATCTCCGATCTTGAAGAAAGGAAAAGAATATTCAAGCCTTAAAAGATATTGTACATGCCTACCAATAATTAATTTACTTAAATCAATTCATTTACTTAAATCATCAATTGCATAATTTTTAGAATCACCTAGTTCGGATGACGTCTGCCTGAACGGTAACTTTACAATAAATTGGCCTTCATTGTTTCTTTTTATTGTTTTGTAGAAGAAATCTTCACATTCCTTTTCAGCATTAGTCAGTGGCTTGGCTTTGTATTGGACGTCTTCTAAGTCCCTAAATTTCTCAAATTGAGTTTCTAAAGTATCAGTGCTAATGCCACAAATAAATGAAGAAGGTTGGTGATCGCACTTGGCCCTTACGAGAACTATCCATCCAAAAACAGAGTTCTGAAGAGTTTGTCCAGTGGACATAAGATCTGTGTAGATATCTGCTCCTAGCAAAATATATACCCGTCGAGGTGTATTGAATTCTTGATCAGCTAGTTCAATGTTAGCTGGAATAGGCCAAGACCCTGTATACAGACTGCGACTTGGTTGATGTGAAGTTATTTCAGGAAGGATTATTGCTTCAATCATTGTATTGAAGCTTTTAACTAGGGACTGAATTGTTAAGCTTACTCTTCCTCTAGTATGCAGCCTTGATCCGCCAATGCCACTAATTTCGATTGGTTGAGAGTGACCTATGAGACCAAGTTTATGAACAAACTTTTCTGTTATAAAATTAAGCTGTGAACCTGAATCTAAAATTGCTCTAAAAGACTTGAGGTACTCATCTCGACCTTTCACTTTGATCATGGCGGTTTCACTGGGAGTTTTTTTTGAATTTTTCACTATTGTAGTTTTCGATGGACTGCGAATGCGTAACACTGACTTTGGAGTCAAAATGTAATAAAGTATGATACCCTTTATTACATTTAAGACAATTTCTAGAAGTGCAATTTTTAACCATGTGGCCTTTTTGCAGACAATTTAAGCACCGCTGTAATTTTTTGTTTATCTCTAGTCTATCCTTAAAAGTTTGTTGAAGAAATTTCGAGCATTGGCGTAAGTTATTGCAATTGCAAAAGACACAAGAAATTTTCTCTTTAGTACTCAAAAAGGTAGACTGCCTCTTATCAATTTTCTTGGGTCGATTGTCACCAAGACTTTCCAACAATTGAAACCTTGTTTCTATAAAACTTAAAAATACTGTCAGCTTGGGAATCACTCTAGGCTCTTCTAGAGATTGTCCAAACAGACGATGTGTCCTTTATCCACCGTCTTAAGAAGGAGATGAATGATTATGGAATCCCAGCTGGCAGTTTCTATACCCAAATTTTTTATACCATAAAGTGACTCTTTTATGGTATTGTGCAGTGTTTTCAAATGATCAGAAGATTCTGTGAGTGCAGCTAGAATGCTTAAAATACTATTAACAAATGCCGAGACAATGAGGCGTTGATTATCATTCCTGTTGCATAAAATGTCCCAGGCTGTTTGATAATTTACGTTGGTTACTGGTAAGTGCTGAATTAAACGGCTTGCTTCTCCCGCTAAATTCGAACGTAGATAAAATAATTTTTGTGTATTAGGCAAGGCTTGCCCGTCGATTGTTTGCTTAAACAGCTCTGCAAATGAACACCATTTCAAGTAATCACCCAAAAAGGTTGGGATGGTAACTTTTGGCAATTTAATTGATGAATTGACATGACGAGTGTCGTTAGAAGAGGACCCATTTGCTTTCATCATTTCCAAAAGTCTTACCATAGTAGCTTGGTATTTCTCTTCCAATGTTGCTACTTGGATGGCATCGTACTCATCATTTTCAGATACAAGTTCGTGATGAGTATCAGAAACAGTTTGCCAGTAATTTGCCAAAGTAGACAAATGCTGCTGGCAAAAAGGAGTAGAACGACTGGGTTGTTTCTCCAGTAGATCATTCACTAAGTTAATTGCCTGATTCATTGAGGCAATTAATGAAACTTGCTTTTTGATCAATTTATCTAAATTGGAAGCTGGCAACGTAATTTGCAGTTCCCTTAACCCATCTTTCATCTCACCTTTAAGCTCCTCGTACGTTAGCGATACGCTACCAATCATTCTCTTTAAATGATATTTTGCTGCCTTCACTGCCGCCTTCCAAAGTCCCCCAAAGTGAGGGGATATGGATGGAATAAAACACCAATTCTACGAGTAGCACTCGTTGCGTGTAGACGTGTTTTTAATTCGCTCCTGTCAAGAATTTTTAAAAATAAAATCATTTTTAAAAACGTCAATTACAAAGTAATTTTATAAAGAAACTTATTACATCGTCGAACTATTCGAACAATTTATCGAGTGTCTTGACTTTACCTGCGAGAAAGTTTCAAGAAAGAAAAAAAGTTTTTTTCACCGGGGGGATGGAGGACCCCGACGGCTTCTCACCGCTGGGGGACCCAGAGCCAGGCATTTTGAAAATTACAAATGATAAAATAAACAAGCGGAAAAATGAACAAGACAATTGTGAGCATGGAAAGCGAATTACGATTTCAAGCGAAGATTATGAAAAAGTAACCATGGAGAATGCAAGGGTTACGAAACAAAATGACGAATTGAAACTCCGGATACAGAGTTTGGAAGATATGGTCCGGACGTTGTCAAATGGGAGCAAACAAAAAGCGAAGCCACAGAATACGTCCGGCAAAGAAGAGCCGATACTAACTAAAAAGAATGAAAAAACAGGAAACAACAAGCAAGACCAACGGGAAAGGAGTACCAACATATAAAACGAAATCGCAAAATATGAGCAAGACAATCCATGATGCGGAAAATATCCTGAGCGCAGGAGGAGCGAACAACAGCGCCAATTATTATGCGGTGCTGTCTGCAATCCACGAAGAAATGGACGTCGAGATAGAGAGCAACGATAAGATAGGTAATAAATATTGATAGCGATAATAATTTCATTAAATATTTAAAATTAAAAAATAAGCAGAAGGAGAAGAAGCCAACCGGTGTGTCTGCTGGTCCTCCTAATAAAATTAATAAGGTAAATGAAAAAGTTCCTCCAATAAACGTTTTTGGGCAGCGTGGAGGAGATATGGTTCGGTTATTGGCAGCCGAACATGAAATCGAAAACTTCGAAATTAAGAGAGTGACCGGTGATAAGCTCTCGATCAAGACAAAGACACTGGCTGACTTCAAACAGGCGAAAGATGCTCTTAATAGTGTCCAAGCTCCCCACTTCACATATACGCCAAAGGCGGAAAAAAATCAGACCTTCCTGTTGAAGGGCCTGGACTGTGGGAAGAATATAGTTGATCTCCTTGAGATGTTGCAGGAAGCAGCACCAGCTGTTAAGTTCATCTGTGTGAAAAATTTTGCTACAAGGAGATCAACTGTAGAAGGTAAAATATTACCATTTTATTTAGTCCAAATTTCCAACGACAGCAGTCCGAGTGCCCTCCAACAGGTAAGGTACTTAAACTTTAGAGTTGTGAGGTGGGAACGGCTCCAAAAAACTGAGGTCAACCAGTGTTACAGGTGTCAAAGATTCGGTCATTCGGCTGCCAATTGGGCAATGCATTATCGCTGTGTTAAGTGCAAAGATATCCACGCCCCCGGTGAATGCAAATTGGCTCAGATGGAGCCAAATAAAATTGTATTGTGTTAATTGCGGTACATTTGGTCATCCAGCATCATACCGAGGATGCCCTCGGTATCAAGATGCAAGAGCTAAATTTTCCCCAAAGCAAACCAAAGTAAATCACAATCTGTTTACCTCCCAACTTCATCAAACCCGGGGTATCATTTGCACTTGCTGCCAGAGGACCAGCAGACAACAATATAAATAAAATAAATAATGTAAGTGGCAATAATGAGCTGCTTCTTAAAATCTACCAGCAACTTGAATCACTTTCAGATAGAATTAATAAGCAAGACCAAAAAATCAATTTCGTTTTTCAAAGTTTAGGCCAACATGCTCCAAAATAGTTTGTCATCCAGTCACATTCCCATGGATAGGATTCGTCTCATCTCGATCAACGTCAACTCCATTGTTACTTTACATCGGCGTGATTATCTCCTTAAATTCATTGCCAGACAAAAGCCTGACATCATGCTTCTCACCGAAACCCACCTCAATTTATGGCACTCCATGACATTCAAGGATTTTGAATTCGTAAGAAACGATAGGGTAATAGGTGATGGGGGAGGTGGCACCGGGATATTGGTTCGAAGACCCTATCGTTTCCAAAATATTGGAAAAGTCTAATTCAAAAGCTTTGAATCTCTTGAAGTGTCCGTTATCAAAATTTCACTGCCAGGTGGGGATAACCTCTTCGTTATCTCTGCCTATGCAACTGGTGGAACTGTTCTCAGACTCAAGGAGGAACTCAATTCCTTGTTTGAAATACTCGAATTGAATAGGCTTCATAATTATTATATTCTTCCTGGTGACCTGAATGCCAAGCATACATCATGGCTGAACGCCACCAATAATCCAAGAGGTGTATTCCTGAAATCGTGGATAACAGAGAACCAAATTGAATACAGGTGCAATCTATATGGGTCGGAGTTCCCAACATACCCTAGGACAAATTCATATTTGGACCTCTGCATTGCTGACGCAAGACTTGAATTCAACTTTAATAAACTGCAGGTGCTTCCTTACGATAGCGACCATAACGCAATCGTAATGGAAATCAATCATCCAAGGGATGATGTCTTCCTCATTCCAGTTCAACACGAAAATCATCGGTTGAAATTCAAAAAAAACAGACTGGGGAAAGTTTCAAAAGAAGTTTAATCGGGAGTACCAGAAGCAATGTCCCCCTTCTGATGGTGGCAACTCTTGCTCAATGGTTCCTAATGACAGGAATCTAACTAACGATGAAATAGATGCCTATTTGTCGAAGTTAGAGAGGCTGACATTGGAAACGATTGAGAAAGTTGTTCCCAAGATTAAACATCGAAACAATATGGAAGGATATGAAACACCAACCATCGCAAGGTTGAAAAGATTGAAAAGCCTTCTTCTCACACGCGTCAACAATATTTATCGACGATTTTTGGATTACAACCATCCCTCGTTAGCTTTGTTGAAATTACATCTGAAGAATGTCCGGAACTTAATCCGGTCATACTTCAGGAGTGAGGTCAGCAATCAATGGGCGGAAAAATTGAGGGGTATTAGCCCACAGGACCCAGACGGCGTGTTCACGAAAGTGAATAGCATATTCCGCAAGAAGTTTTGAGTGAAGGTATCGAATCTTGAAGTCACTAGTGATGAGATAAATCTTCTCGATAGGGCTGGTATCGAAATTGATAGTACGACTCCGGATAGAAATGGAAACAGGATCATTTGTGAAGGACTGGATAAACTTGCGCTGATTGGAACACGTTTTGAATTGGTTCATCTACCAAACCCTGAGAGAGGGAATGAAATAGTTTCAGAGATCGTTGAAGCAGCAGTTTCCGACTTCAAGTCAAGCCTGAACGGCCAATCAATTCTTCATTTCAATGAAACATTAGTATCTGACCTCATACCGACCATGAATCTTATTGATTATTTTGTCAGCTATGAAGACTTGTGTTTCATATTTCGCAGGGTAAACAACAAGAAATCACGTGGTACTGATGGTATTCCAAATGTTGTTCTCCGACATTTGCCGGAGGTTGTTATTAGGAATTATGGCATATTGTTCAACAACATGTTGAGCAATCCATATTTCCCAAATGAGTGGAAAAAGGCTTAGATAGTTCCAATCTTGAAGAAAGGAAAAGAATCTTCGTGCCCCAAAAGCTATCGCCCAATCAGCTTGCTGCCTAACATTAGCAAGGTGTTTGAAGTGATACTCAACAGAGCATTAAACGCCCACATTGAGGAAAATGAGTTGATGCCGAATTGCCAATTTGGTTTTTGTGCCAAGCATTCGACCACACATGCAATAACGAAAGTAACCTCAGACATCTGTTGGAAACTAAATGATAGACAATGTGTTGGAGCATGTCTCATTGATATGGAGAAAGCCTTTGATACGGTATGGTTAGATGGACTAATTTTTAAACTCCTTCAGGACAAGTTCCCCAGACACCTTGTCGCCATGATGTGTAATATGTTATACGGGAAATCGTTTGTTGTTACTGATGGAAATCTGACGACAATGCGCGAGTTCAAGGTCTTGAATGGTCTACAGCAGGGACCAGTTACTGCGCCTCTGCTCTTTTCAATCTTCATTCGCAAGCTATTGAACGGCTTTGATTTTAACGTCTCGCCAACGCGATCATTGGTAGCGTTTGCTGATGATCTGATCATCTATACGGCAGACCGAAAAGCTACAATAGCTCAGAGCAATCTTCAAAAAATGTTCAATGATGTACAGCTGTACACTGACAATTGGCGAATGAAAATCAATGCGCAGAAGTGTGAAACAATCTTGTTTCGGACAACGCTGCAGGGGGTCAGTCAAGACCTGAAACGTAATTGGAAAGATTTCCACATCATGGCTGGTGAGGGTAGTCTTGAACGGGTTCCACATAAATCCTGTGTTCAATACCTCGGTGTTTATCTCGATCAGTATCTGTACTATACTGAACATGTGAAAATCATGCTCAGTAAGGCACTTAAAGTAGTAATGGCCCTTCGAAAACTCTTTCATTCCAGATACATTGATCAAAAGGTCAAAATTATCTGTTACAAGACACTGGTTAGACCAGTTTTGACATATGGATGTCAGATCTGGTACAACCAGAGCGCTATTACTATGGAAAAATTAAGAGTTTTCGAAAGGAAATGTCTTCGTGCATGTACTGGTTTGTACAGAAAGCCTGAGACGGATTGGAAACATTATATATCGAATAGAAAAATTTATCAAACTGCTGAAGTGACGAGGGTCGATACCTTCATATTGAAACTTCTGCGGAATCATATCGCAAGATCTGTGACTGTGAGTGAAAACCCTTGGATTTCACAGCCGTTCCACCCTACAGACGTGTATATAGCGACTTGCCTCGCTACTGGCTTCATTCTTCCAGAAGCATTCGTGTATTTGGACATGAATGGATATGTTTTTGATTCTGACGGCGTCCCAATCATATATCACATATATCGACGGGCCACCGATAAGAAGATAAAATATCCTCCGAATCTGAGTTCACGAGACCCACAATTCCAATGGAAATACTCATTTGCTAGATTCGTTGAAGCTGATCGAGTTGAGACGGAGCAATCTAGGTATTGGTGGCTGAATGACAATGTCTAAATTATTCGTGTGTATTTTCAGTTTTGGTGTTTTTCGTTATTGAGTTTTTGAGTTTCAGCTCATTATTGCTACATTTAGTGTTGTTGTTTATTTTTGTTAAAAATTAGTTATAGGCTAGGTTTATATTATGTTCATTATATTAGGTTAGAGATAAGGTAAAACGGTTAGGTTAGGTACATTGTTATAGATTTTTTTAAGTATAAGATAAAGTTTTTGATAGCATTTATTAGAATTAAGTTAAAACATATTAGGTGTAGGATCAAAGTTCACTGTTGTGTTAAGATTACAAATAATTTTAGAATAGTGTTGGTTGGCTTTTTCTCCTTTTTCCAATTGAATTGTAAAAATATGTAATAATCCACTGATTTGAATTTGCTATAGCTTTTTTTTTTAAATGTGATGAATGATAACGTACAAATTTAGAGAGCCATTTGGGCCATTAAGTTTTTTATTGTTATTGTTTGGATTTTGCTTTATATTCTTTTAAAAATTTATAACGGTTAGTATTAAATAAAGCGCTTTTGACTTTGACTTTGACTTTGATGTTTCGATGCGTTCCGCTGGAAGATTACCCATGACTTGTTTCGATAAGCTTTGGATTTTTCTTATTACACCAAATACATTTGCGTACAATACTTGTGGCTAATTGTCTGCCTTTGAGAGGCCAAAATCGTTGTCGTACAAAACTCTTGAGGGCCAACATGTAAGTGTTTTTCATGTATGTCTTGTACTAGCATTTTAACGATACTATTGGAATGTGGCAGTAGGATTTGATGTTTTGCGTCGTAGTCTACCTTTGCCTTCTCAATCCTTCCACAAACTCGAATAAGACCGTTTTCATCAAGAAAGGGTTTTAGAGCGCTTCATGAATTTGCTTGAGGCAAAATCCGGTTCTTCTTTAATTGCTTCAGCTCTTCACTGAAGGCGGATGCTTGGATTGTTTGGAGTATACTAGACAGAGAATCCTGAAGTTCTACTGGCTTAAGAGTGCCTACTCTACGCTCAGACAGTGGTTTCTGGAGATTCGCTGCAAATCTGTGTACGTCAGCTATGGTGTGGGTTGGGAATTTAAATGAATTTCTGTGATTTATGACTTCCAAATTGATGGAGATGTTTGAACAATAAGAGTTACCTTTGCCTTTCTAGTCTCTGAGTCATGTTGAAGTTGTTGGGTTGGCATTTCCGGCCATTCGCTTGGTGGACCGAGAAGGAACTCAGGCCCATTGAACCATATTTTGGATGTGAGAAGTTCGTTTGGAGTAGCACCTTTAGACAGTATGTCTGCTGGATTAAACTCTGAGGGAACATGCCTCCATTGTGAATTTCGTGTGTGCTCCTGAATGTAAGAGACTCTGTTTGCAACGAACGTTTTGTAATTAGAGGAGGAAGCGTTAATTCAAGCTAGAGTTATTGTTGAGTCCGTCTAATAATACATCTGTTCAATATGAATACATACAGATTTTCTTACTTTTCCCATTAATGTAACTAGTAGTTGAGCTGCACACAATTCGAGCCGAGGAGTGCTTAACTTTTTCAATGGGGCTACGCGTGATTTTGCGCATAGAAAGTGACATACACGGTTATTGGAATGCATAGACTGTATGTAGATAGCCGCTCCATTGGCATTATCACTTTCATCTGCAAATCCATGCAAATTCACTTCTAATACCATGTGACTTGGTAATGCAAACCGTGGAATAGTGAAAGAGTTTGACTGATGTAGCTGTTGTCTAAATGTAAGCCATTTCGATTGAAGCTCTTGTGGCAGCTTTAACCCCAATCTATTTTCTTTTGCCACAACTCTTGTAGGAAAATCTTCCCAAAAACTACGATAGGATTAATTAGTCCTAGTGAATCATATATAAGGGCAATATCACGGAGAATAGAGCGTTTTGTCACGTCGGTTTGACTTGATAGATTGACTCGAATTGAGTAAACATCTGTTACCAGATGAGTCCAAGTGACTTTGTATGGAGTTCTTCTTCTGCATCAAATGACGCCATTGTCTCCCGTTGGTCTTTAGGAATCAATTGAAGCAGTGTTGGATGGTTTGCACACCATTTACGTAATTGAAACCCTCCTTCTGCCAGCATCTTTCTTAGCTGGCCTTGTATTTGAAGAGCCTCATCGAGATTGTTTGGGCCGGTAATAATGTCATCCACGTAAAAATCTCGAAGTGTTAAGTTTCAGCCAAGTGGTTATCTCTGACTTTGCTCCTTTGCAATGTGTTGAAGTACTTTTGTGGCCAGATATGGAGCGCAAGATGTACCATATGTCACTGTCCGGAGGCGATAGTATTTTAATTCTTGGGTGGGATCATCCCTCCAGACAATAAGTTGAAAACTGCGATCTTCTTCAGCAACCAGAATTTGACGGTACATCTCCACTATATCTGCGGTGAACACGTACTTATGAAGACGAAAACGCAGAAGAATTGAAAAAAGTTCATCTTGGATCGTTGGCCCAACCATAAGGCGTCGTTAAGAGATTTATTATTGGAGGTCTTGCACGATCCATCAAAGACGATCCTTAATTTGGTTGTTGTGCTTTCTGGCTTGAGCATGCAATGATGGGGGAGGAAGTAATGCTCCATGTGACGGAGTTGTAGGAGTTTTTCCATGAATGCGGTGTATTGTAGTTTGAGCTGTGGATTCCTTTCCAAGCGCCTTTCTTTTATTTTTATTTTATTTTATTTTAATTCCAAATCTTACAGGCGGTTAGCCCAATTACAAGACATTGAATACAATAATGATAAAAACCAAAAACATACTGAATGAATTAGTTGGAACTGTACAAATTATTCAAACATTAACGAATTACGTGTTAAATAATTTTTCTCTTAGCAAAGACTTAAAACTAAAAAATGAAGAAGGAAATGGACCAAGCTCAAGATTATTATGGCCTCTAGGGAGGCGCACCATAGCAGAGTGAAAATAAACATCGGTACGTGCAAAAGGAGTGACTAAGGTTTGACATGATCGAGTAGTTCTTGCAGGAACCCGTAAATGTATATTGTCTACAAGATATGAGTCGATCAGACGGTGGTAAAGTTTGAACAAGAAACATTCATCTAAATAAAGACGTCTATCACAAAGAGATGGTAAACGCAAAAAGTTAAGCCGATCTGAATAGGAACAATACGGAATTTTAAACTTGTAAAATAAGTATTTAGTGAATTTTCGCTGAACTAACTCTAAGGCAGTAGTAAGATATTCTTGGTGTGGAGACCAGATTTGGGTAGCGTATTCTAAAATACTTCGTACGAGAGAAACGTAAAGAAGGGACGCTGTGTGAATATCACTAAATATGTGGACATGACGCAGCACAAAACCAGACATTTTTGTAGCCCTATTGATAACATGAGAGATGTGTCTCTCAAACTTTAATTTAGAATCGAAGATGACTCCAAGATCCTTGCAATGTGAAACACGCGCGAGGGGCATATCGTTTATGTTATACTGGTAAACTATAGGTTCACGTTTCAATGAGAAAGACATTACGTGGCATTTTGGGATATTTAAATGGAAATTGTTAGATAAACACCAGTTGCTTAACGTAATCAGATCGTTATTCAAAATGCTGCAATCAGCAGTACTATCTATTTGTCTAAATAGTTTCAGATCGTCAGCATAAAGCAAAGATGGCGAATTTAGCATCGGTGGGAGGTCATTGATAAAGAGGATAAATAAGAGTGGTCCCAGAATAGAACCTTGAGGAACTCCTGAAGTAGGACTAAAATATGGAGACAAATTTCTCTTCAGACGCACACAACACAACCGGGAAGAAAGGTAGGACTTGAGCCAGTATATTAATATTTCCGGAAAACCATAATGATTGAGCTTAATAAGTAGGATGTTATGAGGAACTGTGTCAAAGGCCTTGCTAACGTCCGTATAGATAGCGTCCATTTGTGCCTGAGAGTCCAGAGCTAGAGCAACACTGTTAGAGAACTCTAGTAGGTTCGTAGTAGTTGATCTGCGCGGAAGAAAACCATGTTGCTGATCATGAAAGATGGGTGATAGCACAGGGATTAATTTGAGGTACATAGCTCTTTCAAATATTTTTGAAAAACACGATAGGATAGATATTGGCCGATAGTTTGCGATATCAGATGGATAGCCTTGTTTGAAAATTGGAGTAATGAAGGCAACTTTCCAACATTCAGGAAATATGCCAGCAGTTAAGCTAAGGTTGAAAAGAAAGGATAGGGGAAAAGACAAAGCAGTAGAAAGTGATTTGATAAAAAAGCAAGGAATCCCATCCGGGCCAGGGCCGACAGATCCATTTAGGTTATGGATAATTGATTCGATTTCGGGTGGAGAGAACGAAAAAGAGGACTGGAAGGTTGGATGGAAAAAGTTTGGAAAGTAATTACCAGCAGCTGAGGGGGCATTGAACGTTGAGGCGAAAAATTGAGCGAACAATTTTAAGATAATTTCTGAGGTGTTTGCGTGCAAATTCTCCAGAAACATTTTATTAGGTATAGAAGGAGAGGTCTTTAAGGATCGTATGTATGACCAGAAACGTTTAGGATGGTTAGACGAAATAGATTGCTCAATAGACCAATAATAATTTTTTAGTGCACGTTTGACTTCGGTCTTCGCTAAGGAGCGCAATCTACAATACTCTAAACGAGCTTCCACTGAACAGGATTTCTTGGATATCAATCTGGGTTTCTCTTTATTTTTAAGGGCAGTGTACACATCGGCAGTAATCCAGGGGGCATCAGACCGATTATTCGGTGAATACAAAGGGGTAAATTCAGTGATTTGTTCATTTAAGAGATCATAAAATTTTGCCAAAGCATCATCACATGAAAGATTATGAAAAAAATTGGGCCAGTGAATAGAGTTTAGGGCACAGGATATGGCTTCAAAATTAGCTCGATTGAAATTAAAAGATGGAGGTAAGAGTTCCTCTTTACCACGAGTTACCGGAAGATTAAGCTCTATACATAACGGAGGGTGATGGGGGTCAGGCGGGATATAAGGTTCAGCTGAAGAAATAGATATATTATTTGCCAAGGCCGGGCTGAAAAAACAAGATCGAGTAGTCGATCATTTAAATTAACAATGGAATTAATCTGAGAGAGGGACAAGTAGGATAGAAAAGACAAGAAATCGAAGGAGATAGGGTTGTTCGACGTGATAGGTATGGAGCTATCAAGGTTCCATAAAACTGAAGGTGCATTAAAGTCTCCACATATCAACAGAGTATCATGAGGAAATCTAGAGAGCACGTAGTTAGATATTTTTTTTTTTTTTTTTTTTTTTTAAATACCTCCTTCCCTTCCACTCTCTCCATCACACTTTCTTCGTCGCACAACGCTCGTGCGATCTGCACTTCACATTTCGTCGTTTCTACAGGTGTGCCACCCAGACAATGTTTAAAACATCGGTATAAGGGGGCACACAAAAAATATGTGAAGTCATCCTGTTAATCTTTTCATGTCCGATTCGTTAACAGCTCTCAGAGGTAAAAAAATATTAATTCGACGCAGTAAAAAAAACTCTGAGTTAAAAGAATGGCTGTTTCTTCAAGTATCTCGACGATAGGGTCAACAATGCCCTAAGATGCTATTTTGAAGTTACTGGACAGATAATAATAAATCATAAGGCTAGCTGTGTCTTGAGGCATCTCGATGATAGGATAAAAAAAATTGCCCTAAGATGCTATGTTGAAAGTTTCTGCGCTGAGATTCAATCGCTATTCATTAAATAGTTCCTGAGTCTTTTCTTGAAGATCATAAGTGAATTCGCTTCTTTTACTGATTCCGGGAGATCATTGTATATACGAAGGGCATCATTTGTAGGATCGTTCTTTAGACGATCTGTTCTTGCAAATGGTATAACAAATTGGTCTGCGTTCCTAGCATTGTATTGATTCTTTTGTGATACCCTAACAAATGGCACTTGTGGGGACAAGTTGAGGTTTAAGCATTTGAAGATAAACTTAGCTTTCTCCATTATAATGATTTGGCTAAAAGTTAACGCGTTACACGATTGGTACACTAATTTTGTTGACGTGAGCCTTGGGAGATTATGCATATTTTTATATGCCTTAGTTAACATCCTGGAGATGATATTAATGTTTATCTTTGATGACTGACTCCAGATTACCACTCCGTAATGTAATTTTGACAATACGAATGCATTTAGAACCAGTTGTTTGATGTTCCTCGGGAATCCCTCGTACCTACGTAATAAGCCGATTATGGGGGCTAATTGCCTTCTTAAGCTGTTTATATGTGGGAACCAAGTTAAACGGTGGTCAATGATTAGGCCAAGATATTTAAATTCAAATACCCTTTGCAGATTTTCGCCGTTAATTTTTATATCAATATCAATGTCTTCCTTGTTCTTTTGTTTAAAAATAACAAACTTAGTCTTTGTTACATTCAGCGCTAGTTTATTTTCATCAAAGAATACTGTGTAGGTTTGTAATGCAGAATTGCAAGGTATATATGTAGATGATACTAATAGGTATGAACTTGGCTTTAGTGATATTCTCACCATGATACATTCAATAGGAGGAGATGGTTGAAAATCACAACAAATGGAGCTAGGAAAACATCTTTTGACACCTACCATGACTCCACCACCGTCTGATTTTGAGGAAACACTAGTGTCTCGATCACGACGAAAAATATTGTGCGTACCAGACAAATCGAAGTCACTCACGGAATCATTTAACCAGGTTTCGGTAATGAAGAAAATACCATCGTTGGCAATAGTGGAGGCGGTTAAAAATCAAGAAAGTTCGGTCCTTAGCCCTCTAACATTTTGATAGTAGCATTGAAGGCCATTTATACTATTTTTTGGAGGTCGGAGCGTGACGCCTTTTCCGGAAATTCATATTACGGGATGAGATGAATTCTTTTACAAGCACACCATTGGACCAGAACTCAGACTTCATAATAACTTTCTGCAACTTTCTGCAAGTAAGTATAGATGGAACATTACCTAGCTTTGATGTTATATGATGTTCGATTTGTTTGGAAGTCGTATGCGGCGCTAGACGAGATACGAAAACTCTTGAAGGTGGACTGACAGCCTGCAATGGCTGTGTGATGGAAGACTGGAGATCGGCATGCGTGTCAACTGGGTTATCACGATGTTCGGTAACTTCCTCAGTGAGCGCTCGAGATGTTGGTTGCTTACGTTGTTCCTGAAGATGTTGATTATTTTGCGGGACCAATTGATGTAACTCGGTATGAGATTGAGTTTTAGTCTGCTGAGCGCTTCCCTTGCTTCTTGTAGTCATTGCATAACGAGCAGATGTCGCAAGAGTTGCTGATTTTGGGGAAGTATATGGTTGTTCCTTTTGAGCGACTATAAGCAAGTTTGATATCTCTGTTTTTGAGGCCTCAAGTTTCTTGTGTAAACTAGAGACTTCCGAAAGGAGAGAATCAATTGTTAATTGTGCTGCCCGAAGTTTAGAGATGTACGTTGGTATAGAAAACTTTCTGCAGGTATCACAGAACCACAAAATACCTGACTCGTTTCTAGTAATGTGATCTGCTACTGGACCGGATATTTCAACACATTTTGCGTGGAAAGATAGTTCGCACAAGCCGGAGCACGTCAGAATGTTTTTATTGTTTGTTTTATCGGTGCAAGATGATGACATGCAAAAAGTCATTGTATTTGATAAATAGAAGAAAAAAAACAAAAGAAAAAAAAATTGAATAAAAACAATTGAATAGAAAATCTCCTTATTTAATTTAAATTAAAAGATTCTGAGTCTAGAGTGTTACGTATAAACGACTCCAATAATAATTCACTCAAACAACTTAACTCGTCGGAATTAACTTTTGTACATGGAATAACTCACGGTTCATGAACAGAATAACGACACGATAGTTGAGTGCAATTTATTCAAATATTAGTCACCGCACAGACGGTACTGTTACTGTGTACAGGTGTTATCAATCGTCACGGAAAAATGAATTTCACTTGAACTTTGGGGACATGAATGAAATGTTCACGCAATGTTCACTATAACTGGATTATAAGATCGAGATATTCAATTCAGACTCCAACGAAGGATGTCGACGGCAAGATGACATCTGATTATGCAACGGATGAGTAAGGTTGCAAACTTAAATAAAGGGTTGTGAACACTACTGCGCAAATTTCAACTCAGCAAATAGGTGGCACTGAAACGCTGCTTTGTTTTCATTTAACAATTATAATTAAAGTTTAAAGATACGAAACCCAATATTCAAAATGATATCAGGGCTGCAAAGGGAACCGAAAACACTCAATAATGAAGCAATTGCACCGTAGCTAAGGCTTGCACAATAAGATCACTTATAACCGAACCAGGAATCACTATATTCGCAAGAAATTTAAAGAAAAATAAGACGTCGAAGTGAACACGGTTGAAGGTGTTGACAGCTCATAGGGTTGATTAAAGAAGCGGCAAATTGCATTAAGTGAACAACTATCGCCCAATCAGCTTGCTGCCTAATATCAGCAAGGTGTTTGAAGTGATAGTAAACAAGGCATTGAACGCCCACATTGAGAAATATGAATTGAAACGGAATCGCCAAATTAGTTTTTGTGCCAGGCATTCGACCATACATGCGATAACGAAAGTAACCTCAGACATGTGTTGAAAACTAATCAACAGAGGATATGTTCGAGCGTGTCTCATTTATATGGAGAAAACCTTCGGTACGGTGAGGTTAGATGGACTAATTTTTAAACTCCTTCAGGACAGGTTCCCCAGACACCCTGTCGCATTGATGTGTAATATGTTATACGGGAAATCATTTGTCTCCTCTTCATCGTGTGTGATCACTTCCAGAATTTCGCAGGCCTCCATTTTAGGCCCATTTCTTCTAATTCTATATATTTGCGATATAAACAAGTGCTTTCTTAATAGATCTACATTGATATATGCAGATGATCTGAAAGTACATATAAAAAAAATAAGTCGTAAAGAATGTGAGTCACGCCTCACATTACATTGTTCTTTAAATAAGCTAACACTTGCGACCAATAAATGTAAAATAATAGCATTTTCAAAATAGAGACTTCAAATTGAACATAATAACATGCTTTGTAAACAAATCCTTAACAGAGTCAGTAGTATCAGAGATGTGAGGTTAATATTTGCCTCTAAATTATTGTTTGACCAACATATTCAATTGATTACTGGTAAAGCTTATCAAATGCTAGGTTTTGTGTACCAGACCACGAAGAAGTTTATGTTTGTTCTACCTATTTGACACTTTATCAAGCATTAGTGAAGTCTCAACTCGAGTACGGGTCTCTGGTGTGGAATTTATATTATGAGACTTGTTAGTTTGAATCGCCCGCTATTTCGATAGAAGTCACTTTTGAAGCTGTCATTTTTTGACATTTGACAAGTAAAAACTACACCATTGATAAAAATGGAACTATACACGCTTTAACAACGCATTGCACGTTACTCAAGAACAGCCGAGAATATTGCTGCTGTAGCCGAAAGTGTTGAAGAAAACCCAGATTTGTCCATTCTTCGTTGTTCTTTGGAATTAGGCAACGTCGTATCTTTGCTGATTGGGTCCTTGAAATGCATGAAAATGATCCGAAATCTCATCGAAAAACCATCTTGAGTGATCAGGCCCATATCCACCTCGGTGGCTTCGTCAACAAGCAAAATTGTCGCATCTCTGCTCGGAAAACCCAAGAGTTATTGTTGAAAAGCCTCTCTATCCTCAACGTGTGACTGTTTGGTGCGGTTTATGGTCCGGCGGAGTCATTGGACCTTACTTTTTCGAAAATGAGGCTGGAGCAACAGTTACGGTGAATGGATTGCGCTATCGAGTGATGATTAATGATTTTTTATGGCCGGAATTGGATGGTATTGATCTGGACAGCGTTTACTTTCAACAAGACGGCGCTATGTGCCACACAAGCAACGAAACCATTGATCTTTTACGGGAAAAGTTTCCGGACCGTGTTATCTCTCGAAGAGTTGATCACAATTGGCCACCAAATCTTGTGATTTAACACCTTCTGACTTCTTCCTTTGAGGCCGCGTGAAAGAGAAGGTCTACGCCAACAGCCCAGTGTCGATTCAAGACCTCAAAGATGGAATTCGTGAGGCTATCGAGGGCATAGGGCAGCCACTTTGTGATTTGGTTATGGAAAATTTCATGAAAAGGATATGGCCTTGCAGGCGTCGTCGTGGTGGTCATTTGCCTGATGTTATTTTCTACTATTAACGGCGTACCTTCCTCTTTATAATGAAATAAACATCGGATCGTTTATGTTTAAAAATGGCATTTTTCTTTAAATATTAAAATAACACCTCTTATTGGAAAACCCTTTAGTTGAATAAAACCATCAGTTTGTCTTAAAGAATCTTTAGTTATAATTTATGTGGTGGGTCTTCTACTACTACTACTAAGCACTAGCCGGCCTCAGTATGCCACCCCGGTATAGGTAATCTTCTGTCGATTCTAATGGCTGCAATGGCTGCATTCTAACCGACTTTAAACAATATTTTTAGTCAAGGTTAAACATTTTTTTAATTTTTACAAAACCAGCTGCATGCATAAATCTCCAATCACAGTTTGCTTTTTTTTTTGCTTTAGCACAACAGCCCCTTTCGGGCCTTTGCTTGGAAATAGTTAAGAGTATCTCATTGTCTTGATCGAATGTGCTGGCACTCCACAAGGTGATATGGTCAGTACTACGCTTTGGCCGTGTGTCCGTCTACCCAGTTGCAATACGTTCTGATTTTAAACCAGCACGTATCACAACTGAACGGGATTATAGTCCGTCCGATGAATCACTCGAACTAAATCTCTTTGTCATCAACAAGACTCGAACCAGGGACCTTCGGCTTACGGGATGTGTGCTCTAACCACTACACCACGTGGACTGCTCCAATCACTTTAGTCACGTTTATTTATTTGAGTCGGTATTTTTGCTTTCTCTTTACAGTCTTTCATAGTATTCAATGTATTCCAATTAATTAATTGCACCCAAACAAATTCCTACTTCTCTCAACTATTCGAATCATCAACCTATCAATTCCCTCTAATTAACTCACCCTGATAGACTTGAGAAAGCACTTCAAATCATTCTAAGCAAAAAACTGAAACCATTTAATTGCACTTTGCCTGTAATGAGCCACTATTCAACATAGAAATTCTTTATTATCCACGATTAATGTCGAAACTTGAATAGAATGAAGACGTTCCTTTCGAGGAATACTCATGCTCTAACGAGCAGCATCGTCTATCATTATCAACGATGGTATCCTCATTTGACGATTCAGAGTGCTTTCACCTGTAAAGTCGAAAAGGAATCAGATGAAGACGTTATGCACAGTGAAATACTGCCAGTGATTACTTCGTCTGATCCTGATTCCTTTATTCACTCCTACTCTCCTCAATCATTCTGTGCAGCTTTCAACACTCACTTCTTGCCAATACATCCAGGAGTGTACATACTACAGCATCAACGGATTCTACGCCTCATTACTGGTCACTTCTTTTATGCGAATTCAATGAAGTCATTAGTAGCCATTAAGTGGTACTAATGTGAATATAAAATTTTATGTTTGGTACGTTTCTATTTTGGCGTATCTTTAAGCTCGTTCCCAGTCTATTGTCGGTTAGTATCTACTTTCATCTTGATCTTCATCTAGATATCGCCTTTTGGCAACTTTTGTTGCTACGTTTGCTGAACTTTTGGTGTGCCATGTCAGTTTGGGTGAATCCATTTGTCGTTTGTTCCTTATTTGATTCTTTCTAGCTGATTCGTGATGGTAAGAAGACGTTGAAAAAATGCTTATCTTTTCCATATCATTTAATTTGCTGGTATTCCTTATGAATGAACGTGCTTGCCTTGAATGTATTTGGTTAAGGAAATATTGAAGCTGGGAGAAGGTCCTTTAGAAAGTAACTTCGACATAATGTGAGGAAAATATGGAAGGGAAAGACTATTTGATTGCCATGAATGAATGCTAGAATGTTTATTTGGGAAAGAATTGATTATCTGAAAAACTCATTTTACTGGATTTTACGCAGCTGTCTTTTAGCTTATGAAGTCGTTAAGAAAAATAATGATTGATTTCCGGTCCTCACTTTAATGTATTGGAAAATTTAACGAAAATCAGGAACAATAGATTTTGAACCATCTTAATTTTGTTAAACGTGGTCGAGTCAAGCTATTTTGAAAGACAATGTAGAGTCAGTCTGGAGTAATTTGAGATAATTTACTATTCATATGAAATATTTTTATCTTCCGTCTTCCTTTGTTCTGCATAAAAAAACAGTATTACAGACTGGATAAAGCTCTTCCAAATCTTGTATTCGTAATCCGGCTCTGTAGTGCTGCCATCAGAGTCAAAATCCTCTTGCTCCAAATTTTCCTCTGCATCGCCTATTTCTGAATTGTCATTTTCAAGTTATAACAGTATTTCCTCATCATGCAACACCCTGGACATATTAACTAAAACAAAAATCAAATACAAAAGAATCTTCGAAAATATTCATATTGCTCAAAAAAATATCTTCTATTAATATGATGAGTAAGATCGGCTCACATTGCACACTTACCTTTGAGGATCACACGAAACGGGGGGATAACAGAGACGCAATTTACACGGGATTCAAGCACGTACTAAATGGTGGAAGCTTAGGTGGGTGGTCAGTCCGGTACTGCTTTATGTGGGCTGTGCATGCTCACGTATGTGTACCTTGTGAGTCGATTTGACTCATGGTTAGTGTTCTAGGGTTAAAGCGGCGTAGAAGATAGCCGAAGACAATGGAACATCTACAAGTATTCCAAGAGTTGTTGGAAAGCTAAATCACAGAGGCAATGCGCTTGCAGAAACTCCAGAACAGTTTTACAAAGGTCATTCCCTGGATTCGCAATTTTGTTTCTTGCATACAAGAACGACTATTGAAACACAAAAATATTTTGAAGGGATTCCACTGCCTGCTGCGTGAGACTGCTTTTCAAGGGGACACTTTCGTTTCTTTGGCTTCTTTAGCAAAAGACACCAAATAGGCGTTTTTGAAGCTGGTATAAAATTATGCTGAGAATTTAAAAAGTGGCAGCTTGGCAGTATTATTGACTGAAGTGGAAATTCGGCAAGTGTTTTTCAAGCAAAACGAAATCAACCTTGCCAATGCAATCGAAATATTGAACATTTGTGTCAAAACTATGTTTCCAAATATTCATGTCCTGATTAAGATATTTGCTACCATTTTAGTGTATACTAGCACAGTGGAGCGCTCCTTCTCTACTCTCCGACGCATCAAAACTTACCTGAGGAACACGATATCTGAAAATAAGCTAAATGGTTTAGCAAAACTGAACATTCACAGAGATATTCCGGTTTCGGGTGACGCGGTACTATTCATACTGAGAAACACCTAAAGGAGACTTGATTTTGTTTTGTAGTTTTAGAATATTGACCCTTTCCACTTTTTTTTGTGGTGGCGAGGTGAATGCTATTTACGCACAGAGTGTGTGACCCCCCATGCGTGACTGGACTACCCACTAAACACTTCCCCTGTCAACCTGAGAACCCAGCCTGGAAACGTTTGACACATGACTTCGGGCCAGGTCTCGTTTTGTTACGTCGTGGGGCGCCTTCAAGCTGGGGAGTCCCTTTCCTAGCGGAAGGGGAGAGGGGAAGAGGAAATACCAGAAGAGCGATCCCCCAGCCCCAGCGCCTCCGGCTGCTGTGAGTCTCTTTTATATTTTAGGACTGCCCGAGCATAATGTGCCACCTGGTTCCATTTGTCAACCGATTCGAGCATCACCGCAACTTTATCATCCGGGGTAAGCCCTCCCGTCTCCATGTCTGACACATTTTGTACACGCAAAAAATGTGTGACAGGCATTGTCCTCCCCTCCTGGGCAAAACCGACAATCGGGAGACCGTGACATACCGATCTTATGCAGGTAAGACTGAAAACACCCATGCCCGCTCAAAAGCTGGGTCAGATAGAACTGAGTCTCACCATGACTTCGATTTAGCCACGGTCTCACATCCGGGATGAGGCGCGCAGTCCACCTTCCCTTCGTGCAATTGACCCAAGACTGCTGCCAATCGTTGAGCGAGCGCTGTCTCTCCTCGTGGACAACCATCTTCCTCGCATCCTCGTTTCGGCGGAGGTAAATAGCGCGGCACTTTCTAGCAAGGAGGCCGACAGGTATCACGCCTGCAATAACTCTCACCGCCAAGTCAGGGACTGTTGGATACGAAGATGCAATCCTCAGTGCTCCTCTTCTTTGTACCTGTGCCAAACGTTTTCGGTATACCTCCTTGCTGAGAGCGTCGCCCAATACCTCTGCTCCGTATAGTAGCACTGACCCTACAGCACTCATCAAGAGGCGTCTTCTTGATGGACTGGGTCCCCCTACGTTGGCCATAAGTCGACTCAGAGCCGATATTCCCGAAGCAGCCTTCTCAGCCGTTGCCCTGATTTGCTCAGAGAAACTCATCTTCGAGTCGATCAGTAGCCCCAGGTACTTCACCGCTGGCTTCGATTCGATTTGTATGTCGCCAATACTGATCATCCTTACTCTAGGGATTCTCTTTTTTGTCAAGATGACCACTTTGGTTTTCTCCAGTGCGCATTAGCATACCTAGCCTAAGTTGCGCTTGATCAACGGTGCGTCCGGCGACCAGAGCCGCAACATCATCCACATAGCCGACCAAGCGCGACTCATCTGGCATCTCAAGTCTCAGAAGCCCGTCGTAAGACACGTTCCACAGGTCCGGACCAAGGATAGATCCCGGGCAATACCCGATGTAATTTCCATCCTTCGTTGGCCCTGTGTCGTGTCGTAGAGCAGGCTTTGGTCCTTTAGGTAGTTCCTCAAAAGCCGCGTTAGATATTCTGGAACTTGAAAAGAGTTTTCCAGCGTATCCAGAATATCCACCCATCTAGCGGAGTTGAAGGCATTCCTGACGTCGAATGTCACCAACAGGACGATCCGTCGCTTGGTGCGACTATATGCCTCTGCCCTTTGGACCGCGTTCACCACCTCTGCAATCGCATCCATGGTAGAACGTCCTGCTCTAAAGCCGTACTGCCAAGGAGATAGGTCCCCAGCAGCACGAATCGCGTCAGTGAGTCTTCCCTTGATGAGTTTCTCTAGCACTTTCCCAGCCGTGTCTAGCATGCATAACGGGCGGTATTAAGACGGCGATTCGGGATTTCTCTTCCCCTTGCTGATCAGCAAGAGCCTCGCCACCTTCCATCGTACCGGGAAAATCCCGTCCCGTAGGCAAGCGTTGAATGTGCTGAGCAGTACATTCAACGCTTGCTGCTCAGCAAGCTTAATAGACGAGCCACAACACCTCAGCCGGAACACCATCTGGACCTGGAGCCTTCCTCGCTTTCTATGAGTGGACTGCCTCCTCCAGTTTCAGCTGTGTGAAGAGTGGGCACTCGACTACTTTTTTACCATGGATAGCGTCAACACGGACGGGATGGGCGGAGAGGAGTTGCCGCTCTATCGCGTCCATCTTTTCCGCGTCATGTATACAAGGCTTCCGTAGGGCACCAAGCTACCGCATGACCAGCTTGTAGCCAAGGCCCCACGGATCCTTGTTCACATTGTCCACTAGGTCTTGCCAGCAGCGAGCCTTGCTACTGTTGATCAGTTTGCGAAGGCATTTCCTGGCCGACTTATATGCTGCCATGTGGTTGCATGTCTCGTCACGGTTCCGCGCCCGTTGAGCCTCACGTCGAAGCTTGTGACACTCCCTTCGCTTTTCAGTGATTTTAGTTGACCACCAGTACACTGGGGGCTTGCCGTGCTGGGGTCCTCGACGGGCCATAGAAGCGCAGCAAGCAGTCGTAATGATGCTCATAGTAGAGTTCACCACGTCTTGAGCTGCTAGTTCTTTCGTCCCCTCCGAAGCTCCCTGCAGCGGCTCACCTGCTGTGAGCACCTCGACGAACCTCTCGAAGCCCATCCTTCCGATGTTCCATCCAGTTGTAGAAGGCCGAGAGCACGGAGGTCGGGAGACAGCATCACTGATCTCAAGCAGAATGCTCTGATGATCACTGGCTGAGTAGTCCTCTAATACTTTCCAGTTGTGTATCCTCCATACTAAGGACTCCGAGGCGAATGTAACGTTCGGTATGGTTCTCTCACAGCCAATACGGCGAAAAGTCGGCGTATTTCCGGAGTTTAGTACGACGAGGGCCGTCCTGGCTGCCATTTCCAGGATTCGCTTTCTCCGCTGATCCGTCTGAGGCATGCCCCATTCGATTGCTTTAGCGTTGAAGTTGCCCCCAACGATCACTTTACCCTCTGCGTTCGAGACAGCCCCCTCCAAAGCATTAAGCTTGGCTTGGAGGGATGATATCGATTCGTTAGGCGTTAGGTACACACTAAAGATGGTGGTCCCTGAGCACCGAGCCCACACGAAACCATCCCCCCGTTCACAACTCTCCTCTTGAAAGTCACTGTTCCCAACCCAGATGACGGCAGTACCAGTTTCATCAGGATACCATAATGCAGGACTTTTATTATGGTGCTGCTCACTCAGCAGCAAGAAGTCAGCTTTCATGTCCCTCGCAAACTGCTCAAGCAGATTTTGGGCGGTTGAACTGTGGTGTAAGTTTAGCTGCAGGGTGCGAGTCATCGGAGTTCTGATTTTGCCTTGGCTAGGGCTTCCTGGAACATCCGGCATGTTCCTGATCCCTTTCCACTTTAAATGTAAATATATCACAAATATTTGTCTATATTAAAACCTACATACGAATTTTATCTCCTGGTTTTGTTGTTTTTCCTTATTTCAATATTCTTTTTCGAGGGCATTGAAATGCGAGTATTGCGAGTAATTTATCAAAACCCCCGGTAGCTCCCTCCAAGTGCAATTCTTGGGTGCACAATTGGCCATCATCAAAGCATTTGTATGGGGACGTCATTATCTTGATGAAAAAAGATTTTTTGCTTATATAAGTCGGGTCTTTTCCCCAAACTTTTTTATCCTACTGGTCCAAAAAGTTGCAATAGTAACCAGAGTTAATTCTTTTGCCTTTATCAAGATAATCAATTAACAAAATCCTTTTTGAATTCCAAAAAACTTATGCCATCACCTTATTTGGCGATCGATCTGACTTGACCTGTTTTGAAGCTGAACAACCAGCTTCAGTATGCTGTAAACGTTCTTGTTTCAGTTTAGGATCATTATGATAAATCTAAGTCTCATTCACAATTAGAAAACGACGTACAAAATTGGTTTGATTCTGCTTAAAACGCTCCAAATGACGCTTACAAATGTTTTCTAAGTGTTAGCGAATACGGCACTATCTTTCCGAATAGCTTTTTCATAAGTAAAACTTCGTTTAAAATATAAAATAGTCATTCGTTCAAAATGCCTATGGTACCAGCAATTTCACGCATAGTCCAACTTGGATCTCTACAAACAATATCATAGACTTGTTCAATGATTTCTGGTGTTGTTGCACTTTTTGGACATCCGCTACGTGGTTCATCTTGAACGTATGTCCGACCACGTTTAACCTCTTAAAAACCATCGATCCACAGTTGGAAATTAAGGAGCAGGTTTCTTTTACACTTTCACCATTTTTATATGAATTTCTGTTGGTGATAAACCTTCCAAAACAAAAAAATCTATCAATGCACGATATTCGGTGCTATCCATTGCTTAAAAATTCACTAACACTGTAATGATTGTATGGATATTATATGCCTGCAAAGGACTGCAGTGGTGTTCTGCTGCTTTAGCGAGCAGAATTGCTGCCACCCTGGAAATGTCCTTGTCTGGGGACGCGTAATTGTGCTGAAAAGGTAGCTTTGCGGTGTCGTAGACGGATTCTTTTCCCACAGCACAATGGCCCACTACAAAAATATTTATCGCACTTACGATTTTTTGATAACTAGAGTCGATAAAATGATGCAGAAGCAATTTACCCTCTCCAGGCATCAATGGCCTTGATAACCTACCGAAAGAGATTACAGAAGTAACGTGACGACGAAGAACCGGATAGCCGCAAGCGAGACGTAAGGCGATTTCGTCCTTGTAGAGGATGGGCACGGCCCGAAAATAAGAGTAAGACATCCAGGTGGTCGCTGTGTCCCCATGCACCCCTCCCAAGCGGATTGAAATCCAAAATCTGGTGCCTTGGCCCATATCGGGTGTGGAAGGCCAAGCATCCCTGTGAGAGCACCTGTGACGGCGGAAAAAGGGGGAGACCTCACTTGATGGCTAGCTCATGAGCGGAGGGGCTTGCCAACGTAGCGGGGCTCATGCATGTTCGGGGTTCCAAACGAAAAGACTGAATTTTTACCTTCTTTTATCAACATATATTTTATCCTCTTTTCTTTAACACAATAAATATGCTTAACTTATAACATCGTAAAAATTTTTGTTTAAATTCAATAAATATTTTTCTTTTATAATATCATCGTAAAAAAAATTTGTTTAAATTCAATAAATATTTTTAATTCCTAATATTCATTGTAATAAAATTTGCTTAAAAACAATAAATATTTTTTCGTTTTAAATTTGTTTAAATTTAATAAATATTTTCCTAGTTAATTATTTTGATGGCTTTTCAAGAAAAAACAAATACATATATGTTTCTATTTATGATAAAAACAAGGAAAAAACAAGGCACTTATCCACGACGATAGGACGAGTGGAGGTTGTAAAAAGAAGGCCCGTAAATGGGATGAAAGCTTGTTCCCGCAGTCTCAGCCATCCTTCTCACTTTGCCTTATTGTTCAATTCACCATGGACTATCTCGTTCCACTGCGAGGTGCAGGGGTATGAAAGGCGTATACAAAATTTCTCCCTCAACTAACATGCTGTGGCTGAAACTTTCCAAGTTCACGACTAATTCCCTACCTACCACACAACTTCTATTCGTATTTCACTTGTGACTCACTAAACTACATTCACTTGCAACTGATTCACGACTATAATTCTATGAAAATTTGTAGTGAATTCGGTGTGGATAAAGTATCCATAAAGGACTGCAGCGAAGGTCTGCTGCCTCGGCCGAAGAGGATGGTCGTACCGCCGAGATTGGCCTTGTCTGAGGACGAATGAATGCGCTGTCAGGCAAGCGTTGCGGTGTCGTGAGGTGGCTTCTTTCCCCCAGCACAAGGACCCACTACCAAAAATTTTGCATTCACGATCGACTGGTGTCGAGGCCGAGGTGGGGTTGAAATTTGCTTGTTCAAAGAACAAATTGGGCCTGAAGAAAACGGACGGACTTCGTCGTTACCGACCATACAAGAGTGGGGCACAGAAACAAGAGTGGGGCATCCACGTGGAAGCGCCATACTATAAAAGGGCACGTGAGTGGAAGGCCACTCTACCTGGGCAAGAGCTCCTACAATCCAATGAAAGGGAAGAGTGCCCGATAGCTAGCTCATTTCTGTGGAGGAGCCGGCCATCGTCGCAGGTCCCATACCCGGTCAGGTTGGGTGATGACAGAGTTTTGTTCTTCTGCCAATTCAACATTTTTTGTTTATTTGTCATTCATGCCAAAAAAAATATTAAATTCGATTATAAAACTCAAAGGAAACCTACTTAAGAGCAATTTGTTTTTATTTGACAATTAAATCTAAGGCTAGCTACAAAACTTCTTCCTCCTTTTCATGTTTAATTTTTTTGTCATATCTGTTACAAAATTTTTATTATTTCTTGAGGCCAAAATTTTCTCTAGCTATTTTCACGTAAACAATTTATGTTACAATCTGATTTTTTTAATGGTATTACGATTTGAACAAAAATCTTCCCTTATTTTTGTATTAAATAAATTTATTAAAATATAATTTCTATCTACCCAAACAAATCAAATATGTATCGATATTTTTGTAAAATTTAAAAAAATGTCAGAATGTAGTAAAATGAAATAAAAAAGGATACTCATCGGCATCTCAACAAGCGCCCATTGACGATGTAATGATGACTAAAACCAATTTATTACAAAAATTCTCTTGAAATCCAACATTCATATCGTAAAAATATTGAATAAGGTGTAGCTTTATTCCAGTAGAGGGCAGTAAAGTGCGTAAAATTCCACAGAAATGGACTGAACATCGAACATTGCCTGTTATATCAACTAAATGCCAAATAACTTTTCGCCCCGATGCAAAACTCATCCGTTGATAAGAATTTTTGTTGTCACCTTGTATTATTGTTTTCATACTTGTCTTTATTTTTGGGACATCTTGTAAGAGTTCCCTTTCATTAATTTCCAGGAACTCGTTGTGGGATTTCGGGGGCATACAACCAGCAAAAGTCCAATCAAAACGAGCTCGTCCTCGTCCCCAAATCATCCAATTCAGTTGCTGTCTGTCTGTAGACTAGCAAGTAAGTAGGCAAACAGGCGAGTGAATAGACAGGCAAGCAGGTAGCAAAAATACCGTTGTAACCTGAATAAATTGTAGTAGCTAGTGAAGCTTAAATATATAATTTTATGGTCGTCCTCAACTCATCGAGAATGTAAAGGGCGCAAGACGTACTCCTCAGAAAAAGCGATTGCACGGCGTTCGCATTTTAGGCTTCCGTTTTAAAGACTTGATGTTTGTCAACATGAGACGGCGCAGGCGCGTTTTATCCGGTAGTAGTTACTAGTTGTTTCAACAGCGTCTCAATTTCAAATAAATCCGATAAACTTCAAAGTGATTAATATGAAAACTATTGTCTGAATCTGGTCTGTTTTGATCAACAACACTTCAAGACAATTCTCTTCTCAATAAATTAAGTAATCCACAGTCAACCACTTCTCCAAATCCATCCACCCACACAATACACTCCGAGCAATAGGCGCTCCACAAGGGCCCGCTGCAGTACCTGATTGCCTTGCAGCAAAACTTTATTCCCCTATCCACGAACAAAAAAAAAAAACAGTTGCAAAATGCGCATCTCTCTGATATTTTACAGTATCTATGACTTGTTAGCCAATTGTTGTGCATTTAACATCTCATGCCAAAAGGATGCGCTTAAACAGTGACACAAAACACCCAACCAGCAATAAAAGATATTGTTGAAGACTAATCCTCCCTTCTAATGTGAATAAAAAGAACTTCGCGCTCTTGTAGTCAATGTGACAAAGGCATCTTGTACCGATCAATATTAATTTCGAGGAATTCGAAAACAGCCGGCGTGATCAATTATTTTGTCAGAAATCTATTGTCGGATTTTCTTTAGGTCTAATACCACATGCAGTAGTTAACCCAATCGTGCACAATTTAAAGTTATCACAAACGAAAATCGATGTTGAATCCGTGCTAGCCTAACTATCCCATCGTGCATGTAAATCTCGACTCCTCTATTTCTCGCGGCATCCGCGCTGGTTGGCGATTTCAAGCAGACTCCTCATCTTTTCTGTCCGTCATCCAGTTCTCCGTGTCGCAGCAGTACATTTCCAAGCTTCTAGCTCATACACGTTAGATCACATTCGCCAATGCAGTACTTGGATGTGATGTACGAAATCAGTTAATTTGCAGATTTGAATTTTAAAAATTAACAGAAGTAAAAAAATGAAAAGATTTTAAATAATTATAAAAAGTTAAAGTTCATAAAGAATATAATTAAAGAGAAACGTTTCAATTTAATAAAGAAGAAAAATTTACATTTAATAACAATAATAAAAACATTTTATAATTTATAACCATGAATGGAAGTCATGGAATCTTTTCCAAATCTTCAATTAAAATTTCGGGTGTTATGAAGATTTTCGAGCAGTTTGCTTGTGTGACTGCTCAATTACTACAAATTTTTGTTTATTGTTTTGTGCTTCTCGTGAGCAAATTCATCCAAAGTCGACTGTCGCCTATTTCCCTTGTACTATGAGAAAACTTTCATCTTCCGACAAAATTTTCCTTTTTCCAGTCGCTTTCTCGCGACAAGATTGAAATAATTCGCTTCTCATAGGTAAACCAATTTTCGCGATGCGACGGAATACTGGCTCTGTTCGAGCTACTTCATCAACTTCGACAATGTTTTTGCTTCGTTATGTAATTTGGTCGGACGGGTCCCGACAGATGAAGGATGGAAAGAACTATTTAACAAAATTCTTTTCGCTGCTTGAACGGAAGTGGAACTCGAGCGCCAGATTAAGACAAATTTTTGGCTGCTAGAATTTGACCCACACAAAATATATATCAAGATTGAAAACATAAGCTATTACTTCACTGTTATTAACTGCTTGATCGTGAGATACAGATAAACATCCATTAAAAACACGAAGCAGGATTTACTTTTTTTCACAACAAATTCATACTCAGCACAGGTATGTGTATAGGTATCATCTTGTTCATAATACGTTCCTTTGCCATACTCATGAGTATGACTTGCCCTGACCGTTCTCTCGTAAAGACTGCTCCGCATGTCCATTCGCAACGCTTTCATTTTCTTATTGCATTTCTTAATTTTTATTATTTCTCGCTTTTCCTCCCGTTCTTCGCGTTACTTAATAATTTTTTCCTCACTACCCTGAACTTAGAGTGCTTGTTTCTGAACCTGGAGATGCAAATAAAGTTTTATTTCACACCAACGATCATCGTGAGGATAAACCTTAGTGGTGGTTCTCTTCGGTCTTAATTACAATCTTTGGGGTGATATTCTTGTTTTGCTTCAGTTTCAGTAATGAGGAAATGTTTGTCGTCCGGGCCATGGCAGTTATCGCAAACTGAGTATTCAAAATTCTTCAAGTTATAGGAATCGATGAAGTTTTCTTCACATCTAAACACTGTTCATATGTAACTCGGATAGTAATCGCTCCATTATCTGCTGGAGCGGCAGTAGCAGCTTCTGCATTCATTTCATCTTTCGAGTTTTCAACAATTGGTTCCTCAATGAAGAAATCACTACCGCTATCTTTATACTTGGAACCCCGAAATATGATTGTTGTTTGCTGTATTTCTTCTGGTTTTGCGTCCGGATGAGTGACAAGTTTTGCTTGCCGTAAGTGAAGGGCTTTCATTCGTTTGCCCTCAATTCGAGCTAATTGAGCTTAGGTCATTTCGGCTTTTTTGGTTTCCACCGGCTCAGCCGTTTTTTTGGAGAGAAACGAAAAATAAAAATATAGCGGTCAGCTACAGCATTCCAAGACCCTCACAAACATTTCTCACACACATGCAAGCATCCACACTACATTCACGCAAACACTCATTGTCTGAAGTTGTATTGCATTTAGCGGTCGTACACACGCCATCAATCAAGCAACACGTGTAACTCCCAAATATTTAGTTGTTATTCTTGAATAACTAAATAGTTAGTTAAGTAAGGATTCGCGTTGTCATTTACTAACCCATTCAATCCCCACAACTGGTGACCCCGTCAAAATCGGTCACGGCGACGATTTTGCTACGTTATTGCAAAACCTACCGACGCCACGCCACGAACAATTTCCATAAACTTTCGTAATCCAACACATCTTGTTGTAACAATGCTACGATCATAGTGTATTTACGTATAGTAAACAACCGGCACATTGCTGGGTACCTATAGAGGTTGTACCACGCTGGTGTATGCGTAAGAACCACATCTGTTTACGTGTGAATTGTATCTAGTGAATTACCATCGTCGTGTGTAACAACAACAGAGATTCACCGTCTACCGAAGCTGATGCGGTGAGCAACAAATCATAGATAAAACCACCGACCTTCTCATTCGACCACCCGTCGCTTTGGTTCATACAGCTTGAAAAACAATTCGAGTTATTCAACATTACAAGTGAATTAACACGATTCAGGTATGCTGCAGCCTTTCTTGATACGCGTGCTGCTATCGAGGTAGAGCCAATCACTAACAGTCCGCCCATCACAAATCCATACCAAACACTTCCTGACACTCTCATTGAATGTTTGTCGCAATCACGCGAAGCAAAGCTAAAACAATTGCTCCAGAAAGAACAGCTAGGCGACAGGAAACCATCACAATTCCTACGCTATCTTCGCACACTCGACAACAGCGTGCCTGAAAATATTCTTCGCGCAATCTGGCTGTCGCGTCTACCTGCAGCAACACAATCAATACTCGCACATCACAAAACTGATCCTCTCGATGTAATAGCAACAACCGCTGACAGCATGCACGAAGTGACGCCACAACTTCAGCTGACCGCGATCGGCAAACAACCGTTGATACAAAAACAAATCGACGAGCTAAGAAATCAACTGAGTGAGCTCATAAATATCGTCAGACAGCAAGGATCACGCTCATCGTCACGTGATCGATCACGATCACCATCGCGTGACAGACCGTCGGGAACCGACGTTGATCCCAATAACTGCTGGTACAACCAAGTGTACCAGAATCGCGCCAAGAAGTGCAAACAACCCTGTACATATAAGGGAAACGACAATCAGGGTCATTAACGGCGGTAAATGATCCTGCACCCACGTCAAACCACCTCTTTGTCACTGATCGAGTCACAAATGTCCGATATTTAGTGGACACTGGCTCAGACCTCTGTGTATATCCATGTCATTTGCTCCAGGGTCCCAGAGAGAGGCTTGATTATACACTATACGCTGCAAATGGCTCGCGAATCGACACTCGCGGTTGCATCAACATCACTCTCAACGATGGTCTTCGTCGAGATCTCTCGTGGCGATTCGTCTTCGCTGACGTGTCAAAAGCGACCATTGGCGCTGATTTTCTCAGTTTCTACAGCCTTCTCCTCCAAACTCATCGACTCAACCACTGGCTTAAAAACTCAGGGCAAGGTATCTCGCTCCAGCAACATATCATCCATTAAGTCAACACAAAATCAATATCCTTATTCATTGATCATAAAACAATTCTCAGGCGTAACACGACCCGATGGCATCTGCAGAGCAGCTAAACATTCAACCGAGCATCACATCAAAATAACGCCAGGTCAAGGAATTGCCAGCAGAGCACGTCGTCTTGCTCCCGATAAACTGAAAATTGCCAAAGACGAGTTCGACAAAATGACCAAGCTTGGACTTGCACCACCGTCAAACAGTCCACAGTTTTCATCTCTCCATCTGGTCCCAAAGAAATCTGGTGACTGGCGACCTCATGAAGATTACCGTCAACTCAACGATCACACGCTGCCTGACAGATACCCTATACGTCTGTTAGAGGACTTTACGGCTAATTTTCACGGCAAAAATTTACTCGAAAATCGACCTCGTTCATGCCTTCAACCAAATCCCTGTTGTTTCAGAGGATATTTGCGAAACCGCAATCATCACACCATTCGGTCTCTACAAATTCCCATTCATGGCGTTTGGGCTTCGTAATGCATCTCAAACCTTTCAACGTTTCATCGACGAAGACATGCAAGGACTTGACTTTGTATTTCCATGCGTCGACGATATTCTCGTTGCTTCACCTACCGAGAAAGAGCATCATCAACATCATCAACAACTCTTTACTCGCCTGGAAAAACACGGCATCGTCATCAACAGCGCTGAATTTCTTTTTGGCCTGCCAGAGGTAGATTTCCTCGGCTACCAAGTATCTTCAGCAGGCATCATACCACTTCCAGAGCGAGTGGCAGCAATAGCAGAATTTCCCAAGCCATCAACAATCAAGCAGTTACGTAAATTTCTTGGCATGTTTAACTTTTGTCTTAAACATTTTAAAAATGCTGCTAAGTTTCAGGCTACACTCAACGACTGTCTCCAAGGATCGGACGTTAGAGGCTCTAGCCCAGTGCCCTGGAACATTGAACGCAAAACTGCATTCGAAAATTGCAAAAAACAGCTCGAGTCACTCGTCATGCTCGTTCATCTAAACACTGAAACACCTTGGGCAATCTTTACGATGCTTCAGATTTTGCAATCGGCGCCGTTGTCTAACAGCGAGTCAACAACACGTGGCAACCACTTGCATTCTTCAGCCAAAAGCACTCACCGTCACTAAATAAACACAGTGTTTACGATCGTGTGCTTCATGCAATATATATGGCCGTCTCTCGCTTCAAACACATCTTTGAGGGCAGACAAATCACAATTTACATCGATCATCGACCGCTCTTCTATGTTTTCAAGCAAAATCTTGACAAAGCAACGCCTTGGCAATTCCGGCCGGTTGATTTTATAAGCCAATTCACAACTGACATTCAACACGTCTCTGGCAATGATAATGTCGTCGCCGACGCTATCGAGAGTCGAAACAATCTCTGCAGCAATCAAAATCATCTATCTCGCTCGCGCACAAGCCAACGACGAAAAACTTCACACGTATCTTCAACGCGACAATCACTCACTTCATCTTCCACCGATCAACGTTCCCAACATCGATCTACCAGTCTACTGCGACACATCAATCGACACAGCACGCCCATTTGTCCCAACGCAACTACGAAAAAGTGACTTCGATGCTTTTCACAGCATAAGTCACCCCGGCCAAAAAGCAACAGTCGAATTGGTATCACAGAGATACGTTTGGCCAAGCATCAAACGAGACTGCAGTGCATTGGCTCAAACCTGCATCGAATGCCAACGTAGCAAAATTACTCGACACGTTGCAGTGCCAATACAGTGCTTCCCAAGTCGCTGTGGCTGATTCGAATATATTCATGTCGACATCATCGGACAATTTCCATCATCACGAAGCTACAGACACTGTCTGACAATAAAAGACAGATTCACACGGTTCCCTGAAGCCTTTCCACTCGACGTAGCCGGAGCACTTTTCGCTGGCTAGATCTCTCGCTACGGAGTACCACTCAGAATCACCACTGACCAGGGTCGGCAATTTGAGGCCAATCTATTCAACGCATTAGCTCATTTACTAGGCAGCAAGCACCTTCATACAACGACATATCACCCAGCATCCAATGGTCTCGTCAAACGTCTACATCGTCAGATAAAAGCTGCAATGCGATGTCACACATCCAACGCATGGTTTGATACGTTACCAATTATCTTGATGGGCATACGGGCTGCTTGGAAAGAAGCCGTACAAGCGACTTCAGCTGACCTAGTTTTTGGCGAACCAATACGACTCTCTGGTGAATTTTTGGCACCATCAGGACAACTTGACGCACCTCCAGCCAACTTAGTACAACGACTTCCGAACCATTTCATTGACTTACGACCAGTACCAATGTCTCGACACGGAAACAAACCGATCTTTCTCTTCTAAGAGCTACCCACATGTCCTCACGTACTGATACGAGTCGATGCACCTCGGCTAGCATTCGAGCAACGATATGAAGGTCCATACAAAGTTGTCAGGCGAACCGACTGATACTACATCGTCAAAATTCGCAAAGTCGACACACCGGTGAGCATTGACAGACTTAAACCAGCTTTCATGCTTCCTGACGACAAACCAGAGAACGCAATTCCGCCCCCTTAACACAGCGAACCACCTCCGTCGACGTTTGGCCATACAGCTTTAGCTTCGAGTACGTCATCGGAGCCTGAAGACACATCGTCACGCAGACGCACGACGTCTTTTTGGCCATTATCTTCCGACTCATCGAGCAGCGATTCATCACCCCAACGACAACGCAGAAAACGTGTGAGACTCAACGTCAGCAAGTAATTCATTTTCCTGTTCCATTCGAAGGGGGGAGTAGTTGTTGCGGTTAGCTACAGTATTCCAAAACGCGCACAAACATTTCTCACACACATGCAAGTATCCACACTACATTCACGCAAATACTCATTTTCTGAAATTGTATTGCATTTAGCCGTCAGTCGTGCTCACGCCATCAATCAAGCAATACGTGTAACTCCCAACTCCCAGATATTTAATTGTTATTCTTGAATAAATGTGTGGTTACAATATTTACGTAAGGATTCGCGTTGTCATTTACTGACCAACTCAATCCCTACAAAAAATAATTATACACACGGTATTACGAATGAAAACAACAGGGACGCGCTTTTTTTATTATTAGCCTGAACGTTTATGTCAGATTGAACTAAGTTCTCAACTGTGAAAACGCTTTGAATGTTCAGATTAGTAGTAAGAAAGCCATTCAAATCTCAAGCAAAGCAAATCGATCACTCTGCAACTGCACAACAGTCAAGCCGATTTCCACCTTTTCTTTTTGGAGTTCTATCATCCTCCTTTCCAGCTCCATCTATAGTATCTAGTTTGCGTAAGTTTTGTGTCAGCCCTTTGTCTAAACATAAATACTCATTGTCGGTTCGAGCTCCTCCCCTGAACTGCCCCACACAGCCCGCCTACGCTAGAAAATTTTGCTGGATTCTTTTTGTGAAGGTCCCTCAAGTAGTTTGAATAGGCGGACTGCTCAATTACTACAACTCGTCAACTTTAAATGGCTAGTAAACAGAGAATAAATTGACTGATAGAAATAAGCATTTGTGTGTGCTCATATAGAAGATGAAATATTAAAATGGCGTATAAATTTCGACTCTTGTACTGGTTAATAGGTGTCGCTTTCAAAACTTTTGAACCAACTATTCCAGCTGTTAATCCAAGGCCAATTTCTGTCGTAGAGTTATTTATAAGCTTTATTTAACTTTTCGATAGTATAAAGAAAATTAGATAAAATACAGATTTCAAAAGTTTAACCAAAGTTCTTGCAATAACCGCGAATCCCTTCGTTTTTTTTTCAATTTATTAGAAAAATAAAATTCTGAATTCGGGATGAATTGGTACTTAACCATATGTACGCCAAAGCTTTCTATACTTTCTAAACTCTTAAATATAAGCTCAATACCATCATTCTCACCTAACTCTTCGAAAATTTCATAGCCCACGTCACATAAATCCCTACTTTAATAATAAATGTCAGCAATCAATTTCAAAAAAGGATTCTCAAATATGAATTTCCCATTGATTATCCGAGTAGCCTGAAACTCAATAGAGAACGAAAAAAAATGTAATGAATCTGAATAATTTGATATCATTCCGTCCTAAAGTTTGCACTTTTTTCTTCCTGGAATCTAAATTCATATGCTACGACCACACGTAGTAGCTCAACAACACTTTATGTGGGTAGGAAGTGGTAAATTCCTAAACTTTCAAATATCCCTAATAAGTCATTCCTGACAGAGGATGCCTGAATGATGCTCAAACTCGAAATGGTCCTTTACGCTCCTGATTCAGCTGATAGTAGAGCTGAAGAAGGCCAACACACTCAAGTGATTCAAGTTTGAGAAGATGTAATTTATATTTCAGCATCAAGACTGAATATTTCAAAAGGAGGTGATGTTTTTGTGGTGAAAGAAGATGAATCCTTTTTTGAGAAATAGGTATAGTTTACAGTACTTTCTCTCACTTGAACTGATTTTCCAAAGAGATTTTGACTTGTGAGAATGTGAAAGGAGATTCTTTAATTAAAAATAATGGGTTGACTTAGTAGGTAAGGACTTTCATTATCGATTGAGGAGCTACCATTCACATGATGAATGTTTAATTTTTATCACAAATTGTTTAAAATATTATAACAGTGATAAGTTGTTCAAATTCAAATGCGACAATGCTCAAAAAATATGTAAAACACGCCGAATAGATCACACGGACTTGAGTGGGGACTAACCTTACTGAGAGACACTTTTAATTTCAATTTTAAAGTATTTCGCCCTCAGAATAAATGCAACATTCTTCGCATCGGCAGACAGGTATCTACGTCCGCTATAACACGTCCTCACATAGTACATTCACGTGTAAGGAAATCGTAAATTTTACAACTAGAAATCTCTCTGCTGCAATTTTATCTTAATTAAAATCAGCCCCAGTCTAAGTCTACTGTTTTGCCATACAATATCAAATTTTTACACATACGATTACATGCATTCACACATACATATGTTATGTCTGTTGCTCGACTTCCTTTGTGCTAAATTTCATTTCATGTCTAACATACGTTAGTACGGGAGTATTTTACAAGATAAATTCTATATTTGTACGTGGGTTAAGTTGAAAGTGACTGCCACGTTACTATTCATGTCTGACATGACTTGGTAGAAACTTAGAAAGAACATATGTAGCTTAAACTGTATTCTCCCATATGAACATTCTCCTCGTATACGAGCATAGAAATGTTAGGCTCAATGACTGACTATGTGTCACTAATATCCTTAAAAACTTAGCAAAGTACAAGGAGAGAATGAAATCTTGGAAAACGGAAGAGAAAAGTGCTTAAGCGGTTTACAGTGTAAACTTTTCCTCGTGCCACGTTTGCAGAATTTTCCAAACATTAGTTAACTAATAGCAAGTTTTTGGGTCGGTACCTTTTGTAATGAGAGACACTTTGGAAAATGAATGTTTTCAAATGAAGGAAATATTCTAGTTTTCAGTTTTGAACGATTGTGAATGTTTGTTTGTACTGTGATATTTTTGAGGGAGTTTCGTTCCGTGGAAATACTGTTTTGAGATTCCCGAGAATATTTGGGAATGCTTTGTTTACTTTTGACATATATGATGAAACAGCAATTTCTGGCCTGGATGGGGTTCTTTTGTACTGAGAAGTTTGAATTGTAACAGAACATAAAGTATGAGGTGGATTTAACCAATTTATTTTCTGAAAGTTTTTGCACTTGCGTGATGAATTACTGATTGTTAGTAACTCTTTTAAGCAAAATTATAAGCCTTTTCATCTTTTTATAATTTGAAATAAGCGTATGATTGCATCATGGCATAGACGACGCTGATCCACTCAAAAGAGATTCAATTGAGGTTCTTGATGTCATTACATACGGCGCTAAATGTGATACAGTACAGCATCTAATAAAGGCGAAATCCAGCAACCATAATTGTGAGGCGTGCTGAGTGGCTAGTGGCACCGTCTTGTTGAAACCGCATACAGTTGATGTCAAGTTCGTTCAATGCTGGCCACAAATAATCTTCCAACATAACACGATAGCGCTCTCCATTGACAGTAACACGACGGTCGTCTTAATCCACGAAAAAATATGGCCCGATCACACATCCGACATGAAAACCGCACCAAACAATAAGTTTTTGCGGATGCAACGGTGTCTCAAGAAGCAAGTGTGGGTTTGTTGCTGATCAATAACGCATATTTGGCTCATTAACAAAACCATTGAGCCAGAAATGAGCTTCATTGCTGAAAATGAAAATATTATTCATTTTCTTCAGCTCTGACCGAGCCTAATTGCTGGTTCGTGAACTTTCCCAAGATGAAAGTTATGTTCCCATTATAAAAATGTTGACTTTAACTTCATCAAAAAGTTTAAGAGTGCGTTCTTATAAAGATACGAAATTGTTATGTCCCTAGTGCGAAACCCTATACTACCCAATAGACGCAATCATCACCGTGAATGTGAGTGGTCAAGGAGTTGAACAGGATTCCTCTTTCTTAACACTTGCAGTGAGCACTATAAAATCAGTTAACTCAAGTTCTGAAGCATAAAGCTCCTGAAACTGATGGAAATTTTTTACCCAAAAATGAGACCGCATTATATAAAGGACTGCAGCGATGGTTTGCTGCCTCTGCGGAAGAGGATGTTAAGATCCGCCGAGATTGGCCTTGTCTGGGGACGCGTGAATGCACTGGCAGGCTAACGTTCCGATGTCGTGGGGCGGGTCCTTTCCCCTACTACAAGGACCCACTACAAAAAAAAATTGAATCCATAACTTCTGGGGTCAAATAAATGTCGAACCGAGCAAACTGGACCTGGGAACGGACTTAAGGGGACTTCGTCGTTACCGACGATCCTTGTGGTCCACAAATAAGAGTGGGCCATCCAGATGAAGGTGGTGCCATCAGCTGTACTGGTTTCAGAGCGCCAGGGTTTTACCGCCGTAGGGTTTTGATGGAGTACTTTGGAGCTGAGGCTCGAGGCAAGGCAGCTAATACTTGCACCCATGTCAATCAGTGCAACAGTGACTTCGTCCAACACTTTGATTGGTGCGTAAGTTCGAGTGTCATTCTCAAAAACTTCCGAGATGTTAAATGAATTTAAAGTTTGGCGACAGATGCGCACTCTCCTGCGGAAGCTCTTCCAATGACAAGTTGACCACTTAGCTTTGTGCTGGCGTGGGGTGACCTCTTCTGCAGCGAAAATCCGCTCTCGGGCAGCAATATACTCCTGCAACCTAATATGGTATGGCTTCAATACACGAATCTATAGCTGCCGAGGTCCTTCAGGTAGTACTTGGAGTAGTCGCTTCAACAATGTCTGTGGAGGGGACTCCGGAGAAGATGTGGCATATGTTGTATCGTTAACCAGCAAAGGTATCGTGATGTTTGACTCTAGTGGGTTTACTGGCGAGGAACTTGTCGTGATGGAACTGTCAGTAGACGGAATGGAATGCCGTTCCGATTCTTGGTTTGTCGCGAGTGCTACTGGCTGTTATGAGCACTCGCTAGCAAGTTTTTTTGACTTCTTGCAATTTGTACAATCTGGCGTACGAGTATGTGTATCTGGTTTCCCACAACAGAGAAAAAAGATGTTAGCATCTGCCTGGCATGCGGTAAAGTGGTGTCTCGTCTGCCGGCTGTTTCAACATTTAGGAGCCAGTTCGTGTGTTTTTTTATTTTATTTTTTTATTGCATCTTGAATTTGTGTTTACAAAATTTTACAGCATATTAGTTTTTGCGTTAAAACCCCTTTTAAGCGTAAGCTTGCGTAAGGAGCATGTATTTAGTAACTTATTGGCAAAGAAGAACTACATTTATTCTTTATTTTTGTAGTTTTCTAAAGGTATTCATTTGAAATAATTGATAAATTCAGTAAAAGTGATATACTTATTGATATTATTCAGTAAAACGAAAAGGGTATTTCCAATTTTTTCACCCTTAATGGTGAGTGATTCTTTGATGTAATTTGGTATTTCATTATAAGCTTTAGGACCAATATATGTTATGTATCTTTGCGATTGAATTTCCCGACAAAATTGAATAGGAATATTTGAGCGGATAAAACTAGTACTTCTTACAAGTGTTACCGGCGATATTTTATATTCTTAAATGCTCTGGTTATCGCTTTATTTAAATATATATATATTTCAGTTCAAGTACTTGAACAAGATGGTATAGGTTGATTGTAGGGTATTGTCAAGGTAGACTATAAATGAGTTAAAGTATAAATTTTTGTGTTACTCGTAAGCAGTTCAGGTGAATGTCGTAGGTTCCTCCCCAAGCTGAAATGCAATATTGCAGTGCCGACGCCACTAATGCATGATACAATATTTTCAACTGCTTCGCTTTGATGTCCTTGTTCTAGTTCTTTGGAGGATGGAAAGAGGGTCTTCGACGCAGTGTCCATTATGGGTGGAATGAGACTGACTGGCTCGGGTAGAGAAGGCACGCTGCGTTCAAGCTCAGCTACTGAGCGTCGTTCTGATGGCTCTCGTTGGCTAGAGATATTACGTTGGGGTGTGGACTACTGGGAGTGTTGTATCGCTTCAAGCACTTTTGCGGACGCGCAATGTGCATGCATGTTGTGGCGCGGGGCAAAAAACAGTCGCTCTCGCAGCTCCTGCCTGAGCCCCTCGCAGAAGAGGCTGAGAAACTCAGACCCTGGCATGGGGATCATCAGACCTTCCAACAGGCAACACAGACTTCGTAGTACTCATCTACGGTCTCTTGTGCCTGTTGGCGTCTGCTGCTTCAGGATATCGTCCCCCACAACTTGTGCAAACTCCCGCAGTGTTGCATGCCTCAACGCCTCCCCGTTGGAGAAGTATCCACAAACCACTAAAACCAACGGAGCGCGCTTCCCGTGAATAAGACTTGGGCGCAGCATGTGACTGCCCTCATATTTCCCCCTAAATTCAACCACGCCATGTTCTCGACCCTCCTCAGGAAGGCATCAATGGTCGTAGGGTCATTCTGGCCTGTAATTTCCAACTTCCAGCCAGCCACTTTCTTAGCTTCTTTAGATGGTGGGATATCTCCTGGCTGGGTAAATGGTAGATGATCCCAGATGTCATCAGACATGGGACAAGATGGTGAATCCGTTGTTGGTGGATCAGAAAGTGGTGGATCCGGAGGTGGTGGACCCGACAATTGCTGCAATCGCTGCCGCATTTGCTCCATGCTGGTAGCCATTGCCCGCATAGCGTCTAGTAGATGAGACATTTCGGTGTTAGATCTGAAAAACTAATTTTAAATTTAAAAAAAAAAAAACAAAGTGGCCGTTAGTGGCGAACTATAAAATGAACTTCACAAATAAAAAACAAACAAAATATATAAAAGTAAATAATTAAATTTAAATAAATGTTGTGGATTTAAAAAAAAAAGATAATAGAGTTTTTTAATTGGATAAATATTTAAAATGGGTATGCTGAATTTATTTTGAAAATTAAAAAAAAACGATTCGCTATATCAAACTCTAACTCAGTCTTTCCGTTTCGTTTTTCCTTCACAGGCAAGGATACCAATGGTACGCGCTTCCTTTGTGTTACAGGGACTACTCTCTTGAGGCACCATAAGAATCAGTGTTCAGAAGTGATCTTTTATACGCAAGTTTCGACCAGCTACAATTTGCTAGCTCAGGGTGAATTCTGACCCGCAAGCAGCGCATGTTTTATCATGGATATTCACGGACTTAGGCACCGCTTACTTTGGGGTGCAGATCAAAAGTTGCCGCAAATATGATGTTGGGATAACAACTTCTGAATACACTTAAAAACTCTAATATCATTCGGCCTTGCTGGTCATACAATGGTGGCAAACCACCAATGTATGAATCAAAAGCAGGACGAAACGATATTGATGTCCAAGGACAACTCACGTTCGGAAGTTATTATTTGCTGGGGCACGATTAGTGCAATATCCCTTTGAGGTTACCTATTCGTCAAAAATCTGGACATCTTGTAGGGTCACCTAGAGAGGATGGGCTGTCTCATGCACACGACTGATGATACAGCCGGGCTATTCGGGCCCCACGTCGGGCGCCATTTTGCAGTGATGTTGGTATGATACATGTCCGTAAAGGACTCCAGCGATGGTTTGCTGCCTCAGCGGAAGAGGATGTTAAGATCCGCCGAGATTGACCTATTACTAAATATATAGTACGTAAGAAAGCATTGCCAAGTTAAAATTTCTTATTTAATTCTTTATCTGACAGGCTAGCGTTGCGGTGTCTTAGGGCGGGTTCTTTCCCCCTAGAAGAAGGACCCACTACAAAAAGAATTTCGCATCCACGAATTTCTGGGGTCAATCAAATGTCGACCGGAGTCGAAAAGGAAGTAACCAATAAAGGGTCGGAAATTGCTGATGCAAAGGACAAACTGAACCTGGGGAAGAAGGACAGACTTAAAGGGACTTCGTCGATACCGACGATTCTTATGCCCCACTCTGATTTATGGGCCATAAAAATCGTCGGTAACGACGAAGTCCCCTTAAGTCCGTCTGTCTTCCCCAGGTCCAGTTTGTCTTTTGCGTCAGCAATTTCCGACATTTAGTTGGTTACCTCCGATAAGGCAGCAGACCATCGCTGCAGTCCTTTACGGACATGCATCATACCAACATCACTACAAATCTGCAATAGTTAATTTACAGGAGAAGCTTAAGAATACAAATGAACAGTACCGTTTAATCGTAGCCTCTTGAGTCCTTTGCCATCGCCAAGTGTAAACGATACTATGGAATTGGTCGAGCAAACTGTTGAAAGCACCCAGCTAGATGATAAAGATAGGAAACCTGCACCCAACTCTTCGTCCATCGAAGCACCGCAAATTATAACGAGGGGTAGAATACAGCCTGTTCGTCATAGCGCATGAGAAATGCTCTACTCTCAATCAGCAACAGCAACTAGCTTCTGCAAACTCAACACTTAATTTATCACGTCAAGAAACCAACAATCACTCGGGGCTGTTACGAAGAGTTATAGTTTTTATAGTTTTTTTCCAGAACTGCTCATGAGCGCTTCATGGTATGTTAATCTTGTCCGTTATAGACCTACATAAGGCGTACCATCAAACTCCTGTCAAGGCTAGCGACATTCGGAAGACGACAACAAGACCCCCTTCAGAATTTGTACATATAACCTTCGGGCTATGTAACGCGGGGCAAGTATTCTGGCGCTACACTCCATTAGCAACGTCTTCGTGTACATCTATAACATCCTGATTTTGTCGCCCGACCATCAAACGCACATTAAACACCTCAAAAAAGTTTTGCTCCCCATCAAATTTACCAAATGACAATTCGGCAAGTGAGAAGTCCGCTTTTTGGGTCATACAATCAGTTTAAACAGACCCTGCTCGGAAAAAACGGAGGCAATTTCATCGACTCCACGACCTATTCTGGCGCATTAGATCAAATCATTCTTGGAGATGGTAAACCTCTACCGAAGGTTTCCACCTCACACAGTACAAAACCAGCGCGTCCTCCAGCAATTTATAACAGAAGATTTGAAAGAACACAAGGTAATACTCCATTGGATAGGCGAAGTGGTATCCGTATTTGATCCAATCCAGATCAGGAGGCGACCTGGTCACTTAGCGTCGACACTTCAGACAACGCCTTGTGTACTGTCTTCCAGCAGTTAATGGAGACAGCAACGTCACCTCTGGGGCTTTTCTCAAATAAGCTAGCAGATGCTTAGCGAAAGTACATCACCTATGACCGGAAGCTGTTTTCTGTTTGCAAGGCAATCAAGCACTATCGCCATTTACTAAAGGGCATGATATTTGTAGTATACACTGACCGCAAACTATTGCAGTTCATTTTTCAACAATGATCCTTAAAAAGCATCCCGAAGCAACAGCAACAGCTGGATTTCATCGCTCAATTCACGGCCAACATCAGGCACATCACCGGTAGCAAGAACTTACTTTTGGATTACCCACCAAGGGTAAGCACAATCAGATCCATCGACTTCTGTCAGATAAAGAATTAAATAAGAAATTTTAACTTGGCAATGCTTTCTTACGTACTATATATTTAGTAATAGAAAATAGCTGATGAATAAACCTGTCACGACACTCACTCATCACCAGCAGGTTATGGGCGCAGAGTGACCCACGAGGGCACTTCTTATAGTATCGAACTAAATATTTTCTTCATCCGAGATGACTTCAATTTCGTGCCGCACTTTCGTCGGTTCATATGAACTGCAAGATAGTTTGGTTAGTCCGTTTAACCTAACCGTTTGCGCGTGGTGTACTCACAGCTACTTGAACGTGTTGTATCTCATTATTCTCGCAGTGCCATTGGAATAGCTTCGACGTATATGTCGTTCCTCTATCGGTGATTATTCGTTCCGAAATTCCGAAGAATCTAGTCAGCTCGTTCAACATTTTGACGACTGGGTTTGTTTTCGAGTTGCTTACTGCTCTCAGGATAGTGTATATTGTGAAGGGATCATATATCGCTGCGTATTTCCGTTTCGACTGGGTAGAAATGGTCCTTTGTGATCTACGTGCAATACACGAAATGTTATCGGGTTTACGTCCGGTGAATGGACTTCTCCCTCTGGGTTTCCTCCAAAGTGACACATGCCTTAATATACTGCTTGACCAGCTTACGTTGTTTGGGGAACCAAAATAGTTCCCGGAGCATCTCCAGCGTCTTCGCTTCGCGGAAATGGCCCATGTCATCATGATGCGTTCATATTATTCGCCATCTTATTGCTTTTTGGGACAAATAATCTCAAGTTGTCGCCTACGCGTTAATTAAGTCAACCTCCTTTTAGTAAGTAATCCATCTTAAGCTGCGGTATTTGATCGGACTCTCGCTCTCTCTACAGTATCTCCTGCAGAGATGGATCCAGTCGCTGCACTGCGATTCGCCAATCGTCATGATCGATTTGGATTCGGAAAAAGTTTTCGGCAACGGTCTGAATGCCATCGCTCTCGTTAGCTGATGCTCGGCTGGGAGCATCTACGTGTTGCATTTTGTCGCTGGATCGATGTTTTATGGTGTACTCGTACTCTTTTAGTCGCAGGAACCACCTAGTGACTCGGGGTCTTCGTGACAGCAACGGCTGCGCAGTCGGTGATGATGTGAAACGGCTTCCCCAGGAGAAACAGCTTGAACCTTTCTACTGTTTCCACAATAGCTGACACCTCATGGCTTGTATAGTTCTGCTCTGACGTGTTGCATTGCCGGCAATATAATGCTACCGGATTCCAGCTCCCATTTGATTGCTGCACCAGCGCTCCACCACGCCATACCCATACTGCTGGCATCGGTGTGGACTTCGTGCGCTGCATCTGGATCATATATTTTGAGGACTGGTTGGCTTGTTAAGGCCTCATTTAGTTCGTTGAAGGCGTCGTCCTGTGTGTTGGTCCATTCGAACGTAGCGTTTCCCTTTGTCCGCAATAACTTCGTCAGGGGAGATGCTTTCGTTACTAAGCCCCGGATGAATTGGTGGAAGTAGTTTGCCAATCCCAAGAAACGTCGAACTTCTGGTACTTTCGATGGCACTGGAAAGTTGCCTTTCGCATCCGTTTTGATGTCGCTGGATGAAATTCCTGCTTCCAAGACTATGTGTCCCAGGAACGTTAATTGCGAGAAATGTGCATTTGTCTAGCCGGAGTGTCGTCCCGGCTTCCTCCAGCAGATCCAGAAATTCGGTTAGCGTCGTTGTTGATTCCTCGACCGTATTGGTTGCAATGATGATTTCGTCTACATATACGCTTATGCTGTTCTCCATTCTCTTTAATATGGACGTGATGACTCTCTGAAGTACGGCGGGCGCATTGACTAGTCCAAAGAGCATGCAGTTGAATTCGTAGTACCAGTTGTTTGTCACAAAGGCGGTGAATTTCCGTGAGCTCTCGTTAATGGGGATTTGGTAATACCCCACCATTAAATCTACCGTTGTAAAGAGCTTTTATCCGGACAACTGTCATAGCTCTTTCACGGTGACTGCGTTTAAAGCACGATAGTCAACGCACAATCGGTCGCTCACATCTGCTTTCTTCACCATCACTATGGGTGCTGGTATTGCGATACACTTTCTCGAATGATGGCTGAGAACTTCTTCAATTTTTGCGTCAACCATTGCTCGTTTGGTGAAAGGAATTCGATATGGTTGTAATGTCACCGGCTTGTAACTTTTAACTTTAATGTATTGGAGATATACAAATCGAATCGAAGCCAGCGGTGAAGTACCTGGGGCTACTGATCGACTCGAAGATGAGTTTCTCTGAGCAAATCAGGGCAACGGCTGAGAAGGCTGCTTCGAGAATATCGGCCCTGAGTCGACTTATGGCCAACGTAGGGGGACCCAGCCCATCAAGAAGACGCCTCTTGATGAGTACTGTAGGGTCACTGCTACTGTGCGGAGCAGAGGTATGGGGCGACGCTCTCAGCAAGGAGGTATACCGAAAACGTTTGGCACAGGTACAGAGAAGAGGAGCACTGAGAATTGCATCTTCGTATCCAACAGTCTCCGACTCGGCGGTGAGAGTGATTGCAGGCGTGATACCTGTCGCACTCCTTGTTAGAGAGCGCCGCGCTGTTTACCTGCGCCGAAACGAGGATGCGAGGGAGTTGTCCGCGAGGAGAGACAGCGCTCGCTCAACGATTGGCAGCAGTCTTGGGTGAATTGCACGAAGGGAAGGTGGACTGCGCGCCTCATCCCGGATGTGAGACCGTGGCTAAATCGAAGGCATGGTGAGACTGACTTCTATCTGACCCATCTTTTGAGCGGGCACGGGTGTTTTCAGTCTTACCTGCACAAGATCGGTGAGTCACGGTCTCCCGATTGTCGGTTTTGCCCAGGAGAGGAGGACAATGCCTGTCACACATTTTTTGCGTGTACAAAATGGGTCAGGCTGCGAAGGGAACTCTACAGGGAGACGAGAGAGCTCACCTCGGATAATATAGTTGCGGTGATGCTTGAATCGATTGACAAATGGAACCAGGTGGGACATTATGCTCGGGCAGTCCTAAAATATAAAAGGGACTCACAGCAGCCGGAGGCGCTGGGGCTGGGGGATCGCTCTTCTGGCGTTTCCTCTTCCCCTCTCCCCTCCCGCTAGAAAAGGGACTCCCCAGCTTGAAGGCGCCCCACGGCGTAAAAAAACGAGACCTGGCCCGAAGTAATGTGTCAAACGGTTCCAGGCTGGGTTCTCAGGTTGACAGGGGAGGTGTTTAGTGGGTAGTTCAGTCGTGCATGGGAGTCCTACACTCTGTGCATAAATAGCACTCACCTCCCTACCACAGAAAAAAAATGTTCATTTCGGCTGTTACACACTTGCCCAGTTGAGAGAGATCGACGCCCAATCGAGATTCATATCGTTCTATTACTGTGTGCACTTTATTTACATCGGCTTCGTTCAAATTTCCGCACTTGAAATTTATATCGTTCCTCGTTTCGTTCTCAATAACGCACTTACCGTTCTGAATAACAATTTTTAGGTTCCTTCTACCGAGGACATCCATGCCCAATAATTTAGGCGTATCGAGTTCGTGATCACTGATTATGCATAGTTCGCACGGTATTTGTACATCACACATGATTATGTCAAGGCTTGCTTCAAATTCACATCGTACAAAGCCACCTGCAAATCCCTTGAACGTTTTTGTCACTGGTGCAATTTCTACGTTTAGTCTACTCGCCACTGATTTCCGAATCAGGGACTTCTAGCTAGCAGAGTCTTTTATCGCATTGTATTCGTAGCCGCGCACTACAACCGGATACGTGACCACATTTACACCACTGCCTTTTAATTGCTGGACTCAGTTCGAATGGCACTCTTCCATAAGATGATTGGCCTTGAAGGACTTTTGGCAAAGAGGCCTCCTTGCTGGCTTTGGGCAGTTGAGGGATATCTGCCCCATCTCGGAGCAATGGTAGCATGTGTTTGAGTCCCGTCATCGCCTTGCAGGTATTGATACGCTAGCTTCTCGTTCGCCTTTTTTTGTTGTCGTCGTTGGTCTCGTGCTGCTACCACTAGTTGCGATGGCCCCCTGCGTTGGCTGAAAGTAGCTGAGAAATTGTCGTACCGTGAATAGTAGGCTCATCTTGGTTGCGATCAGCATACCTGCGATTCCGTTCTACAGGGCTGAATGCCTTTCGCCGTTCCTGAAGTATGTAATGATATCAGTCCCTGACATATTACCGCGTCGCCCCGTTGCATTTCTTCTGTGGAAGTGGTCTCCCACAGACTAGCCATTTTGTCGGATAGATTAACTCATCAGCAAGTGTACAGTCGGGAAATCCTGGATAAGTCGTTTCGCAAAATCTGTCAAACGTGTGTATGTCGCATCGATGCCATCGGCCCAGACTTTTGCGTTTCCTTTCATGTTCGCCGAGAGGGAACACATCAAATACTCGTGTGTTTCCCAGAGTTGCTTCACCCTGGAGATGAATTACTTCGCCGTTAGGCCGCATTGCGAAGATGGATCAAAGGCTGTTAATATAGGGATGATGTCGTGGATCTGCATAAAATTCTTCGTCGTCCTGCACCCGTTTCATTGGGGCGTTGTCGTGTGCTCCCAATGTTGAGCCGTTGTTGCATGGGAGCACATTGCCGTATCCAGCTCACCACCTCAGACATTGTCCTGCCTGGCTGCTCGTGGAGCAGTGGGAGGTTAATTTTGGAGTCGAGCCATAGATGATGATGATGATGATGAACTCAAGCTCGGAGGGTATTTTATTGGCTTACCGGAAGCGCGTCTACATATGGGATATATAATTGGGATATCGTAAGAATCAAAAATATATCGATTCATGTCTGAATACACGAATGCTTCTGGATGAACGATGCCATTAGTGTATAGTGGACCGGCTGTGGAATCCAGGAGTTTTTGCTCACAGTTACGGAACTTGCAATAGAATCCTACGTCTAGCATTCGCTGCATTCAGACGTGCTTATTAATTGCTCCAGTCAAAAGTTTTCAAAAATTAAATTCATTTTGTAAATGTCAGTTCAAAATTAATTTTTCTTGGAAAAGGCTTATATCTTAAAAGCAATTGACTTGAGGAATTCATATCGAATATTATTTTACTTCAATACTTCAAGAAAAGTGAACAATCTAAAGACAACTCCGGGACTGTTGCTATGAAAAAGGCCGACGGCTTCCCACTGTTGGGAGATACCGGGGAGACATCAAATACGAAATTGGCGATAATCTTCAACAAAAGAGTACAATCAGGAAAACTCCGCAGATTGAAGATGTAAAGTGCAAATAATCGAAGACGAGAAAGAAGTGATCGAAAAGAAAATCATGAACTACATCTACAACCCCTTCAAGATGTATTGAGAAAAGGGATGAGGACTCAAGACTTGCAACCAAAAAAGCAAATAAATGAAGAAATATGTTAATGATGAAGAAAACTATACAAAACAAACGATCTAAGTGCTGGAGGCATTGACGATAGCCAAAACTATTATGCAGCGCTGGATGGATTAACAAAAGAAATGGAAGTTGAACAAAGTATTGAAGGTAATTCTAATAGAGATAATGATGTAGATTTTATTCAGTATCTAATAAAAACACAAGGAGAAGAAATCAACTCGCAGTTCTGCTGGTTCCTCTGAAAAAGCCACCAACAGGAAAGAAAAATTTCCGTCAAACAATGTGTTCGGACAAGTTGAAGATATATGATTCGGCTACTGGCAGCCGAAAATAAATTAAGTAATTTCGAAATCAAAAGAGTTAATGCTAAGAAATTAACCATTAAAACGAAATTACTGGTGGATTTCAAGATAACCAAAGCTGCGCTGAATTCTGGAGAGGTTCCACAAAGTGAAAAAATTAGACCTTTTTGTTGAAGGTTCTGGACTGTGGAAGAGATATGGTTAATCTTTTTCAGGTGCTCAAGGAAGCTGCACAAATTATAAAATTTAATTCTGTCAAAACTTTGACAACAAGAAAACTACCCGAAGAAAAGAAGAAATTACTATTTTCTCTGTAACAAATTAAAACAAAAGCAGTCCGAATGCCCTTGAACAAATAAAGTACTTCAATTTCAGAGTGATAAGGTGGGAACGCCCCTAGAAAAGAGAAATCAACAAGTGTTACCATTGTCAATGATTTGGTTATTTGCCTGCTAACTGCGCCATGCACTATCAGTGTGTAAAATGCAAAGATGTTTATGCCCCTGGTGAGTACGAATTGGCTCAGATGGAGCCTAAAGAAAAATTGAATTGCGTTAACTGTGGTATATTGGGCCATCCAGCATTATATTCAAGATGCTTCCGATATCAAGATGCAAAAGTTGAATTTATTCCAAAACAAACGCAAGTATAGTACACCGCAGTGTAATTCTTTTCGAGCAGCTTTTCTACTTGATTTAGTAATTTCCAGAGCCTAAAGGATTTGTGGAAGGAAATTAATTTATAAAGGTGTTAGACGTGTTAAGCGAGTAGGAGCTATGTTAGGCCAGGTAGAGGAATATTAGTTTCTTGGTTTTTGAGGTGTTGGGTGTCCGTTTGTTCTGTTTCATCAAGCTTGCGTTTTCGTCGGTGGGCGGGGTCTGGTACTGAAAAGATTGCGTCAGAATTAGCAATAAGTCGTTCGTTGATTATGTTACTGATTCAATATACATACAAGACCTTTATTGGATGTTTTTCTTATTTTTAAGTGTATACAATACATAAACAACTTGGCCTAAGAATATTCATACGGATTGTGCCTTAGGATTTTCCCTAGAGTTCAATGATCATTTATTTTAATTCGATTAACAACATTAATCTTTTCAATAAAAGCAAAACTTTAAAATGTTGACACCAACAATATTATCAATCATCAACAGATTCTTCTTCTTCTTCTTCTTAGCACTACAGCCCCTTTCGGGCCTTCGCTTCTTGCAAACAGCGCCTCCAACTATCTCGGTCCGTTGACCGCGTCTTCCAATTCTTAAATCCGAGCAACGATAAACTGTCTTTGTCGACCGAGTCAGGCCAGCGTTTCCTTGGTTTCCCCACTGGCCGCCAGCTTTCAGTTCTCTCAACGAATACCTTCTTGGGTATCTGTTGTTCGTCCATAAGATTCATGTGTCCAGCCCATTGCAGCTTTCACAGTCTTACAATCCTTGAGACCTCCGATTCGTCAAAAAGTTCATACAGCTCATGGTTGTATCGGATTCGCCATTCGTCCCCGTCTAGCTTCGCTCCAATTATTCGCCTCAAGACCCGTCACTCAAAGGCGTTCAATTTATTTGCGGATGCTTGGGTCAGGGTCCATGTTTCACACCTATAGCATAACACAGGTCTTATCACAGATTTGTATACTTGGAGATTTGTTTTCCTGTGTATGCAGCTAGTGTTCAAGATCGTCAATACTGAATAAAATATTGTCGCGTGTTATTGGTTCGCGGCCTATAATTTAAATGTTCCGGGAAAGCGAAAACGCAATATCTTTTAATTTAAGTCTAAAAAAAAAGTTTATTTGATCACAAATATGCGCAATAATCAGTTTAACACTTGCACTAATTTTAATTTTCACTATTAAAAAAAATCTAACACTTGTCCATAAATTTCTTATCGCAATTGTCTTCTAAATCACTTCACTATTACGGAAATCACTTCCCACACACTATCGCAGTTCTTATCGCGGTCGAATGAATGATCCCCCCATTCATTCAGCTCGCCTTTATATCGGGTCTCTACCTATTCACCCATTTCTCGTACATTGGCGAATGTTCTACCGAGAGGTACCTGGTAGATTCGAGCAAATTAATGAATGGAGTGACGTCACTTGCAGATGTTGACCATGCTTGTTGGGTTCTCGTGGGTTCGAGTAAATTCATTTGTTGACGTTCTTAATGATTGTGAAAACAATTGCGACAGTAGCTCGCAGAATTATTTGTACATGTAATTATATGTACATGCAACACTGCCCCCACCTCAGTTCTTTTCGCCCCGAAAAGATGTGTCGCTATTTGTAGTCAATTCTCCCTGGGTGTAATATGGGGCAAGACGGTCCAGATGCACGATTTTCATTTTAGCTCTCGGCTTACGATGTTCCTGTATTCGGTATACGACGTCGTTGATTCGCTTTGTAACTATGTATGGTCCCTCCCAATTATGTTGAAACTTTGGAGACCTACCCTTTCGCCGTTGCGGGTTATAAAGCCACACCAAGTCATCTTGCTGGAAGCCAGTAGAATTAGCCTTTAGATCATACCTGGTCTTCATGCGGTCAGTAGCCGATTCGAGGTGTTTTCGCACTGTCCGATGTAACTCGTTCAACCGTTGTCTTAGATCACTTGCGTACTCCGAGACCGTTTGGGGTTCCTCAGGGGGTGTTCCGAACTTTATATCGGCTGGCAAACGAATAGTCTTTCCAAAAATGACTTTGGCTGGGGCTTGGCCCGTCGATGCATGTTCAGCGGCTCTGTAAGCCATTAAAAATAGTGGGATATGTCGGTCCCAGTCCCTTTGGTTCTCGTCAACCATTTTGGCCAGGTGTTTATTGAGCGTGCCGTTGAAACGTTCGACCATTCCATCGGATTGGGGATGCAGCGGTGTTGTCCTCGTTTTCCGTATTCCGAGCAGCTCGCACATTTCGCCAAAAACTAGTGACTCAAAGTTTCGGCCTTGATCCGAATGTAGTTAGGTACGCCGTACCTACTGACCCAATTTAACACTAGCTGTTCAGCTACAGTAGTTGCTTCCTGGTTGGGAATGGGGTAGACCTCGGGCCACTTGCTGAAATAATCGGCTACAACCAGCGTGTATCGATTTCCCCATTCAGATTCAGGAAAGGGACCTGCGATGTCAACAGCAATCCTTTCAAACGGTACCCCCACGTTATAGGTTTGGATTTGTCCTCTCAGTCGTCGCTTTGGGCCTTTGACGGAAGCGCAAATTGTGCATCTGCGACACCAGTCCTCGACGTCTTCTCGAGCGTGGAGCCGGTAGAACCTTTCCCGCAATTTCGCTAAGGCCTTGTTAACACCAAGGTGGCCTCCCGAGGATCCTTCATGCATTTCCTTAACCACATCGTGGATTCGGCTTTTGGGTAGTATAGTTTGCATCCTATAGGAGCTGCCATCCACCGTTTCCCATTTCCGCTTGAGTATGCCACCCTCTACCTGAAGGGAGTTCCATTGTGCCCAATAGCTTTTTAGGGTTGCGCCATGCGTTGAAACGTCTTTCCACTCAGGTCGCCCAGTCGTCTCCTTCCATACGAGCAATGGTCCGATGTCTTCATCGGCTAGCTGGGCATTTCGAATCTCCTCCGATGACCAACCTTCATCGAATTCGGCCGTTATCAATCGCAGATCAACGGGCGGTTCCTTTTCCTTAATCCGCCGGCAACGCTTGCAGTCAGCTGGATATGGGCGACGAGATAGGGCGTCAGCATTTCCATGAACTCCGCCCTTTCGATGAACAATTTCGTAGTTGCATGACTGCAATCTTTCGATCCATCTCGCAACTTGTCCCTCGGGGTTTTTGAAGTTAAGTAGCCATCTCAACGATGCATGGTCCGTCCGAAGAACAAATTTCTGGCCATATAGGTACTTGTAGAACTGCTTGGTGGCCTCTATTATAGCCAATAGCTCCTTCCTGGTCACACAGTTGTTCCTCTCACTTTTTGAAAGAACTCGACTGTAATACGAGAGGACTCTTTCTTCGCCATTGATCTGCTGGGAGAGTACAGCTCCAATACCGCCGTTGCTTGCATCGGTGTCAACTACAAACATTTTTCCGGGTTTCGGATACGCCAGTACGGGTGATTCACATAGCTTTTCCTTCAGGGTCTCAAAGGCTGTCTGGCATTGTTCATTCCAGACATACGGACGATTTTTTTCGGTTAGCTGATGGAGACACTTAGCTATCTTGGCAAAGTCTTTGACGAATCTTCGATAGTAGGTTGCCAGACCCAGGAAACTTCGTAGTTGGCACTTGTTGTTTGGTGTTGGCCAGCTTTTCACGGCTTCAATTTTCTCAGGGTCTGTTTTGACCCCTTCTGCTGATACGACATGTCCCAGGTATTTTACTTCAGCTGCGAAAAGGGTACACTTGTCGGGACTAAGTTTCAAATTTGCCAGTCGTAGTCGGGAGAAAACCTCTTCTAAGTTCCGCACATGCTATGTCATCTAGGTACACCAAGCAGGTTTTCCAGGTTAGACCACGTAGCACATATTCCATCGAGCGTTCGAAAGTGGCTGGAGCATTGCAAAGCCCAAACGGCATCACCACAAATTTCCACAATCCGGTCCCAACTGAAAATGCGGTCTTCTCTCGGTCCTTCTTGTCAATTTCTACCTGCCAGTAGCCACTCCTGTCATCATTTTGCGTCAGATAAGGTGTCCATGATGTCATCGATAGGTGGGAGCGGGAAGCTATCTTTCTTAGTGACGTCCTGAAGCTGCCTATAGTCGACACAAAAACGAGTGCTACCATCCTTTTTCTTTACTAGAACTACAGGCGCGGCCTATGGACTTACAGAAGGTTCAATAATGTCTTGTTTTTCCATGTCCGAGATCAGCGCGCTCACTTCTCCTTGTTTGGCTATAGGGAGACGTCTTGGTGCTTGTCGAATCGGCTTGGCTCCCTGTGTATCTATGACGTGAGTTACCAAACTCGTTCGGCCTTGGTCATCCGGGCTTGTTGAGAAGATGTCACTGTACTTGGTTACCAGATCAGAGGCTCGTTTGAATAGCTGCACCGGCAATTTGACTTGCTTCAATATTGCAGACGTGGATTCCCGGGCTTTGTCTGTGTCTTGCCTCCTTTTCCAATGATGGTTGTGATTAGCTTCCAAAGAGGTGATGGTGGAAACAGGCTGGCAGCTGCCGATGACTTCTCCCGCTTTGATGCTCGTGGTTGAGTCTGCGGTGTTAAGGACTCTAACCGGCACATATCCGTTCCTTAAAGATCTTACAAGGCTTCGTCCTACAATCAAACTCCGCAAAGCGGATGTCTTCGTTGGCTCTATCAGATAACATCGGTGGTCTCCAGAATCACCATCAAGCTTGGCCCATACAATGCTTTCGGAAGAATTCGGTACATCAGTGTCGGCACATACCACCACATTCATCTTGGGGATTTGGACGCTGGGATCCTCCATCAGTACTTCGACATTCTGCCATTTCAATACACGTTTGCCCAAGTCCAACGTGATTCCATGTGGTCGCAGAAAATCCATTCCGAGAATGCAGTCATCCATAATGTCGCGACAAGAACACAAGGTCTCCCAACTGAATCTGGAGGTTGACCTCTCCATGAACAGGTGCAGTTTCTCCCGTAGCTGTCCGTAGTGAGAAAATTCTGCCCTTGTGAAGTTGTTGCTGTCTAACTAGGTCTGGTCGGATAATCGATCGGGTTGCACCAGTGTCGATTGTTTTGGTGCAGTGTTCCCCGTCAATTTGACCCGGAAGGCATAAGTCCGCTTCTCCACGATCTAGTCTTGACACGGTGATGGTGGTGCTGGGGACGTCGATCCTCCTAGCCAACCTCTGCCCCACCAAGTTGGCTCTTACACGTTTCCCGACCCCTCTGTTTGAAGTGCTTCCATTCTGGGCTCCTGACTCGGTCTGGATCTCCTCCTAGCTGCACACCCTGGACAATAGCTCGGTTTTCTTCGCTTCTTGCAGTCTCTTTGCAAGTGCCCCTTCTCTCCGCAATTCCAGCATCTAGGCGCACCATTGACATGCGGGTCTCGCTCAATTTCCACGCGCTCACACCTGCACTCGTCTGTCACTACCTCACGGACCCGGGCAGTGGTACGAGTCGCATTTTTAGCTGCCTCAAAGTTCAGACTGTAAGCCAATGTGTCCTTAACCGTTTGCTTTTGGGCTAAACGCACGGCTTGTTGCAATTCCGGGTCCTTTAGTGCGCTGATGAATGCTTCTGTCGCTGCATCATCTCGATGTTCTGGGTCGTAGGCCGGGTAAGCCAAAAGTTCTAGTCGCTCAATGTCTTGGGCTAGCTGCTGTAGGGTTTCACCAGACTTCTGCACCCGATGCCTTAGCTGTGACCGATAAATCTGCTTTAGATGATCATCTCCATAACGCATGTCGAGCGCATTCATTATAGCATTCGAGTTTGAGTGCAATTCAACGGGGATCGTCTGCAACAGCTCGGCAGCTGGGCCTCTTAGAGCAAGAATCAATGCAGTTGCTCGTTCCTGCTCATTCCAGTGATTTATGCGAGCGGCTGCGTCGAATTGGGTTTTGTAAATAGTCCAGACCGTTTGCCCATCGAATATTGGTGCTTGCACATTTCTAGATGAGCTTTGCGCTGCGGTTATAATTGGGGCTGGTGAGGTGGTTACTACTGCCTTTGCTGCTTCGAATTCCTTTTTCATGTTTTCCATCTCATTGTTGATTCTCTCCTCGATCTGGCTGGCCTTTTCCTCGACCTGGTAAACCTTTTCCTCGACCTGGTCAACCTTTTCCTCGACGCCTTTAATTTGTTTGTTGAGACTACCGAGCTCCGCTTTTATTTCGGTTGACTGTTTTTCCAGCTTCTGTGTGATGTCTGCTTTGATTTCGATTGCTTGTTGGTCTAGCTTCGCTGATTGTTCATTTAGCTTCGTTGTTTGTTCATTTAACTTCGCTGATTGCTCATCAAGCTTCGTGGTTAAATTGGACGACTGTTCATTGAGCTTCGCAGTTAAATTGGATGACTGTTCATTGAGCTTCGCAGTTAAATTGGATGGCTGTTGTCGCTGCTCTTGCTGCATCAGCATTAACATTTGCATCAGCGCATTTTCTGGTTCCTTTGTTTTTTTTGTTTCTGCTTCACCACCTTCTGCGCCTTTTTCTGCATCTGAGGGCTCACCCAAATCCAGATACGCGCCTTCCGATTCAATTGCGTCACGCAAGCGTGCAATCAGTGTGGCCTTTGTACCTTGCGTAACCAGGTTTCGCTGTTCCAACTCTTCCTTAAGCTCCGACATGGTCAATTCATTAATTTTTAAGTTTAAGCTTCGTGGCATTTTTAATGTTTCTTTAAATTTTCCTATTGTGCACTATAAAAATGTTCAAATATTCACTTTCAAAATTTTTCTATCCCACTTCTGACACCATTGTCGCGTGTTATTGGTTCGCGGCCTATAATTTTAATGTTCCGGGAAAGTGAAAACACAATATCTTTTAATTTAAGTCTAAAAAAAAAAGTTTATTTGATCACAAATATGCGCAATAATCAGTTTAACACTTGCACTAATTGTAATTTTCACTATTAAAAAAAATCTAACACTTGTCCATAAATTTCTTATCGCAATTGTCTTCTAAATCACTTCACTATTACGGAAATCACTTCCCACACACTATCGCAGTTCATATCGCGGTCAAATGAATGATCCCCCATTCATTCAGCTCGCCTTTATATAGGGTCTCTACCTATTCACCCATTTCTCGTACATTGGCGAATGTTCTACCGAGAGGTACCTGGTAGATTCGAGCAAATTAATGAATGGAGTGACGTCACTTGCAGATGTTGACCATGCTTGTTGGGTTCTCGTGGGTTCGAGTAAATTCATTTGTTGACGTTCTTAATGATTGTGAAAACAATTGCGACAGTAGCTCGCAGAATTATTTGTACATGTAATTATTTGTACATGCAACAATATTTTATTTGCGAGCTGTATTTTTCGGCGTATTTCATCTCTTTCATTGCCCGTTTTCGTTATTTTGGCACCCAAATGCACAAATTCGCTAACATTTTCGATACAGTATTCGCCAAGTGTGATATTTGAGGTATTCTTCCTCGACTGTGTCATGAACTTTGTTTTATATTCATTGATTTGTAGCCCTACTAGTTTTGCTTCGCTGTCGAGTTTCAGGAAGAGTTCTTTGGCAGTTTTTAGTGACCGTGACAGAATGTTGATGTCGTCCGCATAGGCCACTGCTTGGTTCAAAATGTACAGTAATGTACCTCGCGTATCGACAGGTAGCTTCCGTATACTCCAAAGCCAAATAGAATAACAATGGGGCCAGCCCATTTCCCTGCTTTGGTCCGATTTTTGTGTCAAAGGCATCGGTGAGTTGGTTATTGATGCGGACTTGGAATGTTGTCGAGGTCATTGTCATTTTGGTAAGGCGGACTAATTTGGCTGGGATGCCAAAGTGAAGCATTATTTGGCACAGCACGTTGCGATCAATACTGTCGTATGCCTGCTTGAAGTCAACGAAAATTTGGTGTACGTCCATGTTGAGCTCTCAACATTTTTCAAGTACGTGCTTGACTGTGAACAGCATTAACAGATTACTAAAGAGAAAAGGCGTTAAATTAATTAGCTTTAAAGAATAGACGTTCAAAAAATTTAGTTTCTTTAGTTTTTCTCACTCGTTCGCTGCATCCATTGGACTTCACCCTAGTACTCTACTGCTCTCATTAATCCTGATGCGACTAGCTTTTCCACAGATGGTTTGACTGGGTCCATCATTCCCTACTGGTCATGCATCTCATTGTTGTAGGACCGTCCATCCTCCGTATAGGTCTGTGCAAGTCCAAAAAAGTTTCCAAAACTATCATATCTTGCCCCATTTCGTTTTTGGAACTCCTTTTCATATCATCACCGCATATGGGATGATTGGACGAATCTGAGTTTTATACACCAAAATCTTGACTCCTTTAAATTAAAATTGGATTTCCTCCTTACACACGGTCTTATTTATTAAATTTTCATATGCCTATTTCGAAGTCCAGTTGACTTCTTCATCAATGATTGCACTACTATTTTCGTCCTGATTCTACGTCTTTATATCCTAGGTAGTTTAATTATCGTCATGAATTCCCACCGCCTCCTTCTACGTCTCTCATTATTTTTTATTAATATTACATTCTTCCTCTCTAAATGGCTTAAATCTTTATCACCTCTTACAGTATTTCTTCCTCGTCTTCATAGCCCCCTAGGGCCTTCGCTTTCTGCAAATAGCGCCTCCAACTGACTCAATGTCATTGTCGTGCCGGTCTGCTCGCAATACCACGCCATTGTCGCCTGCAAACCGGTTGCTGGGTGTGCCTTACCACTACTACCATGCATGTGCTCGCAATGTCGAGGCGTTGTACGATGCGAGTGAGTTGCCGTGTGTGGGTCACCACCACTACTATTCATATGCTCGCAATAGCCAGCCGTTGTCTCACTCACTGCAACGAGCCATCGTGCATGGATATGACTCTAGGCTGCTGTTCATGTGGTCGTTTGAGGCGCCTGGTTGCCAATCTCTCGATGCTTTCTTCTCGATGTTCCTACGTGACCTTAATTCAGCTACTGCTGCTGCAAGCGTTTCGACTGTTTTCCGCAGATCGCCAAGCTCCGTCCCGCCTTTGTCAGTCTCTGCATTTTCGGTGGCCTCAACGTCGTCGTTTTCAATGTCGATAGTATCCGTCTGGACTGCTTCCTTCAGTCTCGTTTGCACGCCAGTTTGTTGCCCGAATAGTGAAGCTTCCTTTTTTTCAGCTGACGGCGCAACTCATTTACTGCGAGCTCGCTAATGGTTGGCATCTTACTCTTTGGTATATGGAGTCCGTTCCCACTTCTGAATTTGTCAGATTCAAACAGGAATACTTTGTACTGGTATAAGGACTTTATTAGATTGATCGCAAAACAAAGACTCTCTCGAGTGCGTGAAGCGCACTCATATTTATATTGGTTCTGGTACACTATTACTAGTATGGGTCAATGGTGTTGATGCGTGTATTGCCTGTACGTGTCACACTGGGAAAAATTGCTGTGACGCACTAACGGATGGATGGACAGGTACCGATTTTAGTAAGGTATTGTAAAAAAATCTACAAATCCTTAAAAATGATTAAGCGAATAATTAACAGTTTGTAAACTGTCAGATGAAACATTGTCAACACTAATTTGATGGTGAAAAGATCTTATCGGAATAATATACTAGCGCTAATATTATTTCAAAAAGTTCGCCACACCACCATATAGTGTAAGCTTGCTGGCCACTGTTTAAAACCAAACCAACCGATGTTGAACAAATTATAACATACCCAAGCAGCATACGTACATATTAAGCCAAATTTTTTTACCCTGAAAATGGATCCGTGCCCACAAACTCATATTATATTGGTCTCTCCTTATGCAACATGATCTAAGCCAATATTTATCTACACTCACTTACCTCATCGTCCATCGCCTGTCCTTGCTATCGTCCTTGTCACTGGACAGAATTGACAAAATCAAACGCTTCTTATCCTTGCACAATATCCTACATCTCATGCCATGTTGATTTTTATCCTTTTTCTCTTGACTGATTCGCAGACAAAAACAGCTAGATAGTATCTCTGAAATCGTTTGGGAACTACAAGCAGGACAACTAGGAATACTGAAGTTTAAGCGGAAATTTGCCGTTTGCTTACGCAAGAGAGCTTTAACTAAACAGCATCGAGTAGGACGAGCAACGATGTGAAAAGGCTTTGGGGCAGTATTCGGTGACGAATTTCAGGATGAATGATTTTCGAAAGAAAAATCCCCATCTCCTGTCGTCATTTGGCCGTTCGATATCAATAACGAAAGGGTAGCAAAGATGATTTCATTCTATAGATATGTCATGCTATTTGCTATCTGTCCTTTCTATGGAGATTTTCCTTTCTTGTCGCCACGCGATGGATTGAACTTGTTTGCAATCCTTCTTTAATACCCCTAGGCTATTTGTATTGTATTGAACGGAAAGATTATGTTCCTGTTAAGATCTCTTTATAACGGCTTCGGATTGGAAAAAGAGAAAAGACTAGGACCGAGAAAAAAATCTTTTTTAAAGAAAAGTCTATTCATTTTTGGGAAAAGCATTGAAAAAAGGGGTTCGAAATTAGGCTTTCATGAAACCGTCGTGCGAGTGATCCCCAAAAATGCTTCGAATGGTAATTTATCATTGACTATATTAAAAACAGATGGAATGCAAAAATAGATGAATAGAACAGGGATACTTTGGTTGAAATTAATTGCATTGAGATTTTTGGTTCCGCTAAGGAGTTTGCTTTGAATTTTAGTGGAAAGTGTCGCATCAGCTCTTTTTGAATGAAAAATAATTTTTTACAGATCATTTCACAAACGAAGAGATCATTTAAGTATTACCATGAGATGAAAGGCTATTTGAATTGCATTTAATTTATTGATGAATTGGCATTTTAATATTTTTAAGCTAGAGAAACTTGCAAGCTCATTGATAGGTTTCCATCGAAAGCCTTCCTTATGTTGTCTATTCATCACAATACTCTAACTGAGATATCCAATTATCTTCGAACTAAATTTTGATTAACTCCCCGTACCCTTTCCAACCTTGTTGGCGTGATAAAAATAAATTCATAAATTACAGGAATCAACGAACAACATCCTTTTTCAAATTGCCTTCATTTAATCCTGTGGAAAAGTTCTATGACTTGGCAGTACGTGAAACTTTTCGAAAAACTTTTCCTATAAAACTTTATTAGACCGGAGTCGCTACTGTTGATAGTGTTTTTCCTCCAATAGTTCGCCTATACAAGTTGTATTGCCTCTATGAAATTGTAGAAAATAATGAAAAACCTCAGGCACTACATCCTCTCGAGCATGGCATAGGTGCAGCTACAATACACACTCGTACTCGTAGTTAGAATGCCGTAATTTAATTATCAACCACAAGGCGGAATAAATTTACATTAGCTACACAAGTTTTGCCGTGCAATGAACTGAATTCATGCTTTTTTCCTCTTCTCTTTCCTATTTGAACTGTTTTCCACATTTCGACAAAGTAAAGTATACTCGAAGTTTAGATACATTCTGAGTTTTCCGACCGATGCTACTAGAGGGTATGGGAAAAGGTTTTATTTGTCTGGATATTTGCACGGTTGCGTAACTGACACAACACTACGATATGTTGAGATGAGACTGTAAATAATTAACAATACGAGGAAGAACACAAATTGAAAGTAAAATTTAAGATACAAGATACACAATTGTAAAGATATTCATTCTGGCGACATGAGGCTGACTGGTGAAGAATAGAATAAAATCGACTTGATAATTGTTTTATTGTTTGTAATTAAAATCTACTTTTCTTAAAATTTCCCAAGGCGGGTTGTTATTATAATTTTCATGTAATTGAAGTTGCTGGAGCGAATCGTTTTTCCGGTAGCACGAGAAAGTTCGATAACCTAAAATATAGGGAAATAGTGGAAAGTTTGAATTCTGTTCATAGAATTTAAGGGGGATAGCCACTGTGACGGCCGAAAAATTATTGATTCTTAAAATATATATATATATATATATATATATATATATATATATATATATATATATATATATATATATATATATATATATCATCATCATCATCATTGTCAGCTTATCAACCATGTATACGGATCATGGTGTAGCCTCCCCTACGTATTGGCTTCTCATTTCCCTCCACTTTTGTCTGTTTTTAGCTATACGTGTCCAGGTAATGCCAGCTAGCTTTCTTATGTCATGGTCCCACCTAAGTGTCGGGCGCCGACTTGGTCTTTTGACTCCCCTTGGGTACCAATTCATAACTTTTGTGGTCCATCTATTGTCTGATATTCTTGCCAAATGTCCAGCCCATCGCCATTTGAGACTTCTGAAGAGACAGAAAAAGACTAACCTGGATAAGAGCAAAAACACTGGTAACGGATGTGATCAATAGAATATATATATATATGTATATATATATATTGTTTTTCAGCATGAAAAACTGTATAACATACTGAAATTTAAAAAAAATCGGGAGTATGGCACCTAAACTAAATAATTACTAATAGTTTTAACAATATAAACGATGCCGTAGCGATTGAAAAAAAATTCCCCCTCGATGGTCACATCGATTCTGCAAAAGCCGGTGCTCTGAAAAAAAAAATTTATTGCAATCTGCATGAATGTACGTATCGTTGAACGTAGCCGTTTTTTTTTTATTTTGATTTTTCACAAAATCGCGACCGATTGACAATATTTTAATTTGAACGACCGTTTTTTGGTTTTCAAACAGTTTAAAAAATAGTAAAAAACAAAATTTTTCAAATCGGCTACGCTTAACCTTAACCACTACTAAGACGAACAAAACAAAAAAAAATTGGAAATCGGTTAATAATTGTTCGAGTTATTGATGCAACCAGTTAAAAACAAAATCGTTACGAGAAAAATTCGTTTAAAGATTTTAGTCAATTTCTTTTGTAATGAAATCATGTATCTTTTAAAATTTTCATACCTATATTAAACTACAAAGTCCTGGACCATATAACAGTTCTTCCTCTTCATCTCCAGGGGATCTTATTGACTTTCTTAATTTTTTTATTAACTTTTTCAATGCGATACTGAGCAGCTTTAATCCGGGTAGAGTCACGGTCAGCGCAGCAGTTATAGAGTGTCGGTCCAATTTTGATGCCGAGCAACTCCATTAATTTTAAGCTTGCCAATGACCCTTCTTTAAATATTATTGTTGAGATATACAGAGCTATTTCAACAATAACCGCAGAACTTGAATTTGACTTCGGGGCGATCTGCCACACTAAAGCATTGAAACTTTCGTTGTTATTCTGTGTAAATCCACCTACACATCTTTCTAATGATTCAACGTCTGCGAGATCTTCATAAATTGGCAATAATACTTCCGCAATATCTTTCGGAGTCGGTGGTTTGTCAACAAATGAGTCCAAGGCGTTAGTCGAAACAGCTTTCTGGAAGTTACACCAAGAATCAGGTCTTTCTGGACATACAAAATGTTGGGGATTTTCGGGTGAGGAGAATTTATGATAAAACGTTTGCCAAATACCATTATGCATGTCGTCAATATTTGTTACATTACGACTAATTGCTAATCCATAGTATTGCGTCAATTCATTAATAAACTTTTCTGTTAATCTACCTGTCCCCCCTAAGATTTTTCCTTCCTTTGTTCGCAGTTTTTTAATTATTCTCAGCCGGCTGCCCATTCTTTTCTGTATATGGTTGATATATTCTTTTTTAATTACCTTCACATTTCCATGAGATTTAGCATCACAAATATTTTTATAGGTCTTTGTGTCATCAACCACAATATAATTAATATATTTGACGTTATGTAAAGATTCAGATGTTAGAAACATTTATTTCATTCCTTCCACCTCCATTTTACCCGAAGAATTAGTATGGTTTATTGTGCACTCTTCTGAATGTTTTTGTTGCCAAGTCTCAAATTCAACAGTACCTTTTTTCAGATTCATTAGGAACATGATTTAAAGAAGCTCAATTTCATGACAACATTCACAACTTTTCCAGATATAATTTTGGACCTTAATTGTTTTGAAGTTTCTTCCACTTCCTTTTTTACAGCTTTGCTTAGAACCATATCGCAACAAGTTTTTGCTGCATCTCTGGTCTGTTTGACTACTCTATCATAAAAACTATGAAACATCTTCATCAAAATCTTTCCGCACGCGCTAACCCAACACCAATAACCCTCATTGCGAAGACAAAGCGCCGATTTATTTCGTACGCATTATGAATAAGAGGGCATGAATTAATTACAACTTGATCGCACTTTCCACAGTTCACAACAAGCTTGAAACCTAATCCTCTCACACTTCGTTCAGTAAAGTTTATATCTCCACTGCCTTTTCTTTAACATGATACATGATCACTGAGCATTGTAAAAACACTCAAAAAGTTCAAAATTCTACAACTTACAGTAGAATGGACATCATATTCAGAGTCATGAGAAATTTTGCGTTTGGAAGCACTCTTACACCGTTTGGGACTTATGTTTTCACCTTTTTCTATTTCATATCTATTACGCGGTCAATTAAATTTTCTTTCATTTCTGCAAGGTCTAATTTAACCGTTTTTATTAATTTCATTACCTTTACAATTCTTTTCGTAATAAAAAACAAGATATTTTTAAAAACGGATTAAAGCAACAACCAGAGAAACGACGTGCGTTCACTATGAAACTTCGAGAGTAAATGAACATCTGTCTAACTTCTAGGCACATAAATTGATGAAAGAGACTATTATATTGTTAAGTCTGTACAAAGCAGGCTTATATTACAAAAAAAAAATTCGAAGAAAAGAGCCCATTACGTCGCACAATGTTAAAAACATTAGAGCAAGGGACTAAAAGGCGTAACATTGTGATCGGAAGGTCAAGCGAAAAACAGTCGGCCTACCTGCTCTCACGACACTCATTGTAATTTGGTAAATTTTTGAAATTTTGACTTGCAATTTTGTACACATGTTCAAAAATATGTTTGATTTAAAACAAAAACTTCAAAACTTCAATTGAAAAATAAGTTAATTGTTGGAAAAAGTTAATTGTCGCATTTTACAAACAACTGATATTATCACTGGATTAGCCAGAAACTCTTAAGGCGAAAGGAATTTTGGCAGTACTTTCCCTACTTAAAAGTAGGATGGAGGAACCAGACGCTGAGTTCAACGTAAGGAGAAGTGAACCTACAAATCTTCACTATACGGAAACTAGTATCAGCGATTTACAAGTACCGGAACCACCAAATGAGAAGCCAAGGAAGAGAAGATTTGAAGAGAAAGATTCAAAATCGTAAAGAAAATTGAAATTAGTTTAAATATAAGTAAAGAAAACAGATAAGTTACAAAAGAAAATTAAGAGCCAAAATTACGAATAAGTTCACTGGAAAAAATGATCCGAAGATTGTCGCCCGTTCACGGAGAAGCGAAATCAACATAAAAAGAAGAAACACCTAAAGCAGGGATAAATGTTGACCATAAGAAGAAAATTCAAACGGAAAAAACTCCAGAAAATGTTCTGAGAGCTGGCGGGGCAAATGAAAGCAGCCATTATTTTGCAGTACTGGACGAACTTAGCATGAAAATACAAATAGAAGACACAGCTGTCGATAAAAACAGGGTATTTGTGATAAAAATAATGTTAATAATGAAAAAACCTTCATAGAATTAAAAAAAAGAAAAATTAGAAGAAGGAACCGACTCACGTGTCTGCTTGCCCTTTTGACAAAATTACCAAGAATACCAGAAAAGTGCCGCTAATCAACGTGCTCGGACTCTGCCGGGCAACATGTTTCGGCTATTAGCAGCCGAAAATAAGATCAAAAACTTTGAAATTTAAAGAATAAACGCAGATAAACTAGTATTTAAACGAAATCACTGTTTGGCTTTAACCAAAGATGCTATGAATTCTAGAGAGAATCCACACTTCATCTATACCTGTAAAAGTGAGCAAAATCAGATCTTTCTGTTGAAGGCTCTATATTGTAGAAAGGACACGGTCGATTTCCTTCAAATGCTCAAATAAGCTGCACTAGCAATTGAATATATTTCAGTAAACAATTTTGCAACATGGAGATTGACCGTCGAAAAGAAAAATCTACCATTTTATTTAGTACACATTTCAAATAAAAGTAGATCATTCAACAGATAAGGTACTTGAATTTCAAAATAGTGAGATGATACCGCCCCCAGCGAAGAGAAATCAACCAGTGTTATAGGTGTCAATCATTTGGCCTTTCGGCTGCCAACTGCCCCTAGTGAACGTAAATTGGCTCAGACGAAGCTTAAAAAAATTGTACTACGTTAACTGTAGTATATTTGGTCATCTAGCATCATTTAGAAGCTGCCCCCGATATCAATATTCAAAAGTTATTTTTTTTCCAAAACAAACGCAAGTACACTACAGTACCCCATCCACTCCGGGGTATCGTTTGTAGTCGCCGCTAGAGGACCAATAGACTATATTGTAGTAATCCACTTAATTCTTTACCGGAGGAAATTGACAAGAAAAATTCAATAATTTGTTTTCCAACGTTTAGATGATTCAAATGCCTTAAATTAATTTGCAATTCAGTCACATTTCCATGGATTGAGTTCGTCTCATGTCGATCAGCTTTAACTCCATTGTTACACTACCTCAGTGTTCATTGCTAAGCAAAAGTCTGACATCATCCTTCTCACTAAAAATCACTTCATTTTATGGCATTCAAATGTGCTCAAAGATTTTGAATTCTTAAGAAACGATTGGATAAACGATGATGGGGATGGTATTACCGGCATATTCGTTGGAAGACTCTATCCTTTCCAACATAATAATAAATTCAAATTCAAAAACTTTGAGTTTCTTGAAGTGTCTGTCATCAAAATTCCACTACAAAGTGGAGATAACCTTATCATTATCCCGGCCTATGAAAAGGGGGAAAAATGTTCTCAAATTCAAGGAGCAGCTCGATCCTTTGTTCAAAGTAGTAAACTGCACAGGCTACACAATTGTTATATTCTTCTTCTTCTTAGCACTACAGCCCCTCTCGGACCTTCGCTTCCTGCAACAAACGGCTCCAACTGTCTCAGTCAATTGACCGCGTCCTCCAATTTTGAAATCAGAGCAGCGATTAACTGCTTCATCTACTGAGTTAGACCAGCGTTTCCTCGGTTTCCCCACCGGGCTTTGGTCTTTAGTTCTCCCAACGAATACCTTTTTGGGTATCCGTTGTTCGTCCATACGACTCATGTGGCCAGCGCATTGCAGCTTTCGCAGTCTTATAATCGTTGAGACCTCCGGTTCGTCAAAAATTTCATACAGCTCATAGTTGTATAGAATTCGCCATTGGTCCCCGTCTAGCTTCGCTCCAATTATTCGCCTCAGTACCCGTCGCTCAAAGGCCTTCAATATATTTGCGGATGCTTGGGTTAGGGTCCATGTTTCACACCCATAGCATAACACGGGCCTTATCGCAGATTTGTATACTTGGAGCTTTGTTTTCCTGTGTATGCAGCTCGTCCTCAAGACTGCCAAAACTGAATAAAATATTTTATTTGCAAGCCGTATTTTTCGGCGTATTTCGTCTTTTTCATTGCCCGTTTTCGTTATTTTGGCGCCTTGATACACAAATTCGCCAACATTTTCGATACTATATTCGTCAAATCTGATATTTTGTGTATTTGAGATATTTGTCGTTCGTTTTATTGTCATTGATTTGTAGCCCTACTAGTTTTGCTTCGCTATCAAGTTTCAGGAAGAGTTCTTGGGCAGTTATTAATGATCATGACAAAATGTTGATGTCGTCCGCACAGGCTACTACTTGGCTTGACTTGTATAGTAATGTACCTCGCCTATCAATAGGAAACTTTCTCATGACGTACTGCAGAGCCAAATTGAATAGCAATGGAGCCAGTCCATCTCTCTGCTTTAGTCCGATATTTGTGTCAAAGGCAATTATTATATTCTTGTCGACAATTTTAATGCTCAGCGTGCACCATGCCTGAACACAAACAATTGCTTAATCCGTGGATTACAAAGAATCAAATTACGTACGTCCATATGGGTCGGAGCTCCCAATAACCCTAGGACAAATTCATATTTGAAACTTTGCATTGTTGCCGCAAGACTTGAATCTCGATCTAACAATGCTCAATGGAAATTGCATGTGCTTCCTTATGATAGCGACCATTTTGCCATTGTGATGGAAGTCTGAAATTAATTTAACGCTTTTAATACTGCTAAGTAATTTTACTCATTTTTTATTGGCAACATAGATATGTGTTGCCTGCGGCTCCTGAGCTAACATGGCGAGAACGGAAGATGATGAAGACGAGAGTATTCGCCTGGGTTCTCACTGGTAAAGTGGCTCATAAGAATGCAGAAGAACGGCTGAAGCAAATGTTAATTTTTGTAAGGAACGATGCTTGTGCCGCTAGTAAACCAGTCAGGCCGGCTTGCGAAGATTTGTTGAAGTACGAGGACCTTCTTCAGCCGTGAAAGATGCGCTGGCGTTAGAAAGTTCTGTGCCGCCATATTCACTCTCTCCTCAAGGACATTCGCGCTCGTCAAAAGAGTGAAAAGATGACATTCCTCTTGGTGGAAATAGACGCTGGCTGCTGCCGTTTCAGCATACCGTCGGTCGTTTAATCGCCTGAGTTGGCAGCAAGGGCGGTGGCTTGGGCAACTGTGGTGGTGGTAAGGGTGGCTGAGGCAATAGCAACGGAGGTGTTCATGGTTGGGCATAGGAGTGCTCCAAGTACGCTGGCTATAGATGGTCGGCGGAGAGAATCTTGGCAACGTTGTTTGCATTTATGACGCAGGTACAGTCGCTAGTCGGGTGGCTTCTTGACTGCGTCGATGTTGCAAAAAACACATTTGCAGCTGGTCAGGTCTATGAATACGAAGAGGTGGAGTTCTGTGTGTCTGGTTGATGGAACGGAACGAATCGTGATGAATTTGCCCGGGATTCGTAGTGAAGTGCCAAAAATCACTTCTGCTGGGGAAATTTGCAGGTTTTCTTTGAATGTGGTGCGCAGGTCCAACAAGATGGGTGGAAGTGCTTGCAATCAAGATGTATCGGGAGCTAATTTAATGCAGCCTTGAGTGTGCAATACATTTGTTCTACCATGCCATATATCGGTGTGGCATGAACATGGTAACTCCAGGAGACGACCGAGTTGGTTTAGGTCGTCGGCTTGAAATTGACGATCTTGCTTTGAACCGATTTTGCATCGTGTGCCGAATATGGCAATCTAATAGTCGAATAACATTCTGGCGATGGCTTTGCTTTTATGCACTGGTGCTGCCTGTGGCCAGCGTACATAACGATTATTTATGGTGGAGCAGCCTTCATAGCCCTCGCACTACGGAAGCTTGATCAGTTCGATGTGGAGATGGTCTAAACGCTCGTCCGGCATCATGAATCTGCCTAACATATCGCGTTTGTAGCAATGGGCCTTTGAACACTGGCATGGTATACACTGCTAAGTATAGACAGACACATTCTATCACAAGCTCAATCAGAAGAATTTGAGTGCAACACACTTTGTGGTGGCGTGCCCGCTAGGGTGCGAGAGCTGATGAGCAACGTCGAAGGCTTGACGGTGTAGCGTGACTGGCAAGTGGGTTTTGATGATACTTTTTAATTCGACGTAGTGTGTTGGGTAGCCTTCTAATGCCGATTGATTCAACAGGAGATGCGGCAACTGAGTGCCTGTTGCCTGGGCCTCGCAAATGGTACAAGCGGAGAGTGTGGTGGGTACCGTGATTGTCCCTGCTCGTGAAAGCACGTCGGTGACGACATTATCTTTGCCTGGTGTATACTCCAGCCGTGTGTCCAAGTGGCCGATAAAGTCTCGTTGTCTGCATTTGCCCAAGCGATTTGTCAAAGAAAAGGTTGAGTGGTCGGTAGCGCGTATAGATGACTAAGTGCCTCCCCTCCAACATGCGCTTAAGAAACTTGATAGCCGCGAAGATTGACAGAAGCTTGCAGTGGTTGTTTAAATTAACGCCATTCGGTCTTGGAAAGCTTCTCCGAGAAGAAACCGAGGGATACCCAAGTGTCATCGTCCCATTGCTGATCCAAAGCCGTGTCAATGGCGGTGTTGGACATGTTGGTGCGTAGTGCTAAATGATATGAAGGCGAAAAAAGGCCGACCTACAAAGGCAGCTTCAGCATTGGTTGATTAAGTGGGTGGTGCTCTCTCGGTTGTCTAGCTTTTTAGTAACTCAGAGACTAGTGTCTGGAACTCGGCCGAGAAAATATCTCAGCTACGAGGGGTCGATCGGCTTGGATAAATCTCTAATGGCTTGCGTCTATTTCTTTTGCTAAATAAAACGGCTGTGCATCGTTATTTTTTCATTTCTCAAAATGAGCCCTACCTTTCCCTAACTTCCCTTCGTGATAAGTTTTTAATTTGAGGTGGCCCAGCACGGGCAGATGATTGGCTGGAAAGTCTCACGACACAAATGAGTGCTAGCCATCCTCAGACTGCCATCCCAGGCTCAAGAATACTACCCGGAAATTGGTGTCTGTAACTGCGGTGACTTCCGTGGTTCCAACAACAGTCCAAATTGGCATATATTCTAGTTGGTCTGGAGTTTAGTAGCCTGCAGGATAGAGAGGAGCTGCTTGAGATGACGCTGGTGGTTGCTGTTTTTAGTGAAGAATACTAAGATGTCGCTTTGGTAGACGCGAGCAAAATCGAAACTTCTTAGTAGAGGGTTCGTCGCTGCATTGCTTGGGTGCTGTGCAGACCCAAAAGCATTCCCAGGAATTTTTTAAGTTCAATGGTCGTGGTAACTGCCGTTTTGTAGATGCCCTTGGGCGCAAAACAGAACCACAGGCCTCCTGGATTGGATCCTAGATGATAGTCAATGGCCCAGCCAGGTGTGGGCGTTAAGTTGTTAGTAATCCCCAATAACTCCGTCCTTGGAATCCATGTACAAGAGACTAGCCTATTATTGAGTTAGAGGTGAATAATTCCTCGTTTCAAAAGGAGACTGAATTTGGCGTTCGCTGCAATGATGCGTTCTGCCACGAGGCAATGTGGTCGTGTGAAGACCGGTGGGCCGTGCGTTACTACTATTTGTTGATGAACAGGTATGTCGACGATCGAAGCCAACTCGCTGGGTCAGAGGGATGTGTTCTCGTGATTCGCAATGATTTGCTTGTACAAATTTCCGATGGCACACACACTACAGTGCTTATACTTGTACTATGCGCAGGTGAAGCAGAGCCAAGAAGGCAGGCCGTTGAGAGATTTGTACGATCGTCCGAAAGGCGTCGGTTTCGTAAGTTAATGAGCATGTCATAATGATTGACATATTTTTTTTCAAATACCTTCATTTGCTACCACTCTCTCCATCAGTCTTTCATCATCGCACAACGCTCATGTGATCTGCACTTCACACATTGTCAATTCCTACGTGTGCCTTCAGGCAATGCTAAAACAATATAAGGGGCACACCAAATGCTGTGAAGTACTCCTTTCCTGCTAGTCTAGTCCGATCCCTGAACAGTTCTCAGAGATAAATAAAAATATTATAATACGACGCAGTAAAAAAAAATCTCTAAGTGTATAAAAACTAGCTGTCTTTAAGTATCTCGACATTAGGGTCTAAAATGCCCTAAGATACTGCATTTTCAATCCCCCGAACTTATCATTAATTTGAATTTATTAGATGTTCCTTAAGTGTTTTCTTTGACAAACCCAATGAAATGGGCGGCATAATCCGAAGTCCAATGTGAGTTGCTGGGTGCTGAAAATGATGATACGGGTAAAACTAGCTGCCTGCTTTTGAAGAGGCCTGGGGATAAGGTGGCTTGAAATGATGGAGAGAACAGAGCCGGAATCTTTTCAGAAGTGATCAGAGACATACATGCATTTTCTTTAGATGTTGCCGGCGGTGTCCGCTAAGTACAGCGCCGGTAACATAGTTTTCCGAGCGCCCAGTGGTGGTGCCAGAAGCTGGAAATATGGAAGTTTGGTTGCATCAGATCGCTAAGGCTCCATGATTGCTATGGTATGAGCAATATTCAGGGCGTGGTTCTGGTCCTGGGGTGACAGAATGTACTCCCTGGTGAGAAGAGGGGGTGGTCTCGTTACAAGAAAGGTTCATGCTGTATGTTGGCCTCAGTGCATGATTGTTGGAGGGCCTCGCGGGTCAAACCTCTCAACTGCACGATTGCCGGGCACAAGCTGGCTAGCTCGATGACAATCAGATCTGGAGAATCGCGTGTCGAGGAGAGGCCAGATGAGAGTATTATAAAGCACTTTGTTTATTCCATAGACGTGCGCATTACTGCTGGGCCAATGTCATGTACCTAGTCTGCGGTTGCAGCGAGTCCCTCGAGCGTCTGGTTCTTAATTAACAAAAGAATCCGCTGCATGTGCTGTGGCAGGAGGTTGAGCTATATATCAGACATAGAAGCCGGCCATCAATAAGAAGATAGAATGTGTTCCGAACTCGAGCTCGCGGTATCAACTGTTTAATGGATATTCTCATTTGTGAGATATTTGTATAGTCAAGCTGAGACAAAGCAGTCCGCCGGCTTCCCCTACAGGCAGAATACTCCTGGAGGCTTGCATTCTTTGGGGAGTGCCACCCCCTCGTACCGGTCGACAGATGTACTCTTCGAGATTAGCATTCTGTAGGGAGTGCCACCCCATGGACCCAAGAATTTGAGATGAAAGGTAACGAGCCAGATTAAATCTGGACTACGCTTTGGACAAAGAACTAGAATCGATGCTTTTGGCAAGCAGATATTCTGGTTTGGACCTATTTGCTTCCAACGGTAGTGCCGAGGTAGCACTTTTACTTTGACGGCTCCAATTCAACTATCATGCCGTCTCTGTCCCGATAAAACCTTGGCAGGGCCCGGAGTACGTTCGAGCTTAGCACCGTTGGGTTGGTGTTGTCGGTTCGGTTGAAATGGATTTCCACTCAGCGCTTGTCTGGCTCTGAGTACTTGTCCCCATGATGGTTTGTGCCAACCTTTGCATGGCCTCCCTGCTCTGCAGAGATAACTTTGGGACCAAAAAAGCGGATATACACATGAACGAAGATAGCGGCTCCAACGGGGGACCCAATAAAACTGGAGCAACCAAAAACCCTAAAAAAATATAAAAAAAATTCGAAAAAGAAAGTGAAAATAACAACTAGAACAACACAACCAACGACAGCAGCCACAATGTTTACAGCACATCGAGAGCGGTACTAATTATGACAAACACGACAATGAATAGAGTGACAGTGAAGACGGACAAAAAACGGAGATTAAAGATATTCTTAAAGAAATTCTTGTTCATCGGCAACGTCGAAAATGCGGCGGGATTGCTGTACTCGGAAACGGAGTAGAGAAAGGTGGTTGCAAAGTTCAATTGCCGCACAGCAACATGAAGAGGAAAGGCTACTCCGAAAAGCGAGAGATGTTCTAAAAAGAATACAACCTGCATGCGGCACGCCAAAAATCAACAAAGGTATAAAGATTGGGCTCCTTGAACTAGAGGAGCTCTTAGACCGCATAGAGCATTACTGAAGGAGCTGGTTAAAGGCCAAAGGGGACACGAAGGCTGAACAAATACAGAAGGCTCAAGAAACGCTTAGGGCTAAGTCTAAAGGGCAGAAAGTTCCACCATCAAACATCAATGAAAGAATGGCGTCTAGCCCAATCAAACAAGATCGGGACAAAAGAAGGAAAAAAGAGGCACTTGACAGGCGTGGAATGCCACACCAAGGGTTCCAGACAATGCTGATTACAGGAACAAAGAAAGTCGCAAAGATACTCCTTCAAAAAGCGCCAGAAAATAAAGTTCGCATGGACGCCCAACAAGAAAAAAGACGTGATGTGAAACAGGGGAGAAGGAAGCCCCAACAAAGATCCCGCCAATAGGCGATGCTCGTAAAGCCTAAGGTGGCCGATTCTACCCAGAAGCACTGCGGGGTATCAGGGGAAATGTAAGGCCCAAAGCCACCAACACTGGTTTTAAGGCAGTACGACCAACGCGATTGGGCCACATACTGATCAAACCCGGAGCAGAAGCTAACAATAAAGAAGCGATGCAGTAAAGAAGGTCCTCGGCAAAAACGCGACTAGAGCCTCGCTTGAGCCGATGGCAACGATCGAAATAAGAGACACTGACTACGTCGCGGACCTGGCTGAGGTAGAAGAGGCCATCAAAATGGAGTTCCCTAGCGTGGACAGGATCAAAGCGAGGCTGATACCAGAAAATCATAAGGGACAACACATGTGCATCATTGACTTGACCAAAAAGGATGCTGAACAATTTCGGAATAAGGGCAAAGGAAGAATAGGGTGGGTTGTCTGCAGGATATGCCGAAGAGCAGCGCCTCTTCAATATTTGAAAAGTCTTGACTATGGTCACACCGGACAAGTTTTCTAAGGCCCCGGTAAAAGTTCAGTATGTTACAAATGAGCTGAATTGAACATAAAAGAAAAGACTGTACAAAGGAGCCACACTGTATTCTTTCCAAGAATGCTGATCAAAGACCGGATATTGTTCACGTCTTCGGATAAGGAAAATTTGGGGTTTTCTAGGAAGCCCCGGCTGAAGCAAAATCAGAACTTTGATGACCCCCATGCTGCAGCTAAACCTGCACCGTGGTTCAACCGCCCAAAATCTGCTTGAGTAGCTTGCAAGGGACATGAAAGCCGATTTTATGCTGCTGAGTGAGCAACACCATGACAATAGTTCTGCATCATTGTATCTTGATGAAACTGATAATTTCCAGGCAGATAGTTGTAGACGGGAGGGACGATTTCATGTAGGTTTGGTACAGAGGGACCACCTTCTTTAGTGTGTACCTAACGCTGAGCGAATCAATATCATCTTTCTAAGCCAAGCTTAATACTTTGGATTGGACGGCGCTGTCTCGAACGCAGACAGCAACGTGATTGTTGGGGGAGACTTCAACACAAAATCAAACAGATCCGCGGGGAAAATGAATCCTAGAAATGGCAGCCAAAACGGCACTTGTCGTGCTAAACACTGGAAATACGTCGACTTTCCACTGTATTGGCTGTGAAGGAAACATACCGGACGTGACATTGGCCTCGGAGTCCTTCGTACGGGGATTACACAATTGGAGAGTAGTAGAGGTCAACTCAGCCGGCGATCATAAGTGCATTCTTCTTGAGATCAATGATGTTGTCTTCCAACGTCCGTGCTCTCGACTTTCTACAATTGGGTGGAACATTGGAAAGATGGACATCGAGAAGTTCGTCGAGGTGGTCCGCTTCAGGGGAATTCTTCGGGGACGAAAGAACTGGCAGCTCAAGACGTGTTGAACTCAACTATTACCAATGTTGAGACATTTTTCGGTCGCAAGTTTTTGCGGTACAGCGCAGACGCACATAATTTGCTGGCATGCATGGAGGTAATTGCTTTTTTTCTTTCGCCTTATTTACAATAATGCCACCACCTTCTGTATATTTGCCATATCTAAATTCCCACTGATTGTGTCAAACAAAACGGAGCGTACTTATTCGTAGCAAAGACCTACCTTCAACTAAGCATGTCAGTTTGGCGCATGCCTAAAAACGGCTAGAGATGTTGCGGGAATCATTACACACATGCATGTGTACGATGTTTATCATACACAAGAATAGGCTGCGTGAACTATGGTGGCGTATAAATATGAGGGCATCGGCTGGAAACAGGATTCACGCCCCTATTTTAACGGCGCGTGTAAAAAAAGCCCATTGAATGGCTACAACACTGGGAATGTAAAGTGTATGGAAGTTACACCGCTTACCTCATCAATAAACAATCGTTGGCATGAGAAAATTGACCTATACTTAACTCAGCCATTGAGTAGATATGAGTGGCTTGACTCTCATCTGCATCAAGTTGTGAAGATACACTCCCCTGATTGCATTTTCTTTCCTGTAGTAACGGATGACGCGCACTATACTTTCTTTTTGTGCAGGATATAAATGAGCTCTGCTTGGATAGTCTTGTCGGAGAAACTCTGAAATCTCCTGGGCTTGGCACATTTACTTTATTGATATTTCAAGCGATGAATGGTACATTAAATTTCCTTCAGATACAGACGATTTGTGTGGTGACTCTTGTAGTTCCTTCCATTTTCACTACAAAAAAGCACTCCTTAACGTCAAGGCAGTAGGAAAAGGGGCTTAACTCTAAATTATGCTTTAAATGGATCCAGGCTAATAAGAGGGCTGTTAAGTTGGCATATTTTTAAGGCTTCCAACGTTGCGGACCTAAATGCATTCACCCATCTGGGATTGTGTAACGAGGGATTGAACTTTGACTTTTCAGTGCAGTAGATCATGACTAAATGGATTGGTTTCACGGTATGGATTCAAAAAAAAAAAATAAAAATAGTTTACCTACATTTTGTATGAAAAAGTACCTGGTTTAAGAGTCGATACTTTACTTGAAATTATATTAATCCAATAAATCTTGCTCAAAATCTAAAAGAGAATCAACTATTCTAACTCATTCTAAAAAAACTATTCAGAGTGTTGAAATTACAAAAAAAAATGTCTATGATACATATCAATATGTAGTCCCCGTTTTGTAGTGGTTAGAGCACTAATCCCGTACGCCAAAGGTCCCTGGTTCGAATCCCGTTGGTGGCAACAAAATTTGTTTCAAGTGATTTTTCGGACTATGATATGATAGGTACTAGTTCAAAATCAGAATGTATGGCAACTGGGCGGACAGATACACAGCCAAACCGTAGTACTGACTATATCACCTTTCTAAGTCCCTATACATCCCATCAAGATAATGAGATACTCTATCTCTAAGCAAAGGTCCGAAAGGAGCTGTAGTGTTAAAACAAAAACATACCAATACTTTTGGAAAACCATTTGCGAGGCAAGATTAGTCCGCACTTTGTATTGGTGCATCCTATGGAAGCATTTATGTGTCCTGAAATTAAATTTTCTTATATAGCTTATATGTTGTAATTTTTTCTACCTCCGACCATTGCACAATAGGGAAAAACTTTGTAAAAGATTCATCGTTGAAATTGTTTGTTGTTTGGTAGAAAAACCGCATCACTATCATTGCGCGAAAGTCAGTTCGGATTGATTATCTAGAAACTGTTACGAAGTAAAGAAACCAGCGATATGTTTAACCTTACAATTTTTTCAATAACAGTGTTACTATCCAATTGTGATCTCCTTGAATTGACATAAAATTGAGACTTATATAGAAAATATGTTGTTAAATTCAAATTTGAGTAGCTTTCGTCTGTTTTCGATCACACTAATGATTTTAGCATAAAATTAAATCTTTTAGTATTGCAATAAAATTAAAGTTGATCGTTTGTCTTCTTTTTCAGGATGTATCAACGTTCAATTGAATCAGCACATCAAAAAACCACCACTAATATGGTCAATTTGCCACCAAAGAAACAAAATTCCACATCAACTGCACCATCAGCAATAAGTAATAGCAACAGCCCAAACAGCAATTACAAAATTAATAACAATAATGCAACAACAAATAGTAACAGTAACAACATTCATAATACCAATATAATCGATAGCGCTAGTGTTAGTACCAGTAACTGTAATAGTAATAAAAATCTTGTTAAAACCAATCAAATTAATAATGAAACCCGAAATCAAAACGTAAATGCAAATGCAAATGTAGAAAATTATCGACCCACCTACGGTGCCTATATAACTAGTATTTTGCCTAGGGGGCCTTACCTACAATATAAATTTAATGATCAACAACAACAAAAACAGCAACAGCATCACCAGCAAACAAGCCAACATGAACCACATCAACTCCAAGAAACGATGATAAAGTCTCATTTAAATGAAAATGACAATAACGAGCACCTTAATCACCATCCGCATCAAACGCAGCACCCGCATCCGAACCGCTACAACCACCACGAGCAGAAACAAATGCAATCGTACCTAGCGAATCACCACCATGAAGACCATCAATTAGAAGCTGCCTCGGCCTGCAGCTCCAAGGACTTTCGTTCATTACCGTACATTGTCAATGCTAATCCTTTCATCAACAATAATCCATTATCGAATTATCATCATGCTTATCAAACGCAGCGTCCTGCAGGGATTGCAGGCGCAGCGAACAACATGGCGAACATGGTGCCAGGACAACAGAGCAATAGCTATCAGGCTGTGACGGCACAAAATATGTACAACGCCCAGCCATGTGTGACGGATATGAATACGAATATTGCGGACTCAAGGAGTCAATGGAATTCAATTTATCACCCTCCACCAAACCGCGCCATGCGAAGCGCAAGCAATCCATCGCTGCAAAGTTTCAACACAGCGTCGGAACAAGGACTCGCCATGACGAACGCATCGAACATCAATTGGCATCAAATAAATGCCATCGGCAGTGGTGGTAGCCAAACTATCATCGGTCACGATAAAATGCCTCCGCCGAAAGGATATCAAACGTTACCGCACAAATTGAAGTGCGGCCTTGCAGGCGGAGGTCACCGAGATGGTGGTCAGCACTATCGTCCTAATCACCACCAACATTACCACTATCCTAACGAAGATTCTAAATCAAATCGACTGCAAATTAAAAGCAGAAGTGGAGGAGCATCTGCTGTTGCGGCTGGAGCCGGGGTCGGGACCAATAACTTTTTGCAACAGATCAAACAACAGAACTCAGATATGTTAGCTCGCATGTCGACCACATTAGCCAAAAATTATGGACGAACGCTGTCGCAGCAGGAAATTAGATATCCTTTGAGCAGTGCGAGGATGAACAGTGAACTGAGCCGGTCCACAAACGCTTTGAATGTGCCGAATCACATACAGACCAATTGCATTACTTTAGATGATGTGATTCGCCTTAGGCCTGATGGATTAGGCGAATATGAAGGATGGGCTTTGCTGTGTCAAGCTGTGCAAGCATTGCAGGATTTGTTTCTGACAGGTGAGTTTTGATAATGAAATAGAGTGTAAGTAATTTGGTTATTTGATTTTCTGTTTGATGTATTCCGATCATATCTGGAGATATTTCCTGTATTTCATCTTTCCTTGACATAAATAAGCTCAAATTATTATTGCATAGTTGCGCAGTTTGCAAATACAATGGATCATTTCATTATTGAAATTATCGTACAATTACGAAAGAGTTCGAGTTATTCTGATAGCAAAATCTTCTACGAATCCCTTCAGAGAGATATCACCTCTACGTCATATTAAATTAAATCACCATAAAGGACACAATGGATATAAACAGCCAAAATATTGTCGCGTGTTCTGGTTCGCAGCCGATAATTTTAATGTTCCGGGAAAGGTAAAACGCACTGTCTTTTGGATTAAGGTCAAATAGTTTATTTACAAAGAATCCACAATCATGAATTTCACAAATCGCATTTAAATCTGATTTTTTACTGTCTATCAACTTTACATTTCAACTGTCTTAACTATCAACGAAAATCACTTTACTATCACTCAATCAACATCGCCTTTACTTAACGCTCCACTCTATCGCAGTTTCACTATCGTGGTTTTACTATTCCCCCCTTTCATTCAGTTTGGCTTTATACAGGGTCTCTAGTCATTCAATCCATTTCTCGTACATTGGTGAACTACCTGGAACATTCGAGCAATTCTGAATGAAAGCAGTGACGCCACTTTCAGATGTTGATCATACTTGGTCGATTCTTGTGCTTTCGAGTACATTCGTTTGTTGATCATGATGTCATTGGTAGTTGCAACAGTAGCTCGCAAAAATGTTTGGACATGTAACACTGCTCCCACCTCAGTTCTTTTCGCCCCAAAAAGATGCGTCACCAGTTGTAGTTACGTCTTCCTGGATGTAATATGGGGCAAGGCGGTCCAGGTGCACGATTTTCATTTTGGCTCTCGGCTTGCAGTGTTCCTGTAAGCGATATACGACGTCATTGATTCGTTTTGTAACTCGGTGTGGTCCTTCTCAATTATGCTGCAACTCTGGAGACCTACCCTTCCGCCGTTGTGGGCCGTATAGCCACACCAAGTCATCTTGCTGGAAGCCAGTAGAATTTGCCTTTAGATCATACCTGGTCTTCTTGCGGTGAGCAGCTGATTCGAGGTATTTTCACACTGTCTGATCTATCTGGTTCAACCGATGCCTTAGTTCACTTGCGTACTCCGAGATCGTTTGAGGCTTCTCAGGGGGTGTTCCGAACTTAATATCAGCTGGCAGACGAATAATCTTTCCAAAAATGACTTTGGCTGGGGCTTCGCCCGTCAATGCATATTCGGCAGCTCTATACGCCATCAAGAATAATGGGATGTGCCGGTCCCAGTCCCTTTGATTCTCGTCAACCATCTTGCCCAGGTGTTTATTGAGTGTTTCGTTGAATCGTTCGACCATTCCATCGAATTAGGGATGCAGCGGTGTTGTCCTCGTTTTCCGTATTCCTACCAGCTCGCACATTTCGCCAAAAACTAGTGACTCAAAGTTTCGGCCTTGATCTGAATGTACTTAACAAGGTACTTCATACCTACTGACCCAATTTAACACCAGCTGTTTGGCTACAGTAGTTGCTACCTGGTTGGGAATGGGGTAGACCTTGGGCCACTTGCTGAAATAATCGGCCACAACCAGCATGTATCGATTTCCCCATGCGGGTTCAGGAAAGGGTCCTGCGATATCAACAACAATCCATTCAAACGGTACCCCCACGTTGTAAGTTTGCATTTGTCCTCTCAGTCGTCGCTTTGGACCTTACGGAAGTGCAAATTGTGCATCTGCGACACCAGTCTTCTACGTCTTCTCGAGCGTGGAGCCAGTAGAACCTTTCCCGTAATTTTGCTAAGATCATGTTAACACCAAGGTGGCCTCTCGAGGATCCTTCGTGCATTCCTTTAACCATACCGTGGATTCAGCTTGTAGTGAAAGCAGGTATAAAAGTTTCCGTACAGGACTGCAGCGATAGTCTGCTGCCTCGGCGGAAGAAGATGTTAAGATCCGCCGAGAATGGCCTTGTCTGGGGACGCGTCAATGCGCTGCCGGGCTAGCGTTGCGATAACGTGGGGCGGGTTCTTTCCCCCAGCACAAGGACCCACTACAAAAGAATTTCGCATTCACGAATTCTCAGGTCTCAAAAAAGGTCAACTGAAGTCGAAAAATGTAGGTAACTAACTGAAGGGGGAAATTGCTTGTTCAGAGAACAAGTCGAAATAAGCCAAAACTGACGGACGTGTGGAGACTTTGTCGTTCCCCGACGATTCTTATAGCCCTCAAATAAGAGTGGAGCAACCGAATGGATATGGTGCCCTCGCACCCGCCCAACCGGATCAAGATCCAAATGTTCACGTGGCCATATATTTCCCTTTTGAGTGGCAAACTCATATTAACATACTTTGCATGAGCCTTCCAATTAAAAAAGAAGTATAGACGTGACCGATTTATGTTATAGAATTATGTGATCGGATCACATAACCACGCGAGCGGAAGGCTACTCAACTCGGCAAGAGCCCCTGAAACAACAAATCGGTAGAGCGCGCCCGATGGCTAGCCCATATGAGCGAATAAGCCTGCCACCGGTGCGGGTCCTAAACCCGGTCTGATAGAGCGAATGGAAAGACCGATTTTATAATTTACTCGAGCATTTTTATTATTATTTAAGCAAAAATTCTATAACCATAACTCGATGATAAGCAAATTCTTCGTCTTAAGGACTCTCACTAACGACGACGCAACCAGCGGTTGCAGCCACGTTGTCAACAGTACATCGAGAGCTGTACTAACCACGAAAAAAACGAAGACTAACACGACGACAGTGACGGTAGACGAAAAACGGAGAACTGCAGACTGAGATTCCTGCGGCGTTTGGGCGCAGCAAAAAAATTATGTGAACGCCCGAGCGTCCTCTTAAGGAGAAGCGGGAGACTCAGCAAGATGCTTCAGGTGTTCGAGCAGGGGAAGATAACGTAAAGAGCACCGAAAATTCGATTTTCACGGCTGCGATCGTTACTAAAGCAACCGATGCAAGGGTCACAAATCCCGACATTGCAACGAAAAATCCAGAAGCAAACGAGGAGATTTTTATTATTATTTAAGCAAAGAGTGACCAGACACCGCGTGATTGTACCGCCACCGTTGAAAATGTGGCGGAAGTACTGCACTCGGAAACGGAACGCGAAAACCTCTCCCAAGGATGGTTGCAAGGTGCAATTGCGGCCCAGCGATACGAAGAGGAAAGACTACTTCGAAAAGCGGGAGATGTTCTGAAAAGAATACAAGCTGCATACGACTCCCCAAAAATTAGCAAAGTAGCAAAGGAAGGGCTCCTTGAACTAGAGGAGCTCCTAGATCGCATAGGGCACTATCGGCGGAGCTGGTTAAGGGCCGAAGATGAACAGAAGGCTAAAGAGGCGCTAGGGGCGAAATCTAAAGGCGACATGCGGATAGCTCCACCATTAAAAGTCAATAAAAGAATGGCGTCCAGCCCAATCGAAGGAGATCGGGATAAAAGAAGGAAGGAAGAGGCACTTGACGGGCGTGGAGCACCAGATCGGGGGTTCCAGACAGTGCTTACAAAAGGAGCGAAGAAAGCCGCAAAGAAACTCCTTCAAAAAAAGCCAGAAAATAAAATTCACACGGACGCCCAATTAGAAAAAGGACTTGATGCAAAACAGGAGAGGCAGAAGCCCCGACGAAGACCCCGGCAGCAGGCACTGCTTGTAAAGCCCCAAGATGGCCGATCCTACGCGGAGGTGCTGCGGGACATCAGGGGAAACGTAAGGCCCGAAGACACCAATACTACCATTAAAGTAGTACGACCAACGCGGTCGGGCCACATACTGGTCGAATTCGGAGCAGAGGCCGGCAATAAAGAAGAATTCTGTGACGCAGTAAAGAAAGTCCTCGACAAAAGCGCAACTATAGCCCCGCTCGAGCCGTTGGCAACGATCGAAGTACGGGACATTGTCTGCGTGACGGATCTGGTCGAGGTAGAAGAGGCCATCAAAAAGGAGTTCCCTAGCGTGGGAAGGATCAACGTGAGACTGACACCAGAAAACAACAGGGGGCAACGCATGGCCATAGTTGACTTGACCGAAAAGGACGCCGAACAATTCCTGAACAAGGGCAAAGTACGAATAGGGTGGGTTGTCTGTAGGATACGGCGAAGAGCAACGCCTCTTCAATGTTTCAAATGCCTTGGTTATGGTCACACCACACAAGTATGCAAAGGACCCGATAGGAGTTCCCTATGTTACAAATGCGGTGAAATGGGACATAAAAGAAAAGAGTGTACGAAGGAGGCACACTGTATTCTTTGCAAGGATGCTGATCCAAAACCTGATTTTGAACACGTCTTGGGATCAGGAAAATGCCGGGTGTTCCAGGAAGCCCTAGCCAAGGCAAAATCAGAGCTTCGATGACCCGCATCCTGCAGCTAAACCTACACCGCAGTTCAACCGCCCAAAATCTGCTTGAGCAGTTTGCGAGGGACAGGAAAGCTGACTTCTTGCTGCTGAGTGAGCAACACCATAATAAAAGTCCTGCATTATGGTACTCTTATGAAACTGGTACTGCCGCAATCTGGGTTCGGAACAGTGATTTTCAAGCGGAGAGTTGTGGACGGGGGGATGGTTTTGTGTGGGTTCGGTGCTCAGGGATCACCTTCTTTAGTGTCTGCCTAACGCCTAACGAGCCGATATCATCTTTCCAAGCCAAGCTTAATGCTCTGGAGGGCGCTGTCTCGAACGCAGAGGGTAAAGTGCTCGTTGGGGGCGACTTCAATGCTAAAGTAATCGGATGGGGCATGCCTCGGACGGATCCGCGGGGAAAACGAATCCTGAAAATGGCGGCCAGGACTGCCCTCGTCGTACTAAACTCCGGAAAAACGCCGACTTTCCGCCGTATTGGCTGTGAGGGAACCATACCGGACGTGACATTCGCCTCGGAGTCCTTAGTATGGAGGATACACAACTGGAAAGTATTAGAGGACTACTCAGCCAGTGATCACCAGTGCATTCTGCTTGAGATAAGTGATGCTATTTCCCGACGTCCGTGCTCTCGGCCTTCTACAACTGGATGGAACATTGGAAGAATGGACGTCGAGAGGTTCCTCAAGGTTCTCACAGCAGGTGAGCCGCTGCAGGGAGCTCCGGAGGGGACGGAAGAACTAGCAGCTCAAGACGTGGTGAACTCTACCATGAGCATAATCACGACTGCTTGCTGCGCTTCTATGCCTCGCCGAAGACCCCGGCACGGCAAGCCCCCAGTGTACTGGTGGTCTACTGAAATCGCTGAAAAGCGGAGGGAGTGTCACAAGCTTCGGCGTGAGGCTCAACGGGCGCGGAACCGTGACGAGGCATGCAACCAGGTGGCAGCATATAAGTCGGCCAGGAAATGCCTTCGCAAACTGATCAACAGTAGCAAGGACCGCTGCTGGCAAGACCTAGTGGACAATGTGAACAAGGATCCGTGGGGCCTTGGCTACAAGCTGGTCATGGGGAAACTTGGTGCCCTACGGAAGCCTTGTATACATGACGCGGAAAAGATGGACGCGATAGTGCGGGGACTCTTCCCCGCCCATCCCGTCCGTGTTGACGCTGTCCATGGTGAAACAGCAGTAGAGTGCCCACTCTTCACACAGCTGAAACTGGAGGAGGCAGTCCTCTTCTTGAAAGCGAGGAAGGCTCCAGGGCCAGATGGTGTTCCAGCTGAGGTGTTGCGGCTCGTCTATCACCATTGTCCTGACTTGCTGCTCAGCACATTCAACGCTTGCCTACGGGACGGGGTTTTCCCGGTACGATGGAAGGTGGCGAGGCTCGTACTGATCAGCAAGGGGAAGGGAAATCCCGAATCGCCGTCTGGATACCGCCCGTTATGCATGCTAGACACGGCTGGGAAAGTGCTAGAGAAACTCATCAAGGGAAGACTCACTGACGCGATTCGTGCTGCTGGGGACCTATCTCCTCGGCAGTACGGCTTTAGAGCAGAACGTTCTACCATTGATGCGAGTGCAGAGGTGATGAACGCGGTCCAAAAGGCAGAGGCATATAGTCGCACCAAGCGACGGATCGTCCTGTTGGTGACACTCGACGTCAGGAATGCCTTCAACTCCGCTAGATGGGTGGATATTCTGGACACGCTGGAAAACTCTTTTCAAGTTCCAGAATATCTAATGCGGCTTTTGAGGAACTACCTAAAGGACCGAAGTCTGCTCTACGACACGACACAGGGCCAACGAAGGATGGAAATTACATCGGGTGTTGCCCAGGGATCTATCCTTGGTCCGGACCTGTGGAACGTGTCTTACGACGGGCTACTGAGACTTGAGATGCCAGATGAGTCGCGCTAGGTCGGCTATGCGGATGATGTTGCGGCTCTGGTCGCTGGACGCACCGTTGAACAAGCGCAACTTAGGCTAGGTACGCTAATGCGCCGAGTGAGGGACTGGATGACTGCTCGCGGGCTCAGTTTAGCACTGGAGAAAACCGAAGTGGTCATCTTGACAAAAAAGAGAATCCCTAGAGTAAGGATGATCAGTATTGGAGGTATACAAATCGAATCGAAGCCAGCGGTGAAGTACCTGGGGCTACTGATCGACTCGAAGATGAGTTTCTCTGAGCAAATCAGGGCAACGGCTGAGAAGGCTGCTTCGGGAATATCGGCCCTGAGTCGACTTATGGCCAACGTAGGGGGACCCAGCCCATCAAGAAGACGCCTCTTGATGAGTGCTGTAGGGTCAGTGCTACTGTACGGAGCAGAGGTATGGGGCGACGCTCTCAGCTAGGAGGTATACCGAAAACGATTGGCACAGGTACAGAGAAGAGGAGCACTGAGAATTGCATCTTCGTATCCAACAGTCTCCGACTCCGCGGTGAGAGTGATTGCAGGCGTGATACCTGTCGCCCTCCTTGCGAGAGAGCGCCGCGCTATCTACCTGCGCCGAAACGAGGATGCGAGGGAGATGGTTGTCCGCGAGGAGAAACAACGCTCGCTCAACGATTGGCAGCAGTCTTGGGGGAATTGCACGAAGGGAAGGTGGACTGCGCGCCTCATCCCGGACGTGAGACCGTGGCTAAATCGAAGGCATGGTGAGACTGACTTCTATCTGACCCAGCTTTTGAGCGGGCACGGGTGTTTTCAGTCTCACCTGCACAAGATCGGTAAGTCACGGTCTCCCGATTGTCGGTTTCGCCGAGGAGAGGAGGACAATGCCTGTCACACATTTTTTGCGTGTACGAAATGGGTCAGGCTGTGAAGGGAACTCTACAGGGAGACGGGAGAGCTCACCCCGGAAAATATAGTTGCGGTGATGCTCGAATCGGTTGACAAATGGGACCAGGTGGCACATTATGCTCGGGCAGTCCTGAAATATAAAAGGGACTCACAGCAGCCGGAGGCGCTGGGGCTGGGGGATCGCTCTTCTGGCATTTACTCTTCCCCTCTCCCGTCCCGCTAGGAAAGGGACTCCCCAGCTTGAAGGCGCCCCACGGCGTAACAAAACGAGACCTGGCCCGAAGTAATGTGTCAAACGGTTCCAGGCTAGGTTCTCAGATTGACAGGGGAGGTGTTTAGTGGGTAGTCCAAGGGTATCCTCCATGGGAGTCCCACACTGCCAGACTCGGCGGGCGTAAATGCCTTCACCGCCCTACCACAAAAAAAAAGGACTCTCACTCAAGCATTAATTGATTTTGTCTACCATCTACTGGTGATTATCAGTTCTAACATTGCCTTTCTATATACAATGAACGTTTTACTTGTTTGAGTACCAGTCGTTCAAGGAAATTATATTGTGAAAAATTATATTACGATTTAGGTTTTATTTTGGTTTTTTTATAAAATCAATACATATAAATATCAATATGTATACATATATATTGTATGTTAATGGATTTAGGGATGAATCTGGGAAAATTGAACTTCACTGTGTTTCACTGTAATATGAGGTTATTTATTTATTATTTTACTTAAGTACTATGTCACATTATTATTTAAGATTTCTCACCTGTAATATGAGAAACGACATTTAAAGCTATTTCCCTCTATTTTGTCTTTTAAAATTACTTTTTATTAGTTCATTATTCTCTATCTTGTTCTCTATAAATTCTTCTTTCTTAACCTGCAGACGACCGGCTCTTGTCTGTCAGTTAAAAAGAGTCGTTGTTTTAGAGGTAGAACAACGAGAGTCGTTGTATTAGAGATAGACAACGAGAGTATCTACCTTATCGGCTCATCGCGCGAACTTTCTTATCTGCGTATTAGGCGGCAAGTTTGAAATGGATTAATTAAAATAGTATAGCTATTTTACATATATATAAATATAACTGCATGTTAAAAAAAATTAAAAGAAAGCAAACTGGTACTTACCCATCCTCCTCGACGAGCGCTCGTAGATGGGGTGGGTACATCTGTAATTATTTCAGCTAAGGTTATGTAAATCGTGGATTTGTAAACACTCATCGAAAAAGGTTATCTACGAAATTTGAATCTTGAATCTTGAATTTTTCTGGACATAATAAAACACAAAACGATAACTGCTCAGATGTACAGTACGCAGCAGATGAAAGATCTGATTGAAACCGGTTTTAACCGGTTACTTTTCGTGCAACGGAAAACCTGATGCAGGGACACAACCTAAGGATAGCATCATGCTATCCTTAGGTTGTGTCCCTGCATCAGGTTTTCCGTTGCACAAAAAGTAACTTTTATGTATAGAAAATAAGTCCGTTATGGAACGCATACTCATGTGCAACGAAATGAAATTTGCGTCATTACGCAGACGTAAAGACGCGTTGATAGAAGGTACTATTCACAGAGGTGCCACTGTTCAGCACCGCAACAGAATTACACTTTTCAAAAGCCGATTACCATTTATTTTTCCCTTGAAAGAATTTATATGCCAGTAATATTCACGCACACACTCAAGCCGATTAGTTTGGAAAGGTGAAACACCAGCGCAAACGCACGGTGACGATTTGATAACGTTCTTGAATTCCAAAAAAAAGAATTTCCTCAGTGGAAGCAACGGACAGCGTTCACAATTGCGATTTCAAATCAGGAATCAAAAGAATTGCACTGATAATTTAGACCTTTTCCACTTATATGCACAAAAATAACTCCCCCGAATAAATATGTTGTATTTAGATAAATATCTCAGTAATCCGTGCGATATACGCAAAATACACCACACGGCGTCCAACCGTTGGCAATCCACAACCTCGACTCTCCTCTGTTTTTCAGCCCGTTACGCAAGTTACTCCAGTTGTAATCGCAACCTCTATAAGCCTTAGTGAAAATTGATACCCCCTTGCAATCAATCGGTTTCCAGTGCAATATGCATTAGAGGCTTCGTAGCGGATCTGCTCAGAATTCTATAAATTTGTAATGCTGTCTGCGAAATCCATGAAGCAATTGTCGCAATTTATGTTCATCCCAAATGCGGCGAAAGAAAATGACAATCTGATGGCTGCGACGGAATCTTTGCGCCAAAATAAATTCACACTGTTCGGCCCATAGACGCAGCGTTATATCAGAACGTTCTTTCAGATTCTTTACAAAAGCTTCTTTTGGTTATATGTTTCAATTACTGTTGATTTCAGCTAGAAAACAATTCGTCCCGCGCAACAATCCAACAAGCCATTTTCACATCACCTCTTTCAATCAATTTCTAAGTAATAGAAGGACGACACTTTCTTTTCCTTTCTTATTTTCAACGTTGTCTCTTCTTCCACCAGTTTCCGTGACTTTTCGGTCTTCCATCGCTTCATATAATCCCATAGCACTGAAATCCAGTAATCCAAATAATAGATGCAAGCAAAGGCCGTTTTTATCCAATCGTTCGCGATCCGCAAACAGGTAACGCTTTTATCGAACAATAAGGTCCGAATTTTCTACGCATATGATTAGCGGTGATTCCTATTCGAGCGGGATTGCCACAAATTTTATCAGGTCATTTTTACTAGGCGATCACTCCACAATCTCATGCGACCCAGCTACCGATTTTCATATTCTGTGTTTTATTTACATTCGCGAATTAATTAAAAAATTGAAATAATTAAACAGATGTGACGTCTCTGTCCACTTCGTTCTCAACGTCGTCCATGCGGCCCCACGATCTCCACCAGACTCCCGTCTTATTCCCTTCCCAGCTTAGTTTCCCCGTCACAACGGTGGTTTTTTCGTGCCCAAGCAAGTTTTTCTTCTTGCTTGTCCGTCGTCCACCGTAGCGTCTAGCTGTTACGGTGGATGAAGACTAGCCCCTTGCCCAGCTGCTTTAAATTGCATTTATTGCTCAGCTGCTTTAATTGTGATGCGGATGAAGTGGTCACATTCATGTTGTTATTATTGGATACGAATGTAACTCGGTGTTTTGGATTATGTGAACAGGAATTTTTCTTGGGTATGAGCATTCATTTTCAAAGTAATTTTTACGTTGGCCTGGATTATGAAAATTTGGCGTTGTATTTATTGGTATTTAATGTGAAATTAGAGGTCATTTTCCCTTGGTATGGTAGAGGTTGAGGATTATTTGGTTTGTTGCAAATGGGATTGTTTGGGTTGAAGTCTGATGGGATATTAAGATTGGCCAGGAGATTTTTGTTTTGTAGACATGACAGGAAATGTTGAATTTGCGCTTGTACGGTTTTCAATAGTTGCTGCTGTTGTGGCGTCAATTGAATGGTTTGAACTCTGGGAACTGGAGGCATAGCATTCACACTGATCAAGGGTGGCAGCGTTTGAATAATCTCCGGTTGTGATTTCGGTGTAACAGTCACCGTAGGAAGATGAATTGCGTTTTGGATTGATTGATTGATTGATGACCAACCTTCATCGAATTCGGCCGTTATCACTTGCAGATCAACGATCGGCTCATTTTCCTCAATCCGTCGGCAATGCATGCAGTTAGCTGGACATGGGCGACGAGATAGAGTGTCAGCATTACCATGAATTCCGCCCTTCCGATAAACAATTTCGTAGTCGTATGACTGCAATCTTTCGATGCATCTCGCAACTTGTTCCTCGAGGTTTTCGAAGTTAAGCAGCCATCTCAGCGATGCTTGGTCCTTTCTATTATAGCCAAAAGCTCCTTCCTGGTCATGCAGTTGTTCCTCTCAGTTTTTAAGAGAACTCGGCTGTAATATGAGAAGAATCTTTCTTCGCCATCGATCTGCTGGGAGATTACAGCTTCAATACCGCCGTTGCTGGCACCAGTGTCAACTACAAACATTTTTCCGGATTTTCGATATGCCAGCACGGGTGATTCACACAGCTTCTCCTTCAAGGTCTCAAAGGCTGCCTGGCATTGTTTATTCTCATTCATTTTTCTCGGTTAACTGATGGACACACTTAGCTATTTTAACAAAGTCTATGGCAAATCTTCGATAGTAGGTCGTAAGACCCAGAAAACTTTGTAGTTAGCGTTTATTGTTTGGTGTTGGCCAGCTTTTCACGGCTTCAATTTTCTCAGGGTCTGTTTTGACCCCTTCTGCTGATACAATGTGTCCCAGGTATTTTACTTCAGCTGCGGAAAGGGTACACTTGTCGAGACTAAGTTTCAGATTCGCCAGTCGCAATTGGGAGAAAACCTCTTCTAAGTTCCGCACATGCTCTTCGAACGTTCTCTCGATAACAATGATGTCACCTAGGCACACCACGCAGGTCTTCTAGGTCAAGCCTCGTAGCACGTATTCCATCAGGCGTTCGAAGGTAGCTGGAGCATTGCAAAGCCCAAATGGCATCAACACAAATTGCCACAATCCGGTTCCAACTGAAAATGCGGTCTTCTCTCGGTCCTTCTTGTCGATTTCTACCGCCAGTAGCCACTCTTGAGATCGAGTGTAGAAAACCATTTTGCGTAGGCTAAAGTGTCGATTCGTGGAAGCGGGTAACTATCTTTCTTAGTAACGTCGTTAAGCTGCCTGTAGTCGACACGAAAACGAGTGCTACCATCCTTTTTCTTTACTAGAACTACTGGTGCAGCCCATGGACTGATAGAAGGTTCGATAACGCCTTGTTTTTCCATGTCCGAGATCAGTGCGCTCACTTCTCCTTGTTTGACTATAGGAGGACGTCTCGGTGCTTGTCGAATTGGCTTGGCTCCCTGTGTATCTATGACGTGAGTTACCATACTTGTTCGGCCTTGGTCATCCAAGCTTGTTGAAAAAATGTCACAGTACTTGGTGACCAGATCAAAGGCTCGCTTGAATAGCTGCACTGGCATTTTAACCTGCTTCAATATTGCAGACGTGGATTCCCGGGCTTTGTCTGTGTCTTGCCTCCTTTTGCAATGATGGTCGTGAGTAGCTTCCAAAGAGATGATGGTGGAAACAGGCTGGCAGCTGCCGATGACTTCTCCTGCTTTGATGCTCGTGGTTGAGTCTGCAGTGTTAAAGACTCTAACCGGCACGTATCCGTTCCTTAGATATCTTACAAGGCTTCATCCTACAATCAAACTGCGCAATGCCGATGTCTCCGTTGGATCTATCAGATAAGATCGGTAGTCTCCTGAATCACCATCGAACTTGGCCCATACAATGCTTTCAGAAGAATTCGGTACATCAGTGTCGGTACATACTACCACATTCATCTTGAGAATTTGGACGCTAGTATCCACCATCAATACTTCGACAGTCCGCATTCAACGTGATTCCATGGGGTTGCAAAAAATCTATTCCGAGAATGCAGTCATCGATAATGTTCGCGACCAGAAAATTATGTTGGAACGCAAGGTCTCCCAAATATAACTGGAGGTTGACCTCTCCATGGACAGGTGCAGTTTCTCCCGTAGCTGTCTGTAGTGAGAAAATCCTGCCCTTGTGAAGTAGTTGTTGCTTCACTAGGTCTGGTCGGATAATCGATCGGGTTGCACCAGTGTCGATTGTTATGGCGCAATGCTCTCCGTCAACTTGTTCTGGAAGGCTTAAGTCTATTTCTCCCCAATGTAGTCTTGACACGGTGATGGTGGCACCGGGCGCATCGATCCTCCTAGCCAACCTTCGCCTCATGAAGTTAGCCCCCTCAATTTGAAAAGCTTACATTCTGGGTTCCTGACTCAGTCTGTGTCTCTTCTACCCTGGACAATAGCTCGGTTTTCTTCGCTTCTTGCAGTCTCTTTGCAAATGCCCCTTCTCACTGCGATTCCAGTATCTAGGCGCACCATTTACTTGCCGCTCTCGCTCAATTTCCACGTGTTCACACCTGTGCTCGTCTGTCACTATCTCGTAAACCTGGGCAGTGGTACGAGTCACATTGTTCACTGCCTCAAAGTTCAGACTATAAACCAATGCGTCCTTAATCGTTTGCTTTTGGACTGAACGCACGGCTTGTTGCGATTCCTAGTCCTTTTTTGCGCTGATGAATGCTTCTGCTGCTGCGTTATCTCGATGTTCTGGGGCGTAAGCTGGGTAAGCCAAACGTGCCAGTCGTTCAATGTCTTGGGCTATCTGCGGTAAGGTTTCACTAGACTTCTGCATCCGATGTCGTAAATATGCTTCAGATGATCGCCTCCGTAACTCATGTCAAGCGCATTCATTTTAACAGCCGAGTTTGTGTGGAACGCAATGCGGATAGTCTGAAAAAGCTCGGCAGCTGGGCCTCTTAGAGCAAGAATTAATACAGTTGCTCGTTCCCGCCCATTCTAATGATTTGCCCTATTGGTGCTTTCACATTTCTGGATGAGCTTTGCGCTGAGGTTGTAAGCGGGGCTGCTGAGGTGGTTACTACTGCCATCGCTGCTTCCAATTCCTTTTTCACTTTTTCCATCTCATGGTTGATTCTCTCTTCGACCTGGCTGACCTTCTCCTCGGCCTGTTAAACCTTTTCCTCGACGCACTTAATTGGTTTGTTCAGACTACCGAGCGCTGCTGTTATTTCGGTTGACTGTTTTTGAAAATCTGCCTTGATTCCGATTGCTTGTTGGTCCAGCTTCGGTGATTGTTCATTAAGCTTCGCTGTTAAACTAGATGACTGTTGTCGCTGCTCTTGCTGCATCAGCGCATCTTCTAGTTCCTTCGATTTTGGTGTTTCTGCTTCTCCCTTAAGCTCCGATTTTGTAAATTTATTAATTTTTAATTATCGGCTTCGTGGTATTTTTATTATTTTGGCTTTTATTTTTTTTCACCAGTGTCCACGTTTCATTTCAGTATTATGCATTTAAAAAAAAATTTTTATAGTTTTTCACTTTCGAAGTTTTCTTTCTCACTTCTCGACACCACTGTCGCGTGTTATAATTAATGTTCCGGGAAAGTGAAAACGCACTGTCTTTTAAATTAAGTTAGACGAGTTTATTAACTAAGAATGCACAATCATTAATTTAACTATTTTATAAATCGCATTTAAATCTTTTTACTGTCTATCAACTTATATTCCAACTGTCTGTATCGCGAAAATCACTTCACTCACTTCACTGTCAATCAATATCGCCTTTACTTCACGCTCCACTCTATCGTAGTTTTACCATCCCATTTTTACTATTCCTCCATTCATTCAGCTCAGCTTTCTATCTCTAGTCATTCAATCCATTTCTCGTACATTGGCGAATGTTCTGACAAGAACTACCTGGAATATTCGAGCGATTCTGAATATCCGCAGTGACGTCACTTTCAGATGTTGATCATGGATCTACTTGGTCCATTCTTGTGCTTTCGAGTACATTCGTTGATCATGATGTTACTAACAGTTGCAACAACAATTGCAACAGTAGCTCGCAGAATTGTTCGGACATGTAATACTGCCCCCAACTCAGTTCTTTTCGCCCCGAAAAGATGTGTCGCCAGTTTTAGTCAAGTTTCCCTGGATGTAATATGGGGCAAGACGGTCCAGGTGCACGATTTTTAGTTTGGCTCTCGGCTTACGGTGTTCCTGTATGCGATATACGACGTCGTTGATTAGCTTTGTAACCCAGCATGGTCCCTCCCAATTACGCTGCAACTTCGGAGACCTACCCTTCCGCCGTTGTGGGTTATATAGCCACACCAAGTCATCTTGCTGGAAGCCAGTAGAATTTGCCTTTAGATCATACCTGGTCTTTATGCGATCAGAAGCCGATTCGAGGTGTTTTCGCACACTGTTCAATGTATCTGGTTCAACCGTTGCCTTAGCTCACTTGCGTACTCCGAGATCGTTTCATAGAAAATAGAACAGTTGATACAACAACTAGATTTCATAGAAAACAGGACAGTTGATGAAAAATAGCAATGGCGACAACAATCTCCTAGCATTGTTCCAATACAATAACCTTATCTAGAAACTTTGATCGTAATGATATCCAAGACAACAACAACGGCAGGGAGGTACTACTGTTCCAATACAATAACCTTATTCAGAAACTTTGATCGTAATGATATCCAAGACAACAACAACGGCAGTGAGGTACCATTCTTCCAATACAATAGCCTTATTTAGAAACTGTGGCGGTCACGACAGACGTCAACGAAATGTCGCCGACCGCAGCAGCGGTGTTGCAGAATCGCCGTCAAGCCAACACTCTTCAACAGGAGTTGATCGAGTTCGGGCGTGCCCAATGCGCTCCGCAACATCTAATACGAATGGCACCGGCCATCTTTGATTTACCTAGTTGTAGTTATCATTTAAATAAATGTCAATGTGTCATTAAATTAACGCGGAGTATCATTTCATACAACGTCCATATAATGGTGACCCCAAGTGCAGGGACACGCGGAATTTCATCGACATTCTCATATCTGAGATATTAATAATGTGGAATCACGTCCCCGGAAGCGTAGTTGCATTTGCATCGACAACCTCGCACAAACTCGCATGCCCGACTTCGCACCAGGCCGCATGTCCGACCTCGCACAGTGTCGTATGCTCGACCTTACACCAGGCCGCATGCCCGACCTCGCACTGCAGTCGCATGCCCGATCCGCAACATTTACGACGTAACAACCCTTTGTTGCCTCAACCCGCGTCCGATCAACAGCCACCACCGCAGCATCGACCAGCAACCGCATATCGCCAACGTCAACACGTGCGGCCATACCATCTGGTGAGTTTATTTGTGATATCGATTTCCACAACGATATCACTAAAGGGGGAGCACGGTGGCGGTCACGACATACGACAAGCAGATGTCGCTGACCACAGCAGCGGTGTTGCAGAATCACCGTTAAGCCAACACTCTACAACAGGAGTTGATCGAGTCCGGACGTGCCTAATGCGCTCCGCAATATCTAATATGAATGGCACCTGCCATCTTTGATTTACCTAGTTTTAGTTATCATTTAAATAAATTTCAATGTGTCATTCAATTAACGTGGAGTATCATTTCATACGCACCTCCGTATAAAACTTTGATCATAGTGATATCCAAGACAACAACAATGGCAGTGAGGTATAAATCAATTCTTTCCCACGACTTAGGGAAAGACAATTTTGTTGAGCAAGCAAAAATAACATATAAACAGCGAAGCAGGCTGGGCAAAATCAAGCGACCCTTAGTAGTTGCTTCGAGTGGTTGGCTTCGCCTACTTTAACTAGGAAAACCAGTTGGCCTTGCGCCTGGTCCTGTGTAGTTGGCCTTGTGCCTAGACAACTTTCCTTAAAACCTTTCTGTTGGTTGGCTATGCCTTACAGATTGGTTAAAAACCAAGTGGCCTTGCGCCTGGTTTTGGTCTGGTTGGCTGAGTGTCTAAACCCGTCCCCCCATACGTAGGTGCTCTGGTTGGCTATTCGCCTAGAGCCTTAGATGCCGCCAGGACCAAGTTTGGCAGAGACCAGGCGTAGCAATGAAACTCTCTTCGTTAAAATGTGCTTGATGATTCCTTTTCATTCCTGTCATTTTTTCATGTAGTAAAAAGATTCGTTAGTGTAGCCCAATTAGAGTATCTTAATGATATTGAAGGTTCAATTCATCGGAGCAATACGAAACCGTTTTATGCGTACATTAAGTCGTTAAGAAATGTCAATATCGTGCCTGACTCTAACATATGTACCTTGATAGTATCGAAACATCAAATAATGAAGAGATTTGCGAACTGTTTCCTCAATACTTTTCTACCTTTTATGCTAAGCCAACTTCTTCCTCCTATGTCGAGTATGACCAAGAACTTTTACAAGCCACTTCCTTTTCTTACGTTAATTCAATTGAACTGGAGCTGCTTCTAAATCAGATAGATGTAAATTGCAGCAGCAGTCCTGATGGTATCCCAAATATCTTTGCTAAAGCTCTCTTCTCGTCTTTATGTGTCCCGTTATCTATCTAGTACTTTTCCTTCTCTCTAGAAGAAATTAGTTGTTTTTCCTATTCATAAATCTGGTAATAAAGCTTCCATCTCGAACTATCCCCCAATAATCCTTCTTTCTGCTTGCAGCAAGATTCTCGAACGAATAGTTCATAACAAGCTATATTCCTTTCTACTTCCTTATCTAGCCTTTGAACAACATGGTTTTATCAAAGGTAGCTCCACTCTTACTAATCTTCTTTCCTACTCCCACACTGTGTCCTCTGCCTAAGATAACTAGTGCCAAGTAGATGTTATTTACACTGATTTTTCAAAAGCTTTCAACTCAGTCAAGCACGGGTTTCTTATGAACAAGCTTAAGGCCTTAAATGTTAACTAGTCGTCTCTCCATTGGTTATTCTCCTACCTATGTAATCTTGAGTGTGTAGTTACGTAAAGTTCTTGCAAGTTTTCCTCATGTTATCCTTATTCTGGTGGTCCCCAAGGTTCAATCCTGGGTCCCTTATTATTATTAGCGTTTATAAATGATCTTCCTTCTTGATTTAACTCTTTGTCGCTTGTATGTGCTGATGATTGAAAATCTTTAGGGTTACACATTCCAGCGACGATTGCTTGGGCCTCCAGGCAGATCTAAAGATGCTTGTCTCTTAGAGCATTACTAATTCCCTTCCCTTGAGTATTGACAAGGGTTTCCTTATGTCCTTTTCCCGTAAAAAATCCTCCATTACATTTGCTTATTCAATCAGCGGTACTCCTTTTGGGGTTAAAACTCGATTACAACGGGATGTTCTTGAATTTTTCTATCATGATTAAGTTTCTCTCATGTATTTACTTTTTAAAATTTATTGTTTTGCCCGCACTATTTGGTAATTGTATATAATGTCATTTTTTATTAGCCTATGAAGTCATTAGAATTCTTTCTTTCTTTGAAGTTGTAGTGGATAGATAATTTCAAAGTCCGTGAAGGACTGCAGCAATGGTTTGCTGCCTCGGCAGAGGAAGGTGAAGATATCCACCGAGAATGCCCTCGTCTGGGGACGCGTGAATGCGCTGGCAGGCTAGCATTGCGGTGTCGTGGGGCGGGTTCATTCCCCCAGCACAAGGACCCACTACAAAAGAATTTTGCATTCACGAATTTCTGGGGTCACAAAAAGAAAGGCGACCGAAGTCGCAGAAATTGTAGGCAACCATTCAGAGAGAAAATGACTTGTTCAGTGAACAAGTGAAACAAGTTAAAAAATGGGCGGACTTAGGGTAACTTCGTCTTTACCCGACGAGGCTCATGGCCCACAAATAAGAGAGGGGCAACCGGGTGGTGATGGAGCCCCCGCGCACCCGCCCAACCGGATCAAAATCCATAAATGTTGCAGTGGCCAGGTATTCCTCCTCTGAGTGGAAAACTCATGCAACTTAACTTGCATGAGCCTTCCCATCAGAGGAGAAGTACCCCATAAAGAGGCACCTTGCTCGGGCCACTCAACCCGTGAAGTCACCTGAAACAAAGGAGGTTAGTCGGTGCCCGATGGCTGGCTCATGTCTTGCGTTGAGAGCCCACCATCGTACAGGGTCCTATACCCGGTCAGTACAGAAAGAAAGGAAAGACCATGTGTTATAAATGACTTATCTGTGCATTTTATTTCTTTCCTCTATTGACCAGACAAACTATACCAAATTTTCATATTAAAGTACTTTCAACTTAATGCAGAGGAAACTATTTATAAGTAATTTTTCCGAAACGACATCGGAAATTTATTATTTTTCATTCTTCTGAACTAGTGTACGTTCATTAATACATTTGTTCATCATACCAATCAACTATTTCCGAAAAAGTTAAATTATTTGTAAAGAAAATTAGCTATTAAGGAAAAAAATTGACTATTATAAATAAAGCCGCTCATCAAAATTCAACTATTCTCGAAAATTTAGTAATGTCGAAAAAAAAAATTTGCCAATTACCAAAAATTCAACTACTATCACAAAGACTTTTGCTATTAATAAAAAAATTAACTATTATAAAAATTCGATTCATCAAAATTCAACTACTTTCACAAAAATGTTTGTTATTTAATAAAAGAAATTTAACGACTATAAAAATTGAACTCATCAAAATTCAACAAATATCACAAAAATTTTTGCTATTTAATAAAAGGAGTACTTACCCACCTGGTCCGTCGAGCGCTCGAGAACGATGCAGGTAGCCTAACAACTTAAACTTCGTAAAAATTTGCTTATTCAAATTGCTGTTGTGTTACACAGAGTGACAATCATGCAGAACATATTGAATTTCACGTCAGGGTGGTGTCACAGACACGATGTATTAATTCCAATACAAATCGGCAAAGCTAGATGGATGTTGTAATCACTTGCAACATAAAACTATCCCGGGACAGCAATTTACGATATATTGCTTGGTAACGCTGTACACATAATTAGTTGTAAGGCGCTACGAGGACCGACAGTTTTTTTTTTCGAATTTTTCTGTCTGATTTTCTGATATTCAGCCCTAGCGCTACCACAGAATAAATTTGAGATAGTTCACTTTTGAGAATTTGCAGCAAATCGCACTAGTAAAAAAAATGTTTATTCCATCTAACATTCTACTATTATGTATAAATCCTCTTAAAAACTGTAAGCTACTACGTATTGCAGTTAGAAGCATGCAATAACCAATCGCGGGTTATAGGGTTTTTCATGAAGGTTGAATTTAGGGAACTTCAATAATAAATATGCAAATTTCCGATGCAATTGTCGTTCTGAGCACAGATTCCCGTTTGCCGGCTTTGGCAACAGCAATTCAACTCGAGCGAAAAAAAAACGAAAGAGTGTCAGTGTAAGCACACTGAACATGAGATACACCACGATACTGTCATTCGACATGAGTCCGCCATCCGCTGTGAATTGATTGCCAAATAAATTGTTTAATTGATATTTTCGTTCTTTTTGTTATTATTCACATCCATTGTTCCTCCCCACTGAATCATCCTGACAGTTCAGAAGTGGGATGATGGATTTGATAACCGAATTAAATGGATTGACGGTGAAAGTGCTGCGCGAGAAGTGCCGATATCATGGATTGGCGACCGCCGGGAACAAGTCCATGCTTGTTGAACGCCTCGCCGAATTGGGTGATAAAAGTGCGACAGGGATAGATAGTGATCTCTTGCCGAGAGTCCGCGAACTCGAAGAAACAGTCCGTCAGCTGCAAAATTTGAGTGTTGGTGTGCCACAAAGCGTTTCGACGCCAGTAACACAAACAGTTTCACGACGCGTTGACGAAAGCGTTCAATCGTTCATAAGTGGAAGTGTAAACACGAACGCACACACACAACCGTATGTACCAACGCAGTTGCCGTCGTCGACCAATATGACTCAACCACTCACATACACGATGCCTACGCATATACATGGACCGATGATGAGTAATGTTTCGTTTGCTTCACATCACCAGCCGCGCATGCAGGTCACAAATGCCTCCGCTCCGACGAGTCCGCATCTCGTTCAACCGCCAACAGGCATGTACTCGTATGTATATCAACCGACGAGCGAAATCGGGTCTGTGAATGTTCGCGACATTGCCGATCAGTTGCCGGAGTTTCAACCGTTTGCCGCCGATTCTTTAACGTCCGAACAGTTTGTGTGTCGTGTCACACAACTAAAGGAAGCCTACCGATGGAGTGACCGTCTTGTGCTGCTTTCAATGTTTTCGAAGATGAAGGGTGCTGCTAAAACATGGATCGACATGTCGCCAGTTTTTAATTCTTGAACAGAGTTTGTCGGAAAATTTCTTACAGATTTTCCGTGTCTCATGAACATAGCCGATTTTCATCTCCGTATGGCTGAAACGAAACGCAATTTTACCGAATCGATGGAAGAATATTATTATCGAGTTCTAGCGTTAGGCCAGAAAGGTGGATTGCCTGACGCAGCAATCATAAAATACGTGATAAATGGTTGCAACGATATCGGTTTCGGGAAAATATCATCGGCACAACAATTTAATTTTTGCCACGAATTATTATCAGCAATTCGACGCTATACCGACACTTGCCGTTCAAAAAAATCTTTCCAACCGAAACCCCGATCATACGACATGCGTCCCCCGAGTCCTACGAGTAAGCCTGAAACACCGTCATTACCGAGAAAACCGAAAGAACCCGTCTGCTATAATTGTTTCAAGCCCGGACATATCTCCGTCCGTTGTCCACAACCGCAACGCCGTGCAAGATGCGCAACATGCAATCGTACCACTCATCAAACCACCGATTGCCCGCATATGAGATCTGCGCCGGATAGCGCGAAAACGTACGAAATCCAGACGAATGAAAATGGAAAGGAAATCATCAAAGTGGTGTCAATACGAGGTCGTGAGATTCGAGCATTCGTGGACCCGGGGAGCAATAGAACGTTAATGAGAGCGTCGTTGGCGAACACTATAGGTGATATCGTTCCTTGCAATGTTGTCCTGTGCGGATTTGTGGGTGGTAAATACGAATGTACGAGCAAAGTAATCGTCTCAATGAACATTGATCACAAGACGTACGACGTAGATGTGTTAGTTATCGAGGATGAATACGAAATGCTATTAGGTCGGGACATGCTATGTAGAGACGGACAATCGCTGGTAATTTGAGGGAAAGAATGCTGGTTGGAAAATGACGAGGCATTAAAATTGGGAACATCCTTAAAAGCCAAGGAACAAAACCAAGTAAAAACGTTGTTGTCTGAGTTCCGTACACTTTTTGCAACAAATTTACACGAATTGGGAAAATGTTCGGCTGTAAAGATGACAATATCGTTGAACACACGCGAACCGGTTACACAACGACCATATCGACTCCCATATGCAAAACGACAAGCCGTCGAAAACATCATAGACGAACTACTCGCCGCCGATATTATACGTCCATAGAGAAGAAAAACGGCGAAAATCGTTTATGCGTGGACTGTCGCCAATTAAATGGAAAAACGATTAAGCAACCTTTCCCTATGCCGAATATCGAGGATCAGTTTGCTAAATTAGCAGGCAACAAATATTACACCACGCTTGATCTAAGGATAGGCTACCATCAAATCGAAGTGGACGAAACGTCGAAACCGTACACCGCTTTCGTTTCTCATAATGGACATTATGAGTACAATTGCATGCCTTTTGGTCTGGTGAACGCGCCGGAAGGTTTTTCAAAGCTTAATAAACAAGATCATTTCAAAAATGGGGCCCGGAGAAGCGATTGCGTATTTGGACGATATAGTTTTACCGAGCAAAGACATAGAGACTGGTCTATCGTCGCTCCGGAAATTTTTAGAATTTTTGAAATCTTACGGATTAACAATGAGACTTGATAAGTGCAGTTTTCTTGCCGACGAGATCGAGTACTTGGGACATATTGTCAACGATGAAGGCATAAAACCGGGAGAACAAAAGGTTAGCGCGATAAAGAACTTTAAAGCGCCGCGGAATGTAACCGAAGTGAGACGATTTCTCGGCCTCACAGGATTTTTCCGAAAATTCGTACCCAATTATTCGCTGATTTCGAAACCGATCATTCAACTGCTAAGAAAATACACGGAGGGATCGAAACACTTTCTATGGGGAAGTGACCAATCCGAATCGTTCCAGAAACTCAATTAGATTCTATGCAACGAACCAGTGTTGGCGCTGTTCGATATCAACGCACGACACGAAATACACACTGATGCCAGTACAATCGGACTTGCTGGTGTATTACTGCAGTCGATGGATGGAAAGAATTGGAAACCCGTCCTTTACTATAGCCGCCATTGTTCCGAAGCCGAAAGCCGTTATCACAGCTACGAGCTTGAGGTGCTCGCTGTGGTCGAGAGTCACGACAGATTTCGTGTTTATGTTCTAGGCAGACCCATTCGTGTAGTTACCGATTGTTCAGCGATAACGCATATGAACACGAAAACTGAAATGATCACTCGTATTGCCAGGTGGATGTTACGATTGACTGAATACGATGCTGAGCTTGTGCACCGACCCGAACGACGACTTGCACATGTCGATGCACTCAGTCGAGCTACCGAGCTGCCGCCCGAAAATCCTGAAGTTGCAGGACTCGTCATGGCTATTACAAGTGGATCAGACGATTGGATTTAAACTATGCAGTTGAAAGACGATCAACTCCGGCACATAGTGAACGTTATTCAAAATAAAATAAAAGATGAACGTGTTAAACAAATCAAAAGTGAATATGAACTTAAAGATTTCCGTTTGTATCGAAGGGTTAACGAGCAGCTAAAATTAGTGATACCGAAATCCGTCAGACTACGCGTAGTGCAAAATTTTCACAATAATTACGGACATTTCGGGGTTGAAAAGACAATGGGGCGCATCCAACAAATTATTGGTTTCCTAAAATGCGTAAAGTGGTAAAAGACTATATAGGCTCGTGTGTTAATTGCTGCTACAATAAATCGCATTCAGGAAAGCCTGAAGGACGTTTATATACGGAATCGATGTTACCGATACCATTCCGTCAATTGCATATCGACCACCTTGGACCGTTCAAACGTAGCAAAAGGGGCAATATGTATATAGTTGCAATTTCCGAGCCTTTTTCGAAATATCTAGTGGCAAAACCCATCCGGAATACCCCTACGCAACCCGTGATTAATATTTTAATTGATCTAACGAGCTATTTCGGTTTGCCTACGCGAACTATAACCGACCGTGGTTCCGCATTTGTGTCGCGAAAATTTGCTGCGTTCTGCAAGTCACATGAAATTACCCATATCAAAACTGCCGTCCGTACTCCGCGTGCAAACGGACAAGTGGAGCGTGCAAACCAAACCATATTGTCTTATTTACGTACGACCGCCGAAAATAAAAACGATTGGGACGATTTACTACCCGCGCTGCAATGGAGTATAAATACTCAGAGAAATAATACTACTGGATTCAGTCCAAACGAAATCATATTCGATTTTACACTCAGAGATGTGACAAATAATAATCTTATCTCAGATCTGCAAGACGAATTTATTAACAAAAACGAATCAGAACCAGTACTCGTGGACCTAGCAACTAAACGAAATACAGCTTTGGAGAATATTGAAAATCAGCGGCTGCGTTAGAAGGAACGTTTCGACAAAAAGCATTTTTCGCCCAAAGAATATATGATTAACGATATTGTACTCATTGAGAACGAAGCTGTTTCGACTGGGGAGAGTCGAAAGTTGGAACTCAAATTTAAGGGACCCTAAATGATCGCCCGCATCCTTGGCAAGGACCGGTACCTTATCGAAGACATACCAGGTTTACGAATTTCACAAAAGCCGTTTTGTTCAGTTTACGCCGTTGACAAGATCCAACCGTGGTGTTCAAAACCACCGAAAATCGAAACCGACGAAGACAGCAGTGACGGAATCGAAGACGATTCCGATGCAGGAATGGCCGAGTTGTAAGTGTAAGCACACCAAACATGAGATACACCACGATATTGTCATTCGACATGAGTCAGTCGAAGTCCGCCATCCGCCGTGAATTGATTGCCAAATAAATTGTTTAATTGATATTTTCGTTCTTTTTGTTATTATTCACATCCATTGTTCCTCCCCACTGAATCATCCTGACAAGAGGGTAAAGTTTCGGGCCGGGCACTGACACTATGGGGGTTGACTTGAAACAGTTTTGAAGGTCGTTCGCCGTTTTACTCCCAAAACATTGAATGAATGGCCGCCACCGCGGATTATCTTGGCTGGTGGAGCAGCCGCCGGTTGGTCGGATCCGGACAATAGTACACGCACAAGTCCCGTTGGGTATTCGCACTGGCTTTCCTATGAAGGGCAATGAAACTTCCTTTTATATACGTCACTGTCACCCGCCACCAAACGCGAGCCGTCTCGCGAACTTAGCCCGGCACAAAGTTCTGTTTAGCGGCCACCATAACTCCCCCGCAACACACGCACTTTTATTGATTAGTTTTTTGTTTAGCGTAGAGCTGAGCCAATTTACGGTCGGTTTGCGTTCGTTTTTGCTGGCTTGCTATAATTTCAGAAGTAAAATATTGCGAAATGGTAAATGAACAATGTAACGAAGGGGACACGCTAAAAATTTTGAGCCTTTTCCGACCAAATTACATGGAAAATATAAGACATTTACGCGTCGCGGGGATATTGTGACATCCACTCTCGCGTTTGATTCAGTCCAATTTTACTTGTGGGAAAAACTTCCACATAGGCTGTCTAGCCCAGAAGAGAATTAATTAGGGAAATGACCGATTGTACACCGATCATACACTTTAAAACAATTCACGATCAATTTTTCGTTTCATAAGTTCATATAATCGAAGATTAGACGCGTGAATTTACATTTACGGCAAACAGACGAATGCCGGATCACAAAATTTCCACTCTTTCTTTTCTTTTTTCGAATTCCGGCGACTCATCGTCTCCGACATCGGACAAGATCAAAACCCCCGTTCTCGCAACAAACGTATAGCAACCACTCCACGCATTCAATTTCCCACCTTTTCAGACTCCCGCACGTAAAAATTCACGTTACCGGTTCTGACACTGTTTCGATTCTCTTATCCTAAGATTAATAAGAACTGAATGGGCTAAGCTCATATAAAATGCATGAGAGAGCATGCGACCGGTTTCTGCTCTCTTCCAAGCGAACTGTCGGTCATTTCCTCCCCGTCTGCCTCTTGCTGGTCACTTTCTTGTTCCAGAAGCTGACTAGATGTGAACTGTCTGTCAAGTTGACTGATGCAAATTGGACGCCAAATTGGCCAATTTGCAAGTTTCGTCGCGAATTTTATCCGATATTAAAACTGTGGAAAGTGTTCGCGATCTAAATTCGTTCCAAGTGTTTAAACATTCTATTGCAGTTTGTGATTCAAGTAACTTTAACGTGTGACACTGTGAAATTAATTCAGAATTTCAAAATGAAATGTGTAGTGCCGTCGTGAAAAAAGATCTGTGGGTGTTTCCTTTCACAAGTGAGTAGTTAATATATTAATGTTTTGCATGTTTTTCATACAATGCTGAAGGTTTTTCAAATAGAAAGCAAATTTTTGGTATTGTATGAAAATTTGTTTACATTTAGCAGCAGCCATGTTTGCTTGTGCAATTTGGCTCTCTCTAAGGTTGTAAACAAGAGCGTAGCAGTGGGAAAAGTGGTCGCAGGGGTTGTTGCAACCATATTGTCACGTGGTGTCCACTCCAGTATTATTTAATTACTCAATGCTCTTATCATTAGCAGTTCCGACATTGTTTCGTTTATCCTATCATTAACTACCTCCCCGATGATGAATGATTGTAAAGGTTTTTAACAAAAAAAAAAATTGAATGGAAACAACGACAACTAAAAACAACACTCGAATTTCGTTTTCTTACTCCGACACTGGTTCAATTCTCTTATTATTAGCTAACGGCACGATCAGGAATCACTACAGAGGTTTTAACATAAAAATTGTACGGAAACAACGACAACCAAGAATTTCACTGAAACGGTCCATATCAAATTGTTCCAATCTAATTGCAAACGATCGAACTGATTAAACAAGTTCCTTTTGATTCGCGAGCAACTGGCACCTGGATACATTTTCTATCGACCGCCGTTCTCCACTCATTCCTTTGATTCCCCGCTAAGCATCTCCATCCGATCAAATCGAACCAAGTGCCCAGCTTCAAGTACAGTTCGGAATCATCTCCCTCACAACAACTTCTGTTTCACTTTCTTTGCGATTCTCGTTCCTTTCACGATCTTTATCTACGCTCGAGGAACGTTCTGCTACATGTCTCCCAGAACATAGCAGCATGTTGTTCATTTTAGCAAAAGTAGTGGAATAAAGCAATTGGAAGTTGTATGTTTTTGTTAAGTCGTCACTGCATGGATGGCAGATATACTGTGGGAGATGGCCACTCATCGCTATCTGCGACAATGCTATTGATCGAAGCATGATGAGCATTTCTTCTTTTCCTTGTTCGAAAATCCCTTGCAAATTTTCTGACGATTTGCAGATGCAGCAGCATTTTGTGTGAATCATCTTTTGATTTGACCGCCGATTTCTTCGATAACAAGTACGCGACGATGACAGAAATCAGAGCAAGAAGGCTTTCTTTGAAGGACGCTTGGTTACGATTGAAAATTTGAAACATATTAAATTCAAACATGATCGACTGTTGAAGACAGCGCTCTAGTATGGTTGTAGGTGAAATACGAGAAACATCTGAAAATATCATGTCTGATGTGGGAATGCTAATGGCTCAGATGAGTATTATTTAATTACTCAATGGCTAATGCTATATTTTTGTTTACATCTCGTCAGAGGGATTCATGGCGTCAGTGGTTATATACATATATTCCATAATACTATATACTAATCAAATTATTTGAATGAAAATTTCCGAATATTTCGATAAATTATTAAATTTTGTCTTGACGCCCACAAATAACAATAGCATACTTCCTTGTCCATTCTCGTGCCAATTCGTTATATCTTTCCCGATCGGTTTTATATATTTTTGCCATCTCTGGTACGAGGGGATCATCTGTGGGCAGCATAGTGATGCCGTGATTTTTCAACATTTTTTTTTTTTTTGAAGTTTCTCGAGCAGTTCCTATGCACAACCTGCTCGATTGCTACAAAGCAATCGAGCTAACTTGAATTTTCTTTGGTTCTGTTTAACTTACCTAGTTTTGTGTAATTGCATGTCTATATTATAATTGGAATTTTTCTTCTGTATATATAGATATATCAATAAATAAATGAATAATTGCAACTATCTCATTGCTGCCTTTGCGCCTACGTAGGTAATATTGCATTTGTACACTCTCTAGCGAGGAAGGTTATGGGTACCACCCAAAGACATATAAACAAATGGACGAGCAACGAGAATCTGTATACTCGTCCATGTGAGAAGCAAATTTGCTACATAAATAAGTTATAAATAACTTACGCTTTTGAAACTATATAATTCCCTCTGCTTCTCCTTCCCGTTTTTTTCCAGACAGGTTTTTCTTTTCTCTCTTCAGAAGAATCGCTTCCCCCACTGACACCCGCGCACACCAACGAAATTTCATTTCACGTGCACACGATCGCGCCTTCGTTATCATTCGGAAAACAGTTTGAGTACAAACAACAAACGACTCTCACGGAAAACTCGAACGTCAAAGCAAAAGAAAATCGAAAAGAGCGGGCCACGCGGGAAAACTCATGTGTCAAAGCGGATGGAAATTTCGTAAATTTTTAATTAAAACAGTGAATTAAAGTTCCGATTACGTACGCACGATCTTTAAAATGAAAAACTTTTTAAATGTGAACGCATTTCGCCGTGAATAGAGTGCTAAAACAAAGGCATATCACTTCAAACCTAAACTTCACACAACTTTAGCGAAGGTTGCCAATTGCTTCGGCTCTCACGACCAGTTGCGGATCTAGTACTCTCAATATCTATGGTACCACCCCTACTATCACTGACGGCACTAACGCCAACCCAGAGATTGCTCGATATGCACGTGTAATGCGTAGCCCTCCTTGCTGAGAGGCTCCCCTCCATATTGCCGGTCCGGAAATCCAAATGCCATTATCCTCACATACCAAGCTTATGTGGCACATGTTCGGCAGTGCACCCAGCGACTAGCACCTCAACTTCATCCGCAAAGTCCATCAAGCGTGACTAATCTGGCAGCTCTAGCCACAGGAGTCTATCATACGAGATGCTCCACATATCAGGGCCAATGAGAGAGTCCTGAGCAACACCTAAATTGATTTTCATCCTCCGCCAACCTTACTTTGCGTCATAGGGTAAGCTACAGTCCTTCAGATAGTCAGTCCCTCAAAATCTGCATCAGAAACGGCTTATATTCGAAGCATTCATAAGCCAAATAAATTCTTTAAACAGTGTTTAGCTTTCAAAGTGATAAGTAATTAAATTATTATTTACTAATTGAAGCTAACGGTGCCTACGAAAAATTTGCCTTTCCATCTGGTGCTGCCAATGCAAATTTTTGTATGTAACGAATTTCGTATCTCTCATCACCATTACATTTCCGCATCAGTTGACTGGTTAATACTCTAAGTTTCACCTTGTAAAGTAGGTTACTCTGATGTAGTGAAATATATTTCATAAACTCATATCAGCGCTATTTCACACTCTGTATCCTCCGACATCCAATACATTTTTCAACCAAATAATGCATCCTGTCACCCAGAAACAGGAAACATCACATTGCACTGTGCAAATTCCACTATTGTAGCGACAATTGCTTCCGCTCTATTCTACTGCAGAGAGAGAGGGAGAGAGCGGGAAAGAAAACCTGGCAATGAAATGTCCTTGTTCTTGAGCAGACAGTTACCATGTAACATTTCATCCTCTTCCGCGAAAATGTGAAATGATTCAATCAACTCACGTATGAAGTACGTCTAGTCTATGTCATCATAAATTGTTGTACATGCATTGCAAACAGCCCCTATCTCACATCATGTCGCGGTTCGAGTGGCCAACGTGATCCTTGTTCCTGTGTAGATACAGGAGCAAAATAATGGCTGCATCTTCATACCTTTTGAAACATGTATCGTTGGATACGTGATTTTTCAACCAGGTATTTTTTTTTTCATCGGTGAAAGGATTTTGAAAATGTTTTATTGTATAACGACCTATTCGTTGAACGTTTTACGTACGTATTCTAGTTGGAATCAAGGATTTAGATCATGTAGGACTTTTTTGAGTGAAGGTTTTTCAAAATAAAGGTTCGTTGAGCGGTGAATTGATAGGCTACGTGATGTTTTTCTGTTTGAGCCGATGAATGATAGTGGAGAATGACAAAATTGATTGGAACGTGACAGTAGTTTGATGAAAAATAATATTTTGCTGAACCCTTTATGAAAAAGCCATAGCCATAAATGAAATACCAAAATTTCCGCACCTGTAATCTTGAATCATAATCATGCATCCGCTCTGTTAACTTCCCAGAAAACAAGATTTCTGCTTGTAGGAACGTCCTTCTTTTCCCCAAGGATAAAGAACTTAAAAGCTAAATTGAAAGCCACGATTCTCGCACTGATTTACTAACCCAAAATAAATAAACCAACAGCTAAGCATTCAAAAGCACTCACGTACAATTATGCCCTTATTTCAAACCATCTTTTATACTTGTCAAGGACGCTTTATGTTCGGACTGGACCTACTTTAGCGCAAGCCTTTTTCATGTATAAATTCCCGGTAATCAGCAGGATTTAGAGAGTTGGCAGTGCAAAGTAAATTAGCAGAATATTTCGTTTGTGGAATTTCCCATCTCATATTTTATCAAGGATCAACTGGACCTATCTGCAAACGTAAGCATTCAGGCAGAAAGAACCGTTATTTTTGTTGCTGATGATGAACGTGAAACCGTGTTTTATAATTGAAATCCACCGGATAATGATGGTGTTTGTGTCATGAGTTAACTTCACACATGTATGTTCTTGGTGTTAACAGATGTAAACTTTACAGGAGAAAATGGCAGATTTAAAAGGTTTTTAATTGAAATTTGAAATGAATGTGACGCGGTTGAAAAAAAGATACTTTTGAAATAAATTAGATTCAGCAGACTTCAAGGACATGTTTTTTGTTAAGATATGGAAGTTCATTTACTTAGAATTTTAGCTAATCTCGATAAACACCAAAGTTAAAAGAGTTCAGCATGTCGTTAAGGACCAGATTGAGACTGCTCCCTTTGGAAGTTTAACGTTGCAAACCTGATTTATCAGCTATTTGTTTCACATATTGTAGTGAAATGGTTTAGATAAACTGTCGGTAAAGGACTGCAGCGATGGGATCCGCAGAGATTGGCATTGGCTGAGGGCGCTTGAATTCGCTGGCAGGCTAGGATTGCGGTGTCGTGGGGCGGGCTCCTGTTATGATTTTAATTTTAAAATACTCGTACCCGTTTTGAACGTCGTGATTTCCTGAAGGAAATCTGAACCGACCTCTCATCAATTCTAGACGTGAAGTCTTGGAACGTGACAACGGACTGTACCCCTCAGGTCAACAAGTCCGGACACTCTTAGTCTACTCCGAGGTGGCTGCTGGCTAGGTCAGAGAGGAGTTCTGTCACGGGTCTTGCGCGAGCAGACTAAGTGCGAAATACAAAAAATTCGGCCACCGGTTCACATGCCCGATTTGCTAACGCGTCAAAAATACCACCATACGGAAACGAAACCTATCTTCACTTTATTCCGTATTTAACTTCCATTCAGTCAGACAACAACAGAAACTGGATCTAATTCCGCGCCCCCAAAATAAATTTTTCTTTTTCCCGACGCGGTACCGAAAAATATCCCACTTAAATGCGAACTTCGAAACAATCTACTTTAAGAAAGACCTCAAAGCAACTTATGCTACCGCGTACCAAATGCGACGCGAAACCGGCCAACCGCGGATTATAAGAACCCAACCCTCGTAGCGGCATACTCACCGTTCGCTGACACTCCTGCTGGAACAGAAGTGTTTAGCTTGAAGGAAAAGACATTATTATCCTAACCATTCATTTTATTCATTTAGATGCCAGAGGAAAATTTTTTAGAAATATTGCTAAATGTCTAAAGAAATGCACTCAATTTTAATTACAAAATTCTTTTTTGTCCTATTTAATTGGAAATTTCATATTCATTCTATGTCAACAAGTCAAAATCCTGATTGAAGATATTGCAATATCTTTTGCTAAATCTTTTGTGCTAGATCATATTTAAGTTTTTAATTTTATTGAATATTAATTTACTTTATTTATAAATGTTAAATTAAATTATGTATACAAGCTACAAGACTAGTTAATATTATATAATTAATATTCTTTGCGCTTTTTTTTTTTTTTCATATTATTAAATATAAATCGACAGTTAAGCGGTCAAAGAATTTTTTTATGTCTCCAATCTGACTCTGACTAAGGATCTTTTCTTCAATTTTAAAATTCTTTAGAGATTTCCACTTTATAATCTAATCTAATATTCTTTTTTGTTTCTGCAGATTGTCTTACTTTCATTCTCGTTTATTATGAATCTGGAATGCCTGTTTTTTGTCTTATTATTCTGTTTCATTTATAAAGATTGATCTGTTTTAATCAAGAAAAAAGTACGGAGAATATCTAATATTCTCTGTTTAACGCTTTCGCATGTTTTTCTCAGAATAAAAAAAAACGACCTAGTAAAAACTTAATAGGAAACTATTTGTCTACACAGAAAGTACTAAGTGTAAAATGTATATGATGACAGATGACGTTTTAAAACTCTTTTTCGGGCGTCGCGAATTTTTCTAAATGATATGTAACCTCATCTTGTATGGAATAGTCCACAAACGGTAGATAAGTTATAACTCGATTCGCAATCGCCGTAAGCCTAGAGTCTCGAGCACCTATAATTCGTAATGTCGAAATGAGAAACAACCGCGCAATTGCTCAAATAAGTTTTATCGATAGGCAAATCAGAAAGGGGTTAATAAACTCGTCTCGAAATATAACATTGAACAATAAGTCATGCGTGACGAAGGTCAACTTGAAATAAAAAAGCCGAGTTGTCTGCTAGGAGCTAAGATTAATAAGAACTGGATGGGCTAAGCTCATGTAAAATGCATGAAAGAGCATGCGACCGGTTTCTGTTCTCTTCCAAGTGAACAGTCTGTCATTTCCTCCCCGTCTGCCTCTTGCTGGTCACTTTCTTGTTCCAAAAGCTAACTAGGTGTGAACTGACTGTCAAGTTGACTGATGCAAATTGGACGCCAAATTGGCCAATTTGCAAGTTTCGTCGCGAATTTTATCCGATATTAAAACTATGGAAAGTGTTCGCGATCTAAATTCGTACCAAGTGTTTAAACATTCGATTGGAGTTTGTGATTCAAGTTACTTTAACGTGTGACACTGTGTAATTAAGTCCGAATTTCAAAATGAAATGTGTAGTGCCTTCGTGAAAAAATCATAGTGGAAAAGGTTCTGTAGGTGTTTCCTTTCACAAGTGAGTAGTTATCATATTAATGTTTTGCATGTTTTTCATACAATGCTGAAGGTTTTTCAAATAGAAAGCAAATTTTTGGTATTGTATGAAAATTTGTTTACATTGAGCAGCAGCCATGTTTGCTTGTGCAATTTGGCTCTCTCTAAGGTTGTAAACAAGAGCGTAGCAGTGGGAAAAGTGGTCGCAGGGGTTGTTGCAACCATATTGTCACGTGGTTGTCCACTCCAGTATTATTTAATTACTCAATGGCTAGGAGAGACTTTACAACCCACGGCGATGCTTGGTTGTGCCAGAGTTCAGTAAAGGGTTCCGCATAAATGTTCGGAAAACAGAAAAAGGGCATTAGAATTCCATTTAAAATAGAGTTTTGTGAGTTTGTGTTTCTTTGTTTAAATACCAACAATGTCCAATGCTGTTCAAGACTTTGATGTTTGATCGGCTCTGCTGATATATTCGATACTGGCAATCACGTGGACTTGAGTTCGCCAGTAACAGAGATAGCTGTTGAATTTGTATAAGCTGTGCCTGTCACTAACGCTGCCGCACTCTCTGGACTAAACAGTATGCATGTAACACTAGTCACAATTATTACACATAAAAGCAGCAGTAGGTTTTACGTCCGCATCATTTACAATAGGCAGAATACCGCAGCCTCATTGATAGTCCAACAGCAAGCAATTTCGTAATGCAGTTGATCCTGAACTGACTGTTAGCGAGTTTATATAGCCCTGCTGCAAATACCCGCTGCAAAATTATAGACTTCAATATTTCGACAGAGGCAATCGCGGGGGCGAGAGTTCGCCAGTAGCAGAGATAGCTGTTTCTTCGTAATACCTGTGCCTGTCGCTGATGCTGCCGCACTCGCTGGTGTTTGTGCTGACAGTTCTGGCTCTCGTTAACTTCAACGAGACTGTTCTTGAATGTTATACCCACTATTGTGGCTGCTGCACATCGGCCTATTACCGATTCCCTAGCTGCCCCACCGCTATATTGGGGCTACTCCAGCGGAGGCTCCACCGACCAAAACTAACTCACCCAAAAGACGGGCGTAGGTGACACTGGTTTGATTCTTCGCGCCTCTCAAGGGGTCGTTCGAACGAGAAGACGACCATCCGAAGCAAAATTACAAATATGCAAGTTTTGGGGCTCGCCGCCACTTAGCCGCGAGAACTACCTAAAAAGAAAATCTTCCCCGCAGAACGAGTTAAGGTGTTCCACCATCACACAAAATTCGTATTTTCCCACAACAGGGCAACCGAAGTTACCCAGAACGCCACTAAGTTTCACTGCACCCACAAACACTACCACTTCAATTAAACTCTCTAAGTCTTCCTGCCTGGTCAACGTCCCGGGAAAAGAATTCCCGAGCCACACTTTTTACAGATGGAAAGGAAAGTTTATCTGTCGAATTGTAGCGAGGAAATACGTTACTTAATACGTTACTTTATTAAAAAAGAATTCGGCCAAAATGTGATAAAATGAAAGCCACTTACATTTATTCCCTATTCTAGTAAGGGGTCCCTTTCTTCCGTTTATGTGATTTTTGCCACAGTTGTCTCGTCTCAGTTTAATATTCCGCAATCGAAGATTTGCTTCCAATTGAATGTTCCGGAATACAGTGTGCGGCTCCAATTCCTCGTCAGAAAAAGCGGTCGCTGAGCAATGTTCAATTATATCTTATTCGATTATATCTTCCCGGTTGCTCGAAAAGAAACTCCCAAAGGAACAAAAGAGAAAGCGCGACGATTTCTTCCCGGGCCTACATAACCTCCGGGTTAGCGTTTTTTTCCTCCCATCCACCGGGAAAATCATGTTATGGAGTGCTTTTTTTTCCGTTGGTTTGGGTAATTCCCCTTGCTTGAGCTCACTCATATCATATCATAAGTTCCACTCGGTGGCGATCCTAGTGTGAATTAAGTGTATAGTATTACGCGATGAATGCGCTGAATGCGTTTGGCTGACAGTTCGAACTGATATTTTTGGACTCATTCATAACCTCTGGTTTGGCTGAAATTCCTACAATGACTTCATTCTGGCTTCATGTTATGAGCTCAACAAACGGGATTCGCTTGAGTCCTTTGCATACTTAGAACCGTTTTTTTTTTATTTGGATCTGTTTGCAATATCTCCAGATTTTGACATCTTGTGTGATATTTTTAGCTTCCGGTTTAATGTTGCTACTATATAGTCGCACCGCAATGAATTCCTCTTCAACCTTACCACCTGGATCAGGTGCTACTCATTTTCATCTCACGAATACTATCCGTGCATTCCCACAGGGGGAATGCCAGTCGACAAGAGCACCCTTGGAGGCTAGCATTTTTTGGGGAGTTCCGCCCCCACGTACCCGAGAAAATTCCCGCAGGGGGAATGCCGGTCAACAAGAGCACTCTTGGAGGCTAGCATTCTTTGGGGAGCGCCGCCCCACGGACCCAAGGATATGGGGGGCGCCGTGAGGTTCCCTTTTGGGATGACAGGTAACGACTCTGATTGGATCTCGGCTACGCTTTGGACAACGAACTGGAAATGACGCTTTGGGCAGGCGGATGTGATGGTTTGGACCTAGTTGCTTTGCACAGGCGCCGAGGTGAAACTCGTGTGTGAACGGCTCCAATTCAACTATCATACCGTCTCCGTGCCGGTAAAACCTTGGCAGGCCTCGGAGCACGTTCGAAGTTCGCACCATTGGGTTGGTGGTGTAGGTTCGGTTGAGACGAACTCCCGATTAGCGCTTGTCTGGCTCTGAGCACTTGTCCCCATAAGGGCTTGTGCCAACCCTCGCATGGCCTCCCTGCTCTGCAAAGATAACCATGGGACCAATAAGGCGACTACACACACGAACGGAGATAGCGGCTCCGAAGGGGGGACCCAACAAAACTGGAGCACACAAAATCAAAAGACCACAAATACCCAGAAAAAGAAACGAAGAATAATAACGACGACGCAACCAGCGGTTGCAGCCACGATGTCAACAGTACATCGCGAGCGATACTAACAACGACAAAAACGAAGACTAACACAACGACAGTGAAGACGGACGAAAAACGGAGAATACAGACTGAGATTCCTGTGGCGTTCGGGCGCAGCAAAAAAATGATGCGAACGCCCGAGCGTCCTATTTAGAAGAAACGGGAAACTCTGCAGAACACTTCAGGTGTTCGAGCTGTGGGAGATAACATAAAGAACACCGAAAATCCGATTGTCACTGCTGCGATCGTTACCGTAGCGACCGATGCAAGGGTCGCAAATCCCGACATTGCAACGAAAAATCCAGAAGCCAACGAGGAGATTACGGCACTAAAAGCAAAGAGTGACCAGACACCGCGTGAATGCACCGGAGAAGCTGGTTAAGGGCCGAAGACGAAGAGAAGGCTAAAGAGGCGCTTTGGGCGAAATCTAAAGGCGACACGCAGATAGCTCCACCATTAAACGTCAATAAAAGAATGGCGTCTAGCCCAATCGAAGGAGATCGAGATAAAAGAAGGAAGGAAGAGGCACTTGAAGGGCGTGGAGCACTAGATCAGGGGTTCCAGATAGTGCTTACAAAAGGAGCGAAGAAAGCTGCAAAGAAACTCCTTCAAAAAAAGCCAGAAAGTAAAGTTCGTACGAACGCCCAATTACAAAAAGGACCTGATGCAAAGCAGGAGAGGCAGAAGCCCCGACGAAGACCCCGGCAGCAGGCACTGCTTGTAAAGCCCCAAGATGGCCGATCCTACGCGGAAGTACTGCGGGACATCAGGGGAAACGTAAGGCCCGAAGACACCAATACTACCATTAAAGTAGTACGACCAACGCGGTCGGGCCACATACTGGTCGAATTCGGAGCAGAGGCCAGCAATAAAGATGCATTCTGTGACGCAGTAAAGAAAGTCCTCGGCAAAAGCGCAACTATAGCCCCGCTTGAGCCGATGGCAACGATCGAAATACGAGACATAGACTGCGTGACGGATCTGGCCGAGGTGGAAGAGGCCATAAAAAAGGAGTTCCTTAGCGTGGGAAGGATCAAAGCAAGACTGACACCAGAAAACAACAGGGGACAACGCATGGCCATAGTTGACTTGACCAAAAAGGATGCCGAACAATTCCTGAACAAGGGCAAAGTACGAATTGGGTGGGTTGTCTGTAGGATACGGCGAAGAGCAACGCCTCTTCAATGTTTCAAATGCCTTGGTTATGGTCACACCACACAAGTATGCAAAGGACCCGATAGGAGTTCCCTATGTTACAAATGCGGTGAAACGGGTCATAAAAGAAAAGAGTGTACGAAGGAGGCACAATGTATCCTTTGCAAGGATGCTGATCCAAAACTTGATTTTGGACACGTCTTGGGATCAGGAAAATGCCGGGTGTTCCAGGAAGCCCTAGCCAAGGCAAAATCAGAGCTTCGATGACCCGCATCCTGCAGCTAAACCTACACCGTAGTTCAACCGCCCAAAATCTGCTTAAGCAGTTTGCGAGGGACAGGAAAGCCGACTGAGTGAGCAACACCATAATAAAAGTCCTGCATTATGGTACTCTGATGAAACTGGTACTGCCGCTATCTGGGTTCGGAACAGTGACTTTCAAGCGGAGAGTTGTGGATGGTTTCGTGCGGGTTCGGTGCTCAGGGATCACCTTCTTTAGTGTGTACCTAACGCCTAGCGGGTCGATATCATCTTTCCAAGCCAAGCTTAATGCTCTGGAGGGCGCTGTCACGAACGCAGAGGGTAAAGTGCTCGTTGGGGGCACCTTCAATGCTAATGCAATGGAATGGGGCATGCCTCAGACGGATCCGCGGGGAAAACGAATCCTGGAAATGGCGGCCAGGACGGCCCTCGTCGTGCTAAACTCCGGAAATACGCTGACGTTCCGCCGTATTGGCTGTGAGGGAACCATACCGGACGTGACATTCGCCTCGGAGTCCTTAGTACGGAGGATACACAACTGGAAAGTATTAGAGAACTACTCAGCCAGTGATCACCAGTGCATTCTGCTTGAGATAAGTGATGCTTTCTCCCGACGTCCTTCCTCCCAGCCTTCTACAACTTGATGGAACATTGCATTTCCTCCCAGCCTTTCCTCCCAGCGTTGCATGTTATTTTGTGTGCGGCGCAATTCCGATTGCTTTGAGGGGTTATATGCTTTATGCTGCCGTAGATGTTGATTGAATGACGAAAGTTTCCGCTACCGTGTGAATTTGCGTTTCGTTTCGAGCTCGCGTTAGTTCTTGATGCTTTCGGTGCTTGTTACTGCTTGCGTTGTCCATAATGCGACGGGTAAATTGGGAGCGACCTGGCTACTTTAGTTCAATTACATAAAGTTACCAAGCAAAAATTATCATTAGTCATTTTATGAATGAAAATTTAAATTACTTGCTGTTGGTTACATTATTAGGTCATCAAAAAAATTAATAAAGTGTGGCTCGGTATTGCGTAGGTTAAACTCTTACGAAATCGCGTATGATAGTGTTCGGGGTGAGCAACACTATAGAATCTTAATGTTCACCCGTAACACGCCTTTGGTCCAATATTGTAACTTTATAAGATGGTCGAAGTCGTTCAAAATCGCGTGGCTCCAACCGAGAAAGCACCACTCGTGGCGATAACGGTTGATCAAAATGCTTTTCGGGCGGCAGCGGTCACTTGATCTTAAAACCGGTCCCTGGCCACCTTTATAACTATTGCGTTTGACCAAGCTCTTCACATTAAAACACCATAATTATTATTGCAAATGTTGACAAATATGGCTAAAAAGCAGCCTTTTCATCATAAGAATAATCCAAAAAAAAGCATGCATTCACCTCCGATCTATGTAGTGCTTTGAATCAAAAATAAATACCCTTAAGATCTATAGCCAACTTGAAGCAACGATAAGACTTACAAGTTGCACTCAAATTACACTATCTAAAACGATGTCTCAATACGGCTAATTAATTTAAGTGAATTTCATAAAACCGCGCCAGCACCTTTTGAAAATCCCGAAGATATTTTCCATGGTTGCCAAATTCCTTTTCTTGACAACTGTCAAACGCAGTTCAGTGTCAGCGAGTCGTTAAAGGGTCGCTGCCGAACCGTCGACATCAATAGCGACCTGCCGATCGTTGTCAGTGGCGTAGGGCTGATTTATTACATTCTTTTACCCAGCACAAGGACCCACTACAAAAAACGAATTTCGGGCTTCAAAAAAATATCGACCGAAGTCGAGAATGAGGTAACCTACTAAGGGTCACAAATTGCTAACACAGAGGATAAACCGGGCCTGGAGAAAACAGACAGACTTAATAGGACTTCGTCGTTACCGGCGATACTTATGGCCCCCAATTAAGACTAGGGCATCCAGGTGGAAGCGGTGCCCTCTTGCACCATCCCAACCGAATCAAGATCCAAATGTGTGGCCATATTTTCCATTTAAGTGAAAAACTCATACATTCAAAATTTGACTGAATTTACCTTTCAATGAAAAATATAAACGTGGCAAAATTATGTCATAGTATTATTTGAGGGAATCACATAACACTATGCCATAAATGGGAACGCGAGTGAAAGGCCACCTCACCCGAGCAAGAGCCCCTGTAATGATTCAGAAGGGGTGAGCTCGCCCGATGCCTAGCTCATTATAGTGAAGATGTCAGCCAACGTGGCGGGTCCCATACCCGGTCAGGTTTAACGAAAGGGAAAGACCGAATGTAAGACATTTCCTTTATTCAAATGCGTGAAATTTACAACAACAAAATTTTCGGTGATTCAAGAACTATTTCAATGGATTATCATATAGTATAGCATTTATAAATCATTACCATCTAAATACTTGTACGCTATCATACAAAAAAACTACTTAAACAATGTTATAATTAGTGCGAAAGGACTGTACAAAGCAAAAGGGCTGTTCCAAATTATTTTTTTGCACTGAGTATAATTCAACTTCTTTAATAATATATGATGTCGAGACAAGCTCTTTGGGTCAACTATGTCAACACGTGGTTGAGTTATAGCTACTTTTTGAATACCACACATATCAAAACCCTAAGCATCGGTCCACCAATTAATTCTTTTCCATCCTTATATTGACAATCTTCAGTAGCAGTTATGAACGAAGCCCCAATATCTGGAAACATCATCCCGTGTGCCTTTAGCCACTTATCTCTTGCTAACCCACCGTATCCAACATTGATTCGTAACATAAATAGTATCCCAATCATCCAGATATTGTATCAACTTCTCAATTCCCATCTGGCACTTCCACGCCCTCGGCTTTTCCTTTGAAAACAGGTATTATGTCTGTTGATTTATAATCTTTAACAATCTGCCATGCATAATCCACTATGCTTGAGTAATCTATAATATCATCTTACGATGTTCGTATTCACGGCACTTTTCGTGCCGGCCAAATTCTATTTTCTGCATTCGTTGGAAATGAGTTTCGACATGAGAATTTCACCATCGCAGTCGAGAGTAACATTCGACCGTCACAATGTTCTGACACATTTCACGTTGCCGAAAGCACGCCAGGGCCACACTCTCAAGGGAAATGCATTGCAGACCACTTTCAATAATGTTTTTCGATATATTTCCCGGGATCTTCCGAATATTTTTCGAATAGAACACTCAACCCGCCCGCGAGCTTAACCACAATAGCAATAGCAAATAACAGAATGCAAGTTGCAATAGTTCGCAATCAGACCAACTATGCCAGAAACTAATAAGTCTGCACAACTCAAATCGATTGATTTTGCTTTTCCTTGCGCCTGAAGCCAGGCAAGATTTGCAACAGCTGCAGAGAAGTTTCCTGTACGCTTGAACAACCGTTTATCGACTGCGAAATAAGCCCGAAGACAGCAAGTGGGACCACGCGATTTCAAAAATCAAATTTGGTATCCCAAACTAAGTTGGAGATAAGATTGTAAGAAGTGAATGCAGCCGCAATTTTATCTTATCTGCGGTTCATCTTGACCACGATACAGAACTCGTCAACATGACACATGTTTTCCACTCCTTCTCCCTCAAAATGCAAGATCTCGAACGATTTTTGCGATGGCTTGGATCAAAAACCCCACCATGAGCGACAAAATGCACACGCAACAACCGTCTCCACGAATGCTAACTTTTCCCTCCTCATCCACGTCAGACAGCAAAGATGAAAAACGCGTTCTTGCATTGCCGTGCGATTCTCCCGACGTGAGCAACGTGTGGCGATCAGAAACTGACTCCTCGATCCGCCTAAACAGATCTCCTCACCTCATTTCCAATCGTCACCTTGCGGGACTAGACGCACCAATAGTTGACAAGCCGTCCATCCACTTTAGGTTGCAATGCAGGAGTGCAATTCGTGAATAAACTGCGTTGTAAATTGGTTTCCGTGTCCAAATTTTAATTGCAGGTTTGGATTTTCTTTAAATTTAATAGAAGATAAAAATGTTACAAAATTTAAATGGCAATAAAAGATAAATATAACAAGTTGGGTAAACAGACCTACGCTCATGTCAGAAGGGTTTTGTATTCAATTTTCAAAATGCAGTCACCAGATTGAATAAAGTCAAGAAGCACGTCAATGACGATTTTATTGGAGAAAATATGAAATTCGAAGATCATACTATTATTAACAAAGTTGAACGAATTTAGACTTCTGAGGTTTTTGTTATTGTTATACTCATAAATATCTCCCTTGATAATTATTTCAGATGTCCATTCGATAGGGAGGAAACATATTTTTCATGTATTTCCCCCCTGTGCCCCCAATGAAGCAAAAACTGGCAGGTTAAGTACTGTTTTGAAAAGCTCCCATGAAAACTTTTATTTCATACTCATATCAGCTACGTTTGATGAATTTTTTTTTCAGGGGCCACTCTCCTGTACTATTATCATCGATTAATTTCCAATTTTTTCGAATCCTAGAGTTGTTACAAAGCCCTTTTGCTAGAAGCTCCCTCCCGCCTCCTTGACTTGTTTCACTTATGAGTATTAATTGTAGGCACTCATCTTCAGTCATACATTAAATTGAATCAAGTGTTCAAAGCATGCACCTTGAACGTTGAAGTTGGGAAAAAATAACTCAAAATTATCCAATCTTCGCATTTAAAACAGCCACTATTTTCTTTTACGATTACTGATACCACTAGCTGAACTGATTCTCAAAGGTATGCATGAAACCTATCATTCCTGAAATTTTCATGCAAATCCTAGCAAAATTGTAGTGTCTGAGTCGGTAAAAAGCGCATGTTGTTCCATAGCCATATGTTGCCATAGTAATACATGCAGCGCATATTGTTCCATAGTAATACAGGAAAATTCAAACCGTTATATCTTCGCTAAATATAATTCAATCTCTATGAAACTTTCAGGATAGATGAATCTTATAAAACGACATCTGCGTACTGAATTTCATTGAATTTAAGGGTACCGTTAGGATTTTATTCAAGAAAACATAAAATCTATAAATCATACTATTACTAACAAAGTTGAGTGAATTGCGACTTCTCACGTATTTGTTGTTGTTGTACTCATCAAGGCCTACATTCTTGATTTTTTTCAGATTTTTCGGATGGAAGGTGTCCAATCGCGAGGGGGGGGGGACACAAATTTTTCGTGTATTTCCCCTCCCTGTGCGCCCCTTGAAGCAAACTTTGCCAAATTAAGACCTGTTTTGAAAAGTTCTCATCAAGACCTTTCATTTGATACCCATATCGGCTACCTCCAATGAAATTTTTTTTTCGGGGGGTCACTCCCCTACATGGGGAGACCCCCCTTAAATAGCTTATAAAACTTTTTTGCAATTGAACTTTGAAGAGGTCACCACTTTACACCTACATACAAAATTTGATGCTTCTAGCTTAAGTGGTTTCCGAGAAAAACTGCTGTGACACACGGACGGAAGGACGGACGGACAGACAGACAGACGGACAGACGGACAGACAGGACGCGATTTTAGAAGGGTTTTGTAAAATTATTTTACAAAACCCTAAAAAGGACATAATTATAAGGAAAAATTTGAATTTAACATAGAGAGGAAAAAGATAATATAAAATTTAAATTTATAATAAAAAAATATTTTATAACTTATAAAACTATAAATTGGAATAATTAAATTTTTCAAATCTGCAAATAAAATTCGGATCAGTGTTATGCCGGTTTTCAAGCAGTTTGCTTACGCGACTGCTCGATTACTACAATACAAGGAGCGTTCCAAAATAAACGAGACTCAGCTAAAATAGAAACGACAGGAGCTTTGTTCTGATAAATTCGAGTTGATTTCTTAAAAATGGTTTCCTTCGGCCTCGAAACACTGTTTTGCGCGATCCAAATTTTTCGAAAGAGTGTTTCAGGTCATTAACCGGAATGTCCTTCACGATGTCGGTACAAGCCTTTTGGATGCCCTATACGGACGCAAAGCGTTTTCTTTTCATGGCCAAATGCAATTTTTCGAAAAGGTAAAAGTCACGGGGAGCCATATCAGGCGAATACGGTGAGTGATTGATGTTTAAAATGCGATTTCTAGTCAAAAAATCGTCACAAGAGTGGATCGATTCTGAGCAATTTTTGGTCATCAGTTAACTTGTGACGAACGAAACGTGCACAGAACTTTCGCAAGCCCGAATGACCGGTTAAACTGCGATAAATCGATGTTTTGGAGATATTCGATTCCGATTCCATGAATTTCAATGATGATGTCGGCTCATTTTTGATAAAATCACGCACAATTTTGATGAAGTTTCCAGTGATCACTGATTTTGGGCGGCCCGTATGTTCATCGTCATTTATGTGTAAACCACTGAAGAACTCTGTCACGAGATAGACAATCATCGCCATAAACTTTTTTCATCAATTCAAATGTTTCGGTAAACGTTTTACCGATTAAAACAAAATTTGATATTAGCTCTTTGTTCGAAACTTATTTTCAAACCGATGACACAAACATACTGTCACTTTAGACGCAATAACTTCGCTTCCACTGAACCGAACGTCACCAAACTTTCACTGGAAGCCAGGGAAGGATGTAACTTTCCAACGCATTATCTCATTCACAAATGACGCCACCAAAAATTTTCATGACGAAAGTCTCGTTTGTTTTGGAACGTACCTTGTTTATAGGTTGTATTATATAAATCTAGGGCTTGGAGAATTTTTGAAAACATTAAAGAACGCTAGGAGCGTAAATTTGCATTTGAACTTGGCTCCAATTTTACCACGAGACCTTATTCAAAATCAAAATTGATGCTGTCTACAATCAATGATGATGAAGGTACTGCATGTTTGAATATCAATGCCGGTACTCATCAGGAACACTCGCAATGCTTATTGAACATCCAGACTCAGTGATATTGTGGGTAGAACATCAGAAGGATGGGCGTCGAAAGGTTCTTTGAGGCGCTCACAGCAGGTGCTCCGCTGTAGATAGATTTGCAGGGGATGGAAGAACTAGCAGCTCAAGATGTGTCAACTATAAGCATCATTACGACTGCTTGCAACGCTTTGACGGCCCGTCGTAAACCCCGGCACGGAAAGCCCCCAGTGTGCTGATGGTCAACTGAAACCACTGAAAAGGAAAGGGAGTCTCACACGCTTCGGCATGAGGCTCAAGCGACTCGGAACCGTGACGCGGCATGCAACCGGGTAGCGCATATAAGTTGGCCAGGAAATACATTCGCGAATTGATTAACAGCCGTGGACTTTGGCGAAAAGCTGATTATCTGGAAGTTTGGTGCCCTGCGGACGCCTAGCATAAATGATGTGGGAAAATGGGACAAGATAGAACGGGCATTTTACCTCGCCCATCCCGTCTGTATTGTGAATGGTGAAACAGCAATCGAATGTCTACTCTTCAGAAAGCCGGAACTGAAAGAGGCAGTACATTCATTGAAAGCGAGGAAGGCTCCAAGTCCAGATGTTGTTCTAGCTGAGGTGTTGTGACTTGTCTATCACTTGCTGCTCAGCACATTCAACACTTACCTACGGGATGGAGTTTGGTAGGTGGCGAAGCTCGTGCTGATCAGCAAGGCGAAGACAAATTCCCGATCGCCGCCTGCATACCGCCCGTTATGCATGCTAAAAATGGTTGGAAAAGTGCTAGAGCAACTCATCAAGGGAAGACTCACTGACGCGATTCGTGCTGCTGGGGACCTATCTCCTCGGCAGAACGGCTTTGGAGCAGAACATTCCACCATTCATGTGATTGCAGAGGTGGTGAGTGTGGTCCAAAAGGCAGAGACGTACAGCTGCACCAAGCGACAGATCATCCTGTTGGTTACACTCGACGTTAGGAACGCCTTCACCTCTGCTATATGGGTGGATATTCTGAATACGCTAGAAAACACTTTTCAAGTTCCAAAATATCTGATGCAGCTTCTGGGGACAACCTGAAGGCTGAAGCCCACTTTACCACACGACACAGTACCAACGAAGAATGGAAGTTACATCGGGTATTGCGCAGGGATCTATCCTTGGTCCAGACTTGTGGAACTTGTTTTAAGACGGGCTACTGAGACTAGAGATGTCAGATAAGATATGTGGATTATGTTGCGGCTCTGGTCGCTGCATGCATCGATGAACAAGCACAACTTAAGCTAAATATGCTAATGCCCATGGGTTCACCTTAGCACTGGAGAAAACCGAAGTGGTCATCTTGATAAAAAAAAAGAATCCCTAGAGTAAGGATGATCAGCATTAGAGACATACTAATCGAATCGAAGCCAGAGGTGAAGTACTTGGTGCTATTGATCGACTTGAAAATGAGTTTCTCAGAGCAAATCAGGGCAGCGGCTGAGGAGGCTGCTCCAGGCGTATCGGCTCTGAGCGGACTTGTGGCCAAAGTAGGGGGACCGAACCCTCTTGATGTGTGCTGTATGGTCAGTGCTACTGTACGAAGCAGAAATGCGGGGCAAAGCTCTGAGGAAGAAGGTATACCGATAACGCTTGGCACAGGTACAGGAAGAAGAGAACTGAATATTGCATCTTCGTATCCGACAGGCTCTGATTTGGCGGTGAGAGTTATTGTAGGCGTGATGCCTGTTACCCTCCTTGCTAGAGAGTACCACCCTATTTACTTGCGTCGAAGCGAGAATGGAAGGGAGGTAATTACCCACGAAGAGTAGCAGCGATTACTTAACGATTGGCAGCAGTCTTGGGTGAATTAGACGAAGCGAATGTGGACTGCAGGCCTCATAACGGGTGTGAGACCGTAGCTGAATCGAATATATATTTTTATAAACAATGACAAATTTGAAAAGGAAACAAGAAATATTAAACACTAGAATGTATGAATACTACTTTTTTGAATTGCAAATAATAGAAATGGTCAGAAGGCTTCTGCTCTTGAGTCAATTGAACCCTGTAAGCGTGTAAATTCAAATCTTTATTCAAACTTTGCATTAGTGATGTTCGTGAGATGTTCCATTGTTGGGCACGTCAACGAGTCGAGGTTGACGGCTCTTCTGCCACACTATCGCGAACAACAGCAATGTTCTCCACAGAACGAACTGGGCGAGCATGGACAGGTGATTTCTCATTTCTTACAGACCCGGTTTTCTGTAATTTTCGCACAATCCTCTTGATTGTGGACACATTTGGTCGATTATGCTGAGCAAAATAATCACGAAGTGTACGAAATGCATTTCTATTCGAACGCCTATTTTCCTAAAAGGCTTCAACAACCTTAACGCGCTGCTCAATTGTGTACCTCTCCATGGTTGAATTTGTCAAACACTGAAACAAAGAAATGTCAAATTAAGTTGGGCGAGAAACTTGACGTTAAGGTGTGACTCACAATAAACCGTGCATTATAGTTGGACCACCCTTTATATCGAGTTTCGTTGATACGATTTTATTGGGGAGAATGTGAAATTCGAAGATCATACTATTATTAACAACGTTGAGAGTTGTTTTTGTGCTCATAAATACCTACCTACATAATTTTTTCAGATTTTCCAGATCACAGGTGTCCATTCGCGCGCGAGTGGGGGGAGGAGTTACACCCATTTTTCGTTAATATCCCCTCCCTTTGTGCTCCTCGAAGCAAAAAATGTTAGTATTGAACTTGTTTTAAAAAGCTCTCATCAAGGACCTTTCATTTGATTTCCGTATCGGCCACCTTGGATGCAATTTTTTTTCGGGGGCCACTTCCCTATATGGGGAGAGCCCTCTTAAATACCTTGTAAATTTTTTTTTGTAGTGGAACTTTAAAAGGAGTACCACCTTACACCTAGTACAAAATTTGATGTTTCTAGCTTAAGTGGTTTCTAAGAAAAAAGGTGTGACACACGAACGGACCGACAGACGAACAGACTGGTCGTGATTTTAGTAGGATTCTGTAAAATTATTTAACAAACCCCTAAAAATCGATTGCGAAATGCCCTAAAAAGTGTCAAATGAATTTCATATTATCGGTGCCAAATCAATTTCCCCGTTGGGATATAATCATTTGCAGTGTGTTCAACAAAATCAATGAAGGGGGTAAAACTGATTTGGCACTGATTACATGAGATTTATTTGACCCTTTTTGGGGGCATTTCCAGGTCCTATTAACTTCTCTCTAAAAGTTTTTTCCATTCGAAATCTGAATTATTCAATCTAAAGGGTTTCCGTTGACATAACAATTTTATCTTTTAATAAACCACCTAAATATTTGAGATATTAAGTTCAAATTTATTGTGAGTATAGTGCAAATACTCAGTTATATGACCACAATGAGCCCGTTTATAGCGGTCGATTTCTTGGACCCAATTTTCCACCACCCTGGCACACATTTCGACCGAAACGTTGGAAATTTTGCATTGGATGTTGTCTTTGAGCTCGACTTAAGTTGCGGACTTGTTGACATATACCAGTGACTTGGTAAAGCTACACAAAAAGAAATCCAATGGCGTTAGATTGCATGAACGAGGTGACTATTTGGCCGGACCATTTCTCGAGATAATACGTTCGCCAAATTTGTCTTTCAATTAATCGATTGTGGGGCGTGTTGTGTAGCTAGCGTCTTGTCTTGTTGAAACCACAGATCGTTGATGTCTAGTTTATCTGATTTTGGCCACAAAAAGTCGTCCAACATAACACGATAGCGCTCTTCATTCACGGTAACATGACGGTCGTCTTAATCCACGAAAAAATACGGTCCAATCACACCTCCGGCACGAAAACCGCACCAAACAGTAATTTTTTGCGGATGCAACGATGTCTAAAGAATCACATGTGGGTTTTTTGCTGACCAATAACATATATTTTGCTTATTAACAAAGCCATTGAACCAGAAATGAGCTTCATCGCTGAAGATGATTTTTCGATGAAATTCTTAATTATCTTCAAGTTTTGCCAGAGCCCGATTGGAGAAGCCCCGTCGTTTCGAATGATCAAGTGGCTTTCGTTTTTGAGCCAATTTGACCTTGTAATCATGTAGGCCAAGATCTTTTCGCAAAATAAGCCGCAGTGTCTTTTGAGCGATGTCCAATTCTTGAGAACGACGTGGAACCGACTGATTTGGCTCACTTTGAATCGATGCACTGACGGCTGAGATATTTCCTTCGCTTCGAGCGGTACGGCATCGTTTTGGCACCGGAACGTTCAATAGTGAAAATTTGGACTCGAATTTATCTATTGTAGCACGCACAGCCTGTTGGGTAGGACGATTATTACGACCGAAAATTGGATTAAGTACTCTTAAAGTTGCGACCACCAACACAGAATTTCGGTAATAATTTTTAATAATTTTCAAACGTTGCTGGTTCATGAACTTTACCATGATGTAAATGTTGACTTAAACTAACGTTTTGACATTGACAGTTTATTTAAAAAAGTTTAACGATACATTCATATAAAAATACAAAATTGTTATGTCCCTAATGAAAAACCCTGAAGAAGTAACCATGATTTCCTTTTCCCTTATTAAAACCATCATTCTCTCATCCCATAATTTTAACCCACCCATTACTCGAACACAAAGAACCAATCATCTCAACGACATTGTTGCAAAAAAAAAATGCAATTTTCGTCGAAACAAAAGACGCTCATTCATTATTTTCGCATTATCATTTTAATCTTGAATTTAGTAGTAGCATTCGCACTGAATTAAAGGGAATCCTTTTTAATTTCACATTGCTCATTTTCGTGACTTTATGCTTGATTCCCGCCTCCTTCCCAACTCCAATCGTACAACATTCCCCGTACAATGAAAAGACACAGAGAGATGGAGAAAATAAAGGAAATGAATGGAAATTATCACGAAACCCAGTCAAACGTCCACACTATCACAAAATGGAAAAGTTTCATTAAATCCTGGAAAATCATCGCATCGGTAACAAAAGTACTTTGCATTTAATGTCATTTGTACGTACAATGGTTAAAAAGGGACTCATATAAGCACTCAATGCCTCGAAGGACAAACTTTTAAGTCGGGCATGGAAGTGAAGAAGGATCGTGGGGAAATTTAAGCAACGATCTATCTAACTTAAGTTTGTTTTTATTCTTTTTTTCTCTCATTTTGTTCAAATTAAATTTGTCAAGCTTCCGTTCTATTGTTTTCGCAATTGATACGGAAGCGAAATTTAACTTAATCCGAAAGTTGGCCAGTACTTGTATCAACGTAAGCTTTAAGTTTCCCTAGCGAAGATAAATGCTCGGGCGAAAATAGCTTGGTATATATATTTTTGGATTTTCCAATGTCTTAAGCATATCCTTTGTCATTTATTATTCGCCAGGACATTGGCATTGTATTCAATCGTTGTTGAAGAAATTTGTGATTTTTTCATTTCTCTTTAGGTTTTGGTTTCTGTAGGTTTGCTGTGATTACGTGAAAATCGCTTTTCCTCTTTCGCTGGAATTGAATTCAATTGAATTGAATTGGGCTTTCGGGGTTTTTCTTCTAATATCAAAATGTAGGGTGAAAAATCGACAGTTGGGGTTCGTGGAAAATTTTTTTTATTCAATCAAGCGTGAATTTTTCGCGGAAAATTTTTGTGTGGTGGAATTGATTTTTTGAAGAGGAGTTTCGTTGAGAAAATCAATTTATTAGGTAAATTCAATGAGAGTAAGACGTCCTTGAAATTAAAACATACATGTGTGGAAGTATTAGGAAAATGAATGGGCATTAAATGTAGGTGGATTTAAAAAGAACATGATTCATAAAAGTCCATGGAAAATATATAAGCTCAAACCTTCAACATTAGTAGCTTTTCAGTATTTCAACTTCATGTAATTGAATTGTAATGAAAATGGCATATTGGCTGCAGACTACCTTAGTAAGTTTGTGAGCTCTTTAAACTTTCTGCAACTTCAGAGATCATTAAAGTTTATAGGTCAGGACACTGACTTGACTTTGTAGAATATTGTCATATGCTCCGATAAGCTCGCAAGTTACTGTGGTCATGCCATGTTAACGTAATAAATAATTGCATCGTCAAAAAATAAAAAGTTACATGAAAAACAATGATTCATTATTGGAAGGATCAAGAACATACTTGAATGATCTGTACTTAAAAACGTATGGTATAGTGGTTAGATTGCTTGCTGCATCAGCCGAAGGTCCCTGGTTCAAATCCCGCTGGTGACAACGAGATTTTTTTTTATTTTTGAAGCCACATAAGTAACAATTATGTTCTGATTATGACATCATTGAAAATACCACTTAGACTTGATTTACAATAGAAAATTCCATGAGCTCAATTTTCAATGGCTCTATGCAATAAGTCTGGTATAGTGTCACCGATACAGCGTTCAATATTATGTTTCAATGCTTCAAGTATTCGTGGTTTGTCTGTATACACTAAAGATTTCAAGTATCTCCATAAAAACTAGCCTAACGATGTTAAATTACAACTTCTTGGATGCCAGTTGCATTCCTTGAAACTAAGAATTCACCAAACTTTTCTTGCAATAAGTTGATGGCAACAGAAGTAGTTTGAAAAGTTGCTCCATAAATGTAATCTAATCCAAGCGACAAAATTTTCTTAAAACTTGCTCTATATCTTTCATAATTCATTGACTTTCATCGTTTGAAAAAAATTATGCCACCATACTGCAGAGAACGAGTAACAAAGCAATCATACAGAAAAGCTAAAAGTCAAAATTTATCATTCGTCGATGCCAGTTGACTTTTGAATGTCTAATTAATAATTCTCAATTTAAATCATTTTAATTATAAGCTGATCCTATAAATTGGGAGCTCAATCGAGATATGTAAAGACAGTGAGTATAAACAAAGACGAATCGTGCTGAAGACGAGGAAAAGGCGGTGCGTCGGAGAGAAATAAAGGTGGCAAGATGGAACCGCGGGTGACTTTTTATGTGCAAAAACAGAAGACAACGTAGTGTTCGATTTAACGATGAGTGTTATAACGTGTGATGTGTATAACCTCACGCAGCGCAGCTAAACTGTAAATTGAAGGATAAAGAGCTCAGTTTGTCGGGATATAAAGCCAAGCTTATAGAAAGTCTCATAACTGCCAATCCATGTAGGGAATGGATAACCAAATTAGGCAATTCTAACGACGAAAAAGATAGTGAAACCGAAAAAATAAACGGGAGGACGGGGGTATAACGAGCCCGTTATCTCGCGATCTTGAAAGCGAGTTTTACATGTGCGAGAAAGAGTTGGCCAAGAGGAAACTCGCTGTAGCTCGTCGCAAAACCAAATTGTTACGCGGAGGGCAGAATCGAAACAACGAGGTGATTGTAAACGACTGTCACGGTCATGTTGCCGATAATATGGGAACCTCAACTAAACGACGACCAGTTTAAGCAGTATCTACGACGAAGAACATAAACATAACGATGCTGGCGAAGCTGCTCAGTGTCTTCTCCGGTCAAGCCGAGACATACAAAACATGGGAAAGACAGGTTATGTTTTTGAAAGATGCATATAAACTTGACGACTCGTCAACGAAAATTCTTTTCGGGACGCAGCCCAAGAGCAACACCATGGAATGGTTTCATTCCAGGCTCGAATACGTCTTCTGAGTGGATTGAGGAGAATATTCCATCATCGTCTGAATAAGATTGCAATTCGACGGGATTCTGGACATTCAGCTGCATGACGTTGCCCGTATACAAGGATTCAACTTAATTCAATCATTGCTGCTATTGTTCGAGGGGATATCGCTGCGTGACAAGAATCCCACGTCAAGTTCGAATACGAAACAAGACGAAAAGGGCGGTGGTAACCATAGGAATGACAAAGCGATGAACAGTAAGAGCGAGACAAGTGAAAAAGGTTAATTTAACGAAAGAGGCTATAATTGCGGCCAACGCGAACATATCAGTATCAAATATGCAGCGAGTACGGGCATATCGCACCGAAATTGGAGAATAGAAAGAAAATATGACAAAGAGTAGCTGCGCCGTAACCCAGGCGAAATTGAGCAAGTTCCATCCGCAAGTTTACATTGACAGTGCCCCGATCGAAGCCATACTCGATAACGACTTGACGATTATGCGAGCAGACTATTATGTGAAATAAGGCTCTGCAGGATTTGAGAAAAATACATTTCGAGGGATTAGAAAGGAGAACATTTCGTTGGGAGAATTTTGAGTGACGCTAATGGTCGATGGAAACTCCTACCCGATTTTAATGCGTGTCATTTCAGACGAATTACTAAGGTGTAAATTTTTGATTGGTCGCGATTTTTCGCATACGATAGATTTGACAATAAAAATTAATCACCAAAAGTTCTTCTGCGTACGGCGAAGATATTTCAAGTCAATGTAGTAGAATACTGCAATGCGAATACGACCGATTTATCGAATATTCTGGACGAAAAGTACAAAGAAGCTATTCAAGCCCTCATCGATGATTACAAGCCGATAAAGACTCGTGACGTGGGTATAAAAATGACACTTATGTTGAAAGATGAAGAACCTGTACCCAAAATATGCTCAGATAAACAATTGGATAGACAGCGGGATTATTCAACAGTCCATCTTGAATTATGCGAGCTGGGTTATCCTGGTAGCAAAAATAAAGATGGTTCAAAAAGACTCCGTGTTGACTATCGACTCCTGAATACAAATATTATCAAAGATAGGTGTCCGCTGCCGCTGATTAGTATTCAGCATTCTTGATTTGAAAAATGGGTTTTTCCACATGCCAGTCAACGAGTCGAGTCAAAGGTATACGGCTTTCACAGTAGCTGATGGTCATTTTGAATTTATGGGAGTACTATTCGGTCTATGTAACCCGCCAGATGTTTTTCGAAAATTCGTGAACCGCGCATTTCGAGAGCTTATTTGCGAAGGTATTATGTTGACGTACATGAACGACTTATTTGTGCGGTCAGAAAATTATGAGAGCGGACTAGAGAAAGTAAAGCATATATTGAGGACTGTGAACGAGACTAGCCTTATCCTGAACCGGAAAAAATATACATTCCTTCAGACGAAAATTGAATTTTAGGGTCACATAATTGAAAATGGACGTGTCCACGAGAGCGAAAGAAAAATCGAAGCTGTTGCGAAGTTTCCGAAGCCGAAAGATATTCGATAGATTCAGGTATTTCTCGAGTTAACCGGATACTTCCGAGAGTTCGTACCCAGATATTCTCTTATAGCTCGACCGCTGTCAAACTTGTTGAAGTCGAATGTAAAGTTAGAATATGGTGACGCCCAGAATGACGCTTTTATGCGTCTTAAGATTATTTTGACGAGTCAGCTAGTTTTAAATCTGTATTGCGTAGGCGCAGATACGGAACTGCACAGGTGCGTCGAAGGACGATTATGGGGTGATATTGCTTCAGAGGAACAGTGAAGACAAGGCATTGCATTCAGTATATTATGCTAGCGGTAAGACGACGCTGGCGGAAGAGAATTACCCGAGCTATAAGCTCGAGGTACTTACGATTGCAAAAGCGCTCAAAAAGTTCCTGATGAACTTACTCGCGATTCTGATCAAGACTATAACTAATTGCCGCACGTTTGCTCTTACTATGAATCAGCGAGACCTTTGCGTACGTGTTGCGAGATGGGCGCTTCAGTTGGAGGAATTCGCGTATAGCATAGAACATTGTCCAGCCAAACGCGTGTCACATGTTGACACGCTTAGCTGTAACCCAGTGCCGGCGTGCATGCTAATCGAGGAGGTCAACGAGGGATTGTTGCCGAGATTGAAAAAAACTCAGCAAGAAGGTGCAGGAATCCTAAGAATATTCGATCTGGCAGACAAGGACGAAGCTCGAGGTTACAGCGATCATGAAGGCGTGCTGTTCCAAGACGACGACGGGAATCTACGACTTGTAGTTCCAAAAGTGAGCAGCTGCAAATTGTCAAAATGACACGCGAGAGAGGTCACTTTTCAGTGAGCAAAACGGATACTTTCGGTAAGAAAAACTATTTGGTACCAAGTCTTCGTGCCAAGGTCGAGAAAATGATTCGCGCCTGCGTTAGTTGCATACTGGCAGAAAAGAAGCAAAGACGACAAGAGGAATTACTAAATCCTATCGACAAGGGTGAAGTCCTTTTGGATATTTTTCGCGTCGATCATTTGGGGACCACAAGGGAAAGTTACCGATATATCTTTGTCGGTATTGAAAGCTTTTCAAAATTTATATGGTTATACGCAACCAAATCGACAACGACAGCTGAGGTGTTGGCTCGGTTTACGAAGCAGTCCATGACGTTTGAAAATACAAGAAGAATTGTATCCGATCGTGGTATTGGCTTCATATCGAACAATTTCGAGGCCTACTGGAACAATGAAAAGATTCAACATGTGCTGATTACGACGGGAATCCCAAGTGCGAACCGTCAAGTGGAGCGGGTTAATCGTACGCTCATCCCGCTGCTTACGAAGATATCTTCGTCGAAGCTGGAAAATGGTACAAATATCTATTGAGCTTAACTCCCTTAAGAAGCATTGAAACGCTGTATTTTAGACGAATTAAATATTTGCGAGTTTGTCAAAAACGAATGGATCAACGCCTTTGACGAAAACCGCGATGAAATTCGGTTTCAGGCCAAGGAGAGTATCAACAAAATTCAAGAGGAGAACCCAAGTGTTTTAACAAGAAAAGAAAAGTCGATGCTCAATCTTTTCGTTGGTAAATGTATTTTTGATGGACAAATGCTTCATTGGAGGTGAACACGAATTGTTAGCTGCAATGTGGATGGCACTTTTGTTGTCAAAATATAAGCCCATCGAGCTAGATCCATCGGGATTTTCCATTCGCTGAAGCCACGATGTTTTTTGAATAGCAGCACCGATAGACTTTTCTGAAAATCGACAGCGTAGCAAAACTAGCAGTGCTATAAACCAATGCAAATAAAATAAAAATCATCACAATCGAAGTAAAATACCTCAAATCACACAGAGACGAGGAGCACTAAAGATTATATCTTCGTATCCAATAGTTTCTGATTCGACAATGTGAGTCATTGCAGGCGTAATACCTGTTGCTCTCCTCACCTGCGTCGAAGCGAAGACGCGAGGGAGTCGGTTGCCCCCGGGGAAATGCAGTGCTCACTTAATGAATGGCAGCAGTCTGGGATGAATTGCACGAAAGGAAGGTGGACTGCGCGGCTCATCGAAAGCATGGTAAAACAGACTTATATTTAACCCAGCTTTGGAGAAAGCATGGGTGTTCTTAGTCTTACCTGCACAATATTGGTAAGTCACGGTCCCCAAATTGTCGGTTTTTCCTAGGAGAGGAAGACGATGCCTGTCATACATTTCTGCGTGCATGAAATGTGTGGCGGGAACTATACAGGGAGACGGGAGTGCTCACCATGGAGAATATAGTCGCAGTGAAGCTTGGATCGGTAGGCAAATGGTACCATGCGGCATATTATGTTCGGGCAGTCCTAAAAGATAAAAAGATTCACAGCAGCTGGGGTCGTCAGGTCTGGTGAATTGCTTGTATGGTAATTCCTTTTACTCCCTCCCCTCCTGTTAGAGGAGGGATCCTCCGGCTTAAAAGTAGCTCATGCCGTAGTGAAACGAGACCTAGCCCGAGGTGATGTATCAAACGGTTCCAGGCCGGTTCTTCCGGCTGACAGGGTAATGGTTTAGTGGGTAATCCAGTTGCTCGTATGCATAGGAGCCCCACACTCAGCACGTAAATGGCATTCACCACCCAACCAAAAAAAGATATATGTGGCAACGACGAGCTCGGTATACTCAACAGGTTGAGGTGCTGAAACGTGCCACTCGCTTTTTTGAGCGCTTTTTCTACATTTTTAATAGAGGCTTAAAGTGGGTTCACAAAATTTCCTGCTGAGAGTTTCTCCGTGACTACTCTATCGGGTTCGATTTGGTTGGTAAGAGTTGACCCTTGTTCTTGTATGTTGAACAGGTTATTTTTTTGCGCTAGTCGTTCGAGTATTTCATGTCGATCTACTCGTATGTACTTTGAATGTATTTGTGTGCATTCGAGCTAATAGTTGTAATACCTGCCTTCAGCATGTCCACTGCAATTCCGTCCAGCTTGGGTACTTTTCTCATCTTTATTGCAACGATTATTCAACTTATTTCCATGAGAAATGGCATGAGTGCATTCACTACTTTTGGATCGTCCAAAACACCGGAGCCGATTTGATCTTTTTCAGAATATGCCTTAGTTGATAGTATGCATCTTTGCCGACTTGATTTTATCATAAAATCTTTATAATCTTAATTTTTTCGCGCTTTTTCCTCACTATACTCATAACTAAATCTATCAACTTGTCCTCCAATCTCTTTGTGTTCCGATATGCGTTCAGTGGAGTTTCGAATAGAGTTTCACATTTATTTAATATCCTCATTATCTCTTGCTTGGTTCATACTTTTCAAGGTATTTTTCATGGTGGACGCGTACCTACCATATTTTTGCTTCAGCACTACAGCTTCTATCAGGTCTTCACTAAGAGATAGTAAGAGTATCTTATTATCTTGATCGAATGTTGCGGCACTCGGGAATTCTTTGTCTAGTTTTCGCCGCCGAGTCGATTACCACCGCGTCAGTCTTTTTCTAGGTAATGGTCCTGGTTTGAAAACAATGAATACTGAAAGAGCAACATCAGCCTTATGCCCCAGCAAGGTTTAGTCGACGAGTGATATTTCATGCCCCACTTGATTTCCGTTTTTCCAGTAAGGGCATTCCTCTATCCGTCTATCTGGTGAAGGCCCAAAACCTCGCATGGACTAAATTTTAAGCTAGCATGAATTTTTTTTAAGATTACTACAGACTGCTGTTTACTCCATTAACCTATTAATAATATTTTGATTGGAGAGTAGACCCCCTTCTTTTCTTGGTAATATTTTAATTTATGAGGATCATAAACTTCGCTAAATGCTTCTCTCTCCCTTTTTTCTACCGCGAAATTGCCTTCAGTGTGCAAGAATCACGCTTACAATAAGGAAAATCTGTTGAAAGTGAAATGAACCTCAATGGTTGAGGAAAAATAATTGAAGCGTTGCTTCTTATAGGACTTTCTTTCTGATGGATGAAGTAAACGTCAAAAACGACATAAACCATTTTATGAGGAACTTTAAAAGCTAGAGTCATCCAAAAGGTATACTTTTTAACGTTTCACAGTCGGGAAAATTTTTAATGGATCTTAAGGTGGTCTCCCGATATAAGAATCTGCCCTAATTTTTTTTTTTTGCTTTAGCACTAAAGTCAGTCAGTCAAGTTGGGTACCAAATGAAAACTCTTGGTGAGATCGTATAATATCAAGTCTTAAGACGAAGAGAGAAAAACACCGGTGGGCCCAAAAATCTGAAAAAAACCACAGATGTAGATCAGCATGTGTACTAGGCCAACAAATATCTCACAAGTCAAAATTCGTCATAGCTTCTGTCGGTCAATCCCTTGACTCCTACTTTCGTTTTTTTTTCTAACTATTAAATTTACACTGAAGTGCGTGTGGGGTAGTAACATTTACGTAAATCATTGGATTGTACTATTCTCATTATTTTATCGCTATTTTGGTGCAGCATGGTAGTCTGTCATTTTCTCTAAATGTTTTTTCTTGCCGATCATAATTGAAAGCAATATTTAATGGTATCACTAAACCACATACCATTAAACATTTTCTTCCATTACATTATGTTGACATTGAATAATTGTGAATTCTTATCCCTCAGTAAAAACCATCTCCAAGTGCTACTTAGCCAATATCGTTCCTACAAAACAGCTAACTCTAATTTACATCACAATAGAATTAATTTATGTCGAATCATTTATTCAATTTCCAACAAACGTTCACCAACTTCTTCAGCTCATTGTATAACATTTCTTCGTTTTCTTCCCTATCATCATCATAGTCATCGTGATTCTCGTCCAATTCGTCTCTCAACATTTTTGTCCTTTATTTTTCATTCCAGATACCCCATCAACGCTCCGCATTCTGCCACTTGTCCGACCATCGACAATACAAATCACATCCCGTGGACGTGTCGTTTTCATCGTAACGCCAACGGTCGCAACGACACTCGGTCAACTGAACAAATTTAACGATATGGACACTTCTCCCAGCCAACCCGTCACGGCCCATTTGGCGCCCGAGTTCCTGAGTGCCATCGACAAAAAAGTGGCTTTCGCTGAATCAGATATCGAAAAGGTAAGTCCTGTTGTGTCCTACTACTAAGACATTTCGTTTCACATGACAGTTTTTTTTTCTGTGGGGTTGGTAGGCGTTGTGGGGGGTGTCAAAGTGGTTTTGTACCAATCTAGATACCTTCAAGGATGAATAACTGGACGAGCGGCTCGACCGACTTCAATACACAGGCAACCACCACTGGGATGATTTTGCCCGTAATGGACGAACGGATCAAATATGGAAAGTTGCACAAAATGAGGCGAGAGGCAGTAGCTTAAGGACTCCGAGCCGGACGTTAGGACTTGCGAACGATGAGTGAAATTGTGTCCCTTTTCCTTTCAACCGAGTAATTCAATAAGCTTCGAATAAATGTCCTGGCTTTTGTTGAACATTTTTCACAGGCGACTGGAAGCATTAGTTTTCCCTGACAGCGTGCTGTTATGTTGCTCGATGCTGTCCTTGTAGTGGAATAAAATTTAATTGAAACGAAAGGTGCCCACGTTCGGGAAAAGTTTGAGAAAATGTTGTTCTGTGTTTTATGGTACTCATGCCGCCAAGCTCGTTTGAAATATAATTAGCATTAATTTATCCGAACCGACTGTTATTACGAGCGTACAGTCAAAAGATAATTTGTTCATTGTTTGCCGCCTTTGTTCGTCCATTGTCGAACGGGAGTAAGGATACTGCGAATAGGAAAACTTTGAAGCAGCTAAATTATCATCAATAAACAAAACCAAATTAAATGAAGTGGAAACTTCTCAAATTAAATATAACTTCGTAATTAGCCATCAAGAACAGTATCCAGTCCATTGTGAATTTTTTGTTGCTCTGAAATTAATGATATCCTTCAAAGAAAATAGAATCAATCATTTAATCATTCAAGCCCAAATTTAATATAGCCTGGAAATTCCTCACCGGCTATAAACTCTTCAATCTGTGGAAATCTCTTCAAATTGTAACTTGTCATTTCAGTGGTGAAAATCGACACTTTTTTCCCTATCAATTTATCTTGTTACGAACAAGATCCTTGGTGGCAAGATACTTGATATAGTATGAAAAGACATTCATAGGAGTGTTTCTGAATAAATTTCGTCACGATTTCGTATTGAGTTCCACTAAAGCGTACAACGTAATAGTAGAAAGGAATCGATAGGATAATGGGGTGTGCTTTTGTGTTTTCTTTTGTGAGCAAAGGAAATGAATGAGACTTGTTGAATTTTATGCTCTGGATTGTTAATAATTACCGGAAGTATGATAGTAAGACCTATTCTACCTCATTATAATGTAAATATTAGGAATTCGCTTTAAGGGTCGTCCTGTATCATTATAATGTCATTTATTCAGGTTTTCAATGCTACTGTTTAATTTTGAAAGAATCAAAGTAGTTTTTAAATTCAAGGAGGATGATAAGGTTATTATGGCAATCTGAGCCTCCTTAAGGGTCTGTAGTGATGCCACTTTAATATTGTGCCGAACGTGAAAGAGCAAGCAATTTGTTGCGGCTGAAGTCTCCGTGGGAAGTTTAAACGTACTAGTACCCACGGTGAATACTAAAATTCGACTCATAACACATTCAAGCTCTCGTTTAGGTCATTGAAGCTGAGACTCTTTCATTTCCTTTGGGCGAGAGCTGGACAGCTATACAGAAGGTGCTCTTCCATCTCTGTTTCCTACAATTTTAACACAAGTCACTTGTTACAAAGTCGGCATGAGCTATTACAAGACAATTGCCGGTATAGGTCCTTACCAAAAGTATATAAAGTGATCTTAGCAGTTTCATGAGAAAATCAGTTTTTTTTCTATCAGAACCTTTCTATAAGAATTTTGTAATTACTGAGGTTGTTGACCATTTCTATCTAACTTGGGCTGACGTTGTCAACTTCTTGTCTAGAATTTCGAGCGTTACGTTTATAGGTTTGGAGTTATCTCTTACGTAAACTTCATTTAAATTTGCTTCCGCTCCTCGTAAATTCATTGACTCATTTGTTCTCCACAATTCCTGCATATCCAAAAACTCAAAAAATTACCACCCCTCTATTGTAACAAAAACTCTGCAGTGCCTTTCGATAGTTTTGTATCATTAATTGCAGACTGAATCTTTCTTTTTGTTGTTTTTATTTTGCGCAATAGTTGTGCCACCATTAGTACCGCCAACATCACTTGAAAGATATAAGATAGCCAGACAATTCCAAATTGGTGTTAATCATCAGTTCAGATGAGTACACTGCTGCACCTATGCCGGTGTGTAGACAGTTATCGTCAGCATCATCATCTATGGCACGACTGTCCATGCCGAGCCTTGGCCTCCAGGGTTAATCTCCTCCAACCATCATGGTTCCGCCACATTGTCCGTCAGTTGTTTACTCCCAACAAGGATCTGCTGTCGGCTTCTATCGTGCCTTTCCATCGAGTCCACGGTATTTTCGCTGGACATCTACCTTGTGTTCTACTCATTAATGTCCTTTTGGGTAGCCGGTTAACTCCCATTCTTTATACATGGCCCGCACATTACAATTTGCGTAACTTTAAGCAAGAGGAAACAGGTGGATCGTCAAAAAGTTCATACAACTCATCATTGTAGCGTAGTCTCCACTCTGTTTCTTGTACCACTGGGCCATCGATTTTCAGGACCAATTCACGTTCGAATACGTCTACTGCATGTTCGGGTTCGCTTGTCAAGGTCCTTGTTTCACTTCCATATAACAGCACAGGTCTGACTAGGGTTTGGTAAATCCGGAGCTTATTTTGCCTGTGCACCACTCTGAACCTTAGAATGAGAAGTACGAAATAATATGCTTTATTTGCAGCGTTTATGCGGCTTCCAATCTCGTCCTTTTTGGCACCTCTTCTATTCAGGTTAGCTCCAAGGTAGATAAGATTATCCATAATTTCAAAGTTGCAGTCACTCACGGTCAGGTTTTGTCGACCTGGAGTCTTCTTCCTCGTTTGAGTCATGAATTTATTTTAAGCTTCATAAACTTGTAGGCCAATTTGGTTTTTTTTCAGATTCCAGGCTCAAAAATGCTCCTTTGGCATCTGAAATTGAACGTGCCATAATATTGATGTCATCAGTATATGCTACTAATTGTGTGGACTTGACCATTAGTGTACTAGAGGTTTCAGCCGATGTCTTCCGGATCACGTGTTTCAGCGCAATATTAGGCCCTTGTTTTAAACCTGGTTCCGTTATAAAGCTGTTCGTTTGTTCACCGTTTACCTTGACCTGGGACTCTGTATTAAGCATCGTGACCTTAACCATGTGGACTAGTTTCGTTGAGAAGCTAAAGTCAAGCATTATTTTGTACAGTGCATTTCTGCCGACATTGTCGTATGCTTGCTTGAAGTCTACAAAGAATTGGTGCACATCGATGCTATATTCTTAGCACTTTTCGAGTACCTGCATTACTGAGAATATTTGGTCTATTGTAGACCGTTTACTTCAAAAGCCTCCCTGATACTCTCCTATAATACTTTCATAGTACGGCTTTAGTTTTCTTTCTATGATTTTGAGGAGCACTTTATAAGACGTGCACAGTAAAGCGATGCCTTTTTAATTTCCAAACCTTAATTTGTCCCCCTTTTTGTATACAGAGCATATTATACTTTTCCACCAGTCCTCTGGTAACTGCTCCTCTCACCATATTCTGCATATTAGTTGATGCAAAAGGTTATTTAGATGGGGGCCTCTCCCTGGAGCAGTTTTGTTGGTATTCCATCTACTATAGGAGCCTTTTTTTTCCGAGGTCCGGTACTGGTGCCTGTACTTTGTCTCTGGTTGGTGGTGAGGCTAGGACCCCTTGCTCTGCTTCTGGAATGTTCACAGCTTCAGCTGTTTTTGGGGATGCTGTCAATAGCTTCTGGAAATATTGCAGCCATCTGTTTTTAATTTCGACTGGTTTGCCTATAATTGTTCCTTGTACACTTTTGGAAAGACTTGTTTGCGGATTGAAGCCGTCTCCTAGTTGTTTTATGGAGACATACACCGATCTGGCTTCATGCAGGGTCATGTTTTCGTACATGTGTTGGATCTTGGTGTTGATGGTCAGTCGTTTCTTTCTTCGGCATATTATTTTAGCTTGTGCCACTTGTTTGTTGTGATGGTGAAGCACTTCGAGTGGCAAAGTCTGCGGCGTTATCCTTGTCGGATATATGATGCCAATATGCGTATAGTCGTATAGTCTAGCTTTCAGATACAAACAAATCCATAATAAAGTCATCGTCGAATTAAAGTGCACATGGCAATCTACTCTTTCGAAAGAAAGTGAACCATGGGCCCGTCTTACTAGGCGAGATAGTAACATCGCTTCACACAGTTCCAAGTGAGGTAGGAAGATCTGCTTATGCGGCTCTACTTTGGTTCTTGAGGTAAGAAAAAATAGAATCACGCTATTTGAGGCGTCAAGTGTGCACAAATATAGGGTTTTCCATTAAGGACATAACAATTTTATCTATTAATAAAATATAGAAATATTTGAGATATTGATTTCAAATTTATTGTGGGTGTAGTTCAAGTATTACATTTTATGACCGATTTTGGTCATATGACCACCACGAGCCCGTTTACAGCGGTTGATTCTTTTTACCCAATTTTCCACCACTTTCGCACACATTTCGATTAGAACGTTGGCAGTTTCGCGTTGGATGTTGTTCAGCTCGTCAAAAGTTGCTGGCTGATTTGCGTAGAACAGTGATTTGATATAGCTCCCTAAAAAGACATCCAATAGTATTAAATCGCATGAACGAGGTGGCTATTCAACCAGACAATTTCTCGAGATAACACATTCACCAAATTTGGCTCTCAATTAATCGATTGTGAGGCGTGTGGCTAGTGGCACCGTCTTGTTGCAACCACATATTGTTGATGCCAAGTTCATCCAATTCTGGCCACAAATAATCTTCAAAAATAAACGATGGCGCTCTCCATTGACGGTAACATGACGGTCATTTTCATCCAGGAAAAAATACGGGGGAATCACACCTCAGGCATAAAAACCGCTCACAACAGTAATTTTTTGCAGTTGCAATGGTGTCTCAAGGAGCACATGTGGGTTTGTTGCTGATCAATAACACATACCTGTATTTCGCTTATTAACAAATCAGATGAGCTTTATCGCCGAAAATGATTTTTCGATGAAATTCTTCATTTTCTTCAAGCTTTGCCAAAGCCCAATTGGAGAAGTTACAGTGTTTGGAATGATCAAGTGGCTCTAGTTCTTGATTCAATTTGATTTTATAACTACATAGGCCAAGATTTTATCGCCAACTACGCTGCAGTGTCGATTGAGCGATGCCCAATTCTCGAGAACAACGTAGAATCGACTAATTTGGCTCATTTTGAATCTATGGACTCACGGCTGCGATATTTGCTTTGCTTTGAGCAGTACGACATCTTTTTGGCACCTGAACGTCCAACAATGAATATTTGGACTCGAACTTATCCACTATAGCACGCACAGCCTGTTGGTTGGGAGGATTATTACGGCTGAAAATTAGACTAAGCGCTCTTAAAGTTACGACCACCGTCCCGGAATGTTGGTAGTGAACTTTCTTAGGATCAAAATGTTGACTTGAAATAACGTTTTGATTTTGTCAGTATACTTAAAAAATTTTAAGGGTGCGTTCATACAAAGGTACAAAATTGTGATGTCCCTAATGGAAAAATTTGTACAAACAGCTAGCATAGGCACTCAAACACATCTAAAAATCTATGCAATTCAGCTAACTTGATACTTTGAGAAAATCTTGTCCAACGTGGTACACAAAAAGAGAGCAGATTCCTCAGCTGATCAAATAAATATCTCCACGTTTTCTGCAATGGAGCAGGTAATGGATCATCCCGTTAAAACCGTGATTGCCATAAAGTCTGCCTAAAAATCTTGAACCTGATAGTCAGTAGGGTGATCCACCCTAGAGGGTCACGTGGTCGAGTAATGAGTGGTAATGCCTTCCTCTTTGTTATTGGTTCATTAGATGGAGTGTATTTGAAATTGAACAAAAACGCATCGTTTTCTGGGCGTCAGTAGATTTCCATCATCTGAAAGACATAAGAGTTTTGCCATGTGAGCAACTTATATGAAGCGAGGTGACTTTCAGGCACATCTGAAAGAATTTGAGAATGGTTCACGGTCCATTTACTAAGATGATAACCGCCCGGCTTGAGCAGTCGAGTTAGTTCCATCTTGATTTGACAAGCTTCACTGAGTTTATTTGCACCGGCAAAAATAAAAAAAAAATGTTTAATCTGATAAAACGTACCGCACACAGCTAACGTAAAGCGTCATCTGATGCATGCTGATGAAGATAATTGCTTCATACGGAGAACTTGCATGTATATGTTAATTTTGCATAGATTAAATGCAAAAATAGGTTCATCTTCGGAGGTGCTCGGGAAAATGCGTTGATACCGTTGATTTTTCGATTAAGATTTACCAAAGCACCTCAATGATTGTAAGACTGCGGAAGCTGCAATGGGCTTGACACATGAATCGTATGGACAAACAACGGATGCCCAAAAAGGTATTCGCCAGGAGAACTGAAGGTCGGAGACCAGTGAGGAAACCGAGGAAACGCTGATTTGACTCGGTCGATGAAGACATTTCATCGCTGCTCGGTTTCCGAAATTGGAGGACGCGGTCAATGGACCGAGACAGTTGAAGGCACTATTTGCAGGAAGCGAAGGCCCGAGAGAGGCTGTATTGCTACTAAGAAGAAAACACCTTTTCGATGTAGGCCGAAACCTCATACCGATCAGGTTGTCAGCGAATGTTAATGTCAGAAGTATCAACTTAGAGCTTTACGCCAGTGTAAAGACAATCACTGGATAGCAATTCGTTACGAGGTACTAATGACCCGTTGAAGACATCTCGAAATTTCGATTTGTCTCCACTGATATTGAAAACTCAATGATAAGGTAAATTAAATTCAGGCCCAACATCGCTGGTTGGCGCTTTTACCACATGTGCAAGTGCGAAGTACTCATTCATAAATTTAGTGTATTATTCATGGAAAAGTTATTGATCCGTAAATTATGTTTCCCTACTTAGTTGAGCAATGCTGCTCAATGAGCAGTAGTTTCCATTGCCATTAATACAGATTCCATGAGAATCCACCCTAATCCTAAACTTTGCGCTAGGAGTTTTTCATCGGAACTTTTGCTCAGTCTTTCCTCGATAGGACGTGGTAACATGTTCACACCAATAATCATTTCAGTTGGATCACGTAAGTTGATATTTGGACACTCACGCTCTATGAAGGGGAGACAATCTTCGATCCAAGTGGAAAAGGCAGATTGTCCATTAAACGAGGTGGGATAAGATCTTTAATATTCAGCCTTCCCTATAAATTTACGCTCAAAGTAAATAACGTTTTTTGTAGTTTATGTCACATGGCCGAGGATTTTGTAATAAGCTGTGGTCTGTATCATGCAGCATCACCCATTGTTCACAATGCACCAGCCCAATGAATTCACACCACTACACCTCAATTCCTCCAATTTGCTACTTCCTGTGCTATTTCCAGATTCTCCCACATAATTTTATGTTTCTTTTTCAATCATATGCTTCGCTACCGCAGACCTTGCTGTTTCCGTTAACCTCGTTTGTTATTTGTACCGCTTCTTTGATGTGTTCTTGCCCCCTGATTTTCGCTCATCATTTTGTTTGCCCGATATAAATCATGTCCCACTCTGGAAAAGTGGTCTTATAGATACCTCCTTTTTCTTTCTTGTTCCTCGTATCCTTTGCTGATCCTAATACTGTTTCCAGGCTATATCTTCTGCTGGTATAGGCTGGACTGTTTCCCGTGTTTTCTTTTATCCGCCCGAGCTTTTTTCGAGATTGCTGTATGCGTAAGGAGAATCCTTGTTGCCTGTTGTTCCTGTATGAAGAATGTCATCAGCTGGTTTTTTTCGTTGCTCCTGTTCCTTTTTTCGTATCCGTTGCTCGATTGTTTTCCCATTTCTTATCGCTATTGCAATGATGTATTTTTTTCTCCAATTGTGATCACTCGTTCGTCATTGGCGTCGGAACTATCCGGTGAATCATCATATTATACGCTGCCGTTTTATGTCCATACGTGTGTTTTGGCTCGATTGGTATCATCTTTTGCGTAGTCATTTCCTGCATATGTATATCGAATTCAAGTTTTTCCGAGCCTTTAATTATTTTGATATCCAGGAAAGGTAGTTGGCCGTTCTTCTCCTTCTCCTTTGTAAAGCCTATCCGTGGATGTATATTGTTAGTTCCTCCAAAAGATTTTCCGCTTCCACTTTTTTGATTACTGTAGTGATGTCGTTCACGTACCTGATCCAAATAGTTGGCATTATCTCCTTGTTTTCAAGCTCCGTCTCCAGCCAGTCGATGAAGATGTCGCTTAAGATAGGGGAGAGAGGGTTACCCATTGCTACTCCTGCTGTCGCTTTGTAGTATCTCCTTCTAAATACAAAATAATGTTCGCTCATGCATAAGGTAGCTAGTTTTGCATAGCATCTTACGGGTTTTTTCCATTCCGGGGCTTTGTCGTGTACGTTAACCAAAATCCACATGTTTAGTTGAGAAATCACATTGGAGCTAAACCTTACTGCTAATTTCGGGACAAAAAAAGATTTTAACTCAACTATCACTATAATCTCTACTGTTATAAAAAAATACTTTAATGATACCACTCTGATAATTGTGGCTGTCAATCGCACCCTACCTTATAAACACTTGAAAGATTCTTCTCAGTGGAGAAAAGGAAAAGACCTGAGTTTGATTTTTTCTTAATACTTTATAATTCTTATATTAATTATAAACAAAACTACAGGGTTAATGCATTCGAAACGGTGTGAACTCTCCTAACTGGTTTCGGTCTGCGCGGCGTTGCTTCTTGCGACGCTGTTTCTGGAGGGCCCGCGCTTGGTCGTTTATTTTTCCCCTCCAGTGTGACGCTGACCCGAACTAAACGCAGCAGCTCCCCCAGTTTTTCTGCTGACCTCCTCTGCGTGGCTTTGAAGGGAGTACTGGGGAGGTTTGCCACTTCTTCCCAGCTGTGGGCTGTTGTTTCCACTGCTGTCGACCCCTATACTCTTTCAACGTGATGGGTCTGGGGGCCAATAGGCATTCTGCAGCAAAACCGATGTCTAAGGGGAGCCTGATGGTTGTTGGCAGTGGGATTGTAGCTCGGCGGGCTTCTGGGCGGGGCGGGACAGCGTAGAGAGCCTTGGACCGCTCGTTTGTTCCGCTTAGGCTGATGGGAGCCTGTAAATAATCTGAGTGGCTAGCAAGAAAAATTGAGGGCCTCTAGGATGGGGGCGGATGAGCTCGTGAAACCACTTACTATTGACGAGGCCTGGGGAGTGCCAAAGAGTCGATGCAACGAGAGGATGCCCAGGACCAGGCGTAAGCCAAGGAGTCCTGTTTGATAGTAGGGTCAGTAGTGAATGGCGACTGATGAGGTCCGGCCAGACGTAAGCCGAGGAGCCAAAGTATTAAGGGGATGCCCAGGACCAGGTGTAAGCCAAGGAGTCCTATTCAATGGTGGGGCCAGCGGCGAACGGTGACCGATAAGGTCTGGCCAGGCAAAAGCCGAGGAACCGAAGTATTGATGGGATACAGCAACACAGCAGAAGGGCCAGGTGTAAGCCAAGGGACCCTATTTGATGGTGGGGCCAGCGGCGAAGGGTGACTGATGAGGTCCAGCCAGGCGTAAGCCGAGGAGCCGAAGTAATGATAGGATGCAGCAACACAACAGAAAGGCCAGGCGCAAGCCAAGGGACCCTATTTGATGGTGTGGCTGGCGTCGAATGGCGAAAGATGAGGTCCGGCTAGGTGCAAGCCGAGGAGCCAAAGCAATGATGGGATGCAGCAATACAGCAGAAGGGCCAGGTGCAAGCCAAGGGACCCTATTTAGTCGAAGTTGAATATGGCCAGCCTAAAGCCGAGGTGAGAACTTACATTTTCGTTTGCTGGCAAAACACAGAGTTGGCACCTTGGCTTTAGACTTGGTTGTTGGTGTGTACATTTGTCCACTCCGTACGATGATTCCTGATTTGCCCGATTGTAATACTGCTTCATCGCCCGTGTCTATCAATTTATCTGACATTCGAAGACGTACCGACTATTATTTATTCCTTCCTCTGAAAGAATTTGTGTTTCCAAAGGTTCGATTATTTCAGCCAGATTCAGATTCCAAGCTAAATACAACTAGGTTGTGTTATGTAGCATTTTTGGGATATTCTCGAATATCCAATGGAATGCTTACCTACTCTCGTCTACACGACACAACTCTCGAATACTCTGAAATAATCGCACCTTTGGAAACACCAAGGCTTCCAGAGAAAAGAATAAATAAAAGTCGGCACGTCTTCGAATGTCAGATAAATTTATAGAGACGGGCGACGAAGTAGTAGTACAATCGGACACATCAGGAATCATTGTACGGGGTGGAAAAAACGTATATACCAACAAGTAAATCCACCACATCTCAAGACTTTAAGGCACATCGAGACTCCTACCCACCCCACGTTAAACAAGCACTTTTATGTACCGATAGCATTGAACGGGCTCATCAATACCATTTAAAACGTTTCGAGGAACTCAATAATCTCGGCTCAATAATCTCGACCTATCACAATCTTTCCCCTCATCAATAAACCCCAAGGCTGGGGACTAACTTTGGGTACCAGTGCATCTTGGAATAATTCACTGAATTTGTCCCACTTTCCCCTTATACCCAGGGATGACTCAGCCTGGAAAATAAATATAATGGCCGAGTACACAAAAGTAGCCGCATTGATGGCACAGATGGTCCAACTGTTCTCCGGCGCACCCAGTCCATCGATAGCGCAAGACTTACAAACATTTATAAGTTGCAGCAAACAAGTCTGGCAGTGCCTAGGCACCCAGGAACGCATAGTCTTCATGCAGATCTTTCCAACTCGACTCTGAGGTGAAGCATACCAACTTATCTTCTCTAACTTCCCCGCTAACATAGAAGCCGCGGAGAAGCTAATCTCAAGAGTTTATCTGCGGAGAAAAACTTACCAGGAACTGGTAAATTGTTTATTTACAGCAAAACAAACTCCAACAGAATCAGTCCTCACTTACACATCACGTTTGAGGCAGATATTTATGCGCTGTCAAGAAGCAGCCGCACAATCCTACTCTGAGACATCATGTAAGTCCACTAACGAGCAGTTGGAGGATTTTACCAAAATTATTTTCAAAAACGGGGCCACCAACCTATATCTTTGCCAATATCTGCTAATACAAAAAACCAAAACCTTCGAGGACCTAATAGCAAAAAGCCTGAACATGGAGAAGCTGCAACAGGAAACATCACTCACGCAACTTCACCCACAACAGCCTTGCCACCAATTAACAAACCAGTTCACTGTTACGGTTCCATTAAATCCCAATTTTCAAACACTGTTAGGTCAAAACAACCCATTAATCCCAACACAAGGAGTGCCAATCAACAACCCCCTAAGTAACTTTCATACACCACACTCGCAACTCGTAAATCATGGTGGTCAGCAATACCAGACGGTCCTCATGCCCAATATTACACCACACTACAACTCTTGAACCCTAGTGGTCAGCAGCATCAAATAGTTCCCCTGCCTAATACGAACATCCAAAGCAAAACATCCAACCTAGATAAGAGAGCAACGAGCAGTTTCAGTAACAAAAGGGGACACACCTACTCTGAGTGTCTCGGTCGCAAAAATACTCCATAGTGCGCTACCTGCAAGGAATATGGACACGACCAGAGAGACTGCAAGAATAAACCCCTACTAAAACTCCTATACAACACACCCGATAGTCCCAGGGTCTACCATATCCAAGTAGTCTGCGAGTTCTGCGGGAGAAGAACGCACACGGTAGATGATTGCTTCCAGAAAAAAAGATGGGAATCAAGAGCTCAGGGGAACGGGAGACAGCCAAGCCAAAAATCCCCAGCTCGACTACAAGAGGCATTAAAGAGGGAACTAGCAAGAAGATATCACTTAAAGGTATACCTCAACATAGCCCAAAACTTACTAAAAAACAAGCCACTAAATCCAGCTTACTAACAGTCTTTTTACCACTAGATATAAGCAAAAACACACAGACTCAATTCATTATTGACACGGGTGTGGAAATAAGCCCAATCGAAAAAGAGGCATTAAAGAGCGACTGCCAAATCAGCGAACACAAGGAACTGATACTGGTAAGTCCCTTTGGTGAAGCGGTTACCCCCGGTTCTGCGCAAGGCAATTCCCAACTCCCCACCATACTACCTTGTACGTTACAAGTTATGGATGAAACCACTGGCATATCCAATGATGGACTTTTAGGTAACGATTTTCTACCCCACAACTGTAACGTTGAGGGTCCCAAGAGAAAGCTTACTTTCCCCCCAACTAGGCTAAACCGGGAGGAATTCGCCATTCCACTACAACCCTGAATGGGAGAAGTCCAGCAACAACGGAACGTAACTGAGATTTCGAAAGGCACTGGTACCCGACCACTAAGGTCAGCCCTAAGTGTGGAGTCCTACCAATCAGCGCAAGCCGATGTTTATTTATTAGTCCTGTTCAGACTCCTGCCGGTACGGCCCTAGTAAAGGCAATGGATACTCTACAACATCATAACTCAGCTGAAGCGCTGAATAACACAAGCCCAAGGTGTGACGCCCACGATAGGAAAGACTAATGTTGAGTATGCCGCAGAAGATCGCGAATGTCATCAGGTGATCTGGAAAGAAATCATTACATTCCAGCTATAAAGCCAAAATTTAATCAAAATGCCGATAATGTTAAAGCAAGACATGATGTGCTCTGACATGGACATAGCTGATTGCGTCTACATCGCCGACTCCATAGTAAGCCCTGCCTACCCTGTTATAGGGTGCTAAAGAAACATCAGTCATCCTAGAGAAAGCAACACTTCGACTCAAAAAACTAGATGACTTCTTTATCAAACCCATAGACAACGAAGAACCAAGGGCAAAACCCAATGATACGATAAAACAAGTGGGTTACTTAAGTGCAACCCCAATTGAATAATTACCCCCCCAACAAAATTATGCGCACAGTATTACTCAAGCAGGAACTAGTTCTATACAAACATCTCAATTCAGAAGAAAAAACCACCATCACCCAACCACGTGCAGAATTTAATGACATTTTCCACTTACCCGATGATAAACCGAGCTAGAAGCACTCAGCCACGAAATCCAACAAATCACATATCATAATCAAAAGATGTACAGACTAAGCCAGCCGCAGAAAGAGATAATCAACTACCAACTCAAAAAAATGCTGGAAAACGACATTGTCCAGCCCAGCAAAAGTCCATGGAACCCCCCCTTACTGGTTGTAGCAAAAAAAACAGAACCCGACGGCTCTAAAAAGTGGAAAGTCGTGGTCGACTTTCACAAATTGAATGAAAAACTATGTCAGCAGACAATATTGCGGCACCAACTGGGGGAGCTGCTGTATTTAGTTCGGGTTAGCGTCACACTGGAGGAGAAAGCCCCTATCTGCGCCCTCCCGAAACAGTGTCACAAAAAGCAACGGGAGCAGCACCACCAGCGCTTCCCAGACTGGAACCGGTTAGGAGACCTCACACCATTTCGAATACATTAACCTTGCGGTTGTGTTTATAATTAATGTAAGAATTATAAGGTTTTAAGAAAAAATCGAACTCAGGTCTTTTCCTTTTCTCCACTGGGAAGAATCTTTCAGGTATTTCTAAGGTAAGGGGGAAATGCTGGCTGACAGAAATACTCTTGGAGCCTAGCATTCTTTGGGAGCACCACCCTCACGTACCCGAGGAAATTCCCGCAGGGGAAATGCCGGTCGACAAGAGCACTCTTGGAGGCTAGCATTCTTCGGAGAGCGCCGCTCCCACGGACCCGAGGATATGGGAGGCGCCGTGAGGCTCCCTCCTGGAATGACAGGTAACTACCCCGACTGGATCTGGACTATGCCTTGGACAATGAACTGGAATTCATGCTTTGGGCTGGCGGATCTGATGGCTTGGGCCTAGTTGCTTTGCACAGCAGCGCCGAGGTGAAACTCGTGCGTGAGCGGCTCCAATTCAACTCCCCTATCGTCTCCGTTCCGGTAAAACCTTGGAAGGCCTTGGAGTACGTTCGAAGTTCGCACCATTGGGTTGTTGGTGTAGGTTCAGTTGAGACGGACTCCTGATTAGCGCTGGTCTGGCTCTGAGCACTTGTCCCCATAAGGGCTTGTGACAACCCTCGCAGGAACTCCCAGCTCTGTAAAGATAACCATGGGACCAAAAAGGCGACTACACACACGATCGGAGATAGCGCCTCCGAGTAGGGACCCAATAAAACAGGAGCAACCAACAGCATATAAAAAAGACCAAAAAACTCAATGCAAAAATAACAGCACTGACGATGCAACCACCGGCTGCAGCCACAATGTTAACAGCACATCGGGAGCGGTACTAACGACGCCAAAAACGATGAATAATACAATGACAGTGAAGACGGACAAAAAATGGAGATTAACAGACAGCGTGGTCCAGACAGAGATTACTGCGACGTTCGGGCTCAGAAAAAAATGATGCAAACGCCAGAGCGTCCTATAAAGAAAAAGCAGGAAATTCTGCAGGGCGCGTCAAATGTTCGAGCGGTGTAGGAAAAATAAAGAAATTCGAGAATTCTATCGTCACTACTGCGATCTCTACCGATGCGATTGAAGTGAAGGTCGTAAATCCCGAATTAACAAAGAAGTCAACGAGAAGATTACGGCAGAAAAAAAAACGGGTGACCGGGCAAACAAAGCGATGATGTGTGATTTCATCGCCTATGTTGAAAAGGTGGCGGAAGTACTGTATTTGGAAACAGAAGCCGATAACCTCTCCCAAGGACAATGGTCGCAAAGTACAACGGCCGCCCAGCGACATGAAGAAGAAAGGCTACTCCGAATAGCGGGAGTTGTTCTAAAAGGAATAAAATCTGTATGCGACTCGCCAAAAATCACCAAAGCAGTAAAGATTGGGCTCCTTGACCACACAGGGCATTATTGGAGGAGCTCGGTGAAGGCGAAAGAGGACAAGAAGGCCGAAGAAGAGCAAAAGGCTAGGGAAACGCTGGGAGCGAAATCTAGAGGGCACGTGCAGATAGCTCCACACTCAAAAATCAATAAAAAAAAATGTTGACTAGCCCAATCGAAGGAGATCGGGATAAAAGAAGGAAAGAAGACGTGCGCGGAATGCCAAGTCAGGGGCTCCAGACAGTGCTTACAGAAGAAGCGAACAAAACCGCTAAGAAACTCCTTCAAAAAGTGCCAGAAAGTAAAGTTCACACAGACGCCCAACAAGAAAAAAGACCCAATGCAAAACAGGAAAGATAGAAGCCCCGACAAAGACCCCGGCAGCAGGCACTGGTCGTAAAACCCCAAAATGGTCGATCTTGCGTGGAGGTGCTGCGGAACATCAGGGAAAACGTAAGGCCCCAAGACACTAGCACTGCCATTAAAGCAGTACGACCAACTCGGTCGGGCCACATACTGGTCGAATTTGGAGCAGAGGCCAAGAATAGGGAAGCATTTTGCGACGCAGTAAAGAAAGTCCTCGGCAAAAGCGCAACTATAGCCTCACTCGAGTCGATGCCAACGATCAAAATACGTGACATTGACTGCGTCACAGATCTGTCCGAGGTAGAAGAGGCCATCAAAAGGGAGTTCCCTAGCGAAGGCAGAATCAACAATGCATGGCCATAACTGACTTGACCGAAAAGGTCGCCAAACAATTTTTGAATAAGGGCAAAGTTCTAATAGGGTGAGTTGTCTGTAGGATATGGCGAAAAGCAGTGCCTCTTCAATGTTTCAAATACCTTGGCTATGCTCACACCGCAAGTATGCAAAGGACCCGATAAGAGTTCACTTTGTTACAAATGTGGTGACTTTGGACATCAAAGAAAAGAGTGTACGAAGGAGGCACACTATGTTCTTTGCAAGGATTCTGATCCAAGACCTCATTTTGGATACGTCTTGGGATCAGGGAAATGCTGGGTTTTCCAGGAAGCTCTAGCCAATGCAAATTCAGAACTTAAATGACCTGCATCCTGCAGCTAAACCTACACCGCAGTTCAACCGCCCAAAATCTGCTTAAGCAGTTTGCGAGAGACATGAAAGCTGACTTTCTGCTGTTGAGTGAGCAACACCGTGATAAAAGCTCAGCATCATGGTATTCTGAAGAAACTGGTATTGCCGCCATCTATATTCGACGTGGGGAAGGTTTTGTGTGGGTTCGGTCTTTCTAAGCCAAGCTTCAGGATTTGGAGGGCGCTGTCTCGAACGCAGATGGTTACGTGCTCATTGGGGGAGACTTTACTGCGAAAGCAATCGAACGGGAGCATGTCTCAAACAGGTCCGCTGGGAAAACGAATCCTAGAAATCGCGGCCAGGATGGCACTCGTCGTACTAAACACCGGCAATACGGCCACTTCTCACCGTATTGACTGTGAAGGAACCATACCGGACGTGACATTTGCCTCGAAGTCCTTAATACGGAGGAAACACAACTGTAAAGTATTAGATGACTACTCAGCATGTGATCATCAGTGCATTCTGCTTAAGATAATCGATGTTGTCTCCCGACGTCCGCGCTCTCGGCTTTCTACAATTTGGTGGAACATCGGAAGGATGGCCGTCGATAGGTTTGTCGAGGTGCTCACAACAGGTGCACCGCTGCAGGGAGATCCGGAGGAGACGGAAGAACTGGCTGCTCAAGACGTAGTGAACTTAACTATGAGCATCATCACGACTGCTTGCAACGCTTCTACGCCCCGTCAATAACATTGGCATGGCAAGGCCCCAGTGTACTGTTGGTCAACCGAAATCGCTGGAAAACGAAGGGAGTGTCACAAGCTTCGGCGTGAGATTCAAAGGATACGGAACCTTGATGAGGCATGCAACCAGGTAGTAGCATTTAAATCGGCCGGGAAATGCCTTCGCAAATTGATTAACACCAGCAAGGCTCGCTGCTAGCGAGATCTGGTGGACGATGTGAACAAGCTTCCTTGGAGCCTTAGCTACAAGCGAGTTATGTGGAAGCTTGGTGGCCTACGGACACCTTGTATACATGATGCGGTAAAGATGGGCGAGATAGTGCGGGCACTCTTTCCCGCCCATTCCGTCCGTGTTGGCGCTGTCCATGTCGAAACTATAGCTGAGTGTCCACTCTTCACACAGCCGGAACTGGAAGAGACAGTCTTTTCGCTGAAAACGAGGAAGTCTCCAGGTCCAGATGGTGTTCCAGCTGAGGCGTTGTGGCTTGTCTATCACCATTGTCCTGACTTGCTGCTCAGTACATTCAACGCTGGCCTACGAGACGGGGTTTCCCCGATACGATGGAAGGTGGCAAGGCTCGTGCTGATCAGCAAGGGGAAGGGAAATCCCGATTTGCCGTCTACATACCGCCCGTTATGCATGCTAGACACGGCTGGGAAAGTGCTAGAGAAACTCATCAAGAGAAGACTCACTGACGTGATTCGTACTGCTGGGGACCTATCTCCTCGGTAGTACGGCTTTAGAGTAGGATGTTCTACCAATGATGCGGTTGCACAGGTGGTGAGTGCGGCCCAACAGGCAGAGGCACATAGTCCTGTTGGTGACACTCGATGTCAGGAACGCCTTCAACTCCGCTAGATGGGTGGATATTCTGAATTCACTGCAAAACCCTTTTCAAGTTCCCGAATATCTAATGCAGCTTGTGAGGAATCACCTAGAGAACCGAAGCCTGCTCTACAACACGACACAGGGCCAACAAAAGATGGAAATTACATCGGGTGTTGCCCAGGGATCTATCCTTGGTCCGGACCTAGGGACGTGTTTTACGACGGGCTACTGAGACTGGAGATGCCAGATGAGTCGCGCTTGATCGGCTATGCGGATGATGTTGCGGCTCTGATCGCTGGACGCACCGTTGAACAAGCGCAACTTAGGCTAAGTAGGCTAATGTGCCAAGTGAGGGACTGGATGACTGCTCGCGGGTTCAGTTTAGAACTGGAGAAAACCAAAGTGGTTATCTTGACGAAAAAGAGAATCCCTAGAGTATGGATAATCAGTATTGGAGACCTACGAATCCAAGCCATCGGTGAAGTACCTGGGGCTACTGATCGACTCGAAGAAGAGTTTCTCTGAGCAAATCAGGGTAACGGCTGAGAAGGCTGCTTCGGGAGTATCGGCTCTAAGTCGACTTATGGCCAACGTAGTGGAACCCAGCCCATCAAGAAGACGCCTCTTGATGCGTGCTGTAGGGTCAGTGCTACTGTACGGAGCAGAGGTATGGGGCGACGCTTACAGTAAGGAGGTATATCGATAACACTTGGCACAGGTACAGAGTAGAGGAGCACTGAGGATTGCATCTTCGTACCCGACAGTCTCTGATTCGGCGGTGAGTGTTATTGCAGGCGTGATACCTGTTGCCCTGCTTGCTAGAGAGCGCCGCGATATTTACCTGCGCCGTAACGAGGATGGAAGGGAGATAGTTGTCAGCGAGGAGAGACAGTGTTCACTCAACAATTGGCAGCAATCTTGGGTTAATTGCACGAAGGGAAGGTGGACTGCGCGCCTCATCCTGGATGTGAGACCGTGGCTGAATCGAAGGCATGGAGAGACTGATTTCTATCTGACCCAGCTTTTTAGTGGCATGGGTGTTTTCAGTCTTACCTGCACAAGATTGGTAAGCCACGGTTCCCCGATTGTCGGTTTTGCCCAGGAGAGGAAGACAATACCTGCCACAAATTTTTTGCGTGCACAAAATGGGTCAGGCTGCAAAGGGACCTCTACAGGGAGACGGAAGAGCTAACCACGGATAATATAGTTTCAGTGATGCTTGAATCGATTGACAAATGGAACTAGGTGGCACAGTATGCTCGGGCAGGCCTAAAATATAAAAGGGACTCACAGCAGCCGGGAGCGTTGGGGCTAGGGGATCGCTTGTCTGGCACTTCCTCTTCCACTCTCCCCTCCAGTTTAGTCACCTTCATGCGAGCATGTGCGTAGATGGCATTTACCTCCCAAACACAACAAAGGTAAGGTGCGATTGACAGCCACAATTATCAGAGTGGTATCATTTAAGATATTTTGTATAACATTTGCGCAGCCGGTGAATACAGGCTCCCGTTTATTGTTTATAACACTACTGCAAATGCCAAAGTAAGCTTGACAACGCGGTGGGTACACTGTTCAATTATTCTTTTAGTCTACGGCCGCTGTGCACGTAGTGGTTTCTCATTAAAATTTGATGTAGGGGATGGGGGTGATTTGGACAATATTGCATATCTCGGAAGAATAAGGCATTCAATTTCACATCAGATTTTCCACAAAAATAGGAAAAAAGTCAATAATCTGCCCACAAAATTTCCAAAAATGATGTCTAGCTTTTTTAAATCCAAATGCCTTAAAGTTTATCATTTATTTTTACATCAAAAATTCGAAATCCCCTCCCAAATAACAAACTAAGCCAGAGAAGAAAACCTTCAGGTGTTGGGTTGATCAAATTGATTTTCACAGCTTCCGACACATTCGTGATTGTCTTGGTTTGTTACCAAACACCAAACACTTCCTTTTACACACATCATTCTATCGAATTCATTCAAGCTTACATAATTCTATAAAAATCCTGTTCATACGTAACCGCAAGAGTGAATATTGAGGTAAACCAACACGTATGAAAAAAAAGGTGAAAAGGCGAATTACGGCGAATTTATCCACATTTTCTCACATTTTCCATATTTAGACATCATTATATGATGTCTGCCTAAGGGGATATCATCAAATGCAATCTACTCTCTTTTTCTCTCACCCTCTTCATACGTTTATTTATACTCGTATCATGCGATAGCTTCTGTTGTATCCTTTCGTTGGTTGTTAGCTTGGTGTCTCCGTCGAAAAAAAATAGAGAAAATGTGGAAGAGCTTTACGGTTTTTAAGGATTCTACTCTGCGTCATTTATGACGGCCCATGTACAATGCATGAGAGAAAACACATTACGAGTATGTCTCTGAGGGTGGCTTTTTTTCGTACTATATAACTTTATGAAAATGATGGTAACGAGTGTAATCTTATTGTGATACTATAAAAGCGAAAGTTAATTTACTTACGATCATATATTTAACAGATTTTCTTTATAAGCTTCTCGTGTTCTAGAGGATTTCGAAAGGAATATTAATGCTAAATTATTGGGAGAAGATTTGAAACGGATGGAAGGATCATTCATTGAATTTGTGAGGGTACAACATTTTATTGAGATGTAGATATTGTATGATTTTGGCTAACTATCTCAAACAAAAAATTAGCGCAGCGTACCATTTGTTAAGCATTTTGCAAATGCCAGCTATGTTAAAGGAGGAACTATTACCCTACTTTGCCTCAGTCTGTTTTTCCAAAAGTTAGTTCTATTCAACGCCTTGTGACTTTGGCCTTGAAGACAAACAGCAAAAAACAATACTAAATATTATACGTATTATCTAGAATTGCCTAAAATGGTTTATTTATCTACACGTTCAAGATAAAAGCTCACATGTGTTTGTACCAGCATATCAATTAAATTATCATACCTTTTGAATTTTCCCTACTTGCTCTCTTTACAGATGTGGATCTACTCTCTTGGCGTGACATTGCGAAACATCATAAGGGGCCAGCACTACCACTATCATCAGCAGCACCATCGAAACAATGAGCCACCATTGTTTTATGACAATAGTTCGGAAACGGCAATTAATTCTGAAATTATGTCAATTGCAAGATGCGCTTACCAAAATCATCTTTACTGCACCCAAGTCGAGACGAATGGGAACAACACCAACAACGTGTACCCCACCACCAACAGCGCCACAAATGGCAGCAATGGTACCAGCTCCGCTAACATGAATCCTTACCCCACCCATAATGATTACCAATGTGTCCTGGATATTAGCCTGGACCAGGTGCTGGGATGCATGTGTGAACGTAATCTTCATCAGAGAGCCAGCTTAATGTATTTACTTGACGTGAGTATCTAGACTGTAAGGCACTTTATCTGCTGTTCCAATTGGATTTATCCTTATTGAGTAGAAAGGACTCCCCGTGTATGATGGTGTAGGACCTTATCTATGGGAGATGTTTCGATAAATATGTACAAACATACATAGCTTATTGCGAGATTTATTCGAAAAATGCCATTAGCAGGGTCCGTTCGTGCGGTTCGTTGCAATTCCTTTTATGTTTGCGGTTTAAGTAGGAAAGTTTTCACCGTAAAGTCTTCTTTGCGGAAAACTTTGTGAGTTTTGTGTTGTTAAATATTGAGCAAGTTATTTACTAAGCTATTTCGTGCATCATGCCATGCAGAAAAGCTTTAGCACAGTAAGTATGGGATAATGATCACAACTGAAAGTATTAGCCTTATTAAACTTTTTTTCTTAGAAAAGATTCCAATTCAGCCCATCCTTTGCAGCTTGAGTCGTTTTTGCATGAAACCATATTATTTTAAAACTAATAAAAAATCCTCATATCGATCATCCTTTTGCCCGATTCGTAAGTTTTAAGCATAAATTTTAAATATAGACTAACAACCAGACACTCAGACAATTAATGTATTCTGCACAGCGAACCATATTGAAATTCCTAGAAACGAGGAAGGATTTACTTAGACAAAGGAATTGCATGTTTTACAAGAAGATTTATTGCTTGCATGGTTAAAGTAATTGTAAGAAAAGAGATTTATCGACGGTAAACGGGGTCAATCGCTGAGAACGACGAACAAGTTTGAGTACATTTTCTTGGTTGAAAAGTCTTGGAAGACAAGAAGAAGGTTTCATGCTAATAATGCATAGTTTTATGTCGAAATAAGTGATTTATTACTTTAGACAGGAAAAGTATGGATTATTTTGAAAACCCCCATCAAAACCTCTGTCTGTGAAGTTTGAAAATGCATTAAGGGATGTGGAGCTTACTATGAACTGCAAAGAAATCGTTTGACGATACAAATAGGTCACGTATTTATACCTTATTGGCATAATTTTATTGACTGCTTGTCAAATAATTTAGAGCTCAAAAATGTAAACGAGTTTATGTGTGCACTTATTCAAAAGCATATACAAATAGTCTGAAACAGCAGCTTTGGTCAAAAGTCCCCGTAAAAGCAACTGCAAAAGTTAACCTAAATAGCTTATTGACGATACTTAGAACTGGTATAGTGTATACGGGGTCTAGAGGGTGTTATTTTGATATTTAAAAAAAATACCATTTTTTGATAGAAATGATCGAATGTTTATTTCATTATAAAGAGGAAGGTATGCCGTTAATAGTGAAAAAAAAAAAACATCAGGCAAATGACCACCACGACCACGCCTACAGGACCATATCCTTTTCATGAAATTTTCCATAACCAAATCGCAAAATGGCTACTCTATGTTCTCTATAGCCTCACGAATTCTATCTTTGAGGTCTTGAATCGATGCTGGGCTGTTGGCGTAGACCTTTTCTTTCACGTGGCCCCAAAGGAATAAGTCACAAGGTGTTAAATTACAAGATCTCGGTGACCAATTGTGATCACCTCTTCGAGAGATAACACGGTCCGGAAACTTTTCCCGTAAAAGATCAATGGTTTCGTTGCTTGTGTGACACGTAGCGCCGTCTTGTTTAAAGTAAACGTTGTCCAGATCAATAGCATCCAACTCCGGCCGTAAAAAATCATTAATCATCTCTCGATCGCGCAATCCATTCATCGTAACTGTTACTCCAGCCTCATTTTCGAAAAAGTAAGGTCCAATGACTCCAACGGTCCATAAACCGCACCAAACAGTCAAACGTTGAGGATAGAGAGGCTTTTCAACAATAACTCTTGGGTTTTCCGAGGCCCAGATGCGACAATTTTGCTAGTTGACGAAGCCAGCGAAGTGGAAATGGGCCTCGTCGCTCAAGATGATTTTTCAATGGAATTCCGGCTCATTTTCATGCATTTCAGGGACCCAATCAGCAAAGACACGATGTTATTGATGATCGACCGGCTTGGGTTCTTGTGTCAACTGAACTTTATAAGCCTTAAGGCCCAAATCTTTATGCAAAATACGGTGTAATGACATTTGTGGAATGCCTAATTCCAAAGAACGACGAGGAATGGACAAACCTGGATTTTCTTCAACACTTTCGGCTACAGCAGCAATATTCTCGGCTGCTCTTGAGTGACGTGTAAGGGTTTTATTCTTGACATCACTAAGTTGTCCCAACAGCTCGAATTTTCCCACCAATTTCTGTATTGCGGTCCGACAAGATGCTTCACGACGACCCAAAAATGTTCGAGTTTTACGAACCGTCTCTGCCAAATTTTCACCAAATTTATAGTTAATTTTAATAACTTCAATGCGTTGTTGAAGCATGTATCGTTCCATTTTTATTAATGGCGTAGTTTTTGCTTGTTAAATGTCAAAAATGACAGCTACAAAAGTGACATCTACCGAAATAGCGGGCTATAAAATAACACCTCTTATTGGAAAACCCTTTACTTTCTTTTCTACTTTCAATGCAGTTGAGATAGGGTAAAGTTTCTCTATTTGCTAATGTATACTTCTTTTCCAGTTTGAATAGATGCTTGGGTCTTCCCTACAAACTAAGGGAATCATAATGATAAAAAATGAGGTAAACGAAGAAAGATTAAGTCGCAGACTCCCTAATAAATTCTCCGATAGAATATCACATAGACATTTGGGAGTCCATTGTGATACTAGAGTTCAAACAAGACTATTAGAAAGTAGATTATGGTTTCACTTACCAGAAATGAAGAAAAAGCTAGAGCTCTTTGTACCCAATTGAGCAATGTCTTCCATCTCTGTTTCCATGTTATAATAGGATCTTCGACAACTTCTTCTCTGCTTGCCTGTGGAGAGAGCTTTGATCTTGTGCTAATCATTGGTCCCTTCTCTTCTGTTTACTACTGGAGCATACCTTTTTTCTTATCTGGTAATTTTGCTCCGGATTGATCTTCGAGCTTTGTTAAGCAAGCTATCACTGGGGAATCAAAGGGAGTACAAGAAAATATTGCAACTCACACACTTCAGTTTATTCAAAGTGAATTTTTCATATAGAATATAAAAGGTAAAAAGACTCCAATTCATTCCAGGCTGAGTTAAGATAAACTATTGTAATCTAGATCTTACTCAACGTAACGTGTATCGGAACCAAGATACATTACTCCCTACACAAGCGGGTATGTTTCGACTGGGAACTATGGACCCAGAAAGCTCATCCGGAGACGTGTGAATGCGCCATTCATTTTGCCTATGAGCCCAATTGAGCTACCAAGCGAGAGGACTCAAAAGCACCCGTGGGTGATCTCCGATCTTTTCTTACAAGGAAACCTATTTCCGTTTGTTTTGTGTAGCCGACACACACTTATACGGCAAAAGGAAGAAATTTTTTGTTCCTGCATGAAATTAAACCACCGATAATTGCCACCCAAACCAAGGTTCACATTAATTTCTAACGACACGAATACTTTTTCGTTCAATAGGAAAGTACAAACTCTCAATTTTCACCAATATACTGTCGCGTGTTATCGGTTCGCGGCCAATAATTTTAATGTTCCGGGAAAGTGAAAACGCAGTCTTTTAAATTAAATTAAAAGAGTTTATTTAATTACAAGAGTGCACAATGATCAATTTAACACTTTCTCTAACTTTAATTTTCACTATTAAAATTCTAACACTTGTCCATAAATTTCTTATCGCAATTGTCTTCTAAATCACTTCACTATTACGAAAATAACTTTTCTACTACTCGAATAATATCGCTTCTCACACACTATCGCAGTTCTTATCGCGGTCGAATGAATGATGATCCCCCCATTCATTCAGCTCGCCTTTATATAGGGTCTCTACCTATTCACCCATTTCTCGTTTATTGGCGAATGTTCTACCGAGAGGTACCTGGTAGATTCGAGCAAATTAATGAATGGAGTGACGTCACTTGCAGATGCTGATCATGCTTGTTGGGTTCTCGTGGTTTCGAGTGAATTCGTGTTCTTCATTTTTGTGAAAACAATTGCGACAGTAGCTCGCAGAATTATTTGTACATGTAACACTGCCCCCACCTCAGTTCTTTTCGCCCCGAAAAGATGTGTCGCCAGTTGTAGTCAATTCTCCCTGGATGTAATATGGAGCAAGACGGTCTAGATGCACGATTTTCATTTTGGCTCTCGGTTTACGGTGTTCCTGTATGCGATATACGACGCCGTTGATTCGCTTTGTGACTCGGTATGGTCCCTCCCAGTTATGTTGCAAGTTTGGAGACCTACCCTTTCGCCGTTGCGGGTTATATAGCCATACCAAGTCATCTTGCTGGAAGCCAGTAGAATTAGCCTTTAGATCATACCTGGTCTTCATGCGGTCAGTAGCCGATTCGAGGTATTTTTGCACTGTCCGATGTATCTGGTTCAACCGTTGTCTTAGATCACTTGCGTACTCCGAGATCGTTTGGGGTTTCTCGGGGGGTGTTCCAAACTTTATATCAGCTGGCAGACGAAAAGTCTTTCCAAAAATGACTTTGGCTGGGGCTTGGCCCGTCGATGCATGTTCGGCAGCTCTGTACGCCATCAAAAATAGTGGGATATGTCGGTCCCAGTCCCTTTGGTTCTCGTCAACCATCTTGGCAAGATGTTTATTGAGCGTGCCGTTGAACCGTTTGACCATTCCATCGGATTGGGGATGCAGCGGTGTTGTCCTCGTTTTCCGTATTCCCAGTAGTTCACACATTTCGCCAAAAACTAGTGACTCAAAGTTTCGGCCTTGATCTGAATATAATTCGCAAGGTACGCCGTACCTACTGACCCAATTTAACACTAGCTACGGTAGTTGCTTCCTGGTTGGGAATGGGGTAGACCTCGGGCCACTTGCTGAAATAATCGGCTACAACCAGCGTATATCGATTTCCCCAATCGGATTCAGGAAAGGGTCCTGCGATGTCAACAGCAATCCTTTCGAATGGCACGCCTACGTTATAGGTTTGCATTTGTCCTCTCAGTCGTCGCTTTGGGTCTTTGACGGAAGCGCAAATTGTGCATCTGCGACACCAGTCCTCTACGTCTTCTCGAGCATGGAGCCAGTAGAACCGTTCCCGCAATTTCGCTAAGGTCTTGTTAACACCAAGGTGGCCTCCCGAGGATCCTTCATGCTTTTCCTTAACCACATCGTGGATTCGGCTTTTGGGAAGTATAGTTTGCATCCTATAGGAGCTACCATCCGCCGTTTCCCATTTCCGCTTGAGTACGCCACCCTCCACCTGAAGGGAGTTCCATTGTGCCCAATAGCTTTTCAGGGTTGCGCCATGCATTGAAACGTCTTTCCACTCAGGTCGCCCAGTCGTCTCCTTCCATACGAGCAATGGTCCGATGTCTTCATCGGCTAACTGGGCGTTTCGAATCTCCTCCGATGACCAACCTTCATCGAATTCCGCCGTTATCAATCGCAGATCAACGAGCGGTTCCTTTTCCTCAATCCGTCGGCAATGCTTGCAGTTAGCTAGACATGGACGGCGGGATAGGGCGTCAGCATTTCCATGAACTCTGCCCTGGTGAAGCAGTTGGGGCCTCACTAGGTCTGGTCGGATCGTCGATCGGGTTGCACCAGTGTCGTTTGTTAGGGTGCATTGTTCTTCATCAACTTGACCAGGAAGGCATCTGTCTGCTTCTCCACGATGTTGCCTTGGCACGGTGCTGGGGATGTCGATACTCCTAGCCAACGTTCGCCCCACGAAGTTGGCCCTTGCAGTTTGATGGGCCTCCATTCTAGGCTCCTGACACGGTCTGGATCTCCACCACCCTGGACAATAGCTCGGTCTTCTTCCCTTCTTGCAGTCTCTTTGCAGGTGCCCTTTTTCCCCGCAATTCCAGCATCTAGGCGCACCATTCGCCTGCAGCTCACGCTCAATTCCCGCGCGCTCACACCTGCAATTATCTGCCAATACCTCGCGAACCCGGGCAGTGGTACGGGTCACATTTTTGGCTGCCTCAAAATTTAAACTATAAGCCAATGCATCCTTGACTGTTTGCTTTTGAGCTAACCGCACGGCTTGTTGCAATTCCTTGTCCTTTAAGGCGCTGATGAATGCTTCTGCTGCTACGTCATCTCGATGTTCTGGGTCGTACGCTGGGTAAGCCAAAAGTGCCAGTCGCTCAATGTCTTGTGCTAGCTGCTGCAAGGTTTCGCCAGACTTCTGCATCCGATGCCGTAGCTGTGCCCGATAATTCTACTTTAGATGATCGTCTCCATAACGCATGTCGAGCGCATTCATTATAGCCGCCGGGTTGGAATGCAGCTCAACGGGGATAGTCTGCAAAAACTCGGCAGCTGGGCCTCTTAGAGCAAGAATTAACGCAGTTGCTCGTTCCTGCTCATTCCAGTGATTTATCCTAGCGGCTGCTTCAAACTGGATTTTGTAAATAGTCCAGACCGTTTGCCCATCGAATATTGGTGCTTGCACATTTCTAGATGAGCTTTGCGCTGCGGTTATAATTGGGGCTGGTGAGGCGGTTACTACTGCCTTCGCTGCTTCCAAGTCATTTTTCACTTTTTCCATCTCATGGTTGACCTGGCTGATCTCAAGGTTGATTCTCTCCTCGACCTGATATACCTTCTCCTCGACGCATTTAATTTGGCTGTTGAGACTACTTAGCTCCGCTTTTATTTCGGTAGACTGTTTTTTCAGCTTCTGTGCGATGTCTGCCTTGATTTCGAACGCTTGTTGGTCTAGCTTCGCTGATTGTTCATTTAGCTTCACAGCTAAACTGGATATCTGTTCATTTAGCTGCGCTGATTGTTCATTTAGCTTCGCAGTTAAATTGGATGACTGTTGTCGCTGCTCTTGCTGCATCAGCATCAACATTTGCATCAGCGCATTTTCTGGTTCCTTCGGTTTCGGTGTTTCGGCTTCACCACCTTCTGCGCCTCTTTCTGCAGCTGAGAGCTCACCCGAATCCATATTCACGCCTTCCGACTCGATCGCATCACGCAAGCGTGCCATCAGTATGGCCTTTGTACCTTGTGTAGCCAGATTTCGTTGTTCCAACTCCTCTTTGAGCTCCGATATGCTCAATTGATTAATTTTTAGATTTAAATTTCCTGGTATTTTTATTGTTTCGGCTATTTTTCCACGTTAATTTTCACAATTGTGCACTTTAAAGTTGTTTAAACGTTTTCACTTCCAAAATTTTTCTTTCTCACTTCTTGACACCATTGTCGCGTGTTATCGGTTCGCGGCCAATAATTTTAATGTTCCGGGAAAGTGAAAACGCAGTCTTTTAAATTAAATTAAAAGAGTTTATTTAATTACAAAAGTGCACAATGATCAATTTAACACTTTCTCTAACTTTAATTTTCACTATTAAAATTCTAACACTTGTCCATAAATTTCTTATCGCAATTGTCTTCTAAATCACTTCACTATTACGAAAATAACTTTTCTACTACTCGAATAATATCGCTTCTCACACACTATCGCAGTTCTTATCGCGGTCGAATGAATGATGATCCCCCCATTCATTCAGCTCGCCTTTATATGGGGTCTCTACCTATTCACCCCTTTCTCGTTTATTGGCGAATGTTCTACCGAGAGGTACCTGGTAGATTCGAGCAAATTAATGAATGGAGTGACGTCACTTGCAGATGTTGATCATGCTTGTTGGGTTCTCGTTGTTTCGAGTGAATTCGTGTTCTTCATTTTTGTGAAAACAATTGCGACAGTAGCTCGCAGAATTATTTGTACATGTAACAATACTATTATTATTGAATTTTAAAATGGAGTAATTCCCAAAAGCAAATAAGATTATTTCTACTTGCGAACTCTTACGCTGTTTGAAAAAACAGTGCCCCCAATACGTTGCCGACGGTGTATACTCTAATCTACTACAGGCTTGATTCCACAATTCACCTATAATTCGTTAGTTGGCCTTGATCCCACAAAACTGCCTTTTCACTTGCTTTAGCTTCTCGAAGAAGAAAAAAACCTGGATCCTCCACAATTTACTTAACTACCTCGTTGGTTAGCTTCCGCAATACAATTATCGCTATATCTACCACTCGAGGTTCCTTTACACGTCACATTCACCGGGAATTCCTTAACGGCTTCCGCCGAGAGAATTGAACTTTCGGTTTCTCCGAACTGGCGCGTTTAACCATCAGTGGTTATATAAATGTTTAGATCCAAACGCCAGTCTTAGTGCTTTAAAATCTAATGTTTATTTTAAAAAACGAAGATGGCCGGCAGAGAGTACATCCATAAAAGAGCCTGAATTAGGAGGAGGTATGTTGGTTCTTGAGAACCGAGAAGAACAGCACAGGCAATTTTCACAATTTCTGATGTGAGAGCGTATCTGGACCACGAGAAAAAACTTACGTGGCACTAGGATCTACTTGCGACGTGAGAGTTGCGTCGCCGTCGGGACAGTCACTCCCTCCCCAATGATCTTCGCATGTGTCGAAGGGAGGGAAAACGTGACTTTCTTCTTGGATAGCTGGAGCTGCTGTTCCGTCCAAACCTGCGCTGGTTGACTTGTTTCCGAGGGCAGCAGAAGTGTTGATGCAAGTGGCTTTGGAGGCGTTGAACGTGCTTGCTGTGTCGCTGAATGGGCATTGAATTGCTCTAGCTATGCTGGTTTGAGGCATTCGGTGGAGAGGGTTTTGGTGAAGCGTTTAGGTCTATGACGTAGGTGTTGACGTTGGCCCTTCTGACGACTCGGTGAGGTCCGGAGTATGGCTGATTGAGTGACTTCTTTACATCATCGATGCGGCGGAACGCATGCTCACAGCTGGACAGATCTTTGAATACAAATAGCTGGTTTACGGAGTGTCTGGCTGATGGGACTGGATGAATCAGTGACGAAATCTTGTGGGCAGCTGGTTTGTATATTTTAAGGTGTAATGAACTCGCCTGGAATCAGAAGCGATATGCCGAAGACCATTTCTGCAGGAGAGGCTCGGAGGTCTTCTTCGGACGTGATTTGTAGACCCAGTAAGATTGGAGGAAGTGCTTGTCTCCATCGTGTCTCAGGCACGCACTATAACGTGGCTTTGATGGTGCGATGCACTCGTTTGACCATACCATTGGCTTGAGGGTGGTATGGAATGGTACGGACGTAGTTGGGGCCCAGGTGGTGGCCGAGCTCATGCATGAGATTGGCTTCAAACTAACATCCTTGGTCCGATGTGATCTGCAGTAATGGGCGAAATATTGAGATACAGTGATGGAATAGTGCCCTGGAAACGATGCTAGCTCTGATGTCATGCACTGGTACTGGTACTGCCACCATATATAGTGGTCGATGATGATGAGGCCGCTCTCGTAGCCTTGAGACTGTGACAGCTTGCAACGAATGATGCTCTGCGTATATATAACAATCTACAAGAGATTGTTAAGGAAGCAAACTCACTTATGGTACTTAAGAAAAGACTAAGGGAGCATTTAATGACCACTAATTGAAGCGTGGACCTGTAATCCTGCTTTTATGAGCCCAGTATCTTAGGGCTTTCTTTTTTGACCCTATCGGCGAGATACTGAAGTGACAGTTACTCAGAGTTTTTTTTGAATGCGTCATATTATATTGAATTTTTTTTTATCTCTGAGAGCTGATCATGATTTTCTTTTTTTTGGACTAGATGTTCATGAAAAGGACTAGTTCACATTATATTGTGTGCCCCCTTATACCGATGTGTTAAACATTGTCTGGGTGGCACAAAGGACCAAGCGACGTAATGTGAATGCAGATCGCACGAGCGTTGTGCGACGAAGAAAGAGTGATGGAGAGAGTGGTAGGGAATGGAGGTATTTAAAAAACTAAATCGACATGAATGTGGTCGAAACGCCCATCTGGCGTCTTGAAATTTCCTAGCTCGGAGTGGTTGTAGCGGTGGATCTTTGATAGTTGACATGGTATGTATTGCTTGGTCCACCGGGATACGTCTTTCCGCTGACTTAGCCAGACAAATCCAAGCGGTACGTACTTCGAGGGGGTACGTCCACTCAGAACCGACAGCTGATGGACAATGTCGAAAGCTTGACGGCGGAGTGCAACTAGCAGGTAAGGTTTGATGATGCCGCTAAACTCCACGTAGTATGCTGTGAAGCCATCCAAAACCAACTGTTGCAGTTTGAGATGGGGGCTTGCCAGGAGGCAGGGTAGCCAATCGTCTGTGTCTTCTGCTTCACTGATGGCTCGGGCCGTGATTGCGATGGGTATCGTGGCCGTCTCTACTCTTGAAAGTCCATCAGCGATGATGTTGTCATCCCCTAGTGTGTACTCCACTTGCAGATCAAATCGGGCGATGAAATCCAATTGTCTGCATTGGCTCGATGAGGCTTTATCCGAAGTAAGTGGTCAGCGTAGATGATGAAGTGCCTGCCCTCCAAGATGAGAGCTTCCTCGAAAAGAAGCCCAACAGTAACCAAGTGCTGTCGTCCCGTTGTTGGTCCGAGGTCACGCGAATGGGAGTTTTAGACGCGTCAGTGCAGTGTGCCAATAGATGCGAAGGTGAAAGGAAGGCTGCCTCGGCGATGCCTTGCTTACAGCGTTCAAAAGCCGCTTCAGCACCGGGGATCCAGGTCAGCAGTGCTTTCTTGATCGTACAGCCTTTTAGCAGCTCCGAGAGTGCACTTGGAACTCAGCAGCGTGAGGTATGCAGCGACGATAAAAATTCAGCATCCCGACTGGGAAAAATCGGCCGGTTTGGGAAAGGTTACGATAGCTTACGTCTTGGAGGCTCGTTGTCGAAATTTTGTTTCGCAAACGTGATATCCAGCAAAGATAACCTTAGGTTAACCGACTTGATTTTTATCCTAGTTAGCATGGCGATTTGTCGCTTGCAGCACGGAGAGAGCTGGTGTTGGTCTTTGTTGGCCGAGAACACTAGGATATCGCCTTTATAGACCCAGATTAAGTCAAACTTCTTTAGTAGATGATTTACAGTACGCTGCATCGTTTGAGCTGCGCTGCGTGGACCTAAAGGCATTCCCAACAATTCATATAGTCCGAAGGGCGTGTTGACTACCGTTTTACATATGTCCTTAGGAGCAACCGGGATTGTACAAAGGCACACTGGACGTCAACTACTGAAAAAACTGTGCCGCTGGCCTCTTGAATCAGGTCCTCGATGATGCGCAATGCGTAACGATCCGGGCGAGTTTGAGTGTTGTTAGTTGATGGTAATCCTCAGTAGCTCGCCGATGGGCACCGTCCTTGGACACCATATTCAAAAGAGTAGCCCACTGGCTCGATGAGGTTCGAATTATACCTCGTTCCAACAAGAAAAGGAACTCGACTTTTGCTGTATGAGGCGTTCTCCCACGAGGTGACTATCTAGTGGTAGAATCTCCTTGCGACGTGAGAGGTGCGCTATCTTCGGAACATTTTGAGTCGCTACAAATGTATCCATTTAGCGCTGCCTTCAACCTATTTGTGGTACTGCTGTTTCTGCATTTTCGTGGATTTATTGCACTTTCGGGTTCCTTAGCTGCTCTTCTCCTTTGCAACGGACGTCAACTACGGCGAATGACAATAGTTATTCTTTATATTTTCCCTCCGTAGATCGCTATCACCGAGCAGTTTTATTCAAAATGTTTTGTGGTTGTTTTGCGTTAGCTGATTTTATTTTCTTTCTTTTCCTTTTTAATGCAATATTTCCATCATCCTTTGACTTTTTCTTTTCCATGTTTTGAGTTACAGATATTTAGATTTTCCAGGAAACGAACTAGCGTGGAAGTGATATTCAAGATATGAGATCGCATACTATATTGCTAGAAAATGAAAATTTGGAGTGGCTAAAGAAGTAAGGAAGACGCAGTTGATAGGCATGGAACTCTAGATCGGGGGTTTCAGACAGTTCTGTCAAAAAGAGCAAAGGAAACTGCAAAGGAAATCTTTCAACAAGCGCCCAACAAGAAAAAAGACCTGATGCGAAAAAGCAAAGAAAAAAGTCACGACGAAGACCCCGGGCAGCAGTTACTGCTCGCAAGATCTTAAGATGTTCGATCCTACGCAGAAGTGTTGCGCGATATCAGCAGTAATGTAAGGCCTGAAGACACCAATATTAGTATTAAAGCAGTAGGACCAAATCTGTCGGGCCACATACTGGTCGGACTCAGAACAGAGGCCGACAATAAAGAGGCATTATGCGATGCAGTAAAGAAAATCCTTGACAAAAGCACAACTGTAGCCTTACTTGAAGCGATGGCAATGAGCAGAATAAGAGACATCGGCTGCTTCACGGCCCTGGGTGAGATAAAAGAGGGATTAGCACGGGCAAGATCAAAGCGAGGTTGACACCAAAAGACCATAGGGAACAACGCGTGAACATCATTGACTTGACCGAAAAGGACACCTAACTATTTCTGAAAAAGGGGAAAGTGAGAATAGGGTGGGTTGCCTGCAGGATACGGCGAGGAAAAGCACCTCTTCAATGTTTCAAACGCCTTGGCTATCGTCACACCGCAAAAATATGCAAAGGATCCGATAGGTGTTCCCTTTGTTACAAGTGCATTGATATGAGATATAAAAGAAAAGAGTGTACAAATGAGGCGCGCTGTATCCTTTGCAAAAATGCAAAGATTATGGAGCTATTTGTACGTTCTCTTTAGGCTTAGCCATCAGCACTTCTTTAGCCTTCTGCTCTTCTTTGGCCTTCTCCTCCTCGTCAGCCTTTAACCAGCTCCTTCCGTAATGCCCTATGCGGTTTAGTAGCTCCTCTAGTTCAAGCAGTCCTTTCTTTATACCTTCGCCGAGTTTGGGCGAGTTACATGCTGATTAGTCTTTTTAGGTCTTTTTAAAAATTTTTTTTTACAAAGACCTGCTAGTTTCGCGACCTGTCTGTCCGTCTATCCGTCTGTCCGTCTGTCCGTCCGTCCGTCTGTCCGTGCGTCACAGCTGATTTCCTCAGAAACTATAGAAGCTAGAATTCTCAAACTTTATGAAAAGGTCAGAAGTGATGGTCTCTCCAAAGTTAAGGCATTACCAAAAGTTTTAAAATTTTTTAAGGGGGGTCCCCCCTAATAACGAATTGCCCCTTAAAATTTTTTTTTAATCAAAGGTAGTTGAGTGGAGTATCAAATGTAAGGTCTTGATTAGAACTTTTAAAATCTGAAATAAAAAAATCATTTTATGAATTAGGGGGTCCAGGGGAAGGCAAAATGTACCAAAAATTTGTCTGCCCCCCCTCGCGATTGGACACCTTTGAGCCGAAAAATCTGAAAATTATCACGAACGTGGGCTTTTATGAGTACAAGGGCAACAAATACCTTAGAAATTGAAATTCCCTCAACTTTGTTAATAATAGTATGATTTATAGATTTGACATTTTCGCCCATAAAATCAAAACGGTACCGTTAAACTTCTTGAAAGACTTAGACTGACATAAGATATATATGTTCACAAAATTTGATTGAGATCAAATTATAATCAAGTGAGTTACCGCCATTTCAATTATATGGAAATAAAACAACAATAACACGTGTTTATGGTTGGTATAGGGTTTTCCAATAAGAGGTGTTATTTTGATATTTAAAAAAAAAACCATTTTTGATACAAATGATCGGGTGTTTATTTCATTATAAAGAAGAAGATATGGCGTAAATACCAAAAAATAAAATCAGCTAAATAACCACCACGACACGCTTACAGGACCATATCATTTTCATGAAATTTTCCATAACCAAATCGCAAAGTGGCTGCCCTGTGTCATCGATAGCCTCACGAATTTCATCTTTGAGGTCTTGAACTGACGCTGAGCTGTTGGCGTAGACCTCTTCTTTCACGTGGTCCCAAAAGAAGAAGTCGCAAGGTGTTAAATCACAAGATCTATTCAATATAACACCTCTTATTTGAAAACCCTATATACATTTAAATTGACTTAGGCACTTTTATTTTCTTTCAATTTTCATGAAAATTTAAAGAATAGTGTTTATCATTTAAGCTAGGTTAAAATGGCGGCAACACTGTGCTTATGAAAGAAACTGTGCATCCTTTGTATAAATTTGAGCGATTTCATATCCAAGTATTGGATGAATAATTCAAGTTATCGATTCACGCCATTAGAAAACTTGTTTCTAACCCTAGGATGTTTACAAAGACCTTCTGGTAGGAGCACTCTCCTGCTTACTCAACTTGTTTCTTGATGCTGGACGGCAATTGTACTTTGCGAACTTCTCTCTTGGGAGAGGTTATCGACTTCTGTTTCCGCTTTTGCAATCATTTTGTTGACTTCAGGAGTGTTCGTTGTTATTTCGGCATTTAAAACCCTTGCTTCCATCGCTTCGATCGCGGTCACAGAAGTAACCATCGAACTCTCGATGTTCTTTATACTGTATTTTCCCCATATCGCGAAAAGCTGGTGCTTCCTGCGAAATTTTTAGGACGCTCTGGTATTCGCATCATTTTGTGCTGCACCCAAACGCCGCAGGAATTTCAGTTTGGACAATGCTACCCTTTGATCTCCATTTTTTGTCCGTCTTTACTGTCATTGTATTCGTCGTCGTTGCTACCGTTCTCAATGTGCTAGTAATAGCTAATGGTTCCGTCGTCGTTGTTGAAATTTTCACTTTTTTGTTGTTCAGGTCTTTGTAAAAAAATTTTTTTACAAACATATACTAGTTTCGCGACATGTCTGTCCATCTGCCCGTCCATCCATCCGTCTGTCTGTCGGTTCATGCGTCACAACAAGTTTCCTCAGAAACCATAGGTGTTACAAAGCTCACACTTTGTGAAAAGGTCTGAAATTGTGGTCTCTCATTATGAAGTTACCCTTAAAAAATATTTTTCTTTTGCGTTAATTTGAACGATTCCTTACCCAAGTATTGGATTCACCCTTTTAGAAAACTTATTTCGATTCCTAGGGTGGTTATAAAGACTTTTTGGTAGGAGCACTCTCCTACTTACTCAACTTGTTATTTTCTCGATCTTTTTTAGGTTTTTTAGTTAAAATTGCTCCTGTTTTATTGGGTTCCCCTAGGAGCCGCTATCTTTGTTCGTGTTTGTAGTCAGCTTTTTAGTCCCATGGTTATCTTTACAGAGCAGTGAGGCCATGCGAGGGTTTGGACAAGCCCTCATGGGGTCAAGTGCTCAGAGCCATACCAGCGCTAATCGGGAGTCTATCTCAACTGAAGATACACCACCAACCCAATAGTGTGATGCTCCAAACTCCGGGGCCTGGCAAGGTTTTACCGAGACGGAGATGGTATGATAGTTGGATTGGAGCTATTCATTCACGAATGTCACCTCGGCGGTACCGAGCTAAGCAACTAGGTCCAAACTATCATATTCGCAAACCCAAACCATCAATTCAAGTTCATTGTCCAAAACGTAGTTCAGATTCAGCCAGGATCATTACTTATCATCCCAGAAGGAACCTCATGGTTGGGTCCGTGCTGGCAGCCCTCCCCAAAAAATGTTAGCCTCCAAGGGTATTCCTGTCGACCGACATTTCACCAGCGGGTGAAACATATTAAACGCCTTCGAAAAATAGGTCCTGAGGCGAATAATTGTAGTGAAACTAGAGAATGACCAATGGCAAATTCGATACAACTATGAGCTGTATGAAGGTCTGTATGAGACCTCAACAATTGTAAGACTGTGGAAGCTGCAATGGGATGGCCGTTTAAATCGTATGGACAAACAATGGAGGCCCAAAAAGGTATTTGGTGGGAGAACTGAAGGGCGAGAACCAATGGAGAAGCCGAGAAAATGCTGATCTGACTTGGTCGAGGAAGGCAGTTAATCGCTACTCGGATTTCGAAATTGGAGGACGCGATCGATGAACCTAGTAAGTTGGAGGCGCTTTTTGCATAGAGCGAAAGTCCAAAGGGGGTTGTACTTCTACGAATAAGATGAAAATGATGATAAGTACTGTTGCGAATTCCGGCGTACCAACTTCCTCCCATTCGCAACTTCAAATTGCCGCCGTAACATTGTTCCTTTTCTTTGGGCATTCCTACCTTTTCCTCCATAAATTTATTTATTTTTTTTTCATGTTTCCATTTTCCCTTTAATTTTTACTCCCCCATCATCACAATACTACCCTTTTTCCTTATTAACAACTACAAAAAAAAATAATACCTACTAATAATTTCAATTTTCCCACTAACAACACTCCCTACATTAATTCCCACTAACAAAATTTCATTCTATTCATTCTTCCTAACAAAACCTAATTCCTTCCTTCATACTAACAAATTCTATTCTCTAGTTCCCATTAACAAATTTTATTTTGCTTACTAACGAAAATTAATTCACGTTTCCCTACTAACAAATTCTCATGCCCAGATAATCGTTGAAGTTGCTTATCTGATGAATGGGAGATCGATAAGGCATAGCTCCATTGGATACGTCGCGAGTTTCGACCGTGCGACTGCTGGAACCCTGAGTTCAAGTTCCCCCGGGCGCCCGGAAGCACTCTTTTTTGGGGTATCGGCAAAATCAATAGTTTTCGTAATGTACTCGTATATGTGACACTTTACATTCAATCAAGCGATTCTTGGGGATGTAAATTGCCATATATGCAAGTCAATGGAAACTACTGTGATTGTCGATACGGACCAAAAGATGTGTGGGTAGCGGAATCGAAGTGTAATGAACTTCGATTACGTTACCCAGATGTGGCAGCGGTAATTGGAAAAAAAGGAATTTGATTTGCGGGATCGGATGGGAGAAAGGTGGAATGTGAAAGAAAGGGTTGGGATTGGGGAGTGAGTTTTTGGATTTGGAGAAGAGAAAGGTGTTTTGATGTGCGCGTAAAGTTGATTTTTGGAGGTTTTTTTTTAAGATTGGGAAAAAAAAAGGAAGTGAATATTTGGGAAAAAAATATAAAAGAGTAATTGCTATGAGTGAAGTGAAGTGAATTTTTGGATTTGAGAATTTCAGCAGAAGTTACAATAAATACAGAGATCTGAATTTGAAGTGAACGGGGATTAATTTTTTTGTGACGGAAGAAGGAATAGAAATAATTTAGTTGTGAAGTTGAGTGGCGAAAGTTTTGGTGTGAGGCAGGGCAAAATAAATTACATTCGTTGTGGAATAATTTATGATCCATGTGGAAATATTAGTGAGTGAAAAGAATTTTTGGCTTTTGGCCTCCGGGATTAAAGTTGGTGCGATTTTGAAGTCAAATTAGTTGAAATAAAAATTAAGTGTCGAGAGTGATTCTTTCTCCAAAAAAAAAAAGAAAAAAAAACAGAAAAGCAAGAAAAAAAACTTTGTTTTGTTGGACTTCGAAGAAAGCTAGGTTCCAGACGTAAAGTTTTCGTTTCTGCAAGTAAGCCAGAACGACGGGTCGGAGAGGGCGATAAGGGGGCTCCTTGATTTTCTAGTAATGTTTGAATTTTCGAGTTAAGTTAAAGTTAAATTTTCAGTGGCCCCACACTCTTTTTTTGTCATCGCCGAGCGCTCGGAGATCAACGAGGAGTAGTGTGAGTATTTATTTGGCTTATTTTCCTATTATATTAACAACATTTCATCATCAAGCTCGTTTTTTTTTTCCTTGTGTTTTTCCTTCATATAAAAGATTATAGTGGATTATTTTCTTCCGTACATTAAATCTTAAAGGGGTCCTTTGTTTTTTCTTGTTTTTATTGAAATTGATAATTTGCTAATTTTATTGTGATATAAATTTGTTTATTTCTTTGTGAATAAAAAAAAACGGCCATGTTACAGTAAAAGCCATATTTTTCATTTCTCAGAATGACCTCCCCTTTCCCGTCCTTTTCCCTATGTGCTAGTATTTATATGTAAGGTGGCTCAGCACGAGCAGAGGGTGACCCGGAAGACCCACGACACGACTGAGCGCTAGCCGGCCTCAGTATGCCACCCCGGGTTACACACCCCTCTGCTAATTCTTAATGTCTGCAACTGCGGTGACTTCCGTGGTTGTTACATATGGCGCCCAAACTGTTTTAGTTGATTTTATCAGTTTTTAATTATAGTTTAAATTTTACAATTTTTGGTTTGTTGGGCTTGAGTACCTGGAGTGCCTGACTTGAATAGTGGTCTGAGCATTTCAGGGAAATAATTTTTTTTTGTCTTTGTTAAAATTTTTTTCATGATTGGTTGAGTAATAGGTTTAAAATTTTCAGTTTTGGTATTAAATTATTGATTTTTGTTCACGGGGTTCGCCGCAGTTGCAGTGGCGCCTACCGTGCTGTTTTGTGTTTGATAGTCTCCACCGGCTATGATAGTGGGCATGCTTTAGCAGTGTGGATGTTGGTTGGGAACAACCGAATTTTGAGTCGTTGGCTATATCTCCCTGCACGGGATAGTTGGACTTAGATCCATCTCTTGGAATTAGCCAACGCTTTCGGCCCTTCCATCATCTATCTGGTGGTAGCTTTGGGATGTGTGCGGCTCTTGTCCGAGCCATTATGAAGTCCGTAGTATTTCATAATGGTCTCGTAGTCAGCTTTTGAGGCGACAATTGGAGCGGAGTCCGCCTACAAATTCCATTGTTATACCAGGCACTGTTGTGGTTTATCTGCTTCGTGTTATGTCTAAATTTTAATCACCATCCCATATAATTACCTGTTCTTTTCCTTTTCCATTAATGGGGAGGATCATTTTGAGAAATGAAATCTTTTTATGAATTGTATCTCCATCTTAATTGCTATTATAAAAGTCAATATTTTCTATAGTTTCCAACACCATTCCTCTTCACTGCTAATAAATCGCAATAATAACCACAAACGTTAATTGTTATTATTGCCATAGTCTGTCTGTCAGTCTGTGGACTCATTTTTATTTAGTATTATCTATAATTTGCGTTAATATTCTTTTTACTTTTTTATTTAGGTAGTAGATTTTGGTTTTTTTATAATATTATAAGAACCGAATAACCATGCGTCGGCGAACGGCTAGTTGGGATCCAACCTATACCCAACTTGATAGAGAGTTGGAACGGCTTAGCCTATCGTCCAGCCTGCGAGAAGCACAAGACGCACTTCCTCAAGCTGGTGCGCCAAGCGCGGCAGCTACTCCACCGATACGGGCACCCGGTAATTCCCTTGCTTCTTCTACACGGCAGGCGGTGCAAGAAACGTCACCTCACGTTACCTTCCGCGAGTCCCGACGTAATGAATTTGCCACGCCGGATCGACTTCCCATCACCAAATGGGGTATCACTTTCGATGGTGGAGTAAATGGCGTGTCCGCCCAGCAATTTATATTTCGCGTGGGCAGCCTGGCCAGCGATTACAACCTGTCAGACCGAGATCTGATGAGGGATCTACATGTGCTTCTGAAAGGAGCAGCACAACAGTGGTACTGGCAGGTTCGTGACATTTTTCGGGAGAATCTGACCTGGCCAAGATTCAAATGCGAGGTGATGGAGCGGTTTTCACCACAGCACACTGATGACGATATTCGTCGTACAATGCACGGTCGTCTTCAGCGTCCCGGGGAAAGATTCATCGAATTCTATGAATCCCTGGAAGCACTGTCATTACAACTCCAAGTGCCTATTCTTGATTTCGATCTGCAATGCATTGTATCCAAAAATATGAGCCCACGGCTTCAGGATCACCTGGCAGGTCTGACCTTTCCGTCCACTAGGGAGTTGGTCAGAAGATGCTGTCGCACCGAGGATACGTGGAGGGACGTAGAGTCCCGGCGCAGGCTGTTCGAAAGACGTGCGGTGGGAGGTGTGCATTCCGTACGACTTCCGGAAAACCTGATGGACTGGGACATATACGATAAACCGTATTCTCCAATTTGTGACCAAAATGTCGGTAACGAGGAACCCTTAAATTGGCGAAATGTTCGTAATTCGACAGCATGCGATCTACCAAATCAGCTTGCGCAACCCAATCAATGCCTTCCCCTTGAGACTCCTCAGGTTCAAGCGGTAGCATCCCAACCGAAAATTGGTTTGTCTTCGGACCATCAACAACGAAGACAATTTAGGATATGCTGGAATTGTAAGGATTTAGGCCATAATTTTTTTGATTGTGCTTCCCCCATCAGACACGTTTTTTGTTTTGGTTGTGGGAAGGAAGGAGTTACCAAGCCTCACTGCAATGCTTGCAATTCCAAAACAACCCCGGTGCATAAGGAAATATCGTTTCCTCGGGCAAATCCCACCCAGTCATATGAGCGTGTAGATGTGGCCACGAATGTGGATCCGGAGCTCAGACGTCTTCAGTGACTGACACCTACGTCTATTAATACCCGCATTGTTTTCCCTCTTGCCAACTCTTCTCCCCGTTCCCAACGCCCTGGCACACTTTGTCAGCTAATTTCAACCCACCGCCCACCTGTCCCAGGTAGCTTCCCTGATATCTCCGGAAGTAATGGAAAGGCGGGCGATGATCGTGAGTCACCCGCTAGTTTTAGAGCACGACCTTTTCGGGATCGCTTTCGGAGATCCTGGAGATATTTCTTCGCCAGGCGTCTCTTGAAGCGTGCCTGCGTGGAGTCAATTGTTGCAACTCCTGGCGACAATAGGCCCTACGCAGAGATTTCCGTCAAGGGTCGCAAATTGACGGGCTTGCTTGATAGCGGAGCCAGTGTTAGTATCCTCGGAGCCGGAGCCTTGGACCTGCTGTCGGATTTGGGTTTGCATATGCATACCATGCATGCTCATGTTCAGACTGCATCAGGGCACAAGGATCCAGTTCTGGGATACGTCACCACATTGGTGCAATTTAATAAAACCACCAAATTGATGAGATTCCTAGTTGTTCCTTCCTTGACGCACGCAGTGTATCTTGGAATTGACTTCTGGGATCTCTTCAAAATAGCACCAATTCAGGTCAACGCTATCGAAGCCGCCTCGGAACCTCAGAGCCCTGAATTTCATCTACTGTCCCCAAAAGATCAGCAACGACTGGACTTCGTCAAACAACAGTTTCCGTCGTATAATGAGAAAGGCTTGGGTAGGACCAGTCTCGTGTCTCATCACATCGACACTGGTTCTGCTCGACCCATTAAGCAGCGGCATTATGCTGTCTCGCCGGTTATACAGAAACTGTTGTATGACGAACTCGATCGTATGTTGTCTTTGGGGGTAATAGAGGAAAGTCAGAGTTCGTGGAGTTCGCCTGTGACCCTTGTCAGAAAACCCGGCAAGGTGCGTTTGTGTCTTGACGCTCGACGCCTCAACGAGGTGACTGTTAAGGACGCCTATCCGTTGCCACTGATTGAAGGTCTTTTGGCACGGTTGCAGAGTACCAGGTTCATTACCAGCTTGGACCTGAAGGATGCCTTTTGGCAAATACCATTGGATGAGGCAAGTAAGGAGAAAACAGCCTTTACTGTCCCTGGCAGGCCCTTGTACCATTTCAAGGTCATGCCGTTCGGATTGTGTAATGCTCCCCAAACGATGTGTCGGTTGATGCATAAAGTAATACCGCATGAGCTGCAGGACAAGGTATTTGTTTACCTAGATGACCTGCTTGTTACAAGTTCAACATTTGATGAGCACGTGGAGCTCCTGAGTACGGTTGCAAAACTGCTCAGGGACGCCAATTTGACCATCAATGTTGAAAAAAGCAAGTTCATCAAGAAGGAGATCAAATATCTTGGCTTCGTAGTGAGTGATGGTATCCTGCGCACCGACCCGGAGAAGGTTTCAGGTATAGTCTCCTATCCTGAACCCCGAACGGCCAAAGACGTGAGACGGTTCATGGGCATGGCAGGATGGTACAGGCGTTTTATTCCAAACTTCGCCTCGGTTACGGCTCCTCTAACGGATTTGCTAAAGGGCAAACGTGCCTTCAAGTGGTCTGCTTCCGCCAATAGTGCCTTCAATAAAGTGAAGCAATTGCTGGTTTCTGCTCCAGTGCTGGCCAACCCTGACTTTACGAAGCACTTCTATATCCAGTGTGACGCAAGTACAGTGGGTATTGGAAGTGTTTTGTTCCAGAAGGACGATGAAGGTGGAGAACATCCAATTGCATATATGTCGATGAAGCTCAACGCTGCGCAACGTAACTATAGCATTACTGAGTTGGAATGCTTAGCTGCGGTGCAGAGTGTAAAGCGATTCAGGGCATATATCGAAGGGTTGCCCTTCACCATCATAACCGACCATGCCAGTCTTAAATGGCTGATGCAGCAGTCGGACCTTTCTGGTCGATTGGCTCGCTGGAGTCTGAAATTACAAGGGTTCAATTTCCAGATTGAACACCGGAAAGGTGCTCTTAACGTTGTACCGGATGCGTTATCGAGATCTTGCTCGCAGGACGAGCGGGTGGCCTCGCTCATTGCTTGCCTCCCGGAGCACACACATATTGATGGTTTGATACCTCAGTCTGCGTTTCAGGAGCCCGAATACGAACATCTCAAGGAGCAAATCCTGAAGCAACCTGATAAGTTTCAGAATTTGCACCTTGCTGATGGCCGAGTGTACATCGGTTCTGGTTCTCCTGTAACGCTGGCTACAGATATCCCCCGAACAAAATTATGGGTTCCTGAGGGCTACCAACAGGCTCTTATAGTGCGAGCTCATGATGATCCCCGGGGCTCTCATTGTGGAATTCGTAAGACCACGGAAGTCTTACAAAGATATTATTATTGGCCTCGTTTGCGTCAAGATGTTATTCAGCACATCCAGGGCTGTTCAACATGCAAACAGGTCAAGCCTTCGAATTCCACTTTGAGACCTCCTATGGGCGCATCACGAGACTCAACGAGACCTATGCAGCGCCTGTTTGTGGACTTCATGGGTCCATACCCTCGTTCAAAATCTGGGAACACTCAATTGTTTGTGGTCCTGGACCATTATAGCAAGTTCATATGGCTCAAACCCATGGCTAAAGCCACTGCGGAATCAGTCGTGCGATACTTGGAGCGCGAAATCTTTTTGACCTTCGGAGTTCCCGAATGGCTTCACTCGGACAATGGTGTGCAGTTCGTCTCCAAGGTATTCGCTAAGCTTATGAGTGACTATGGGGTGCAGCACTGCTTCACTCCATACCATTCCCCGCAAGCGAATGCCTCGGAGAGGTCAAACCAGTCGACATTGAACGCCATCAGAGCCTACATAGGGTCCGATCATGGCAGGTGGGACGAGAATCTTCCGGAATCGTGTTTTGCCTTCCGCAAGGTGATTCATGAATCCACAGGATTTTCGCCCTACTTCCTCATGTTCGGATACCACCCTATCCAGCATGGCACTGAGTACGCCCTCCTTAGAAGCTTGAACGCTTTTGAGGATGGAGAAGTACAGCTAAGTTCAAACAGTGATCGTCTGCGAGCTGTACAAGACCGTGTCCGAGCTAAGCTGACCGAAGCCTACCGGAAGGGAGCTCAAAGTTACAACCTTCGGGCTCGCCCCCGTGAGCTACTTCAAGGTCAGAAAGTTTTCGTGCGGAATTTCGCCGTGAGCAATGCAGCCGATCGTTTTGCGGCTAAATTCGCTCCTCGATTTGTTCCTGCAGTGGTTCGCCGCCGTACTGGGCAAGTTACTTATGAACTTGAGGATGAATCCGGTAAGCTGCTTGGGACCTTTCACGCTAAAGACATCCGATCCGATTCATAGTTACCCCTGCCGACATTCTTTGTTTGCCCGGCTGAATGAGACACTCAGGGTCTGGGTCGTCCCCACGATTGTTGCGAATTCCGGCGTACCAACTTCCTCCCATTCGCAACTTCAAATTGCCGCCGTAACATTGTTCCTTTTCTTTGGGCATTCCTACCTTTTCCTCCATAAATTTATTTATTTTTTTTTCATGTTTCCATTTTCCCTTTAATTTTTACTCCCCCATCATCACAATACTACCCTTTTTCCTTATTAACAACTACAAAAAAAAATAATACCTACTAATAATTTCAATTTTCCCACTAACAACACTCCCTACATTAATTCCCACTAACAAAATTTCATTCTATTCATTCTTCCTAACAAAACCTAATTCCTTCCTTCATACTAACAAATTCTATTCTCTAGTTCCCATTAACAAATTTTATTTTGCTTACTAACGAAAATTAATTCACGTTTCCCTACTAACAAATTCTCATGCCCAGATAATCGTTGAAGTTGCTTATCTGATGAATGGGAGATCGATAAGGCATAGCTCCATTGGATACGTCGCGAGTTTCGACCGTGCGACTGCTGGAACCCTGAGTTCAAGTTCCCCCGGGCGCCCGGAAGCACTCTTTTTTGGGGTATCGGCAAAATCAATAGTTTTCGTAATGTACTCGTATATGTGACACTTTACATTCAATCAAGCGATTCTTGGGGATGTAAATTGCCATATATGCAAGTCAATGGAAACTACTGTGATTGTCGATACGGACCAAAAGATGTGTGGGTAGCGGAATCGAAGTGTAATGAACTTCGATTACGTTACCCAGATGTGGCAGCGGTAATTGGAAAAAAAGGAATTTGATTTGCGGGATCGGATGGGAGAAAGGTGGAATGTGAAAGAAAGGGTTGGGATTGGGGAGTGAGTTTTTGGATTTGGAGAAGAGAAAGGTGTTTTGATGTGCGCGTAAAGTTGATTTTTGGAGGTTTTTTTTTAAGATTGGGAAAAAAAAAGGAAGTGAATATTTGGGAAAAAAATATAAAAGAGTAATTGCTATGAGTGAAGTGAAGTGAATTTTTGGATTTGAGAATTTCAGCAGAAGTTACAATAAATACAGAGATCTGAATTTGAAGTGAACGGGGATTAATTTTTTTGTGACGGAAGAAGGAATAGAAATAATTTAGTTGTGAAGTTGAGTGGCGAAAGTTTTGGTGTGAGGCAGGGCAAAATAAATTACATTCGTTGTGGAATAATTTATGATCCATGTGGAAATATTAGTGAGTGAAAAGAATTTTTGGCTTTTGGCCTCCGGGATTAAAGTTGGTGCGATTTTGAAGTCAAATTAGTTGAAATAAAAATTAAGTGTCGAGAGTGATTCTTTCTCCAAAAAAAAAAAGAAAAAAAAACAGAAAAGCAAGAAAAAAAACTTTGTTTTGTTGGACTTCGAAGAAAGCTAGGTTCCAGAAGTAAAGTTTTCGTTTCTGCAAGTAAGCCAGAACGACGGGTCGGAGAGGGCGATAAGGGGGCTCCTTGATTTTCTAGTAATGTTTGAATTTTCGAGTTAAGTTAAAGTTAAATTTTCAGTGGCCCCACACTCTTTTTTTGTCATCGCCGAGCGCTCGGAGATCAACGAGGAGTAGTGTGAGTATTTATTTGGCTTATTTTCCTATTATATTAACAACATTTCATCATCAAGCTCGTTTTTTTTTTTCCTTGTGTTTTTCCTTCATATAAAAGATTATAGTGGATTATTTTCTTCCGTACATTAAATCTTAAAGGGGTCCTTTGTTTTTTCTTGTTTTTATTGAAATTGATAATTTGCTAATTTTATTGTGATATAAATTTGTTTATTTCTTTGTGAATAAAAAAAAAACGGCCATGTTACAGTAAAAGCCATATTTTTCATTTCTCAGAATGACCTCCCCTTTCCCGTCCTTTTCCCTATGTGCTAGTATTTATATGTAAGGTGGCTCAGCACGAGCAGAGGGTGACCCGGAAGACCCACGACACGACTGAGCGCTAGCCGGCCTCAGTATGCCACCCCGGGCTACACACCCCTCTGCCAATATTTAATGTCTGCAACTGCGGTGACTTCCGTGGTTGTTACAGTACTTGTTGCATATGGTGAGTTAATTCTACAAACAACGTCACCTTCAATTACAAATTGAAAGATCTGGGTTGATACTTCTTCTAGTATAGTCTTTAGATGGTAAAAAGTTTTGTCCTTTCCAGTTCCACACCAAGGCCTAAGTTGTTAACTGCTACCTTACAGAGATCCGCTGAATATTAATCCTGAAAAAGTATGAAAAAACATTAAAATGATCCGAAACAATTGACAGATATCGTAATTAAGAATCCTGAGGCAGAAATAGAATCAGTGAAACATGATACCTACAATTTTTTCAAATATGAAATACTATAGTCTTGCTAATTATAATGTACAATAATTCCCCATAGAGAGAAGAGAGATAGGGTTCCAATAGCTCCAGGTAACCATATTCCAAGAACGGAAAAGAATTTCCTTACTATGATTTCGCCTTTTATTCCTTCTCATACTTTCCAAAATGTTGTACTACGAGTACAACTAAAACCCAAAACAAAATCTGAAACAACATAATTCAGCCGTGCCATTTATTTCATTAGCACAAAAGATTAATTGATTTTTTCCCTGATGCTTACCCAACTGAAACACATCTCTGCACCACGCATTGATCCCCAATTCCGACCGAATGGTAATTAGTTTCACACGGATATCCGGAAAACGAAATAAACTTATAAATTTTCTGCAGGGCAAATACAAAAGATACAAAAATGAAAATATAAAATTTGAATGGCTTTAACCATTGCAATATATTGGACTGCTAAAATCAATTTGTATTTTGTTTGTAAAAAGGATAACAGGCGGAAGTACTTGAAGCGTAAAGAGAATTTCAGGATGTTGGATGCAATTTCGTTAACTGCGTTTCATGTATCTGTGGGTGCAATTATTTAAAATATCTACAGAGGGTACATAATTAATGAAAACACTAATGAGGGGTATTTTCCCACGAGCAATTAATTATAGTGGAATTCCATAAACTCCGTGTGAGTAGTATCAGGCGAAATTAAATTAAGTTCATATAATATGCTGTAATTGATTGCATGTGATGTTTTCCGTATTCATTCCTCATGTCTGAATTATTATTATCAGAATCAGAGATTTCGGAATGTACGACATTAAAATTCACGCGGAGGATTCATGATATAGTATTAATCAAGCTTTCCAATGTGGTGCGTAGGTTTCAGCAAGGTTCGAGAAATGATTATAATAAAATGTACATATGACCTTTAAATTTAAACTCATATTGCATATTTCGCGCAGGAGCAAATTTTTATCTGTTCAATTAAATTTACAAAGATACATCCATCAGTCATTAGTCAAATCATTTTCAAATGATTTTCAGGTTCATAGAGTCTCACAACTCCTGTCGGCACCCCAGTCATACTCTACTATGTATACCTTATTGACAAAGTTTCATTTTAAGTAATTTGTTATCTCGCTGACTAAGTATGTTATTCCTGTGCAAGCATAAAGTTCTACTCGAATAAATCCTGGCAAAACTCAACTTCACAACTCCATTTAATGAATACGCTCCAACAATTCGCCTTAGACTCATTTGTTTCTGTCGACACGCCAAACAAACAGCTCCAATACAAACGTGTCCTTTCGGCTGTTTATATCCTTTGGGTTGTATGTATTGGAATATAAATTTTGCCTTACTACGAATTGCAAATACAGGCTCAAACTTAATGTGCTTGTATGGAGCTGGAGCAGCTCGTTATTTAGAAAGGTTTTCGACTTTTGTGCCAAGTTTTGAATTGCAAAAGCAACAACGGCAAGTAACGATTTCAATGGCGTTCGTTGTCGATTGCACAATCTTACAAACTTTCTAAGATTCAATCTGAATGAACGTGGGAACGAATGAATGAACGAATAGAAATTTCGTCGACGTTAGATCTTAATAAATTTTCTCTTGGAGAACTTTTGCCATGTCATTTACATGTATCATGTCCGTCATCCATACATTGACTGGGTGCATGCTGAAAGTAAAGTGCGTCTGGTCAGACATGATGCAATTTTCAATGATTCTTTGATATAGCAAAATTCAGCAATGAATCAAAAAATTTTCCAGAAAAAATAACAAATTCTGGATGATTTCAATGCTAAGGTTGGCAATGAGCTACCTCACTGGGGCATGTGGGGCTTCCGGTTCGGTTCAGATTCATTATCAGGTAGCAGATAGAGGGTCCCTAACCGGCTAGCGGAAAACTGCTCATGGCTTAGTTTGGAGTGGCTTTCGTTTGTGACAACACATTTAAACAAATTATCACCGACTTCAAGCCCGTTAAAGAAAGGCTTTGAACGATTCGTATCAAGACCAAATCCTTTAATGTCTGGCTAGTCAACTGTCACGCGCCAACAGAAGACACGAAAGAGGCAGTCAACGCCGAAGTTTGTAGCAGTCTGGAATGCACTGTCGATGCATTGCCGTCAAACGACAATAAAATTGCTCTGGGTGATTTCAATGCAAACCTCGGCCGAGAAACGGGGCATAGAAGAACAACCCGAGGGCACAATTATTGTGCAGGTACCAGCAACAACGGATGGCACCCGATAGATTTCACAACTAGCAGAACCTTCACAGTAAGCTCCACACATTTCCCGCATCGAGACATCCACAAAAGAACGTGCGCGTCCCCAGATGGTCGCACATTCAACCAGATTGACAATGTTCTTATACAAAAACAAGCCGCCACCAGCATTCTCGATAGGTGCTCGTTTTGGGGTGTTGTCAGTGATTTGGACCACTACCTTATAAAGATCGAGCTCCGATGCGGAAACTCCAAGAATTGTAAACAAGGAAAATCAGCTACTTCAAGGTACCAACACACAAGCTAAAACGATAGCTCAGTAGCGTCCACATACATATCAGCACTAGAAAATTATATCAACATATCCTTGCAGTAAAGAAAAAGTAATGATGATATCAAAACCATGTGGAAGGCAGTGAGAGATGCGGTAACAGAAGTGGCAGAAGAAGTCTTTTAGCATCGACCAAAGAAAAGTAGGAACGACCAGTACGATGAAAAATGCTAGGAAGTGGCTGAAAAAAGAACAGACTTAAAAAAATGAACCAGACGTATAAAAAATACATTCAGTGCAACAATATAACGCCCACTGACAACAAGCTTAAAAGAGTGGGCCAAAGAAAGAAAGGAATAATCATCAATACCAAGATCCATCAGGTAACCGACAACATGGCCCTACATGAAATCGTATCGGTGTAGGGCTCTGTTAAACAGCTTAAAGATCTACAAATAAGTCTTTGCAATAGTGCACAAGGAGCAATCATAGTAAACCCTGTCAAAATCAAAAACAGATGGCCGCAATGTTTTCTGAAGCTATTCGCAGCGTTCTCAACAAGTACTGAAGCCGTCAATTTTCCAGAGGCAGAGTAAAAAGTCCCAGTTTTATCACCAACCAGAGACGAACTACAGCCTGCAGTAAACAATCCCAAAAAAATAAGGCTATTGAATCCCTAGATGGGGTTCCATCCAAGTAACCTTCTCATTGACTAATATGTTGAATATGGTCAAAGGCGCAGTTACCAACGAACTGGGGACAAGCTAAGGTGTAAAAATTATGGAAGCATTATTTACTGTGTACTTCTTATACTACTACTATGGAAATATTATTGGAGAGTATCAGGGTGTCTTTCGAAGTAGATTGTCTTCAATAGACCAAATATTCTGAGTAAAGCATGTGCTAGGACTCGATTATTATGTCTCCAATGCTAGGAAAATAACATTGACGCGCACCATTTCTTTTCAGACTTCAAGCAATCATCTGACAGTATTGACAGATATGTTCTGTTCAGAATAATGCTTGACTTTGGTGTCCCAACAAAACTAGCCCACATGGTCAAAATCACGATTTTGATACAGGATCCCAGGTTCAGGTAAATACCAAATTAACGGACAAGCTTATAATGGAATCAAGCGTAAAACGAAGAAATGGGCGTACCGCAATACGTACACCTCTATGAGCCACATGCTATCAAGTGATACCCAGTTGGATCAAAGACCGCAGAGGAAACAGGAATCTAAATGTTTGGGCCGAGCAAGAAACATTATGAACCACTAGGAATGATGCCAAGCATATGTTACTGTAAACTTGGAGAACACCTGATGAAGAATGGGAGAATGGCGAGTGCAGTTTCTATAGGTTTGCAAATGAACCACCACAACATCAACATGCTGCGGAGCTCTGTTCTGGAGAAGGAGAGACATTTTGGAAACTTACTGTCTAACTGAGAAGCATCTTGGACACCTGGAGCCAATGAAGATCATCCAGTTTCTGATAGATGTTGGTCTGTTCATGGGACTCTAGGCACTTCAATGACAATGGGGGCATAATCAATCTTTCAAAGGTTGAAGCTTAGGATACCCATTTCACACAATCTACAACTATACTACTTCTTGCCTGGTTGTGTTTAATTTGCCTAGTGCCTAGACAAAAGAATTATACTACTTTCTGGTTTGCTTCGGAAGCCTGGAAGTTTTCAATAAAATTAGTTGGCTTCAAGCCTGGTTTTTCTGGTTGGCTAAAATAGGGGGAGAGACGTAGAGTTCTGTGAGTTCCGTCTGCATACCCCACTTCAACTGAACTTTTCGTATTGCAGCTTATGAAAATACAACTAGGAAAATGTGTCAATCATTTGTATACTAATTCCATCCACGATGTGAGACCGTAACTCAGGTATGGGGAGAATTTTTTCATTGGATGCAGCTATTTTTAGCTACACATGTTTTGAAAGCTATGATCTCCTGGTCATTTATTTTCCCTGAGGATTAAAAACATTTCCAATTGAAGTTTCTTCTGTTTTCATCTCGCTGAGAACATAAAATGGTTAGTGAGATGTCAACTTGACAACACAAACAGATTTTCATGACACAAAGAGCATTTATAATTACTTGTTGAAAAAAAAGAACAGAGGTGTTACTTGTGCAATAGCTCCAAACTCCTTTGATTCCTCTGACTGATAAAGGGACATCCCTAATCCGAAAGCGGTATTCGGCGAGAAACAAGAGGCCTAACTCCATGTAATGTGGCAAATATTTTCGTGCTAGTTCCTCAAGTGAATAAAGGCTAGTTGAACCGTCTTGGACTGATATTTGAGTGGCAGATATATTTACATATATTTTTTATTGTATATGAGAGGTGAGTGCAATTTACGCACTGACTGTGAGGCTCCTATGCTGGTGAATGACTAAACACTTCCCCTGACAACATGAAAATCTTATCTAGAACCGTTTGACACATTACTTTGCACCAGGTCTTGTTTTGTTCTACGCCGTAAGGTGTTTTCAAGCTTTGGGATCCTCCTCTAGCGAGGGGGAAAAGAGGAAAAGAATTGTCAGACAAACAATCCCCATGCTCTGATGTTCCCAGCTGCTGTGAGTCCCTTTTATCTTTAAGGACTTTCTGAACATAACGTGCCACCTGGTTTCGTTTGTCAACCGATCACTATACTATCCAGAGTGAGTTCTCCCATCTCCCTGTAAAGGTCTCGTCGCAGTATGTCCCATTTTTTGCATACAAAAAATGTGTGCCAGGCATTGTCTTCTTATTCTAAGCAAAACTGGCAATCGGGGGACAGTAAATTACCAATTTTGTGCAGGTTACACTGAAACACTCATGCCCGCTCAAAATCTGGATCAGATAGAAGTTAGTCTCACCATACCATGCAGTCCACCTTCTTTTTGTGCAATTCACCCAAGACTGTTGCCGATCGTTGAGTGAGCGCTTTCTCTCCTCGTGGGTAAGTGTCTTACTCACATCCTCGTTTCGATGCAAGTGAATAGCGTGGCACTCTCTAGCAAGGAGAACAACAGGTATCACACCTGCAATAATTCTCACCGCCGAATCAGAGATTGTGGGGTATGAAGACGCAATCTTCAGTGCTCTTCTTCCCCGTACCTGTGCCAAGCGTTTTTGGAACACCTCCTTACTGAGAACATCACCCCATATTTCTGCTTAGTAGCACTGACCACCCGGCACTCATCAAGAGGCGTTTTCTTGATGGGTTGGTTCCCCTACGTTGGCCATAATTAGACTCAGAGCTGAAACGCCTGAAGCAGCCTTCTCAGCCATTTTTCTGACTTGCTCAGAGATCAGTAGCCCCAGGGAGTTCACCAGTGGCTCCGACTCGATTATTATGTCTCCAATGCTGATCATTTCTTACTCTGCGGATTTTCTTATTCGTCAAGGTGACCATTATGGCTTTCTTCAGTGCTAGAATAAACAGACGAGCATGACATCCTGTCTCTCAGTCGCTTAGCCTAAGTTGCACTTTTTGAACGGTGTGTCCAATGACTAGAGCTGCAATTTCATCTGCATAGCCGATCAATTGTGAATTATTTGGCATCTCCAGGCCCAGTGGTCCGTCATAAGACACATTCACAGGATTGGACCAAGGAAAGATCTCTGGGCAACACCCGATGTAACTTTCATCCTTCGTTGGCCCTGTTTCGTGTGGTAAAGTAGGCTTTAGTCCTTTAAGTAGTCCTTCAGAAACCATATCAGATATTTTCGCACTTGTTAAAGGGTCACAGACAAAACAGTCCATCACTTGGTGCAACTATGTGCCTCTGCCTTTTGGACCTCACCTTTGCAATTGCACCAATAGTGGCGCGCCCTCTTCTAAAGCGGTACTACTGAGAAGATAGGTCCTCAGCCGCACGAATCGCGTCAGTGAGTCTTTGCGTGATGAGTTTTTCTTGCACTTTCCCAGCCGTGTCTAGCTCGCATAACGGGCGGTATGCGACAAAGATCTGAAATTTTCCTTCCCCTTACTGATCAGCTCAACCCTCGCAACTTTCCGTTGAACCGGAAAAACCCCGTTCCGTAGGTAAGCGTTAAATGTGCTAAACAGCAAGCCAGCACAATGATGATAGACAAGTTGCAAGACCTCAGCTGAAACACCATCTGGGCCTGGAGCCTTCCTTGCTTTCAACGATTGGACTGCCTCCTCGAGTTTCGGGTGTGTCAAGAGTGGGCACTCGATTGCTGTCTCACCCTAGGCAGCATCAACCTAGATGGGATTAGCGAGGAAGAGTGCCATCATTTCTGCTTTATGTATGCAGGGCGCCCGTAAAGCCCCAAGCTTCCGCATATCTAGCTTGTAGCTAAGGCCCCACAGATCCTTGTTCACATTGTCCACTAGATTTTGCGAGTAGCGAACTTTGCTACTTTTAATCGATTTGGGAAGGCATTTCCTGGCCTACTTATATGCTGCTACCCGGTTGCATGCCTCATCACGGTTCTGTGCGCGTTGAGCCTCACGCCGAAGCTTGTGACACTCCCTTTGCTTTTCAGCGATTTCAGTCAACCACCAGTACACTGGCGGTGTCGACGAAACAGAGAAGCGTTGCAAGTAGTAGTGATTCTCATCGTTGGTTTCAACACGTCTTGAGCTACCAGTTCTTCCGTCCCCTGCGAATCTCCCTACAGCGGGGCACTCACTGTGAGCACCGAGACGAACATCTCCGCGTCCATCCCTCCTATGCTCCACCCAATTGTAGAAGGTCGAGAGCATGGACGTCAGGCGACAACATCACTGATCTCAAGCAAAATACACTAATGATCACTGGCTGAATAGTCTTCTAATACTCTCCAATTTTTTATCCTCCGTACTAACGAGCACGTGGCGAATGTCACATCCAGCGGAAAGTTGGCATATTTCTGATGTTCAGTGTGTCAAACGCCGTCCTGGCCGCCATTTCTAGGATTCTTTTTCGCCACGGATATATTTGAGGCATAGCCCATTCGATTGCTTTAGCGTGAAAGTCTCCCCCCAATGAGCACGTTACCGTCTGCGGTCGAGACAGTGCCCCCCAAAGTATTAACTTGGCTTGGAAAGATGATATCGGTTCATTTGGTGTTAGGTGCACAGTCAAGAAGGTGGTCCTTGAACACCAACCCTACGTTCCCCGTCCACAGCCCTCCACCTGGAAATCACTGTTCCGAACCCAGATGGCGGCACTACCAGTTTCATCAGGATACTATGATGCAGACCTTTTATCGTAGTGTGCCTACTCAGCAGCATAAATTCGGCTTTCATGTCCCTCGCAAACTGCTCAAGCAGATTTTGTGGGGTTGAACTGCGCTGTAGGTTTAGCTGCAGGATGCGGGTCATCGAACTTTTGATTTGGACCATGCTGGGGGCTCCTGAAAAACCCAACATTTCCCGGATCCCAAGACATGCCCAAAATCTGGTCTTCGATTAGCGTCCTCGCAAAAAATCCAGTGTGCCTTCTTTGTACACTCTTTTCTTTTATGTTCTATTCCACCAGATTCGTAACATTGGGAACCCCTACCGGGTTCTTTGAATACTTGTGTCTTGCGACCATAGCCAAGGCATTTGAATTATTGAAGAGGCACTGCTCTTCGACATATCCTGCAGATAACCCACCCTATTGTTACTTTGCACTTATTTAGAAATGGTTCGGCGTACTTTTTGGTTAAGTCAATGATGGCCATGTGTTGTCTCCTGGTTTTCTGGTGGCAGCCGCGCTTTGATCTTGCCCACATTAGTGAACTTCCTTTTGATGGCCTGTTCATGACGTAGTAAATGTTTTATAATTCAAGCGTCGGCTCGAGTTAGGCTATAATTGCACTTTTTCCGAGAACTTTCTTTTATGCGTCACAAAATCCTTGTTTATTTTTAGTTTCTGCTCCGAATCCGACCAGTGTGTGGCTCAAAAGCGTTTTGGTCATACTGCTTTAATGGCAGTGTTTGTGTCCTCGGGCCTTACATTTCCCCTGATATCCTGCAGCACTTCTGCGTAGGATCAGCCATCTTGGGGTTTTACGAGCAGTACCTGTTGTCGGGGTCTTCTTCATGGCTTCCTTCTCTCCTGTTTCATTTCAGGTCTTTTTTCATCTTGGGCGTCCATGCACTATTTGAAGAATTTCTTTGCGGCTTTCTTCGCTTCTTTTGTCAGCACAGTCTGGAACCCCTGATCTTGCATTCCACGCCCATCAATTGTCTCTTCTTTCATCCTTTCATCCCGATGCCCTTCGGTTGGGCTAGACGCCATTCTTTTATTGACGTTTGATGGTGGAGCTATCTGCTAATGTCTTTTAGGATTAGCCCTCAGCGCTTCTTTAACCTGCTCTTCTTCAGCCTTGTAGTCCTCTTTGGCCTTTAACCCACCTCTCCGATAGTGCTCTATGCGGTCTAGGAGCTCCTTTAGTTCAAGAAGCCCAATCTTTACTCCTTTGATGATTTTTGCCGAGTCATATGCTGATTTTATTCTTTTTAAAACATCTCTCACTTTCTGGATTAGCCTTTCTTTTTCATATCGCTGGGTGGCAATTGTATTTTGCAACCATCTCTCTTGGGAGAGGTTATCGGCTTCCATATGTTTGTACAGTACTTCCACCAAATTTTCGACGGTGGTGATGAAATTACACAATGGCGCTTCACTTGGCTGGTCACTCCTTTCTTTTCCTTCCGTAATCTCTTTGGGGACTTCAGCATGGTTCGTTATTATTTTGGCGTCGGTAGCGACCGCAGCAATAACCATCGAATTCTCAATGTTTTTTATATTTTCCCCCACCGCTCGAATATCTGGCGCGTTCTGCAGCGTTTCCCGCTCTTCCTTTTTAGAGCACTCTGGCGTTCGCATCATTGTTTGCCACGCCCAAACGCCGCAGGAATCTCAGATTCTGGACAAGACTGCCTACTAACCTCCGTTGTTCGTCCGTCTTTACTGTCATTGTATTTATCGTCGTTTTTGTCATCGTTAGTCCCACTCTCGATGTGCTGTAAACATCGTAGCTGCAGCCGCTGGTTGCGTTGTCATTGTTGTTATTTTTGTTTTCTTTCCTATTGAAAACTATCCCCAAGCACTTCGTTTGCCTGGAGCAGTGCACCATCTACCCATTCAACTTAATCCTGGAGTCATAGATGCCTCTTGCACGATGACTATCGTTTTTGTGGGGTTCCTTGAACACAATTAATTCCCTTTGTATTTACCTTGATTCCCGAGATGAGGTAGTATGCATTAAGAGATTCCAAGTATTTTCGAAACCTTGGCTTAGCAAAGCGTAAATAGTGCTCAGATTGCCACACTAATAAGTCGTCAGCGAAGAGGTTCACCTAGATTCCGGGTTAATATTCGTCTATTACGCCCGGAATGGCAAAGGTGAATATGTTGAAAAGAAATGGGCCTAATGTAGACACCTGTGGAACCCCCGAATCTTAATACAAAATGGGTCTGACCTAGCTTCACCAGCCACCGCGAAGACAGTTCGTTCCTTCATGAAAGTGCCTATTAATTTTCACGATATGTGTTGGAAAACCAAAATTCATCATTTTGTAGAGAAGCCCGTTGATCCATAAAGAGTCAAAGGATCTATCCACATCAATCAGGCAAGCTACTATTGCCGCGCTAACTTCTCATTATACTGGCTTAGAACACTGTCATAGCATCTACCGTGGAGTGGGCTTTTTGAAGCCAAATTCTCATTCCGGCGCAATTCTTGCTCCGCAAAAAGTTGTATGATGCTTTCAAGTATTACCATTTCAAGCAGCTTACCAATATTTGAAAGCAATGAAATTGAATGGGTATCGACAACATCAGTACCGCCTGACTTTTTGCCTATTGAAAACATTTTTGCGCATTTCAACTGTTGAGGGAAGTAGCAAATGTCGATGTAATTATTCAGAATGATCGCGAGGAGAACAAAGAAAACATGGGGAGGCCTTTTAAGCAAATAATTGGAGATTCCATCAGCCTCTGCTGATTTTTTTTGGAATTTCGCTTCAGTGCCATCAAAATGAGTCTCTCAGGACTGACAAGCAGACCATGGCCAGTAGGTGAGTTAAAGGAATTTGAATCAGAGAATCTGGTCAAACACAATTGCTCATGAGAAGTACCAAAAGAGTCCTCACTTTCTTTCTCTCCTTGAAGAACTTTCGCAAAATATTTTGCAATAGAGTCAGCGAACAATTTATCATCCATGAGCATGATTCCGGGCAGCCTTTTTCTACTAGTTATCCTATTGATATGACGAAACATACAAGGACCTGGTTTGATACTTTCCAGGGCCTATTCTAATCGTTCGTCAACAAAAGCCATGGTTCTCTTCAAGATCATTCAGTTTAGAAGCATAATCACTAGATAAATACGTTCATACTCCCAGTTGACCATATTTAAATTTCGGTGGTAGATCCTTGCGAGTAGCTTTCTAAACCGACTACGTATATGATGAAGCTACAAAATGTCTTCTAGTAAATCTCGATAAATGCAATTTGTCGAAGATTTTTAAATGGAGATCTTTGAGATGATCGTATCCAGGGTTGAATTTATACATGCGAGTCCCTCATCGATTTCAGGAATAGAAAAATTTTTAGATCTTTTGATCGAAATTCCCTTCAATTTCCCGTCAATGTCAGCACTTACTGCTGCCCAATCGATTTGCTTGAATGTAATGAAAAGTTGAGGACCCACATCCTCAAGTTACATGCCATTTTTCACTCTTAGGGTCAGCTCAATCAAAAGATGGTCAGACTCGACGTCAAGAACGTCACACTTGTAATTTGTCCAACTGTGGGAGAGATTTACCAGATTGGCAGACACGATGAAGAAGTCAATGGTGGATGAGGTTCAGCGGAAGGTAGGCTCTTTCAGGGCAATCAATATGAGACCCATATTTGATTAAACCCAGTTAGAGATAGCTGTTCCTTAGCCATTAGATGCAATATTTCTCCATGAGGGATGCTTTGCATTGAAATCATAGTAAGAAATTGCATTTTTTGCACACAGTAAGCACTGTTTCCAAGTCGTCAATGAGTTCCTTTATTGGATATCCATGTCGAATATAGATCCCCACAAACGTGAAGATGTGTCCTCCAAACATGGAGCTTATTATATCTGGTTCAATACATTTCAGATTTGAAATGCAGTGCTTATGAACTTTTAGGTGATCTTTATGAGCCATAGAAACTCTGGATCATCTCATCTGATGATCTTATATTTTCCCGGGTGCACTCTGTGTCTTTCTCTGAGCCTTGTTTCCAATATAAACTAGAAGTTCGGTCTATAGGCATTCAAGTATTCTTGAACAGAATATATGATGAGGATGAATATATTAATGGAACTGATCACGACAACATACTTTGAAGGCAAACTCTAAATATGCAGTTTTTTTCTAACTAGGAAACGTTAGTTTTTTAAAATGGGGGATAAATAAGTCCATTTTTCGAATGAGTGCGAACAAGTCGCACTCCGAAAATTGTTAGCAGTCAGTGCTCAAACCCGTATTTCGATTATCGGGTTATCAAAAATAATAACTCTATTCACTAATTTTAAAGGCGACAAAACTTAATGGAAATACAAGATGGCTGATTCCATTTATGTTAATAAATTATGGAGTATATTCGTTACGTCCGGACATGACTAGATGTAGATGAAGAATGAGTTAACTTTGACAGCGATCGTCTGACATCGATTCTGCAACACCGCTGTGTAGTGTTATTGCCTACAGGGAAAGTAAACGGATGTTTTCACTAAAATCACGGTTTATAATTAAAACACAGAATTACGATTATTCGCCATTTATTGAGTGAGCTGTTTACTGAACGACGCTCTTAGCAAGAGTGACAAACTAATGGAAAATTAGTACATAATAACTAATGGTACGTAGTTATGACGTACAGATGTCGCTTGGTTCTTCGCAGATTCGCCACATATACGTTCCCCCTAAGAATTGTCAATCAGACAATTGAAATGTCACTTGTTTGTTGTTTGTTGATTTGCGTGGACCAGAATATGTTTTAAGTAGTGGTTGTCTTCTCTCCTCGTAATTGACGAAAGGTGATGGCGTTGTTTCCTCGATGTCTGGAGAAATCATTAATGCCGGTTTCAGTCGATCAATTGAAATTATCGATTCCTTTCCGTCCATTAGTATTTTGAAGGCTTTTACGTAACGTTCTATGACACGATAAGGTCCAGTGTAAGGTTGTTGCAACGATTTTTTCGAAGTACCAACACGAACGAATATTTGGCTGCATGTCTTCAAATCCTTGTAGGTAAAATGCGTCCAATACGATGATGGTTCACTGGAGTCGGTCGAAGATTCTTCATGTCTTTTCTGAATTTTTCTACGAATGCAGGTTCACTTCCTTGATTAGCCTGCTCATCGGTGACGAATTCTCCCGGTATTCGCAGAGTCGTTCCATATACCATTTCCGCAGCGGAGCATTTTATATCCTCCTTGTAGACTGAGCGCAGACCCAGTAAGACAGTTGGTAACGCTTGTAACCAAGTGGTGTCTTCGTGGCACATTAACGCTGCTTTTAAGGATCGATGGAACCGCTCGATCATGCCGTTTGATGAAGGATGATACGCAGTTGTCCGAATGTGCTTACACCCTAGCAGCTTTGTCAGCGCGTTAAATAACATGGATTTGAACTGACTCCCACGATCTGTAGTTAATATTCTTGGCGTTCCGAATCGCGCTACCCAGTGTGTATAAAAGCTTAATGCTACTCCTTCTGCCGTTATATCGATGATTGGAACCGCTTCCGTCCATCTCGAGAACCTGTCGATCATTGTTAGAACGTATTGATAGTTGTTAACAATAGGCAACGGTCCAACTAAGTCTATATGGACATGGTCGAAACGTTTATCCGGTGCTGCGAATCGCAGTAGAAAAGTTGTAACGTGTCGGCTAACCTTCGATCTCTGACATTGAATGCATGCCTTTGCCCAGCTGGCTATGTCTTTTTTCATATTTGGCCAGACAAATTTTGTTCGTAGCAAACGGCTAGTTGTTTTTCCACTTGGGTGCGATAGTCGATGTACCGAATCAAATGCTTGATTACGAAGGACCTTCGGTATATACGGTCGTGGTGTTCCTGTTGATATATCGCAGTACAGGTAACTTCCTTGCGTCCTTAGTTTTTTCAGGTCCAGTGAAGTTTCAGAACTCAATAACGTTTTAAGTTCTATGTCCTTTTCCTGCTCTTTAGCTGCCTCTGTTAAATCGATTGAGGTATTCCTTGCAATTGCGCCGACTCGCGAAAGTACATCAGCAACTGTGTTGGAGTCCCCTTTGACGTGAATTATATCGGTGGTGAATTGCGATATATATTCCAAATGACGCGCTTGTCGGGGCGATGTTTTTGACGACATTTGATTAAACGCGTAGCATAATGGCTTGTGATCTGTTCTAATAAAAAATCGATGTCCTTCCACTCGATCACGAAAATATTTGATTGCAGAGTAGATGGCTAGTAGTTCCTTGTCGTAAACGCTATAGTTCAATTGTGCCTTATTAAATTTCTTGCTAAAGAATCCTAGTGGCTGCCATTGAGTGTCCACTAATTACTCCCAAACGGCTCCCATAGCGAAACTCGACGCATCCGTTGTGATGGCTAAAGGTGCGTTTTTTACCGGATGCATTAGCATTGTTGCGTCCGCCAACAGCTGTTTGCTCTTCTCGAAAGCCTCAACCGCACTAGGAGTCCATATTACTGGACTTTTATCGTTTTTTTCGCGACTCATGTAAGAATTCATTTAGTGGCGCTAGGATCTCCACCGCATTTTTCAAAAACTTCCGATAGAAATTCAGCATTCCCAGATATCTTCGTAGACTGTGGATTGTATGGGGCTTTTCGTATTTAAGGATTATGTCCACCTTATCAGTTAGCGGTTTAATTCCATCCTTGTTAACTATGAATCCTAGATACTACACTTCAGATTTCCCGAATTTACATTTCGCAGGATTAATTTTGATGCCGTATTCCTTAAATAGTTGGAATATCTCTCTAATGTGCTTTTTATGTTCCTCTTCCAACTTCGATGCGACCATTATATCATCCAGATAGCCAAAGCAGTAATTTAAACCAGATAGTACAGTGTCGATAAATCTTTGGAAGGTCTGTGCTGCGTTTCTGAGTCCAAAAGGCATTTTTAGGAACTCAAAAAGACCAAAAGGTGTAATAACAGCTGTTTTTTCAATATCCTCCTCCGCAACTGGAACTTGATGATAAGCGCGTATAAGGTCGATTGTCGAGAATATCGTTTTTCCATTCAAATTATGGGTAAAATCCTCAACGCCGGCAATCGGATATCGATCCGGGATGGTTACAGCGTTCAACCTTCTATAATCGCCGCACGGTCTCCATTCTCCTGACTGCTTTGGAACCAAATGAAGAGGGCTGGCCCATGGGCTTCTCGAAGGGCGACATATGCCTTTATCCACCATGAGCTCGAATTCCATTTTTGCGGATTGAAATTTATCTTGCGGTAAACGACGGGCTTTTTCAGCGATAGGAGGTCCTTTGGTGATAATATGATGTTTAAGCACCGTATCGCGAGTGGTTGTACTGACTGCTGGATTTATGATATCCGGAAATCCAGGTAGGATTTGGTAAAATGGCGTTCCTGTTTTTATCATCCTTATAGACCTCGTGGAATTATTTGGAATTATTCCCTTCATTTGTAAATTAGTATTTTCGTCTACAAATCGCTTACGCTTTACGTCCACCAGCAAATTGAAATGCCGTAGAAAATCGGCTCCCAGGATTGGTTGTTCAACAGCAGCAATACAAAACTTCGTCGGAGCCCTAAGTCGAGCGATAGTATTTTATTGCCGAAAGTTGCAATCGTTGTCTAGTTTGCTGCGTACAAATTCCGTTCCGTTTTTTTCAGTTTTCCATGACAAGGGATTACCGAGACTTCCGCGCCTGTGTCCACTAAGAATACCTTTCCCGTATTTTTCTCAGTGATAGATAAACGGTTCTTTTCGTGGACGTCACCGCTGACCGCTTCTGACGATGACGCAGTTAGTTTCCCTGTCGCTGATATTGGCAGAGTTTTCAACAGTGAATGTCCTTTTCTCCATATATGCGATGATAGTAGCAGATGCGTGATGCTTCTGCTTCCTGCGTATCTGCGTTCGATAGATTATTTGTCGTTCGATTGCCACTTCGTGAGCACGATCGATTGCGTCTACTGAAATTTTGATTCCTTGAACGATTATTTTCCGAATTGATTTCGAGATTGTCGAGACGCTTTAAAATTTTCAAGAAGATCCGATCAGATTCAGATTCCGAACGAACTGGAGTCTGCAAAGTAGCTGCTATCACAGTTGGCGCTGCATTAAATTCTTCCACGATTTTGGCAGCCATTTCTAATAATGGCGTCACTTCTTTCTCGGTAGAGACCGACATTATGGCGCGCACGTGGACTGGAAGCCGCCTTAACCATAATGTGCGTAGTGCATCCTCAGGTAGTTGTTTGCCCGCCAATGCCTGCATCTACCTATATAGGGTTTTTGGTTATTTAATTCTAGCTCCGTCAATACTTGCGTCAGCTGTTGTTGTGGTGAAATTGAAAATCGTGCCAGTGACTGTTTTTTCAGCTCCTCAAATTTATTTGTCGGCGGGGGCCTTTTTACTACATCTGCCACTTGTGCCAATATTGTTATGTCCAGCGTTGTTACGACTGCATTAAATTTTGCAATGTCCGAGTACACTTTGTAATGGCTAAATGTGGATTCAATTTGAGAAAATCACAATTCAACTTGCGTTTCCCAAAATGGTAGTAATTTCACGTCACGAATGGAATCAAGCCGAGGGCGTTCACTGCCAGGCCACAATTCGCGGGCAATATTGAGTGGAGTTTTCGGGGTATCGGAATTAGCGTCCTCAGGGTTATGTTGTTGGCCCGTCGCCATTTTAAGTCTTTAGAAAATTCTATAACGCACCTCCTTTACACTATGTGTTCGTTTGTTAGGGTCACCAATTGTAGTGTTATTGCTTACAGGGAAATTAAACGGATGTTTTCACTAAAATCACGGTTTAGAATTAAAACACAGAATTACGATTATTCGCCATTTATTGAGTGAGCTGTTTACTGAACGACGCTCTTAGCAAGAGAGACAAACTAATGGAAAATTAGTACATAATAATTAATGGTACGTAGTTATGACGTACAGATGTCGCTTGGTTCTTCGCAGATTCGCTACAGCTGCTGTGATCAGTGACATCTACTTGTCATATATGTCGTGACCGCCACACGGTTATTCTGCGACTGGTGTGGTTGCTGCATTGGCTGATGTTTAGGTTGCCGTAAAGGCAGAGGTGCAGGCTGTAAAGAGCTAGACTGCGAAACTCCTTCTTGCCCAGTATTTTTTATAGAGGTGGTGATTAAATCCCTCCTTTCCGATTTTATCTTCTGAAGATTCTTCCTCCTCTCCTCAACTTCTTTTGCCTTAGCACAACCTCTGAAACTCTTTATAGAATTATTATCAGTATTTAATTCTGAATAATTGTCAACACTTTTTTTCTCTAAATATTAATTCACAAAATGTATACGTAAATAATTGTAACATATCAACAAGAACGTCTTAATTAGTGAGGCCAAAAACATTAATGAAAAACCTTGAGCTTGACGACAGCCTCAAGGTACCAACTTCAAATCTAATAACTGTGGCGCGAACACATCAAGGATTTTCATAAGATTTAAGTTCTGTTTTCCCTTATTAAATTTTTCGTTGACTTGCACGTTTAAGCACGTATAGACACATTGTAACAACACACACGTACATGCATTGATGTATGCAAATATACTCGTAAGTATGTTTTCCATTAGAAGAGTGAAGCTGACGCAGCATGACTGTAAGGACTTTAATGTATCCTGGTTTTCTTTTGTAGCAAAACGTGCGTGGAGTTTAAAAGTTTGGGAACTTGGCAAAAGATTATTGAATAGATAATAAGGTAATGGGGTGGAAAGGTAAGAGCTTCGGAAAGAAAATTGATTTTCTGTGTATCCATTCAATGTAGTCGTACATGATTCGATTGCTTCCGTTTTACTTTAAATAGCGCAATTAAGCGAAACTCTGAAACGTTTCAGTATTTTCGTTTATTGAGTAAAATTTATGGATTGGAAAGTATTTTCAAATAGCTTTATGATCTCAAATTCTTTATATTAAAATTGAATTAGATTCATTTGTATAAATTTTGCTTGAGTTCATGCTGAACCCATTGCCTGTCAAGGACGAACTTCTTTCTTCTATGTTTCATTGACCTTGGCATGCCTTAATTAGCCCAAAATAATCTAAATCCATGAAATTCCTGTTTTTGATGACGATCAACAATATGCCAAATACAATATCCATTCACCATTCATTGAAAATTCCTATTTCTTATCTTTCACCCTAAAAAATTTTCATTCCAATTTTGTGTGACAGGAGTTTTTCTTCCTGGCATTTTCTTCTCCTAGACAAGATATAGATTCAAAACCAAAACCATTCTCTTTTTGTGCACACGAAATATTCCTTGAAATAATAAACTTAAAAGAGACGACGACGAGGAGGAATTGCTGGAGGAATATGAAAACGAAAAGATCCTTATTAGAAAGCTTGTCAAATTCAGAACACTTCCAGATGGGGCACAGATATGATGGAGAAAATGCTTGCCATCCTTCTAATAGGATGAATGAGGACGAAATATATTTGTGCTATGTTTAAATTCGACAACGATGAGATAGATGGTTTATGTTGATTCGAAATGGGATTCACATGCATCCAGAATATATGAATTGTAGTTGAGCTTATTTAGACAGGATATGTGATATAGGATTGTATAAAATTGATAGATAAAACGGATGGTGGTTGTGGCAATTTTCAGAGCATATTGCATAGTTTTGAGTACTTTAACCTCTTTGAAACGTTTCGTTTTGAATTGCACACTCAACCGCAATTTTGTATTAGAGAGAGTTGAAATGGTTGCTTGGGAAATTTTGTTGTACAAGCAACAATAAAATGTAATTTATTCATAAGGGAGTTTCATCCATTCAGCATAAACATATTACGTTATGAGATGAAATATAATTTGTTTGCGTGACAATAGAACCAAATTTGGAAATAGAAAATGTTTGTTATAACCTGAAACTTTGTCAATTCCATGCAAACTTTATAACAAATTAAAATAAACGCTATGTCATTATGAAACATAGAGAAATTATATGAAGTAGTTGCTAGTGTTAGAGGGATAAGAATATCATTGCGTGCGCTTCCCACGAAAGCAAACAGTGAATTAAAATTACGTTTAAAAAAAAGTTCCTATTTGACCACTAATTGCAATGAAAATAATTTTTGATTTTCTGCTCTCACCTGAATTCGCAAAACCACGACTTCACAAACTAAGAGTGAATCAATCCCGATTTCATTCCTCATCTGCTTACATAATAAGTCTAGTATAGCTCGAATTTATAACCCTAGTCTTGTATTGTCTCAACCCAAGATGACTCGTCAGTGCTTGTTGTTGTTTTTTGTGGATTATGATGACGTCATTACATTACATAATGAAAGTTTTGGATAGCATAATTATTTTGATATATTGTCAGGCATTTGTTGTTGTTTTGATTGATGTAAGTACTTCGATTTGTTGGTAGGTATTTGTTGGCATTTCTTGTGTGATATTATTCATGGTGACGCAGAGAATAGCGACGGTAACTCATGAGGTTGTTTTGCCACATAACAATATCTTACTTGGGTATGAAATTCTTAGAAAAAGTTAAAATTTTATATTTTCTTCTTCTTCTTAGCACTACAGCCCCTCTCGGGCCTTCGCTTCCTACAAATAGCGCCTCCAATTGTCTCGGTTTTTTGACCGCGTCTTCCAATTTTGAAATCCGAGCAGCGATGAAATGTCTTCGTCAACCGAGTCTGACTAGCGTTTCCTCGTTTTCCCCACTGGTCCCTGGCCTTTAGTTCTCCCAACGAATACCTTTTTGGGTATCCGTTGTTCGTCTATACAATTCATGTGGCCAGCCCATTGTAGCTTCCGCAGTCTTATAATCGTTGAGACCTCCGGTTCGTCAAGAATTTCATATAGCTCATGGTTGTATCGAATTCGCCATTGGTCCCCGTCTAGCTTCGCTCCAATTATTCGCCTCAGGACCCGTCACTCAAAGGCGTTCAATATATTTGCGAATGCTTGGGATAGGGTCTGTTGAGAAACTAATACTTGTTCCTCAAACTGTGAAAGTCACAAATAAAAATAACACGCTTTGAAAGGTCACGAATAAAACACGCACTGATCTGATTCCAAAACTGAACTCCTTTATTCAACATTCAATTGTATTTATATTCTAAAACAACATGCTCATCAATTATGTTAACCAGAACAGAGTTCAATTATCGAGCAAAGAATGTGCTTACTGTTGCACCTATGTGTACATGTTTTAAATAATTGAACGATGTTCGATGAAGACAAAAAATGCTGACTATTTGAAATATGGAGAAGCAAGCAAATTACATAGTTCAATGAATCAAGAGGTCAATGTTTTCAATAATGAATGCTTTGCTGTATAATTAATTTTATGGATAGATTACAAATTGATTATAATTCTGAACATTCTGCCCGCCAAGAACCGCTGGTTCTTCTAACAGAGGATAGTTTGTTATCTTTCGTACCATCTCGTCTTCAGATTAGCATTGTTTGTAACTGGTGGTCTCCGCAATCTCCATATTAGGACGCTGATAATGATAGATGCAACTAGGAAGGTGAGGCCAACACTTGTGCCCAGAACAATGATGTGATGTCGCGTCTGATGCCAAATGGTAGCCGAAAATTCGGATCGCAGGAGCGCTTCTTGCTGTTGGGTTTCATGAATAAATCTATCGTCTTGTTTGAGTAGTGGTTCCGTGGCGATGTAAAGATACGACAGATTCGTGTTTTTAACGGTGTCTTGCATCAATCGTATGGGTTTAATGTAGGTTGACTGCACATGTACGGTTTCCATAATTTGAGAGTTAGCGCGAATTATGGCGGTTGAACTCTTGATGCTGCAATGAGAGCCTATTTCTATTATACCCACTCCTTGGATTTTAACATCTTGTCGATGTCCACTGCATGTTATGGCGATTGATTGCTTTTTAGAGGATAAAAATAGCCAGTTGTTAGCTCGGGTTAGCTGCTTCCATAGCAAATCCTTCACGTGTAGTCTGTTGAGTGGGCATGAGATCTTATTGGTTCGCTCGAAAATCTCGTCTAAGATGCAATTAGGATGCTCGCTAATACTCTGGAGTATGCTGACTGAGCAATGACGCCTGTTCTTTGAAACTGTTTCACATTGGTCAAATTGTTTAGGGCTCAGTTCAAAATACAGTTGGTCATCGTAATTTACTCCAAAATAATTCGTGGAGACGTCAGGAACTGAGTAATTTCCATCGTTTAAACTATGTGGGATGCCTGTACAATGTAGAAGCTCGAAATACCTTTGTTCGACTATTGGGAAGAACCCTGATATGAGTATGCCGTTTTGTGTTTTTGTAATTTGTGTCCTCTGTATCTCCCTTGGTTCGATAAATAACCTCTTTCCTAACTTTGACTGTACTAGTGCCAGTGTTTTATGCATGGTGGGTGGTGAGCATATTTCTGCAAGGCTTCCAATTCCTGATTGAATTTTATATAAGCCATTGTAACGATTCTGAATCTGTTCTAGCCATTCAAACGCTAATTGATATGTGGTTAAGAAATCAAGGCTGATTCGGTTCTGGTCGATGGAATTGTACCATGAGGACATTTTTGTCAATGTTTTGGACACGTGATTGAATTTCTCAATGATGGCATTTAGTTTGGTTGTCAGTGCATGTTGAGTATCGTTGACTCTAGGAGTCGTGGTTAATAGCAAATGTCCTTGATGTTGCATGGTGTCAATAAGGCGTTTCTGGTTTTCATCTAAGTTGTCGATATCTGTGTAGACTTCATCGTTCACTCCAAATATTCCTTGCAGGATGTTTCCCAGAATTCCACGCCGTGATCGATTTTGAATCCATGAGGTGATTGACTCAGAGGTACTATTGACTCCCTGATTCAGTCGCTCCACTAGCTCCTTGCATCGTGTATCCTGATGAAGTCGAACACCTTGTTCGCAAATGTACGATGTGTTCTGACGTACTTGTTGAAGATTGGAAAGGTCTTGTTTGATTTCTTCAGGTGAAATGTGAATATCCATTCGTATTTGTCCTTTCATCAAGTGTACTTGACCGATATGCTCTATGTACAGACCAGACTCAGGGTGTTTTATAGTAAAATTTGCCTTAGTTCGTGTCACGCAAACTAGAACTGCCAGTAAGCAAACCATGAGTTTCGATAGAGTTGATGATTTCTTCGAAATGCCAGTTTTTCGCTCTCTAGTAGTACAGTGAGGATCGATAGTGGAGTTTTCAGATGTTTTAGGCTCCTTGTGTCCCTCATCTATTGGTAGTGGACAGATTTTTGATATGGGTCGCTTCATAGTTCTGTCACTCGTCTTTATTGTTACAACCCTCGTTAACCCATCCTCTCCGGGATGGAGAGCCAAAATTCTGCCCAGAGGCCATTGAATAGCGGCACAATTTTCAAGTTTGACGAGTACGAGGTCATTAACCTTTATGTTTCGGTTTTCGGTAAACCACTTTGCACATTGTTGTGGCTGCGTAAGGTATTCTAAGCTCCATCGTTGCCAAAATTGTTGTTTCAATTTCTGGACGAGTTGCCATTTCTTAGTTGGGTTATCTTGTGTATTTTCATCAGGTAATTCGAATAGGTTTTCGCCAGTTAGGGAATGTCCAGGGGTTAAAGCGTTTAGATCGTTCGAGTCAGTGCTTATTGGTGTCAATGGTCGCGAGCTTAAGCAGGCTTCGATCTGGGCAAGCAACGTGTACATCTCTTCGACATTAAGTTAATGTGATCCTATTACTTTCGTCAAATGCCGCTCCATTGATTTCACCGCTGCCTCCCAAATTCCTCCAAAGTGCGGACTCCCTGGTGGGATGAATTTCCAGTCAATGTTATTGATAATGAGTGTTTGTTGTGCTTCCTTAATCATCTCTTTGGCGGCTGCTTTCAGCAGTTTATTTGCTCCGACGAAGTTAGTACCATTGTCGCTTATCAATGTGTGACACATGCCCCTTCTTGCAATGAATCTTCTTATTGCCGCGATGCAAGCCTTTGCCGTTAAGTCACTCACTAACTCCAAATGTACTGCCTTTGTTGAAAGACATACGAAGACGGCAATATACGCTTTTGTTGTTTTGCTGCCTCTACCACTACTCCATTTAATGGAAATGGGTCCAGCATAATCAATTCCCGTGCGAGCAAATGGCTTGCCTGGTTGAACTCGTTCATATGGTAACTGACCCATTAGCTGCTGGCTTGGCTTCGCGTTGACTTTAAAACATGTGACGCATTTTCTAGTTAATGCCTTAACTGCTGTTGCTCCGTCTATTATCCAAAATTTCGTTCGGATTGTAGCGTGAACCAGCTGTTGACCTCCGTGCAACGTAAGATGATGGTAGTGTTTGATAATTAGGTTTGCTAAGTGTCCCCTAGGTAAAATAATTTGGTGCTTAGTGTCATAGCTCAATGCACTCTGTTGAGTCCTTCCACCTACTCTCAGCAGTCCTTCCGAATCCAAGAATGGTCGCTGCCTTATAAGGCGACTTGACTTACGCAGAGGCTTGTGATTCTCCAGTTGCTCAATTTCATCTGAGAATGCTTCTCGTTGAGCTATGCGAACGCAGATGATTTCCGCTTCCTTTAGTTCGTCGCTGGTCAAGAACGTACTACTATTTTTGGTTTTCCATCTACGACAATACGCAGTTACTCGAACTAACTTTGTAAAAGATGAGAATCTTTGGAAGATGTCGGGCGTTTGCTCAAGTGGGATGGTTTGAGCTGAGACACTCGTCAAACACGCGTCGTTGGTTCGCCTTTCGATGTCAATCATAGCACTGTTGGTAAACGAATTCCCTTTTGGCCATTTACTGGGGTCCTCACTCAACCAGTCTGGCCCATTCCACCACAACTTGTCGTTGACAAGAGCCTGAGGCAGTGCTCCACGGGATGCGATATCTGCAGGATTTGATTTGCTACCCACATGTCGCCACTGTTTTGGCTCTGAGCTTGATTGTATCTCTCCAACTCTATTCGCTACGAAGATTTTCCATTTGGTTGCCGGTTGACGTAACCATTGCAACACAATTGTAGAGTAAGTCCAGTAGTACGGTCTGAGACAATCCCATCCATGCGCTTTCAGAGTGCTGTTCATAAGTTCGTATAACAAGGCTGCACCACACAGTTCGAGACGTGGTATTGATCGTACTTTCAGGGAGGCCACTTTTGATTTCGCTGTTATAAGTTTAACGAGTGATTTTCCACCATTCTCTTGAACACGCAAGTAGATAGTTGCTGCGTATGCCGATTCGGATGCATCACAAAATCCATGAGCCTGGATCGACTCGATGCTGGTGTAATTTAGCCAGCGGGGAATCGAAATTTCTTCGATTGCCGACAGTTGGGCACGAAAATTCCGCCATTTTCCCGAGAGTTGATTTGGTACGGGCTCGTCCCATTCCGTTCCTTCAAGCCACAGTTGTTGCATGATGATTTTGCCAAAAATGATGCAGGGCTGCAACCATCCTACTGGGTCAAAGAATTTGGCTATCTCTGACAGAAGCTGTCGTTTAGTTGGTGGGTCATCGGTCATTGGTTCAAGGTTTACTTTGAATGAAAATGAATCTCTGGCTGGATGCCATCGCAAACCAAGTGTCTTAATATGAGCATCCTCGTGAATATTAAGCGGTACGTTTGTTTCTCGGTCAGAAACGGGAACTGCATTCAAAAGAGTGTCGTCATTACCAGTCCACTTCCACAAGTTGAAACCTCCTTTGTGGAGTACTGTGATTAAGTCTTGTTGAAGGCATTTCACTTGATCAATCGTGTCTCCACCGGTAAGTACATCGTCTACGTTGAAATCGTGTTTTATCGAATGGCACGCCTGGGGATGAAACAACTTCTCGTCATCAGCCAGTTGATGTAACGTCCGCATGGCCAGGAATGGAGCACTAGCTGTTCCATACGTAACTGTTGTTAATTTGTAGTGTTTCATTGGATGCGAAGGATGGTTTCGCCACAGAATTTGTTGATAATCTTGGTCTCTAGGGTCTATGATTATTTGTCTGTACATCTTTTCGATGTCAGCTGCTACAACATATTTGTATGTCCTCCACTTCATCAATATGTGAATGATGTTATTTTGATAGCTCGGCCCAGTTAAGAGTGTGTCGTTGAGTGATTTCCCTGATGGCGTTTTTGCAGACGCATTGAAGACTACTCTCAATTTCGTAGTTGTGCTCTCTGCCTTAACCACAGCGTGATGCGGCAAATAGTAACTGTACTTCGAGTGTTTCTCTTGAGCAGGTACCTCTACCATATGTCCTAGTCTCCTGTACTCTTCCATGAACTCTATATATTGCTGCCGTAGCTTTCCGTCGTTGGCTAGTTTCCTTTCTAGCTGTGAAAACCTAATATGAGCGTTTCGTTGAGAATCGCGTAGAGTTTTTGCAGGCTCAACATTCTCCTTGAATGGAAGCCTCACGATATATCTTCCAAAGTCGTCTCGTCTGGTTGTTTTCTGGTACCATTCCGCAGCAGCAGTTTCTTCAGGCTTTAGGATAGGATTGACTGGTGCCTCTGTAAGATCCCAGAACCGTTTCACAAGTTGGTCTGTTTCTTCTTCAATACTGACCAATGATACAATTCCTGCCAAAGAATTCGAAGTTGCTGCCATGGATGTCGGTCCCAGTAAAATCCATCCGAATACAGTATTGACAGCGCAAGGCGATCCTTTCTTGAATCCCGGCAGAACTACAGAATTGTAAACATCTGCACCAAGCAACATATCAATACGTGAAGGTGTGCCACATAACGGGTCCGCTAAGTCAGCACGTGACAATGTCTTTGGAAGCTTCACTTTAGTGTCGATTGAAGGACATATATTAGTAATGTTGGGTATCACCAAAGCTGATACAGTGAACACGCTATCTCCACGTCTTGGGTTGATATTCAGCAGCACGCTTCCCTTTGTTTGAACCTTTGAGGTTGCTCCTAGACCACATATCGTAATTTTAGCGTATTCGCGTTTCAGTCCGAGCAGTTGAGCAGCTGATTCCGTGATGAATGTCCGTTGTGAACCAGAATCAACAAGTGCTCTTAATGTTACCAACTCCGATGAAGCGTTTTCCACCTTGATTCGGGCTGTCGCCAATAGCACTTGCTGGCAAAGATAATTTTCTTCGGCAAAAAGTGAATTTGTTGATGGTGTAAATGGTTTAGCGTCGCTAGATAATACTGCAGACGTTCTCTTATTGCTGTCGTGGAGCAATGTATGGTGCTGTTTGGAGCAGGTTCGACATCTGGATTTAGATGGACATTTACTGATGACATGTCCTTTCCTTAAGCAATTAAAGCACAATTTATTTCGTTTCACAGCCTCTTGTCGCTGTTCCAACTTTAATGCCTTGAAGGTATCGCATTGATTTATGTGATGACTTTTGCTGCAAATGTCGCAAGTCGTTACGTCACGAGCCGTGAGTGCATCCACTTTTTGGGGTTTCTTAGGACCATTCAACGCTTCTAATGTCCTGAAACGGCTTGTTAAAAAATCTATGAACGTTGCTAGAGTTGGTATCTTTGATGATGCTCCAATGGACGTCTCCCATTATCTTCTTGTTTCATGGTCTAGTCTTTGTATAACTGAATAAATGATCAGTATATCCCAATGCTCCGTGTTTACACCAATGCTCTTCATATTGGCAATGAGCTCAGCCGTAGTGTCCATGAATTGCTTAATGTTAAAGTCGCGTTCCTCCTTAACTGCCGGTAGTTTGTGGAACGTATGTAGATAGCTCCACGCGATGGATCGTTTGTTGTCGTATCGTTTACGAAGCATTTCCAATGCTGCCTCGTAATTCTCGCTGTTGATGTCCATATGCTGGATGACACGTGTCGCCTCTCCAGTCAGATGAGTCTTTAAGTACTGCATCTTCTCTACTGCAGATAATGACTCATTATTGTGCACCATTGACGTGAACAAATCGATGAACATCCGCCATTGTCTGTAACTCCCGTCGAACTTGGGAATTACCAAACGCTCAAGCTGAACCTTTGTCGTTCCAGATGCAGGTTTCTCAGTAATACTAATGCTCGATTCACCCTGATGTTGCCTGATGCCACCTTTGAACGCCCCTAGCAGGTCTAAATATTGGTTCTCGCTGGTCTCGAAATCTTCAAGATACGAGTTGCGTCGCGCAGGATTGTCGGCCGTCTCGTCGAGCATGAGAGTATGATGCTCCTGACATGCTGTCCATAACTCCTGCAGTCGTTGCAGCCTTGCCTCAAAATAGCCAAGATTATGACCATCCTTGCTATCCTTCCCGAAGTTTTTCTTCAGCCTCGCAATGTTGCAAAAATGGTCGTATTGTGTGACCGTAGTCGATGAAGTTCCCTTATCATCTTTCGTGGCAGCAGATGCAGTTGTGGATTTGTCGCCCCTTGTTTCCGGCATATTGGCAAAGAACCTCCTCAGGATGTAGTTCAGCACTGGTGTTGATTACTTTCAGATTCTTATAACAGCGGAGCCAAAAACTCGTCTGCACCAACTTGTATAAAGTAATTCAACGGTGGAGATTTTGAGCAATGGTTGCGCTAAGAATCGATTTTATCAAATATCACCAGAACCAAATCATTATTGTCTCCGATGCTTTGCCACTAAAAAATTCGTATCCGGATCCACAAATATCCAATTCGTAATCCGGCTCGACGGACCAAAAATGTTGAGAAACTAATACTTGTTCCTCAAACTGTGAAAGTCAAAAATAAAAATAACACGCTTTGAAAGGTCACGAATAAAACACGCACTGATCTGATTCCAAAACTGAACTCCTTTATTCAACATTCAATTGTATTTATATTCTAAAACAACATGCTCATCAATTATGTTAACCAGAACAGAGTTCAATTATCGAGCAAAGAATGTGCTTACTGTTGCACCTATGTGTACATGTTTTAAATAATTGAACGATGTTCGATGAAGACAAAAAATGCTGACTATTTGAAATATGGAGAAGCAAGCAAATTACATAGCTCAATGAATCAAGAGGTCAATGTTTTCAATCATGAATGCTTTGCTGTATAATTAATTTTATGGATAGATTACAAATTAATTATAATTCTGAACAGGGTCCATGTTTCACATTCATAGCATAATACAGGTCTCATCACAGATTTGTATACTTGGAGCTTTGTTTTCCTGTGTATGCAGCTAGTCTTCAAAATCGTCAAAACTGAATAAAATATTTTCTTTGCGAGCTGTATTCTTCGGCGTATTTCGTCTCTCTCATTACCCGTTTTCGTTATTTTGGCGCCCAAAAACACAAATTTGCCGACATTTACTGTATTCGCCAAGCATGATATTTTGAGTATTTGAGGTATTTTTCCTCAACTGCTTCATGAGCTTTGTTTTATTCTCATTGATTTGTAGCTCTACTAGTTTTGCTTCGCTGTCAAGTTTCAGGAAGAGTTTTTTGGCAGTTGTTAATGACCGTGACAAAATGTTGATGTCGTCCGTATGGGCCACTACTTGGCTCGACTTGTATAGTAATGTAACTTGTGTTTCAACAGGTAGCTTCCTTATGACTCCAGAGCCAAATTGAATAGCAATGAGGCTAGCCCATCTCCCTGCCTTAGTCCGATATTTGTGTTTCTATGTTGAACTCCCACGCTTTTCAAGTACCTGCTTGACTGTGAACAATTGATCTATCGTCGATCTACCTGCTCTAAAACAATCTTGATACTCCTCAATAAGTTGTTGGCGTGTGATCCGAGTTTATTTTCTAAGATTTTAGAAAATATTCTGTACGCCGCACAAAGCAGTGATATGGCGCTATAATTTTCGCACTGTAACTTGAAACCTTTTTGGGGATAGCGAAAATCATTGACTGGCTCCACTCTTTCGGCATATGTTCTTGTTGCCAAACGTACTGGATGACTTTGTGAATAGCTTTATGAACATTACCGGCACCATATTTAATGTGCTCCACTGGAATCTCTGCCCGGGGCTTTATTATTCTCTTGGGCTTTGACGATGCAACAAACTTCATCCCTAGTTGGTGGGGCCAATGGAACTTCTCCGCAGACATCTATAGGCTCCGATATTCTGGAACTATGCGGAGGATTAAGGAGCTTCTTAAAATATTATGCCCACCTTTCCTTAATCTTGGTTTCATCAGCGATGATTTTGCCGATGTCATCACGACTGAGCGTGGGTTTGGGCTGATAATCTTCTTTCAGGCTTTCACTATTTTGTATGCTTTGTAGTATTGGAGCAGCCATACAAGTAAACTGCTCGAAAACCCTCTTATCGCCTACCCAAAATTGTAATGGGCCTAAACAAGCTTGTTGGCGTGACAGCACCAATGCAGCAAATTTCCCAGCAGCAGCTAAATATTATGAATAATAGCCAATGCAATACAAGCAATAGCAACAATAACATAGGTCCAAATAACAGCAATGTAATAAATATCATTAGTGCTGCTTCCAATCAACCATGATATGAATTTGCCTGGAATCAATCCAAACGCAATTCATCTCCCTACGTTGACTGTTACACCGAAATCATAACCGGAGATTGTTCAAACGATGCCACCCTTGATCAGTGTGAATGCTACGCCTCCAGTTCCCAAGGGTCAAACCATTCAATTGACGCCACAACAGCAGCAACTATTGAAAACCGTACAAATGCAAATTCAGCAACTCTCGTAACGGCTACAAAACAAGAATCTTCTGGCCAATCTTAATATCCCGTCAGACTTCAACCCAAACAATCCAATTTACAACAAACCACTCCCACAATTAAATAACATTAATAGTATGAATGACAATGAAATTCTTGCAGCACTGCAAACACTTTTCATAGAGCAACAGAAGATTCTAGCATCCGGAAAATTAATACCGATAATCCCCGCTCCATCGTCTCCTGCTTTCATGACGACATCTGCATCACCAGCTCCTCAAACAGTCCAGTCACCATCACCATCACCGACTCAAGCACCTAATCCTCAATCTCTACCATACTAAGGGAAAATGATCTCTAATTCCACTACGTGCTTACACGGATCAACTTTGATGCAATCAACGCACATGAAAACTGAAGGACAATCAATACCGCCCAACATTGTCCAACCAAATAATCATAATTCCATATTAAATATCAACAATAGCAATGCAGGAAAGCAACAAAGAATACAAATTTTTCCAGTGCAACATCAGGTACAAATGTAACAACAACAAACCCAGGCGCGACACCAGCATCTGCAACGACAACAACTATGAGAGTTGCAACAACGGCTGGGCCAGCTGCAGCAGCAAGAGCAATCGACTCAACAGCGGCGGCGAGAACAGAGATTACCTTGCAGAGCGCATGATGACGGGAACTAGCGTTACTGGAAGTGAAACAGTAGATTCGTTTTCGATCCAGCTAACGGCAAGATCATTTTTAGATTTTGGGGGGATTCGATGGTGTGCACTGACAATGGTTGGATGCTGTGCGGTGTTTACTGCGCATAGTATACTCAACTAGTAACCACACTCCATCAACCCTCCGGAAAAATCCGAACACAAGCCGAACAGCGAGCCATAAATCTTCGGTAGCAGGTAGGTAGGTAAATGCTGACGCGAGAGTTGGCGCGAATATAAACATATGCTTCGATGAGAGATTTCAGGATTACCATATCTCAAAAAATCAATGTTCTGAAATGCGTAAAAGAACACGTGCGTCGGAAATTTTATTTGCATTTTGCTTTGTTTCTTGAGCGCGCCAAACATGGGATCAGCTGTCATGCCCCGGATCAGCTGACGTGCCCCTGGGAAAATTCAAAAAGTGTGCAACACAGGGTAAATGAAAGGTTTGGGTACTAGTTGAGTATACTATGGTGTTGCGTATCTCCATCGGATTACTGAGTTCAACTGAAAAGTATCCAAATTATCGGTGCGATTCCTTTGATTCCTGATTTAAAATCGCGATAGTGGACGCTGTTCGTTGCTTCCACTGAAGAAGTTTTTGTTTGAATTCAAGAACGTTATCAAATCGTCATCGTGCGTTTGCGCTTTTGTTTCACCTTCCCAAACTAATCGACTTGAGTGGTGTGCGGTTTGTTTGATTCCTGCTTCATTTTGCTATTTGGCTGAGCCTTTTTCGTGTCACAATCGCGAGACGACGACGCCGTTTGCTCGTGTTTCGCGACCACTGGATTGCGCCGCATCAACTCATTGCTTCCAACTGGAGGAATTGTGATGTGAAAGAATGTTACTTGGATTAATCGTAACAGCAGAGAATAGTTTTGTTGCAGTTTTCCTTGAATTGCCGCGCAGGTGTGTAAACCTTGGAACGTATCCAGTGAATAACGGTTTGCAAATTTCCATAGAAATCCTTCTATTTGACCGCTCACGCAAAACACGATCGCATCCAAGTCGGCAGAATTAAACGGCGAAGTAGTATTTGTGTGACAGCAAGCTGGAATACATTCAAACGCCAGGGGATGTGTAGGTGTCGAGTGGAATATAAATGGCATATTAGTGATTTGAAGTGGAAGAAATTAATAGTATTTGACCTTTAAAAAGTCTAATTCTGTTGCGGTACTGAACAGTGGCGTCTATGTGAATATTGCCTTCTATCATCGCGTCTTTTCGTCTGCTGCTTACTGTAAATCTGAACAGTTATCTTTATTTGTTCTATTGTATCAAGAAAAACAGCAAATTCAAGATCCAAATTTCGTATATAACCTCTTTCAATGATTGCTTACGAACCCATGATTTACATATCCTTAGCTGAAATGTGAGAATTTGCTGATGAATTCAAGGAATGGGGCATAAACCTATCAGTTATATGTAAAATAATAAATAAATGAGTGATGTGGGGTTGTTCGGTTAACCCCATTTCAACGTGACCTTTCTCCGCGATGTACTCGTATTAATTAAAAGTTATAATTGTTTTGCTGCATCAAAGAGCAGTGTTACCCAAACAGTGGAAATTTTAATCTAGCTATTTTTAAACAAAGCTAATAATATAGCCATAACAGAAGCCAAAAAGGAATAACAGTTTGAATGAATTTTTAACGGAAATTGCCCAGTTTCGTGCATCTCAAATATTCAGCGGCTATAACAGAGTGATCCTGAAGTGCTTGGCAACTCAATCGTGTTACCTTAGCCGTTATAATTTTTTTTTAAATTTTAAATCAAAGAAAAATTAAAATAAATAAATAAAATTTTTAAAGTCAAGAAAAATTAAGAGTTACCGATGTACCCACTCCATCTACGAGCGCTCGTCGAGGAGGATGGGTAAGTACCCTTTTAATTTCCTATTTTTTTACATTTGTTTATTAAATATTTTTTTTACATTTGTTAATTTAATATTTGTTTTGTTAAATATTTATATATTGGCATGATAACAAAAAAAAACCATAACTTAATTGGCATTTAAACAGAAGATTAAAATTTAGTTCAACTTCTACGACAAAAGTGAAGCACATTATTGTGGTCTCTTTCTAAGGAAAGAGTCAATAAACACAGAGCTAAACTAATCGAAATATAATTTGATTGATTTCTTGCATTGTCTAGAGTAGCTAGGTTGGTAATCATTTTTGTAATAAGAATAATATTGTATGATTATAATGATTGTGTTCATGCATAGACTTCATCCAAGGAATACGATGGATTATTAAACTTACCTTTTGGTCTTTCCATTATGTCCCTCTGACCGGGTATAGGACCCGCTACGATGGTAGGCGGCTCACGAAAAATGGGCTAGCCCTCGGGCGCGCTCCACCTATTTATAGTTTTCAGGGGCACATACCGGGTTAAGTGGCCTTCCGCTCGCGTGCCCTTTTATGGTATAGGGTTATGTGATCCGATCACATGATTCTATAGCATAAATCGGTCACGTCTATATTTCTCTTTTGATGGGAAAGCTCCTGCAAAGTATGTTTGTATGAGTTTTCCACTCAAAAGGGAAATATATGGCCACGTCAACGTTTGGATCTTGATCCGGTTGGGAGGGTGCGAGGGAGCACCACATCCATCCGGTTGCCCCACTCTTATTTGTGGGCCATAAGAATCGTCGGGTAACGATAAAGTCTCCGCAAATTTGTTTGTTTTTACCCGTTTCAACTTGTTCTCTGAAAAAGCAATTTCCATCCTCAGGTAGTTACCTCCATTTTTCGACTACGGTCGACATTTTCCGAGACCCAAGAATTCGTGAATGCGAAATTCTTTTGTAGCGGATCCTTGTGCTGGGGGAATGAATCCGCCCCACGATACCGCAACGCTAGCCTGCCAGCGCATTCACGCGTCCCCAACAAGGCCATTCTCTGCGGATCTTAACATCTTCTTCCGCCGAGGCAGCAGACCATCGCTGCAGTCCTTCACGGACATTTCAATACCTACTCTTTACTACTGCTTGTCTCGTGTCTATACTTCTCAATTCGTCGTCATAGTATTTTCTTTTCTTAGTTCCAATTATCTTATCCGCTACTCTTCTGAGATATTCATAGTGTTCTCTCTTCATCCTGGTTTTCTTACCTAAGTAATCTTTGTACGCCTGTTTCTTTTTGTCTACCGCATTCTGGCACTCATCATCGAACTAATAGTTTCTCTTGCGCCGGCCTTAATATCCGATCGTTTGTTCTGCCACGGTCGGAATAGCCACTTTCACTTCCATCCAGAGCTCGTTGCTCGTCTTTAACGATGCGTCTGATAAGTTGAGGGCCTGCTGGTTGATGAGGGTCTACGTGGAATTTTTTTTTTTTTTTTTAATTACCTCCATTCCCTACCACTCTCTCCATCACTCTTTCATCGTCGCACAACGCTCGTGCGATCTGCATTCACATTACGTCGCTTGGTCCTTTGTGCCACCCAGACAATGTTTAACACATGGGTATAAGGGGGCACACAATATAATGTGAACTAGTCCTTTTCGTGAACATCTAGTCCAAAAAATCATGATCAGCTCTCAGAGATAAAAAAAAATTCAATATCATACGACGCATTCAAAAAAAACTCTGAGTAACTGTCACTTCAGTATTTTATTCACAGATCCCGTTTGGAGCCTTTCGATCTCGAATTTTCGTGGCAGGCTAGCCTTCGTCGAATATGCATTTGACATACGACATCGATATGTCAATTTGATCAAGTAATGATCTGAGTTACAATTGGCTCCGCGGTATGTACGGACGTCAAGTGTGCTCAAGGCCCAACGCTGTTGGATCAAAACATGATCGATCTAGTTTTATCTGTTGCTATCCAGTGATACCCAGGTCATTTTATGAATATGCTGACTGGATTTCTGCTACATGCAAAGTCAATCAGACGCTGGCCACTGTCATTTGTTTCACCGTGCAGGCTATATCTCCCAGTCGTTCCCCGATGAGATAGCTCATTGCCAACCTTAGCGTTGAAATCACCCAGAATTATTTTTGTGTCGTTTTTAGGCAATGAATCGACCAGTCTTTTCAGGTGATTGTAGGACGTTTCCTTCGTTTCTTCATCCTTTTCTTGTGTCGGGACGTGAACAACCAGATTTTAAAAGTTCGGTTTTATACGGATCGCACACAACCGTTCATTGACTGCCTTAAAATAAATAACGTGCGATTTGAACTCCTTATACACAGTAAAGGCCACTCCGAATTCTCGTTTTCCATTAGGCTTCCCACTTTTGAATATTGTGTGCGATCTCATGTCTTGAATATCGTTTCCAGTCCAATTCGTTTCCTGGATTGCCAGTATTTTTAATTGATATTGACTGGCCTGTTGTAAAAGGTCCTTAATAGCGCCAGGGTAATTGAATGATCTGACATTCCAGGATCCAATACCATAGTCCTTTTTTCGTTTGCGAGGTTATTGCCGTGATTCCATTTCATTCCGAGGCCCATCTACAGGTTTCGAAACATTTTACGATTTTCCAGGGACGGGGAGTTAGCCCGTCGCCCAACCTCCATTTTGGCGGCATGGTTATTACGTCGATTCCGTTATCAGGCGCGGAAAATTCGCCTTCACCCTCTTACATCGCCAAAAGGAGGTGTAAGTAGGATTTAGTAGTAGAGCTGTAGATGTATTTATAGTTATTAGAATTTCTCGGCTTTTAATGTCACATTATAAGGGAACCAGTAAACCCAATGTGCGACCCCGAGACCATTCACTACCATTTAATTGGGGAGTTTGGGATGAGGAATTATGGAAGCTGTGGGTTGGGGAAACAAGGGGTTTCCTCCTCCTTTCTCGAACGGGCTTGGGACCGTCTATGGCCTTGGCTACAAGCTGGTTATGCGGAAGCATGGTGCCCTACGGACGCCTTATATACATAAACGGAAAAGATGGATGAAATAGTGCGGGCACTTTTCCTCGCCAACCCCGTTCGTGTTGATGCTGTCCACTCGTTCCAAATTGTAGTTATGCGGAAATGGTCTAGCTTTGGATTCCATGTTAACCCTAATGTTTTCACGGTGTCCTCTGTGTCTCCATCGTCCGAGAGCTCTATTTCTCTATCTTCGCTTGGCATTGATGCAAGAAGTTGTTCGTGATTCGCACATCATTTACGCTGATTGAACCCTGCTGACTTCAAAAGTGTTTGAGTTCGTGCTAAGTCTTTACGGCTTCTTTGAGGCTGTAGCTTCCAGTCATTAGGTTGTCCACATAGAAGTCTTTGATCGCCCTGGACGCTAGTGGGTGTGACTTTTTTTTATGTATTGGTCAATTCCATCAGGCATCGAGTATCTAAGTATGGTGCGGTAGTGGTCCTGTACGTCACTGTCTTTAAGCGATAATACCTTAGGTCATCGGAAGGGTTGTCTCTCCAGACGATGAGCTGCAAATGGTTGTCTTCCGTTGTCACATTCACTTGGCGGTACAGTTTCTCAATATCCGCTGAGAAGGTAAATATGTGTTTCCTGAAACGTAGAAGAATTGAGAATAAGTCATCTTGTATCACAGGGCCTTTCAACATGATATCGTTGAGTGAGATGCCGTTTGATGCCTTTGCTGAAGCATCGAATACGAACTTAGTGGTGCTGCTGGATGGCTTAAGTACACAATTGTGAGGCGAGAAACAGTTAAGCTCTTGTATCGGTGATTTAACTTCTTCCATGTGAACCAAAGCGGCGTATTCCTTGATAAATTGCGTGTACTCCCTTTTGACATCTGGGTGTTTTTGGAAATTCCTTGCGAGAGCAGGGAAACGTCTAATTGCTAGGCCTTTCAATTGGCGTCCGTCATCGTTTCGTCGAAGATTGGTTGCAAGTTCTTCATTACTAGAGGTCGTTGCTAACGATGCTTCTTCATGGCCCAGAATCCACCTTTTTCTAACATTTTTCTTCTCTAATAATTTTTCAGAAAAATGATTATTCAAAATATGCAACTCATTTATATGTAGCTGCAAACAATTCCATAAAAAAGTAATTTAAGAAGCTATCGGAGCCATCCGAAAGAGTGATCGATATCCGCGCGACGTTAGATAAGCTTCAATTGTAGAGCAAATTTGTCGTATAGATTTACATTAAGTTGATGTGAAAAGGGTGAAATGATCCAATTAAAAAAGTTTAGCTAATTCTTTCCATGTGTTTTTCAAGGTTATTGAAGCCAATTCTACAAAAATATTCAGATGTTTTGCCTGTTGCGATACAGCTGAGCACGATCTATCCAAGGACGGTGTTCTGTAAGGTTGGGAAGTTTTGTCCTAACGTTATCTGCCCAACGGAAAGAAGCTCACAATAAAACTCTGCTCCTAATAGTACCATGATTCGTTTCGGAGTGTTGAACCTTGAATCAGCAAGCAAGAGCATTGATGAATGACGGCGGTTGAGTAGAGGCAATTGTTAGTACGACGTATGCCTCCAATCGGGTTAATTATCCGGAGTCTCATGTCTCTTCGAGACATGTGTTTCTGTTGTCCCTATTAAGCAGATATTGATGTTGAAATTTGATTTGAATATTTTCAACCTCTTTAGCATTCGAGCATTAATGAAATTGAGCTGAGATCCGGAATCTAAAACGGCTGTACAAACTTCGGTTGAACCAGCATAATTTGTGATGTTGACTGATGTTGTGCCCAATAAAACGCACTTGGTACCAGATGTCTTCTTGGTAGGGGCTGCTAAAGTAGTGTCGCTAGGAGTAACAGGTTGGGAATTGCTGTTTGTCATAGCTGGTCCCTTTGTCTTGTTAATTGCCTTCTCATGGTGGAGCTATGTATTGTGCCTGCCTTTCCACTTAGAGCAGCTTCTTGATGGGCAGTTACTTACACCGTGGCCTGCCTTGAGACAGTTAATGCACAGCTGAAAACCCTTGATTTTGGTAAGTCGATCGTGTGGACTTAGTTTGAGTAGTTGGTCGCGCTTAAAAACCGTGTGGTTCCCAGTGCATACCTTGCACCATTCGTCCGAACTGGACGAGACGAGGGATGTAGGTTTCATTCGTGGATGTGAATGTTTCTCCTTGCCTAAAGCCTCCAGCGAATGAAATCTAGTTTCCATAAATGCGAGAAAGGCGTCGATGGTTTGTACTTCAAGAGGTCATTGAAGCGTTTGCTCGTCCAGCGTATGTGTTGTTCTGTCGAGTTTTTTGAGTAGGAGGTGAAGTATGATGGGATCCTAGCCTCCTGTTGAGATGCCCAAGGTTGCTAGTCTTAACAAGCACTCTTTGGTTGTGTCGTGGAATCCCTTTATTGATGCAGCGCATTAACTGAAAACTACTGGTTGTGATACCAGCCTGCCGATGAGTGACGAAACCAAGATTCGTTGGTTGTTGTACCGTGCCTGTGGTGTTTTCCATGTGATGGCATACTTACCGTCCGAAAGGTGGAGGTGACGAATTAGGCGTTCAGCTTCACTGGTCACATTATTTTTTACGGTACCACATTTTCTGGGTACTCCCAAGTGGTTGGCCGTAGATCATTTGTTTGAACAAATCGTGGAACTGTTTCTACTTAAGGTAGTCGCCATCAAACGTCGGGAGTGTGATTTTTGGCAACCCGACCGATGCCTGTGTGGCGGGCGCAACTGTGGCTGGAATTCTTGCCAGACATTGGTTGAGGAAGATTATCGTCTCTTGGATCGCATCTTCGGTGTTGAGGTAGCTACTTGAAGTGTAGCTAAGTGCTGTCACGTTGCCGCTCTCACAGATGTCCTGATGCAGTTTTCGGGCCTCGTCCCAGAACCGCTGAAGAGTGACCAACTTTACTTCGTAAAATTGTCCAGGTTGGCCAACTTCGATTCTGTCGATTACCTCGGTAAGGTAAGTTATAGATTGCGTGACAACATCATAACGCCTGATAAGTTGTTTAATGTTCTCGTCGGACGCAGTAGAGTCCTTCAGCCACTGCACATCAGCGTTTACTCCTGATGATGCATCTGGTGCGGACGTTGATGGTACTTCCAAAGTGCACAGAAGTTGATGCATATTTTGCTCTACTTTTGTGTATTCCGCACTGACCTTGGCGAAATACCGGGTTTGAAAGTACGGGTGTTGCGGATAAGTCCCTGCGTGGAGTTGCAACTCCAGGTGGGTTGCGTTGAACGTTGTCCACAACTGTCCCAACTGTGCCAGCTTAGCCTTCAGGTGTTCGGGAGTCTTGCACCTGGACGAATCTTCCTATAGTTACAGATTATTCGTTGGAACTCGTCCCCCAACTCCTTCTGGTTGGTTGCCAGAGGAGATAACTATGATTCCTCCATCCTGATCCTGAAGCTGGAAACAGATTAAAATTTGAGGTATGACGTTGATCATGTCGGGTCACCAAATGTTCAAAAAGCAAAAATATAAAAATAAATTGCCCTTTAGTCAGACGGCGTTTCGTCTGGCTTCTCAAAAAGGCCTGTTGACAACTGATAATATATTTTTATTGCTAAAGTCTTTTATAGTAAAGATTTACAATTATTCAATTTTTAAAATCGCAAAGTCCGTATCGCTGATTCGTTGAGAATTCCTAAAGTTCGTTGCAGCTCGTCACATGTTTGATATCATGGTTAGCAGAAAGTACATGATTGCCATGGAAATGAAATTTTTCGGAGTATGCATATTACACGAATTTACTTTATGTGTAATTTGAACATTATTGATCGCGCATGGAAACGAATATTAAGTCGGCTTAGGTGTAATCCAGAGTACGTTGAACGTTGATCGTGCATGGAAATTGGAATTTGTTGATGCTCACAATTGTGGAATAAAGTTTTTTTTACCTCTATTCCCTACCACTCTCTCCATCACACTTTCTTCGTCGCACAACGCTCGTGCGATCTGCACTTCACATTTCGTCGCTTCTTCTAGTGTGACACCCAGACAATGTGTATAACATCGGTATAAGGGTGCACAAAAATATGTGGTCATTGCATCAATCTTTTCTTGTCCAATTCGTGATCAGCTCTCAGAGGTAAAAAAAAAAATTTATTGAACAGATACTGTGTTGAGAAATCTTCAGGTCCATGCTTTAATCAATGTTTTTTTTTTTTTTTTTTTTTTTTTTTTTAATTACCTCCATTCCCTACCACTCTCTCCATCACTCTTTCTTCGTCGCACAACGCTCGTGCGATCTGCATTCACATTACGTCGCTTGGTCCTTTGTGCCACCCAGACAATGTTTAACACATCGGTATAAGGGGGCACACAATATAATGTGAACTAGTCCTTTTCGTGAACATCTAGTCCAAAAAATCATGATCAGCTCTCAGAGATAAAAAAAAATTCAATATCATACGACGCATTCAAAAAAAACTCTGAGTAACTGTCACTTCAGTATCTCGCCGATAGGGTCAAAAACAATGCCCTAAGATACTGGGCTCATAAAAGCAGAATTACAGGTCCACGCTTCAATCAGTACTCATTAAATGCTCCCTTAGTCTTTTCTTAAATACCAAAAGTGAGTTTGCTTCCTTAACAATTTCTGGTAGATTGTTATATATACGCAAAGCATCATTCGTTGCATCGTTCTTTAGTCGATCCGTTCTGGCAAAAGGTATTACGAATTGATTTGCATTCCTCGCATTATATGGGTTGATCTGTGATACCTTAATTAATGGCGCTCGTTCCGATCCATTAGTTTTTAAATTTCTGTAGATAAACTTCGCTTTCTCCATAATAATAATTTGACTAAAGGTTAATGATTTTGCCAATTGGTAAACCAAACTAGTTTGAGTAAGCATTGGCAGCTTCAGAATGTTTTTATACGCTTTGGTCAGCAGCCTGGATATACTGTTTAAATGTTGCTTCGCTGATTGACTCCAAATAAGTACTCCATAATGCAATTTCGCCAGGACAAACGCATTTAGAACAAGTTTCTTGATGTGCATTGGAAAATCCTCATATCTTCTTAACAATCCTATTATTGGGGCTAATTGCCTTCTTAAGCTATTTATGTGTGGTAACCAGGTCATACGATGGTCTATGATAAGACCAAGATATTTTATTTCTAGCACTCTTTGCAATTTTTCGCCGTTAATATTTAGTTCGACATCTATGTCTCCTTTGTTCTTTTGCTTAAAAACAATATATTTTGTCTTTGATGTGTTCAATACTAGTTTGTTTCCAATTAACCACTGATGGAATTTTCCTAGATCGTCGTTGATAGTGTTCTCAATGGCAGTTTTGTCTCGTACTGAATAAAGTAGAACTGTGTCATCAGCATATAATGTGTGATATCCCGTCAGCCCACATGTATTTAGATTATTTGTATATAGCAGGAACAAAGTTGGGCCCAGTATTGAACCTTGGGGAACTCCTGTTTCCGTAGGTGCATGGTCGCTCAGTACATTGTTTATTAAAGTTCTCTGCGATCTTCCCTCCAAGTAACTCTTAAACAACTTCTTAGGACTACCCTGAATACCATACGATTCAAGTTTACGAAGCAAGAGATCATGATCAACTGTATCAAATGCTTTTTTTCAAATCCACAAAAATTGCGATGACATAATCACCTCTGTCAAGTCCTAGATTGATGAAACGTGTGACAGAATGTAGGGCATCCAAAGTACTCTTGTTCTTTTGAAAACCAAACTGATGTTGGCTTATGATAGAGTTTTCAACTAAGAATGATGTTAATCGATTGTTTAGTATTTTTTCAAATATCTTACTAAATCCCGTCAGCAGCGCAATCGGGCGATAGTTATTCGGGTCAAGATGATCACCACCCTTAAATATAGGAACTATTTTTGCAAGTTTCTCCTCTTCCGGAAAAGTCCCATTCCTAATATGCACGTTTATAAAATTTGCCATAATCTGGGCTATGTCCTCCTTTATTATACTAATCTCATTCATCGTGATGCTATCAATGCCTGGCACCGTATTCTTTTTCAATTCATTGATTACATTTAAGACTTCCCTTTTATTTGTTTGATGAATGTGAAAGATGGAATTTATTGCGATATTTGTATTATTTACATTGCCTGCTGAACTGGCAACGATTTCTTTAGTGATTCTTCCACCAATTGTTGAAAAAAAATTATTCAATGAGTTCGCCGCGTCACGTGGACACGATGTGTTAGAGGGCCCATCAGGATTCAGTTGAAAGTTTTGTGATATACCCTGGGTTGAAGAGTTTTACTTTACCTCATTTATTATTTTCCATATTTCGCGGGAGTTGTCAGCCGCTGTTTCCATTCTTCTTGAGAAATATAAGAATTTAGCCTCTTTCACCAGTCGTTTTGATTCTTTTTTCGCTTGCATATACAGAAACTTGAAAGCCTGGTTTCCACTGTTCTTCCTGTAGTCCATGTATGCCTTCCTTTTTTTAATACTTGCATCAATTACTTTTTTCGTTATCCAAGTCCGTTGTCGACACCTGATTTTTTTCTCAATTGTAGAACTTTGCTTAGCAGATATGATGATATTTTTGAGTTCAATAATACTATTTGGTTTCCGCTTTTCCAGTAACTCTCGTATGTTTGATTTAAAGAGCTCCTTGTCTAGAAATCTGAACGTTTTGTAGGTCGGCTTCTGTTTGTTCAGGGTTTGGTCTTGAATAGCAATTTTTATCACACGATGATCCAGTTTCGGCCAGTCCTCAAATATGTATGTCATGCGACTTTTAAATCATTGGTTACTATATGATCCAGACAGGTATTTGACACTGGGCGAGTAATTTGGTTGTTGTTTATGATTACCGTTCCATTCGTTTCTAGCGTATCCTTATAAATCCGTGTTTCTGGTGATTCCGTTAGCACATCAATGTTTGTGTCCGCTACTGTGATCAAATTTTTTTCAGTTGAGAATAATGTATCTAGTACTGTGCAAAAATCTTGCGCATTCATTCGATTGGGGTTGTAGTACGTCCCTAATTTTATTTTTTTACCTGCATGGTGTACTTCAATTATTATAACGTTATACTTTTCAGGCATCACTCTCTTGGTAATGAAATTGATTGTATTTTTTACGTAGATTGCTGTACCTCCACCTCTTCCAGGTCTGCAGGAGAATACCGCATTATATCCTTCAATATTGTAAAACCGTGCTTCTTCTGGGTAAATCCAGATTTCATTTAGAATAATCAAATCTATGTCAGGATTTTGCTGCAGGTAAATCTGAATATCACTTAGCTTATGTCTTAAGCTTCTTATATTAGCATACATAAGTGTTAAATTTGTTCCACTTGATTGATTAGAAAGATTAGCAATCATCAAAGTTGTAGTCGGTACTCCTCCTGGCGATCAATATTCTGCGTTGAAACTCCGGACACTCTACAGAGTCAGCTCTGTGAGAATGATCAGCATTGTTATTGTTACCAATACAGTTAGAGCACTTCTCAAACGTGCTTTTGCAGTCCTTTAGGTCATGCTTTCCTCCACATTTTAGACATATTTGCTCCCCTTCACATTTAGATGTTTTGTGGTTGTATTTTTGACACTTATAACACCTCGTTACGTTGAAGTCCTCCTTCACAAAATACGATCCATAATCTATATTAATGTATCTATTCGCAAGCCTCTTATACATGCTTCCGTTTACCTGGATGATGTGCAACCACCTTCCATTTCTTGTTCGCCTAGCATGTACAAGTTCCATAGAATCACGCTCCTCTATATTGGGATTTAATGCCTGGATCTCATTTCTTAGTTCATTATTTGCGTATTGTTTCTCTAGTCCATTGATGACAAGTCTAGGCTGTCGCAATCTGGTCTCAGCAACATCATACTCCTCTTTCATTGCATCCATTGCTATATTAAAAAGTGAAGTAGTATTTTCATTTGTCGATGTTTTTATAATCGCCCCACCATTACGAATAGGCCTCATTAGTTGTAGAGGAATTTTAAATTTTGAAGGCCTGATCTTCGACTTAAAATCAATCAGTGTTTTTTCTGATGAAGAGTGATTTTTAGGCATAATAATAATCCCTTTTTGCGATATTGTATTAGATCGATGCACTGATGGAGGAGAAGTAGAATTTTTTATAATTTCGGCATATGAGGGCTTGCTCGCAGTCGTAGATTTATCTATTAATAAGGTGACATTTGAGCTCATCTCTTCGACTTGGCTTTGCAAGTTTTTCATTTGTTGTTCGTTAGATGATCTCAAAGTCTTTTTTTTAAATATCAAAAGTAAATTTGCTTCCTTCACCGTCTCTGGAAGATTGCTATATAAATGCAGAGCATCAATTAATTGTCGGAATCATTCTGGTGCAATATCTCATTTTGATAGATTTTCCAGAGATGGTTTACATTTCAGTATTAAATTGCTTCGTATAACGTACCCTTAGCTTTAAAAACGTGCTAAGCTTTCAAAATTGATTTGCATCCTTGCTAATTTCGATTTCAACTGTTATACACTTCAGTTCTTCTACGATTCTACTCTTGGCTATTCAGTACTTCAACCAACTTGTTTCTCGTCAAGTTTTTGTCGTTTAACTTTGACAAGCCATGCATTGTGTATCTGTCAACGTCAGCTGCTGAATCTACTGTCAATTGTAACTTCCTTCAATATTTAGATTCGGCTTTTGCCGAAACGTATCAAAATTTGTTCTTGAAAATTATAACACAAAATATCCTCAAAAAACATGGCAATTAGTGGAAAAACCTTCAATATGAACATTCGCGACGTAGCGAAAACGATTGGGAATGAAGTTGAACGACGTTGGGAAGAAGCGGAGTTGATCCCTAAAGTTTTTCGATACAAATTAAACGTACGCAAAGAACGTGTATTGGAAGGTAAATACGGATTCTTCATGCAGGTATTAAAATACCCTAGATCGGCTGATATGTGTAGTTTGTATTCAATTATTTTTAGCTGAATATTGAACGAGGAACACAACGTCGGCCGCCAATGCAATTGGAAACTCTACGGCCGAATTTCGACGAATCAGCCTTCAATTTCACTAAAGTCCAGCATGAAGAAATACTATTAAACGCTCGGTTTCAAGACATGGATGTCACGATACTAGTTAACAATAGTCCTCTTACAAAATATCACTGTTTAATTGTACCGATGCTAGATAAATTACTTCCGCAAGTTCTCACCCCACAGGCAATTCAGTTTTCGATTCGCCTGCTTCGTTGCATCAATTCTTACGACTACAAAATTGGATATAATAGTCCTGGTGCTATGGCGTCTGTAAATCATTTGCATTTGCATCTGATTTACGCACAGCAAGAATTCTTTGCACAGAGGGCGGTAAGTTGTAGCTATAATTCGTGTATCTCCAAATGAATTAAAATTCTTCTTCCAGGACCTCATTAAACTCCGTTCAGGAATATATCGTTTCTGCTCAGAAAGTGGCATTCAAGCTATTTGCTTCCTGATTCGTGGGCTGACATTTGATGAGCACGAAGTTGAGGCAACGGAGAGGGTTTATAAATTAGTTCGTCACATGATTGACAATAATATTCCGCACAATCTATTTTTTGCACTTGCCAAGCATAAGGGAGAAAGAGTGATGAGGATCGCTGTATTTCCACGGGACAGAGTTTGTGCGGCAAAAAATTCGATGGAGTTGAATATAGCCTTCTGTGAGCTGAGTGGATTTCTGCCAGTGGCTAGTAAGGACTTCTATTTTAAAGACAATGAATTAAATGCTCATAAATAACCTCGTCTCCATTTCAGACGATCGAGTTTACAAACAGGTCACTGAAGCAGTATTTCTAGATTTAGTTAGACAAGAACAATGTAGCATCATAGAAACAATTATCCCTAGAGTGAAAGATATAAAATTTTACCCACCAAGAAGACGGCGTAGGTCAATTCCTGAAAGTCCGGTGCATTCAGATTAACGTTTAGGATAAGATAGGAAAATTTATAAATTAAGTTACAAATTAGATGTAAATAAAAATTGTTAACAAATGTCGACAGTGTTGTTTATTTCTTGTCATCAATGAAATCTCTTATTTTCTTTAAAAATAGCTTGGGCAGTTATTTGAATATGTTTCCTTTCTTTTTAGGTCATTTCCACCTTCTGTCGAAATCAGCAGCAAGTGAAGCCATTTTCGCACATTGTTATGGAATTATTTGCAGAGATTGCAGCAGCTCCCGAACGAGATTGTGATGAGCCAGTGCAAGGGTCGATAAAGCCAACAGCACTTTTAATGGATGGATCAAGGTAAGTCGAACAGTTTTACAAGAGAGATTGCTCCTGCGTAAGAAGCTTTTAAAGATAAGCCTATTTAACCGCACTGTATTGAACGTTTTTTCCATAGCAATGCGGCACATTTGGCTTGTCACTGCATGTATAGTCGAATGTCTGGTTCGAAACCCAAACTTGCAGTTCGGCATCAACTCACATTTTTTAATGTGACCATGTAGAGCTTGGGTTCAGTATCACTTCAACCGCTAACTAGACGATAGCTTTTGGGGTATGGATAGTACTTCCCTAGCTTTAAGATTGGCAACACTTTAGCCTTTTTTCCACTGAATTGGGAAATATTAGCTGTTCAATATATTGTTGATAAATTTGCCAAAATTTATCATAGAAATATCTGGCAAATGTCGAAAGTGCCAACTTAGGAATGCCGTCAATACCGCTTGATTTCTTGTCTACTATTCAAAATATGACATACAAGTCCTCATACTTGACAAAATAACCAAAACGACTAGAATTTGGTATGAGGTCGGAAGTCAATGCTTTGTTAGATTGGACAAGGAATTAGCCGTTCTGGCTTGATTTGAAATCGAAGGCTTTTGTTGTTCGAACCGAAGTCAACGATCGAAATAAGAAACATTGACTGCGCCACGGACCTGGCCGTGGTAGAAGAAGCTATCAAAAGAGAGTGTAGCGTGGGCAGGATCAAAGCGAGGCTGACACCAGAAAACAACGCATGGCAATCATTGACGTAACCGAAAACGATGCCGAACAATTTCTGAATAAGGACAAAGTAAGAAAAGGGTGGGTCATCTGCAGGATACGACCAAGAGCACCGCCTGTTTAGTGCTTCAAATGCCTTGGCTGTGGTCACATCGCGCAAGTATGCAAAGTAGCCGATAGAAGTTCCCTATTCTACAAATGTGGTGAAATTGTACATAAAAGAAGAGTGTACGAAGGAGGCACACTGTATCTTTAGCATCTTGGGCACGTCTTGGGATCAGGAAAATGTCGGCTTTTCCAGCAAGCCCTAACCAAGGCAAAATCAGAACTTCATTGAGCCGTATCCTGTAGGTAAACCTACACCGCAGTTCGAACGCCCAAAACCTGTCAACTTTTGCGAGAGACATGAAAGCCGACCTTTTGCTGCTGAGTGAGCTACACCACGATAAAAGTTCTGCATCATAGTATCCTTATGAAACTGGTACTGCCGCCATCTGGGTTCGGAAAAGTGATTCCCATGGGGAGGGATGTGGAAAGGGCGATGGTTTCGTGTGGGCTCGGTGGTCAGGGACCACCTTCTTTAGTGTGTACTTAACACCAAACAAGCCGATATCAGCTTTCCAAGTCAACCTTAATGCTTTAGAGGGCGCTGTCCTGAACGCAGATGACAACGTGCTCGTTGGGGGGGAGCTTCAACGCTAAAGCAATCGAATGGGACATGCCTTTTACAGATCCGCGGGGAAAATGAATCCTAGAAATGGTAGCCAGTGTCGCGCTGAGCACCGGAAATATGCCGACTTTCTGCCGTATTGGCTGCGAAGGAACCATACGGGACGTGACATTCGCCTTGGAGTCCTTAGTACAGAGAATAAACAATTGGAGAGTGTTAGAGCACTACTTAGCCAGTGATCACCAGTACATTCTGCTTGAGATCTGTGATGTTATCTCCTAACGTCCGTGCTCTCGAATTTCTACAATTGGGTGGAACATTAGAAGGATGGACGCCAAGAGGCTCGTCGATGTGCTTCGCTGCATGGGGATTCGCAGAGGAATGAATAACTGGCAGCTCAAGACGTGGTGAACTCGACTACGAGCATCACGTCTGCTTGCAACGGCTCCTATGCCCCGCTAGAGCCACGGCAAGCCCGGAAAACGCTGAAAAGCGTATCACAAGCTTTGACGTGAGGCTCAACGGGTACGATACCCTGACGAGGCATGCAACCGGATAGCAGCATATACAGGGTCTGAATAATAAGTAACTGGACTGACCTCAGGAAATTTTTTATTGGCAAAATATGTACAATTTGTCTTTAGAAATCTTCAAAGTAGTCCCCATTGGAGTCGACAACACGCTGATACCGGATTTTCCAATCCCCGAACGCTCCCTGGAAGTCGGCAACCTCGATGCTGTCTAGAGCCTTCGTCGTAGCACGTTGTACATTTTCCAGAGTCCCGAATTGCGTCCCCTTAAGGTATCTCTTGATCTTGGGGAACAGAAAGAAGTCCGCTGGTGCCATATCCGGGCTGTAAGAACTCTGGTTCGGTTTGCAGTCGATCAAGGATTTCCGAAGCGACAGCAACACGACGCTCCTTTTGCTCATCAGTCAGGTGTTTGGGTACCAGCTTCACGCAGATCTTTCTCATGCCCAGATCGTTCTTAATAATGTTGTGAACGGTCATCTTATCAATTCCAACCTCATCTGCGATAGCCCGAATGCTCAGACGACGATCACTTTTCAACACATCACGCACTTTTTGCACATTTGTGTCCGTGTGACTCGTTGATGGAGGACCGACGCGCTGTTTGTCATGGACGTCATCGCGGCCCTCTCGGAAGTTTCTGTGCTACTGAAACACTTGAGTTCTGGACAGAGCATCCTCACCGTAAGCCTCTTGAATCATTTGAAGAGTTTCCGTGGCCGTTTTCTTGAGTTTGACACAAAATTTGATGCTAACACGATGCTCGATCGTACGCTCCATTTTCACTCCGACGACGTAACTGAACACGCACTCCGCTCTCGCTCGATGCTATCTCTCCAAGCGCTTGGAGGCAACTGCTGCAGCCCGGTTCCCTCTACCTAGACCCCCACCACAACTACAGCACCAGATACCGGTTACCAGACGCTTTGACGGCGCGGGGCAGGCTCAGTCCGGTTACTTATTATACAGCCCCTGTAAGTCGGCCAGGAAATGCCTGCACAAATTGATTAACAACAGCAAGGCTCGCTGCTGGCAAGAGATAGTGGACAATGTGAACAAGGGTTCGTGGGCCTTGGCTACAAGCTAGTTATGCGGAAGTCTTGCATACATGATACGGATAAGATGGACGAGATAGTGTGGGCACACTTCCCCACACATACCGTCTGTATTGACGCTGTCCACGGTGAGACAGCAATCGAGTGCCCACTCTTGACACAACCGGAACTAGAAGGAGCAGTTATATCATTAAAAACAAGGAAGACTTTAGGCCCAGATGTTGTTCCAGCTAGGGTGTTGCAACTTGTCTATAACCATTGTCCTGGCTGAGTGCTCAACACATTCAACGCTTGCCAACGGGATGGGGTTTTCCCGGTACGATGGAAGGTGGCGAGGCTCATGTTGCTCAGCAAGGGGAAGGGAAATTCCGAATCGCCATCTGCATACCGCCCGTTATGCATGCTAGACACGGCTAGGAAATTGCTAGAGAAATTCGTCAAGTGAAGACTCAACATAATTTTTAGGGAATTATAAAACGAATTTTAACAAAGACATACTAGTTTTACATCCTGTTGGTCCATCCGTCAGTTCACCCGTCTGACCGAAGCACCACAGGATGTACTCGTATTCTCAGATACTATTAAAGCCAAAAGCACAAATTTTACGAAAAGGGCAAAATTAATGGTGTCTTAAAAATTTTAGGTCTTATCAACAATTTTAAGAGTTATTGTATCAAAGTGACCCTTAAACAATTTGTTTATCAAAAGTAGTCGAGTGGAATATCAAATGAAATGTCTTAATAACAACTCAAAGTATCTGAAACCGAAAAGTCTGTGGATCAGAGGACTCAGGGGAAACAAAACGTACGAAAAAAATTTACCTATAATCTTTGACTCTGTAAACTACTGCTGTCTTTGTCAGAAAATACGGTAATGTAACTCTCTACTTTGTTAGATCCCATTTTACGAGTATCTATCCTTTCATTCCTGCCATAATTCTATCAAAATTGAGAAGCATCGCCATGCCAAATATTGTACAATCGCAACCATAGTTTCTGGGCCATCCTATGAAATTCGAAAAAGTTTACGAACATAAGAATCGCTTGTTGTTGATTTTTCACTGAGTCCGTCCGCTTACTAATGATGTTCTGAAGTCATAACTCATTGACATTCCTATCTTCTGGTCACGTTATTTTTATTATTATTTCAAAATCAGCTTACAGATTAGTAGTCCAATTACAAGTCAATTAATTAGAAAGCTCGAAATACAAAATTATACATACATATGTATGTCAAAGTAGGGAAAAAATTAAAGAAACCAATGACAATTTAATTATGTCAAAAATTAAGAATTATATTTATAAACTTGATTTCTTGTGAAAGTTTTAAACACGCCTAGAGGCTGTGGTAGAGGACTAAAACATTGCTGGTTGTGCATACGTAGTAAAGGAGAGTGGAAGAAGGTGTTAGTACTTGCATACGGCGCATGGAATTGAAGCGAGGATCGATTAGGGCGAACAGCGTCGATTATACTAATTTGTTTGCATAATTTTTGAGGTAAATAGCTAAAATGAAGCTTGAACAAAAGATATACGTCAAAGAAAGAGTGTCTGGATTCGAGGGTACGAAGGTTCAAAATATGAAGACGGTCACCATAAGGGGAGTAGAGAAGATTGAATTTGAAGAATAGATACCGTGTGAATCTGCATTGAAGCGAATCGACCATCGACTTCCTGTGATAAGGACTCCAAATTTGGCAGCAGTATTCCAAATTACTACGAACCAATGAGAAATAAAGACACACAAAAAGGGTTATGTTGGAATTACGAAGCGGATCGTGAAATAAATCATGTCAAACGGGAGTCTTTCTTCGTGATTAGAACAATGCGAAGAACAGTCAGTTCAGTTAATAATCGAAAAGCGGATCAAGATCCTTAAAGGGAGTTACAGTACCCAAAGGGATATCAAGGTGCCTATACATGGAGAAAAGAGAAAATTTTTATAGGACAATGTCGTCTGATGGCATTTGAAAACATTTAAGCAGAGATAGTTTGACTCACACTAGTCGCTAACACGCGGTAGGAGGGAGTCAAATAACCCAAAAAATCTTAAAATTATCGGGATGTGATAACAGAAGGTAGATGATTGACTAAAATTAAGAATAGCATGGGGTCAAGTATTCAGCCTTGTGAAACTCTCGATGTAGGGTGAAAAGAAGAGGAGAAGCAAAAGTTAACAGTGACTACAAGTCGATGATTCAGAACATAGGCTGCAACAACAATTTTACTGAAAGTAAGTTAGTGAGGGTAGATCTGCCTCTGACAACCATGCGGTTAATCTGCTAAGAACGGAAGAATGTGCGGGTAAAGCGCATCGGGAACTATCTTTTCTAGGATATTATCAAAACAAAGAAGAAGGGAAAAAGGAAGATAGTTGGAGACGACATTGCGGTCTTCATATTTGAAGATAGGAAGAATGTGGTCGATTTTCCATGGATGGAGAAGGGGAAATCCCAGAGGATAAACTCAAATTAAAAATTATTGAAAGAGAAACACAAAGCGAATAGATATAGATTTTGCGGGTAAATTCGGAATACCAGCGCGGAAGGCGATGGCCGCGCACTTCGGAAAAGGGAAGAAAAAACAGAAGCCAATAGTTCTCTGAACTCCTGAGGAGTGAAGGATGACACGCCATCAAGACAGAAAGTATCCAGGACATGATGAGAGCTCTTTAAAGATTTCACATACGACCAGATTGGATTTCAGTGAAGTTTCAACGTGGTTAAAGTATGCACGATGCGGAGTAGTGGAAATGTTTTTGGCTGCACTACGACACTCTTTGAATTTAGCCAGGTCTCTCGGTAGACCACTGGATAGGAATTTTCCGTGGGCAGTATCTTTTGCTTTAAATGCTGTAGCAATATCTGAATTAAACTAAGGAGCATCTTAAGGCCTCCATGATGGAAACACTGGAGTAAAATGTGAGATTAAAGATGACAGAAACAGATGGAGCTTATCAATACAATCTTCAATGTAGAAGTTACTGAAGAAGGAATACCAATTTGCGACATTAAGCTAGCCACTGTACTCGATAGATCAGCTTTTAAAAAATTAGCGCGGGAAAGCGAAAAATTCTTCAATGAACAAGAAGATGTGATAGCAAGATCAATGGAGAGTGGTGAATGGTGGAGATCTAGTTTGGCGAATGGTAAGAGTGATGCTGATGCAGCAAGAGAAGAAGGTGGCAAGTTGGAAAGAACAAGGCGAAGTACTTTGTAATTGGCATTAGGAAAAGTGTCGAACTGGATGAAAGAACAGAGGGAAACAGAAGAAAGAGCAAACGAAGCATTGTTACAACCGCGGAAGTTACCGCAGTTGCAGACATTAAGTTTCAGCAGAGGGGTGCGTAACCTGGGGTGGCATACTGAGGCCGGCTAGCGCTCAGTCGTGTCGTGGGTCTTCCGGGTCACCTTACGTATACTAAATAACACGAAGAGAAAGGGACGGGAAAGGGGGAGGTCATTTTAAGAAATGAAAGATTATTGTTTTCAACGAGATATGGCCGTTTTATTCTATATAAAGGCAAATGTCTATAAAAAAATTTACAAATTATTAAAAGACCCCTTTAATATTTTATGTACAGAAGAAAAAAAACAATCAAATAAAATTTTTTATGCATACGAAAACACAAAAAAAGAACTTGATTATGAGAGATGGTAGAGAAGTTTGATATTTTGTGTACTTGAGGGCAATTTCTTTGACTGCGTCATGAGCTTTGTTTTATTTTCATTGATTTGTAGTCCTACTAGTTTTGCTTCGCTGTGGAGTTTAAGGAAGAGCTCTTAGGCAGTTGTTAATGACCGTGACGAAATGTTGATGTCGTCCTAACAGGCTACCACTTGGCTCGACTTGTATGGTAATGTACCTCGTGTATCGACAGGTAGATTCTTTATGACGTACTCCGGAGCAAAATTGAATAGCAATGGGGCCATCCCATCTCCCTGCTTTATTCCGATATTTGCCTCAAAGGCATCGATGAGTTGGTTATTGATGCGGACTTGGGAGGTCATCGACGTCATTATTTGTGAGGGATTGGATAAACTTGCCCTGATTAGAACTCATTTTGAATTGGTTCATCTACCAAACCCTGAGAGAGGGAACGAAATATTTTCAGAGGTCGTTGAAGCAACAGTTTCCGACTTCAAATCAAGCCTGAACGGCCAATCAATTCTTCATTTCAATGAAACATTAACATCTGACCTCATAACGAGCTTGAATCTTATTGATTATTTTGTCAGCTATGAAGACTTGTGTTTCATATTTCGCAGGATAAACAACAAGAAATCATGTGGTACTGATGGTATTCCAAATGTAGTTCTCCGATATTTGCCTGAGGTTGCTATTAGAAATTATTGCATATTGTTCAACAACATGTTGAGCAATTCATATTTCCCAAATGAGTGGAAAAAGGCTAAGGTATTTCTGATCTTGCAGCTATCGCCCAATTAGCTTGCTGCCTAACATCAGCAAGGTGTTTGAAGTGATACTCAACAGAGCATTAAACGCCCACATTGAGGAATATGAGTTGATGCCGAATTGCCAATTTGGTTTTCGTGCCAGGCATTCGACCACACATGCAATAACGAAAGTAACGTCAGACATCTGTTAGAAACTAAATGATAGAGAATGTGTTGGAGCATGTCTCATTGATATGGAGAAAGCCTTCGATACGGTGTGGCTAGATGGACTACTTTTTAAAACCCTTCAGGACAACTTCCCTAGACACCTTGTCGCCGTGATGTGTAATATGTTATACGGGAAATCGTTTGTTGTAACTGATGGAAATCTGACAACAATGCGCGAGTTCAAGGTCTTGAATGGTCTACAGCAGGGAACAGCTACTGCGCCTCTGCTCTTCTCAATCTTCATTCGCAAGCTATTGAACGGCTTTGATTTTAACGTCTTGCCAACGCAAGCATTGGTAGCGTTTGCTAATGATCTGATCATCTATACGGCAGACCGAAAAGCTACAATAGCTCAGAGCAATCTTCAAAAAATGTTCAATGATGTGCAGCTGTACAATGACAATTTCCGAATGAAAATCAATGCGCAGAAGTGTGAAACAATCTTGTTTCCGACAACGCTGCAGGGGGTTAGTCAAGACCTGAAACGTAATTGGAAAGATTTCCACATCATGGCTGGCGAGGGTAGTTTAGAACGAGTTTCACATAAATACTGTGTTCGATACATCGGTGTTTATCTCGATCAGTATCTGTACTATACTGAACATGTGAAAATCATGCTCAGTAAGGCACTAAAGGTAGTCATGGCCCTACGAAAACTCTTTCATGCCAAATACATTGATCAAATGGTCAAAATTATCTGTTACAAGACCCTGGTTAGACCAGTTTTGACATATGGATGTCAGATCTGGTACAACCAGAGTGCTAGTACTATGGAAAAATTAAGAGTTTTCCCAAGGAAATGTCTTCGTGCATGTACTGGTTTGTACAGAAAACCTGAGACGGATTGGAAACATTATATATCGAATTTATCAAACTTCTGAAATGATAGAGTCGATCTCTTCATATTGAAACTTCTTCGGAATCATATCGCAAGATCTGTGACTGTGAGTGAAACCCTTGGATTTCACAGCCGTTCCACCCTCCAGACGGGTATATTGCGACTTGCCTCGCTACTGGCTTCATTCCTCCAGTAGCATTCGTGTATTTGGACATGAATCGATATGTTTTTGATTCTGGCGGCATCCCAGTCATATGTCACATATATCGACGGGTGACTTATAAGAAGATAAAATATCCTCCGAGTTTGAGTTCACGAGATCAACAATTCCAATGGAGATACCCATTTGCTAGATTCGTTGAAGCTGATCGAATTGAGACGGCGCAGTCCAGGTATTGGTGGCTGAATGACAATGTCTAAATTATTTGTGTTTATTTACAGTTTTTGTGTTTTTCGTTATTTAGTTTTTGAGTTTCAGCTCATTATTGCTACATTTAGTATTGTTCTTTATTTGTGTTGAAAATAAGGTATAGGTTAGGTATATGTTATGTTTATTATATTAGGTAAGAGATAAGGTTAAACGCTTAGTTAGAAACATTGTTATAGAATTTTTTAGTATAAGATAAAGTTTTTGATTTCATTTTATTAGAATTAAGTTAAAACATATTAAAATCAAAGTTCACTGTTGTGTTAAGATTATAAATAATTTTAAGATAGTGTTGGTTGGTTATTTCTACTTTTTCCAATTGAATGAAATAATATGTAATAATCTTCATTGATTTGAATTTCCTATAGTTTTTTTTTTAAATGTGATTAGTGATAACGTATAAATTTAGAGAGCCAATGGGCCATTAAGTTTTTTAAGTGTTATTGTTTGGAATTTGCTTTATATTCTCTTAAAATTTATAACGATAAGTATTAAATAAAGCGCTTTTGACTTTGACTTTGCGTCAGAGGCATCGGTGAGTTGGTTATTGATGCGGACTTGGAAGGTCGTCGACGTCATTGTCATTTTGGTAAGACGGACTTATTTGGCTGGGATGCCAAAGCAAAGCATTATTTGGTACAGTACGTATGCTTGTCGTATGTTTGCTTAAAGTCAACAAAAGTTTGGTATACGTCTATGTTGATCTCCCAGTATTTTTAAAGTACCTGCCTACTTGACGTTAAAAATTGGTCCATTGTCGATCTACCTGCTCTAAAATCACCTTTATACTCCCCAATAATACTGTTGGCATATGATCCGATTTTATTTTCTAAGATTTTTGAAAATATTTTAAACGCTGTACAGAGCAGTGATATGCCTCTATAATTTTCGCACTGTTGCTTGTCACCTTTTCCTCTGAATAGGGAATATAATTGAGTGGCTCCACTCGTTCGGCATATGTTCTTGTTGCCAATGTGCTGTATGTCTTTGTGAATAGCTTTATGAACACTCCTGCCACTATATTTGATGAGCTCCACTAGAATCTCATCAATGCCCGGCGCTTTATTATTCTTTTAGGCTTTGATGATCGAACAAACGTCTTCCAGAGTTGGTGGGGCCTCTGGAAGCTATCCACAGACGTCTATAGGCTCCGATTTTCTGGAGCTGTGCGGGGGATTAAGAAGGTTCTTGAAATATAATGCCCGTCTTTCCTTAATCTTGGTTTCATCAGCGATGATATTGCCGATGTCATCACGACAAAGCGTGGTCTTGGGCTGGTAACCACGTTTCGGGCTTTTCACAACTTTGTATGCGTGTCTTGTATTGTTGTTTGCTAAACTTACATCTATACTTCTCAATTGTTCGTCATAGTATTTTCTTTTCTTAATTCTAATTATCTTATTCGGTACTCTTCTGAGATTTTCAAAGCGTTCTCTCTTCGTCCTGGCTTTTCTATCAAACGTGTTCTTTGTGCACCTGATTTTTATTTGTCTAATGCATTTTGGCACTTACCATCAAACCAATCATTTCTCTTGCGCCGAGCTTGAAGTCCGATCGTCTGTTCTGCCAAGATCTTAATAGCCGCTTTTAATTCCATCCAACGCTCGTTGCTTGTCTTTAACGATGCGTCTGATAAAATGGGAGGCAGCTAGTTGTTGAGGGTCTCCATGAAATTTTTGGCCACAGACGCCGTTTGGAGCCTTTCGATGTCAAATTTTTGTTACGGGCTGGTCTTCGCCGAATATGCCTTTGACATACGGCAATGGGGAGTAAGTTTTAATATAACTCGAGAATCCAGCAAAAAAAAAATGTTCATAACCAATAGCAGGGCTACTACAAAGAAGGTACACAGATGATTCAAGGAGGGAAAAAGGGTCAGATAGACAGACTAGTGCAATGATATACTTAACAGGTGAAGATGAAGTAAAATTACCGCAAGATTTGCTAGTAAGAAAAACATGCACATCCACAAGAACGCCTCCACTTCAGACTTACTAGTAGCATCACGGTCAATAACTCTACGGGAGATAAAATGATTCGGGAGGAGTTCGCTATTCTAAAAGTCATCTCTCAACTATGTTTCTATTACACAGATGGTATTATATGCAAAGAGGATAGAAAAAAAACCAACGTTCAGTATTAAATGATTTATGTTGAAATGAAATCTGAGGCCTAAAGTTGTTTCTTCTGGTGTGAAAGAACACAGGATTTTTCCGCTTACTATTTGGAGTGAATTTTTTGACGAATACACCTGGAGGGCAAAATTCCATATTCAGCAAGATACATACTTGTAGCTTAGCTGAAACTGTAATTCTGAGGGACGTAATCACTCTGTTCGTCATTACACTAGGCGTAAGTTTCGTGCACTGAAGTAACTCAGAAATAAAGTTCAGCTTATACTTGATATGATTATTTCCTCAACCGGGGTGTTGTATTCTAACCTCGAAAGAAATATTTACAACGGGGGAATGTAGCACGCAGTGGGGCGTCAGGTTTGATTGCAGTAGTGTTTGTCGTTATATCGACCCCAAGTAAGGGCCCCTCGCTGGTAGATGAAGGCCCAGATGAGCCTACGTTTTTTATGGTAAATTCGGCATCAGCATTACTTTGAGTTACAAATCTTGTAGCAGAGGTAGGCATGAATACCTAAAGTTAATTCCAATTCAAACTAAATATTGTGGTGTTATGGCAGCAGGCTGCAGAAGTTGATGTTGTTGCTGATTAGAATTCAATTGCTGGTGTTTCGGTTGTGCTTCTTACCAGGGTTGTTGCGGATATTCACATCCGCATCCGCAACTGCGGAACTTCCGCATTTATTTTGATATCTGCATTCACATCCGCATCCGCAAATATCAATGCGGAGTTTTTGCGAATGCAGATGTTGTGCAAGTTGTGACAAGATATCAATGCGAATTTCCGATAAGGGCATGAGCTATCGAATATTCGTAGAACAACTGGTAAGAATGTTAGGACAGAAAAGTTTGGTTCGTGGAGGAATTTAGACGTGTTACGCGTATTAAGTTGTGTATTTCGTCAGTGGCAATTAAAGTTTTTCATCTTCGTGAAAATTCGTTTAGTTCAGAATGTCGCCAACAACGCGAAGTGAAATTTGGGCTTACTTTACGCCAGACGATCAAGATCGGGACAAATCGAAGTGCAAAATATGTTTCAAACCGTATTCTCGTAAGGGCCGTACAACGACATCTTTGAAAAATCATTTGAAATCGATGCATCCCGAACAATTTAAGCTGTTTCAACAAAGTTCGAATGATAAAAAATTGCTGGAAAAAGAACAGGAATCAGGTGAAATTTGGTTTATTCAGTTTTAATACAATTTCTATGACAGAAAACTTTCTATGTGCAGAAAACACAACCATTACAACTGTGTTATTACGTCTGCATTTTCCATTTCTTGCATTTGTAATGCAAATGCCTTTGGGATTTTCCTTTTCTGCACATAGTCATTTTTAGGGTTTTGTAAAAGAAAAATTTTACGATATCCCTACAGAAACCTGTCTGCCCGTCCGTCCGTCAATGCGTCACAGCAGCTTTTCTCAGAAACTGGAGAAGCTACAGCCACCAAATTTTGTGAACAGGTCATGAGTTTCTGGATAATGAAAGTTCCGTTGTGGAAAAAATCTAATGATTTTGGGGGGTCTCCTCATACAAGAGTCCAATCCCCAAACATTTTTTTTTGCCAAAGATAATTGCGTTGGGTGTCAAATGAAAGGCCTTGATAAGATCTTTCGATTCAGATCTTAAAATAGCAGTTATCAGTTTTACATTTTCCCCATTAAAATCGTATATGTAAACTTAATTTCAATGAAACTTTACATTTGAGAAGCCATACAGTAGATTCTTATATTCTGTAAATTACATGAACATTAAAGGATATTTGCGGAAGTTATATCCATTTGAATTTTTCAAATTACTGCAATATCTTTCATCAATTCAGGCACTGCATTTCCCTTTCCAAAACAAGTTATGATATATTTGTTTAATCATTTTTTCCAGATTACCGTCCTTCTTTTCTTCAGAAGGCGAAAAAACAACTTTCTCTTAAAAGGCAGTTCAAAGAGAAAATAAATGGGATTATAGCAATACAACATCACAAAAAATAGACAAACTAATAGGCGAAATGATTGCCCTCCAAAATTTGCCCTTTAACTTCGTGGAAGGCATAGGGTTCCGAGGGTTGCTACAAGAAATAGTACCGAAATACAACCTGAGAGGGCGCATTTTTTTCACCGATTTTGTGTGTAAAGAGCTCTATGGAAAAGTAGCTAGTAAATTGAAAGAATTAATTAAAAATTTCGATTTCATGTCATTTACGAGCGATATTTGGATTGGACGGATCCAAATTCTAGTGGTTCTTTGTTTAGTTTGGCTGGCCACGGAATATCAGAACACTTTAAGCGAGTGTCAATTGCCTTGAATTGCGAGACTTTTGACGACCGCCATACTGGTGACATAATCGCTGAAAAACTCGAAAAAATGGTGCTGGAGTGGAATATTCCAAAAGAGCGAGTACATTGCATTGTTCGTGACGAAGGCTCTAATATGAAAAGAGCAATGAAATTAGCGGCATTGAACGACATCGATTGTACTGTTCATATAATGCAATTAGCTATTCGCAGTTGCCAAGAAAATATAAGAAATATCAAGCAAAGTGCAAAAGAATTTCCGCTCACTTCAACCATTCAACGATTGCTCAAAAACAGCTGCAAAAGGTCCGAGACCGACTGAATCAACCCAACCTTAAAATTTTTCAAGATTGCATAACGCGATGGAATAGTTTATTTTATATGTACGAGCGATTTATAAGGGTGAAAGACGCATTAAGCCTTTACTTTAATGAGCACAGCATTAACATTGATCCCATCACGCCACAAGATTGGAAAATTCTTGAGTGCTGTGTTGAATTGCTGAAACCTTTTGAGGAAGCCACACGGGAACTAAGCAGGTCTCAAACCCTTATATCATCAGTTATTCCAATAATTCAAATGCTCATAAAGAAACTCGATGACTTTTTGTCAAGATGGGAATATTTTTACGCAATTCAACATGCAATTATAACACTGAAAACAGAAATTTGTGCCAAGTTTTTTGGCTTGGAAGAGAACCATTTATTTGCAATATCCTCTTATCTAGATACTCGGTACAAGCATAAGCTTTTCAAACCAGTAACAGAGGAAAAGATAAAATTTTACAGATCGAAATCCTCCATCATATTAATACAGATTGTTCGAGTTCCAAGCAAACTAGGAAGAGCAGGACCAGAGAATCTCCCGAACAAACTACACATACACAGCAGCCTTAAAAGTGACTTGGCTATGATGCTGGATTCCTCAAGTGACGACAACGATGACGAAGAAACATTTGATATCAATGACCCAGTTGCGCTTCTCAAAAAAGAATTTGCTTTGTATCGAAATAAAAAAAGAGCAGCTGTATCTGAAAACCCTCTTGACTGGTGGAGCAATAATCGAAGCGAATTTAAGATGCTATCAGCTATAGCACGGAGATATTTGTCACCTCCGCCAGCAAGTGTTCCAAGTGAACAATTATTTAGTGGTGCGGGGCTTATCTACGAACCTCTGCAAAACAGGTTGGAGTCTCAAAAGGCAGCAACTTTACTTTTTATCAAACATAATGCACCAATTTTCGAATTCCGTTATTAAATATTTTATAACAAAATAAACAAAAACTCCATCATCATTTCATAATAAAGAAATAACTATTACAAGTGATCTTTTCAATCCTAAATTAAATTTTTCTTCAAAACCATCAACATCCACATCCGCATCCGCTGATGTGCATCCGAAAATATTCGCATTCGCATCCGCATCTGCGGATGTCAAAAATTCTGGATCCGCAACATCCCTGCTTCTTACCTTAGTTGTTGTATATAATACGGTTGGTCTTGGGAATGATCCGAAAGCTGCTGTTAGGGCTTGTTTGGAATAGCTCCCTTGCTGGCGAACAGTTCAGCGTAAGTTTTCTAATTTTTAAATTCACAAATTCAACATAACTTGCAAGCGACGTTCATCTCTGATTCGTCTGCATTTTATGTCATCCTGAAGAATCTATTTAGATCATTTCTTCTGGTCACCATCAAGCTGCTTCTAGTCTAAGAGATAACTTACCCACCAGTACGTGCGTCCTTCCCTACTCTAGGATAGAGCTTTCTCTTCATTTAATACAATCATCTTAAGCTTGTTTCGCCTTATTCCAATTGTAATTGTCTTAGTCGTGAAAACAGATTTTAAATAAATAAAGAAATAAGGCGTTTTCTCTGCGCTTAAATCAGAAAAAACTTTATATTGTAATCTGCTTTTTTTGTAAATTTAAAGTTGAAAGGTTATTAAACTTCTTCTTTTTATTAATTCTTAATAATCGGAATATGTTAATTTTATTGCATTTATTGTTATAATTATACTATAGTCTGTCTTTTGATATTTTAGAAGCGACACCGACTCTGGACGAAGTTCAGCGCATGGCGACAAAGATTCCGATAGCAATGGTCAATATGACTGCCAAAATCCAGTTCTTCCAATAGCAGATTTAAATTATGATCCAATGAATCAACAAAACTTACGAGTAATACGAAATCGACCAGTTGATAATACAGAATATCAAAAGTCTGGCACCATTGGATATGCCGGTGTTAAAGCTTTACTAATGCAAAAGAAAGAAGGAGGAAGAGCTCCTGCTCTGCAAGTAGTCAGACGGAATCGAGAAGGAATTTTGAAGCGGAAAAATAGTTTTCGCCGCAATACAATCGATATCAATCTTTTTGATTTGGAGAAGGCTAGACAGGAGAATTTTCAAGTTGAAGAGAAAAACGATCTGAATAAATCGAAGTCAACGAATTGTATTGATAAAATTGATGATATTGGCAATGGGCTGAAAAATAATAAAAATGATGCTGGAAAAAGGATGGAAGGTGTTTCAATGCCTGGTATGATTTTCGAAATATTTTTAAGCTAGCTCAACGTATTTAATGCCAATTTTTTTTCTAGATCTTCATACACATAAAATTACTACATTACCAACGACTCGTCCAAAGAATTTCAGATTAAAAAGTTTCGAAGCTTTAACGAAGGCGTATTCAGAAGACAGCTTTTGGATCAAACCGAATGGACCAGAATTTATTATCAAATCAAGTCTTCCATCGAGAGAAATTGAAATTGTGGATTCAAAGGTATTTTTGTCAATTTAAATAAAATGTGCATATTTATGTAAAACTCTCACTTCAGTGCCAGCATCGAAAAGTTGTAAGTGTTCTCTTGCTAAACGGTCAAAGCTTACACATTTCATGCAACGCTTTAACAACAAATGCAAGACAAATATTCGAAGCAGTCATCAAATCAGAAAATTACGTTGAGAATTTTTTCATAGGGCTTTGTGCATTAATTGGTGGAGATTTTGTATTTCTGCCAAATGATTTGAAAATTTACAAGGTTCGTAATCTTACCAAGTTTTAACACAATTCTGTATTGCTACAGGAACTCAAATTCTCACGTTTCCATAATTGCAGGTTGCACCACAAATCTGGATAAATATTTCGAAAAAATCAAATAACATCGACAATGTGTTCTTTACGCTTTTCTTGCGAATAAAATTCTTTTTACCGACACTACGTGGCATTAGGTATTGTGTTGGATTTTAATAATTGAATTCGATTTCATGTCTTCATTTTCATTCTTTCAGCTCATTAGAGTCACGGCATATGTTGTACTTGCAATTAAGGAAAAGTATTCTTGAAAAGCATATCCTCTGTACTGATGACGATTTGATAACTCTTGGAGGTTTGGCTTTACAAGCTGAAGTTGGTGATTTTAAAGAAAGTGTAAGTACATCAAAAGAGGTTTAAAAAAAGAAAAATTCGGTTTCTACTTATAGATTTAGAACAATTACATATATAGGGAAAAATTATTAAATATGTCATTATATAGTTTGTTTTAAAATATCTACCATATTACCCATCTGAAGATTGTTTTCATCATGGGAAATAATAATCTACTGAAGGTATTAACCAAAATCAGTGCTGGTTATAATGAAAAGAAGAGAGAATTTCATCGTCCACGCTTTGAGCTTTCCTATATAAAATACAATCAATCGGTTCGTTCATTGAAGCAATTCAATTATTAAAACGCAAATTTCAGTTTATACCAGAGAACAGATTGTTTAAGCAAGTTAGCTTTTATGAGGTTTGTTCATCGACCGATGCGAATTTGTCGATACCACCCCTATTGCTGGTTTAATTATAAAACCTCAGATTTATAAGTAGCCAGATAGCATTTCACTCTTGTTTTGGGTACAAAATATTTATTCAGAGAAAAAAAAAATCTTGAATAAATTCGAGCAAAAGGCTTCGAGACTTTGAGATACGCGAAATCTCGGCGATCCAAACAAAAACTTGCTTTATATGAAAACGAAACCAGCAAAATAAGGGAATTGATTGTACCCGATGCCACGTGGTTGAAATTGAGAAGCTAAGCTTTTCTTCTGGATATATATGCTCTTTGGTTTTGAGCGTAAGCTGATGTTCTATTTTGGATTTTGTTCATAATGTCGCGTGTTTTCGGTTCGCGGCCAATAATTTTAATGTTTCGGGAAAGTGAAAACGCAATGTCTCTTAATTTAAGTTAAAAGAGTTTATTTAATTAAAAATGCACAATCATTTATTTAACTATTTCACCTAATTTTAATTTTCACTATTAAAATTCTAACACTTGTCCATAAATTTCTTATCGCAATTGTCTTCTACATCACTTTACTATCACGAAAATCACTTTTCTACTACTCGAATAATATCGCTTCCCACACACAATCGCAGTTCTTATCGCGGTCGAATGAATGAAATCTCCCCATTCATTCAGCTCGCCTTTATATAGGGTCTCTACCTATTCACCCATTTCTCGTACATTGGCGAATGTTCTACCTCACCACCTCAGTTCTTTTCGCCCCGAAAAGATGTGTCGCTATTTGTAGTCAATTCTCCCTGGGTGTAATATGGGGCAAGACGGTCCAGATGCACGATTTTCATTTTAGCTCTCGGCTTACGATGTTCCTGTATTCGGTATACGACGTCGTTGATTCGCTTTGTAACTCGGTATGGTCCCTCCCAATTATGTTGCAACTTTGGAGACCTACCCTTTCGCCGTTGCGGGTTATATAGCCACACCAAGTCATCTTGCTGGAAGCCAGTAGAATTAGCCTTTAGATCATACCTGGTCTTTATGCGGTCAGTAGCCAATTCGAGGTGTTTTCGCACTGTCCGATGTATCTGGTTCAACCGTTGTCTTAGATCACTTGCGTACTCCGAGACCGTTTGGGGTTTCTCAGGGGGTGTTCCGAACTTTATATCGGCTGGCAAACGAATAGTCTTTCCAAAAATGACTTTGGCTGGGGCTTGGCCCGTCGATGCATGTTCAGCGGCTCTATACGCCATTAAAAATAGTGGGATATGTCGGTCCCAGTCCCTTTGGTTCTCGTCAACCATTTTGGCCAGGTGTTTATTGAGCGTGCCGTTGAAACGTTCGACCATTCCATCGGATTGGGGATGCAGCGGTGTTGTCCTCGTTTTCCGTATTCCCAGCAGCTCGCACATTTCGCCAAAAACTAGTGACTCAAAGTTTCGGCCTTGATCCGAATGTAGTTCGCCAGGTACGCCGTACCTACTAACCCAATTTAACACTAGCTGTTCAGCTACAGTAGTTGCTTCCTGGTTGGGAATGGGGTAGACCTCGGGCCACTTGCTGAAATAATCGGCTACAACCAGCGTGTATCGATTTCCCCATTCGGATTCAGGAAAGGGTCCTGCGATGTCAACAGCAATCCTTTCAAACGGTACCCCCACGTTATAGGTTTGTATTTGTCCTCTCAGTCGTCGCTTTGGGCCTTTGACGGAAGCGCAAATTGTGCATCTGCGACACCAGTCCTCTACGTCTTCTCGAGCGTGGAGCCAGTAAAACCTTTCCCGCAATTTCGCTAAGGTCTTGTTAACACCAAAGTGGCCTCCCGAGGATCCTTCATGCATTTCCTTAATCACATCGTGGATTCGGCTTTTGGGTAGTATAGTTTGCATCCTATAGGAGCTGCCATCCGCCGTTTCCCATTTCCGCTTGAGTACGCCACCCTCCACCTGAAGGGACTTCCATTGTGCCCAATAGCTTTTCAGGGTTGCGCCATGCATCGAAACGTCTTTCCACTCCGGTCGCCCAGTTGTCTCCTTCCATACGAGCAATGGTCCGATGTCTTCATCGGCTAACTGGGCATTTCGAATCTCCTCCGCTGACCAACCTTCATCGAATCCGTCCGTTATCACTCGCAGTTCAACGGTCGGCTCCTTTTCCTCAATCCGCCGGCAATGCTTGCAGTTAGCTGGACATGGATGACGAGATAGGGCGTCAGCATTTCCATGAACTCTGCCCTTGTGAAGTTGTTGGGGCCTCACTATGTCTGGTCGGATAGTCGATCGGGTTGCACCAGTGTCGTTTGTTATGGTGCAATGTACTTCATCAACTTGACCAGGAAGGCATCTGTCTGCTTCTCCACGATGTTGCCTTGGCACGGTGATGGGGTTACTGGGGATGTCGATCCTCCTAGCTAACGTTTGCCCCATGAAGTTGGCCCTTGCAGTTTGATGGGCCTCCATTCTAGGCTCCTGATACGGTCTGGATCTCCTGGACAATAGCTCCATCTTCTTCGCTTCTTGCAGTCTCTTTGCAGGTGCCCCTTCTCACCGCAATCCCAGCATCTAGGCGCTCCATTTGCCTGCGGCTCTCGATCATTTTCCACGCGCTCACACCTGCATTCGTCTGCCACTACCTCACGGACCCGGGCAGTGTTACGAGTAACATTTTGTGTTGCCTCGAAGTTTAGACTATAAATCAATGCGTCCTTAGCCGTTTGCTTTTGAGCTAACCGCACGGCTTGTTGCAATTCCTTGTCCTTTAAGGCGCTGATGAATGCTTCTGTTGCTACGTCATCTCGATGTTCTGGGTCGTACGCTGGGTAAGCCAAAAGTGCCAGTCGCTCAATGTCTTGTGCTAGCTGCTGCAAGGTTTCGCCAGACTTCTGCATCCGATGCCGTAGCTGTGCCCGGTAAATCTGCTTCAGATGATCGTCTCCATAACGCATGTCCAGCGCATACATTATAGCAGCCGGGTTTGAATGCAGCTCAATGGGGATAGTCTGCAAAAGCTCGGCAGCTGGGCCTCTTAGAGCAAGAATCAGTGCAGTTGCTCGTTCCTGCTCATTCCAGTGATTTGCCCTTGCGGCAGCTTCAAACTGGATCTTGTAAATACTCCAGACCATTTGCCCATCGAATATTGGTGCTTGCACATTTCTGGATGTGCTTGGCGCTGCGGTTATAAGCAGGGCTGGTGAGGGGGTTACTACTGCCTTCGCTGCTTCCAATTCTTTTTTCATGTTTTCCATCTCATGGTTGATTCTCTCCTCGACCTGGCTGATCTCATGGTTGACTCTCTCCTCGACCTGGTATACCTTTTCCTCGACGCATTTAATTTGGTTGTTGAGACTATTGAGCTCTGCTTTTATTTCGGTAGACTGTTTTTCCAAATCTGCCTTCAAATCAGTTGACTGTTTCTCCAGCTTCTGTGCGATGTCTGCCTTGATTTCGAAAGTTTGTTGGTCTAGCTTCGCTGATTGTTCATTTAGCTTCGCTGATTGTTCATCTAGCTTCATAGTTAAATTGGACGACTGTTCATTGAGCTTCGCTGATTGTTCATCTAGCTTCGCAGTTAAACTGGATGACATCAGCATTAACATTTGCATCAGTGCATTTTCTGGGTCCTTTGGTTTTAGTGTTTCTGCTTCTCCACCTTCTGCACTATTTTCGGCATCTGAGAGCTCACCCGAATCCAGATTAACGCCTTCCGATTCAATCGCGTCGCGCAAGCGTGCAATCAGTGTGGCCTTTGTACCTTGCGTAGCCAGATTTCGCTGTTCTAACTCCTCTTTGAGCTCCGATATGCTCAATTGATTAATTTTTAGACGTAAATTTCCTGGCATTTTTATTGTTTCGGCTATTTTTCCACGTTAATTTTCCCAATTGTGCACTTTAAAATTGTTTAAACGTTTTCACTTCCAAAATTCTCTTTCTCACTTCTTGACACCATTGTCGCGTGTTTTGGTTCGCGGCCAATAATTTTAATGTTCCGGGAAGGTGAAAACGCAATGTCTCTTAATTTAAGTTAAAAGAGTTTATTTAATTAAAAATGCACAATCATTTATTTAACTATTTCACCTAATTTTAATTTTCACTATTAAAATTCTAACACTTGTCCATAAATTTCTTATCGCAATTGTCTTCTAAATCACTTCACTATCACGAAAATCACTTTTCTACTACTCGAATAATATCGCTTCCCACACACAATCGCAGTTCTTATCGCGGTCGGATGAATGAAATCCCCCCATTCATTCAGCTCGCCTTTATATAGGGTCTCTACCTATTCACCCATTTCTCGTACATTGGCGAATGTTCTACCGAGAGGTACCTGGTAGATTCGAGCAAATTAATGAATGGAGTGACGTCACTTGCAGATGTTGATCATGCTTGTTGGCTTCTCGTGGGTTCGAGTAAATTCATTTGTTGACGTTCTCAATGATTATGAAAACAATTGCGACAGTAGCTCGCAGAATTATTTGTACATGTAACAATAATTTCCTTTAATCCAGTAGAAACACTTCGTAATCGAGATCGAACATGTATATTTATTTCATTTAGCACCTTTGTTCGGTTACCTGTCGGCCCATTTTACAGTGATTCGTGTAGTACAAGGTAGCTGGACAAAATTATTTTTTAAGTGCTTTTGTTTATAATGATTTAGATAAGACTTTGGGACTTTGGTTTTTGATTAAAAGTATAAATATCATAATAAAACAATATATTTACACAAACGACCTTAAGCACTAATAAATTTTATATATATATTAATAAAAAAAAATTTTTTTTTCAAATCTTCCGTCAAATAGTCCTGATCACTAGAGTTTGAACTAAAAAAACTAGAAATTGATGTGACATTTTGTTCCCTGGGCTTAGCTGGTAATATTAACTCGATTACTTCAGAGGGTAAGCTAGCCGATATATGTATTTGTTCGTGTATCTCGGAGGCTGTTTATTACAGGGTCAGACGTTATCAATAGCATGTTGAGCAAATCTCTATTCGCAGCTTCACATGAACGCTTTCGAGTATTCCGTTCGCGAAATCTTCTACAGTCCTTATTTCGAGCTTCCTGGTCTTCCTCAGAAAGCGGCCCTATTGGCAAAAGGGCTGATTTAATTACATTAGTACACTGCACAAGTATTTTGTGGACCGTAACAGGCATGTAATACCACGAATAGAGATCTAAATAAAGTTTTCTAGTCTCTTGCGCGAAGATACAAAATTTGTCAATGTTAATATCGTAAGCAGACAATAAAGTGCGTAGTGTGATGCTAAATTTTTTTATTAGTGTCACATCCAACCCTGTAATATTAGCGCTTAGCTCAGAGTTTTCAAAAAATCTACGGGCGATATTTCCGTCATTTGAGGTACCGCATCCCGGTATTGGTTTATCTATTATCAAGCCCAATTCACCTTCGAAGCGATTTTGAATTATAATTAAACGTTGCTTAACATTAGCTTTATCAGTACCATCTCTAAGTTGCCATTTTTTAACATCAAGCCGATAACTAATGTGTAGCAGCATTCAAAAGTACGTATCCACGCATGTAAAGTAGATAAGCCAAATCTAAGATTATTTTTCTCGGCAATAAACTGTTTATTCACGTCATTCATTATTTTTGGGGTTACCCCACAAATGAAACATTTCTGTGAGGATGAAGTTGCAGTCACAAAATTGAATATTTTTCCATCGACCATTGTAAAAATCATTTTATGTTCAATGGAAACCTGATGCCCCAAAACTTTGCACAAAGTCGGGAATACACTATTGATTTCTTCTAGGACTTTGTTTGTTTCAGTTTTTGTGACCTCTTTAGTTTCTTTGCTGAACATAAACTTCATTTGACGACAATGGGTTGCAGATGATGGACGAGGATTTTGCCAAAGAATATTGCCCACCTCATCCGTTAATTGTAGAGGAACGAATGAAAAGGCAAACTAAAATTCATCACTATTACCAAAGTCGGTGAATTTTTGTTTATATGTACTATCACATCCACACACGCCATCACAGCCCCATTTGCTAGTGAATAAAGAGGAACAAACTGGTAGCAACTTGGCGAAAACGGCCTGCTGTGCTGCGACCAAACGTTCAGCAGTTTTTTCTAAAATCGCTTGAAGCTTGATCTCATCACGCTCTTTATTTACAAAAATGTCTTGTTCAGATCAATGGCAAACCGTTTTCGTCCTTCTTACAATAAATAAAGACGGAAATACCGTGTGCCCTGCCTTGATACTCTACTTTCGAGTCTGCTTATAACTAAAAGTTGTTGATGTGCTGTCAACGTAGTATGCCAAAGCTTCTTCGCTCGACAAACACCTTGGCTCACTTAACGTTATATATTGATCCACATTTGCACCAGTAGAACTTTCAGCCACGTTTCCGATATATCGCGCCATCTTTCTTTGCCCAGTCAAACGTGTAGAAACTTCAGCAGCATAAACAAGCTCACTGGGAGTCCTCTCTTATATGAGGTTATTGACTTTTTTCCGTTTGGATCTGAGACTGGAAGCTTCGAATACTTTATGAGGCCTTCCAGGTCTCGCGTGGGTTTCCGTTATTCTTAAACTCATGAAATTGGTCACTGACACCTCGATGGACTCGATGCACTCGTGAGCCACGTTAAATTTTTTTCCATAAATCGCTTCAGGTTCCTTCCACAGCTATTCCATTTCTCCGAAATTATTGAAGCATATCTGGAGGTAATGACTTTAGCCTCCCGTAAAGATTGCTCCGTTACACCAGATATATCCTGCCCCAACATTACGAAATGAAATAACTCCTCATTTCGATTTTCTTTCTGGGCCTTAAACCAAACATCGAAAAATTCCCTTTTCGGTACAACGAGTTTGATAACTGAAAAATCAAAAAAACATAGTTGTCCAAATAATTTGCAATGGTATTTTCTACTGATTAATACAAGACATTTATAGCTATCAACTCATACAAAATTTATGCTGGGGACAAGGAGGGACATGTAAAATTTTTTGCCAATTAATTTCCAAAAGTTAGTGAAAAAAGCTTATTTTATCAAAAAGTCATTAATAGACAAAAAAAATCAAAGCGGATCACCCTGTCATTAAATTGTACTCATGCTTGAGTTCTGATTCCATGGTTAAAATGAAAATGCAATAAGGTTTGCACAGATATATACATCAAATATTCTTGTCACGTTTTACTAAACGAATGCGATACAAATCGCGTTAATCTGATATACTGGCGCTTGTCACATAAAATCGAATGGTAAAATATCAAAAAATCTAACGGGTTCTTTAGTTTGAAGTTCTTATGTTTTCTGAAAACTTGTAAACGAGTCAATTAGAACATGTCACTTTTGTCCAGCTAGCTTATAGTATGCGAACCACTGTGCCATGAAAATTAAATAATTTTCTTCTCCTATGCTGGTGATAAGTAATTATTTTTAAACATTTTTTTTGGGTGTTTAGAATCCCCAGTATTTTTTCGTACAGTGTTGGCAAAGGATCCTCTATATTCCATTTTTTCTGACACTTATCACATTTGGGAAACCTTTACTTGTTAGTACTTGTATGTATAATGCAGTTATTATCGATGGACTAAAACTTTGAGCGTATTGTTCTATCCAAAGAGACCTAGATATGAAGCTTAAAAGTAGTATTTTATATTGGCATAGACAATATTTTATCTCAGATATATGACGTGGGGAGCAGTGGATTACGGCATAACTTGCGCAGCAGGTCCTAAGTTCAAACCTCGGTGACGGCATCGAGTTTGAGCTTCTGATGCTGCTGTTGGACTGTCAGTCCACCCAGCTGTGATGAGTACTAATTAAAAAATTAGGTAATAATCACATGGTTGAGCGGGATATTGATCATACGAGGTGTGACAATTAAGTAATGAGACTGATTCCATGAAAACCGTATATTTAAAAATTATTCTACAACTCTGCGAACGCCTTCAAAGTAGTCTCCTTGGGCAGTTATACAACGATTCCAGCGTATTTTCCATGCCTTGTAACATTTCTGGAACGCTTCGACTGGGATGTCCGCGAGTACCCTCGTCACGGCCGCCTGGATGTCCGTAGTCGACTCAAAATGGGTTCCTCTGACCACCGATTTTGTTCTAGGGAACAAAAAAAAGTCACAGGGTGACATATCGGGCGAATAAGGCGGCAATCCCTTTAGAGGCCAAATACTGGGACACGCTGAGGGGTTCTCAGAAGGGTTCTTTGGAACCATCTGCGCGCACAACTTTTTCATCCCAAAATCGTCGGTTATAATTTGTTGTTCTGTTTTACGGTTCATACCCAGTTACGAGGCCAACATTCGAACTTTTAAACGCCGATCTTCATGCACTAAGGCGCGCAGACGCTGGGCATTCGCGTCAGTCCGCACCTCGGCTGGTCTCTCGCTCCGCGCCTCATCTTCTACGCTTTCACGCCCCTGCTTAAACTCTTTATCCCATCGAAACACCTGAGCACTATCACCATGCATTTTACGGTAACGTTTCCGAGGCTGTTTCGCCCAACCTGGCGCAAAATTTTATCCCGACGCGTTACTCTTGATTTCGTTTCTCTATTATCGTGACGAGCACCAGCAACACACGTCTACTCAACACGACACAGCAGGCGAACTAAACAAGCTAGAGCGATGATAAATATATCAATGAAGAGGGGAAGGATGTCAGGGAAGGGAAAGGAAATTTGAAGGTCGTAGGTTTATCACAAGCGCGACACTAAAATTATTCTCATTAATTAATTGTCACACCTCGAATTTCGTCACGGGCATGGAATGAGATTTGGATTTGGACTATTATGCGATTGGCTATTATTATTATTATATGACAATACCACCACCACCATCACGAGTGAAATTCTTCAGTATTTTATTTTTTCGTTGCAATCACTTTCTTAGAGTAACTATTTCACTAACATCCACATTGCAAAATGACCAGTCTAAGTTACTACTTGAGATTCCTAGTCAACTAGCTTTATGTTCCAGCAGTACTAGGAAAGTTTCTCCTTTTAGGAAAACTAGACGAGTTGTAAAGCTTTGCAAACTACAAGTATAATAGGCAAGACATGTGGAAAGAATGAAAAAGCACAGGCTCCCCAGATGAACGTTGGAGGGTAGAACGCAAGGGTAATGTCTAGTTGGGAAACCGAGGAAATGATGGGAAGATTCAATCAATGCTGACAGAAGTTCCCTGTCTAGGATTTCCAATTGGCGAACGAGGTCGCAGAACCGCGACTAGTGGAGGGGACTACCGCTCGACGCGAAAGCCTGAATTGGAGCTAATAGGAAAGCTTAAAGCTAATCTCTAGAGCTTCAATTGTTTATACGACGCTCTTGAAATATACAAAAAAGTCCCGATAGCAAAAATCACCACATTACCATCAAAAAGAGTAACAGCAACGTATATAGTAGCAACATCCATCAACCACTCACCAAACATTATCTGCCATCACCACTTCAACTGATTGCATATCGCTGGAATCAGTATAAACACCAACGACGGCTATCATTGGACCATCATACATAAGCTTAAGATCATCAAACATCCCCAAACTCTCTTCCACCATCGCCACTTCAATCTATTGTACATTAGTGGCATCGGTGTTAGGACAACGGACTCAAATCCACGATGAATTCGCCCATGATCACCAACGACCAACCACCCATCATCCGTCGTCGCCACTTCTATGCATTGTACATCGGCGGCATTGATGCTAGAAGCAAACACGGCAACCGCCAAAACACCATGCATCCACATAAGATCTCCAACGCCCCAGCCACCATCATCCGTCGTCCCGATTTCAATACATTACACATCGGCAGCATCGGTGCTAAAACCAAGGACGGCTACTACCCAACCATCATCTTTTCGGTCATGTTCATCAATATCCTACCATCATTCGTCGTCGCCACTTCAATGTACTCGTATTCTACATCGGTGGCATCAGTGTTAACACAAAGAACGGCTACCGCCGAACCATCATGTTTTTGCCCATGATTTCCAACGATCCACAAACCATAATCCATCGTCGCATGAATGGTATTGATGCTAGGAGCAAGCGCAGCTACCACGGAACCATCATACATTCACCAATGATCCCCAAATACCCGCCAATGACCATCCATCGTCGCCACTTCAATATATTGCAGATGAGCATCGACGCTAGGAGGAAGCACGGTTACCGCGGAACCACTGTTTATTAGCCCATTATCTCCAAATACCCAACAAACTCCATCCATTGTGGTGACAAATCAGCGGCATCGATGCTAGGACCAAGCACGAGGACCGCTGCACCATGGTCCCCAAATACCCACCCACAATCATACATTGCCACCAATTCAATACATTGTACATTGGCGCAAGGACCAAGAACGGCTACCGCCAAACCATCATGTATTCGCTCATGATAACCCAGCAACTATCATCCGTAATCGCCACTTCACTGCACGCCCCACCGGAGGGACCAGTGCTACGACCAAAGACGTCTACCACGAAACCACCATGCATTTGCCATCATTACCAACCAACCATCCCCCATCGTCGCCACTTCAATGCATTGGACATTGGTTGCATTGAACCTTGAAGCAAGCACGGCTATCGACGAACCATCATGCATTCGCCATTGATTCTCAACTATCCACCAAAGACCGTTCATTGTCACCACTTCAGTACAATGCACATCGGTGGCATCGATGCTTGAACCAAGCACGGGTATCGTCGAATAACAATGCATTCGTTCATGGTCGCCAAATACCCACTAACGACCAGCCGTCGTCGCGACTTCAATTCATTGCACATCGGCGACCCCAAATACCCACCAACGACCATCGGTCGTTACCCCTTCAATACATTGACGTTATTAACAAGAACTAATGTTTATTAACTTACAATGGCCCGATATCGCCAATTGCATTCATTGAAAATCAGCGGGATCACTTCTAGCACTTAACAACGAAGTGAACTCCTACTCGACCCTCATTTCATTCTCTTCTCATTGCAATCCATCGCATGGCCACCATCCGCCGCCACAAACATGCATGCTGGGCAACCACCAACCAACCCAACAAACTGCCTTACTATTCCTAATAAGGGTTCGGACGGAATGCTATAATTCAGTCGAAAATTGATATCGCAGTATGAGTCAACTCTTACTGAAAACAGATGGTCACATGAATGTCATTTTGCTGTCCGCCCGGAATGCAAACGGTTTTGCTTTTTCGTTACATCTGAAAATTTTTACCCCCAGTAAAGAAGTTTCACTTCAAAAATATTTTATTTGTGAGCCTTATTTTCCGGTGTATTTCGGCCCTTTTATTGCTGGTTTCCGTTATTTTGGCGCCTGCATACACAAATTCTCTCAAGTGTGATATTTTGTGTACTTGAGTAATTTTTTCCTCGACTGTGTCATGAGCTTTGTTTAGTTTTCATTTATTTGTAGCCCTAATAGTTTTGCTTCGCTGTCGAGTTTCAGGAAGAGTTTTAGGCAGTTGTTAATGACCGTGACAAAATGTTGATATCATCCGCATAGGCTACTACTTGGCTCGACTTGTATAGCAATGTACCTCGTGTATCGACAGGTAACTTTCTTATGACGTACTCCAGATCCAAATTGAATAGCAATGGGGCCAGCCCATCTCCCTGCTTTAGCCCGATATTTGTGTCAAAGGCATCGTTGGGTTGGTTATTGATGGGACTTGCAAGGTCGCCGCCGTCATTCTCATTTTAGTAAGATAGACTGATTTGGCTGGGATGCCCCAGCAAAGCATTACGATCAATATTGTCGTATGTTTACTTAAAGTCAACAAAAATTTAGTGTATGTCTATGTTGAACTCCCACCATGCTTCAAGTACCTACTTGACAGTGAAAAATTGGTCTATTGTGGATCTACCTGCTATAAAACCCACCTTTATTTATACTCCCAAAAATACGGTTGCCGTATGACCTGATTTTATTTTCTAAGATCTTTGACAATATTTTGTACGCCCTAAAAAACTGTAATATGCCTCTATAGTTTTCGTAATGTAGCCTGTCACCTTTTTTGTAGATAGGGAACATAATTGATTGCCTCCACTCTTTCGGCATATGTTTTTGTTGCCAAATGTGCTGGATGACTTTTTGAATAGCTTTATGAACACTGCTGCCACCATATTTAATGAGCTCCGTTGGAATCTCATCCATGCCCGGCGCTTTATTATTCTTTTGGGCTTTGATCGTGCAACAAACTTCCTCCAGAGTTGGTGGGGCCTCTGGAAGCCCTCCGTAAACATTTATAGGCTCCCAATGTTCTGGAGCTGTGCGGGGGATTTCGGAGGTTCTTGAAATATGATGCCCATCTTTCCTTAATCCTGTTTTCGTCAGCGATGATGTTGCCGATGTCATCACGACAGAGGATGGTGTTGGGCTGATAATCTAGTGTCAGACTTTTCACTACTTTGTATGCTTGTCTTGTGTTGTTGCTCGCCAGACTTACTTATACTTCTCAATTAGTCGTCACAGTATTTTCTTTTCTTAGTTCTAATTATCTTATTCGCTACTCTTCTGAGATTTTCAAAGTGTTCTCTCTTCATCCTGGTTTTCCAACCTTAGTGTTGTAGTCCTATCTCTTCAGCAGGTCATGATACAAGACTAGTTAAAATATATATAGAATAGCTTATTATCCTTTGCTGTTACAACATAAGCTCCGTGAGCTTAGAGTTGACTCTAAGACTCCTCGATGACAAGCGAAAAGTCCTCTTCTCCCTGATCGGTGTTGCCATCCCAACATCTCTCCCCGTTAAGATGGATTGTACGGTCCGATGTACAAGTGGCGTCATGTCATAATCCTTGTAGCGTTGTGGTAGTACTCCTGCATTGGTTCGTTGAGCTTGACACAGTTGTGGATCTTCAGCACATTTGTCTCCCTGCACCGCTGCTTGTTCCACTGATTGTTTGTTGGCAGGCTCTTCAGGTTCTGAACTCGGTTGGAACTCAGTCACCACTTCTCTAAGGGTTTGTGGCACAGGGATATCAAGCCCATCAAGCAGAATTTTTCTTCCGTTATCGAGGAAAGTAAACCGCTTTTTGATTTGGTTTGCATGGACGTTGACTTCGCGATCACCCGACAGACCCTCCGTGAGCGCCAAGTAATTGCCTGTACCGCGCCTTTTCACAATAGTTGCTGGTGACCATTTCCATTTGTTAGCGGGGTATGTTTTGATAAAGACGTCTTCGCCGACATCGAATTCTCGCCATTTGGCTCCTTGGTGCTAATTAAATTGCTGCTCCATATTCCTGTTACGGTTGCAAGAACGGTCATGTCTGGTTTCAATAAATCCAACTTAGTCTTCATAGTACAACCGCTCATAACCTGGAAGGGTGATTTCATTCCAAGGGCTGTCGATGTTATTTAACGATAGCATAGCAAGAACTTGCACAAAATCTGATCGGCATTCCCTTCTCCCTCCAGCTTCTTTAATGCAGTTTTCAGCGAGTCGAAAAATTTCTTAGCTTGACCGTTTGATTGGGGATGAAAAGGTGCCGTTCTGATGCGATCGATACCGTTTTCTCTACAGGAACTCTCAAACTCCTCGGTAACCAGCTGCGGTCAGTTGTCAAAAACCAGTGTATCGCAAAGTCCTTGCCATTCGATTGTCTTTGATGCCCAGTTGCTGAACGCATCAATAATAATCAATTCAGAGTTTATATATTCGTGACCATTGTCTACTCGAAGTACTTTCACATTCTGGGCAAACTTATTCGAGATCCACGTTACAACGACACGGAAGCAATTGGGTATCTCCGACTTGTGTTTCACAAAATAAACGTTTCTGTAGCCGGATGCGTCATCCTTGAAATTCACTAATAAACTCGCGCCTTTTATCGAGGGTGTTGACATTGGCTCCTCGACGCCCGAATGATTAAATTCGCCGGGTTTGGTATCGCGAATTTCGCCATCTTTCTTAAACGGAAGTCTGTGTGATTTCCCTAATTGACAGGGCTCGCGAAAGAAATCCCAGTTTGAGGTCAGATTTAACCCCACCACTATTTGCGCTTTTGACATTTGCCCAATCGTATCGGTATAACGTGCGCGAATCACTCATGCCACCGTTTCAAACTCCTCAATGCCATATTTAACTCCGTGTTCGAATTCGGGTTCACACAATACATTTTCGAGTAGCGCTTCACTCCATTCTCCATTAACAAACTTACATACTTCGACGATTCCAATACCAGTAACTGAACACTGCTTGTTGTCGTCGAGCGACACGCTCTCCCCCACCACCGATCGGAGCTCCGTGAATTACTGTCAACGCTACGTAATGTGACGGGAGGCTCCGCTGTCCAATAGCCACACGTCGGTTTCAACCACTCGTCGAGCACCTTTCGTTCAGATTTTTCGTGGATCACGCGCTGCTTATTCGACACCGTGAATGCACAATTCGCACTGGCTTTTGCCCCTTTTTCGACGAGGTCTCTCTTTTTCTTCCGATTCTGTCGGGCAACGTGCCCCATTTTATGGCAGTAAATACACTCTCGCGGCCCAAACTGCCCTTGAGCACATGACGATTCAGTCATATTTCTCGCATCACGTTTTCCGATAGCCATAGCGGCAAAAGCACCAACCTCCTCGTCGTATGCAGTCATTCTCAGCTCCTCCTTTATCAAACGTTCGATGAGTTTCTGAACTACCTGATCGACTGCGGGCACGCTGTCCCAGGCCGTTTTCAATGCGTTGTATTTTGACAGAAGCATGGCGATGATTTTTACCATTATAGCGAGGTCCGAGATTACTTCCCCGACATCTTTGAGTTGCATCGCCAGGTTTTGGACTTCAGCTGTGTGCGTGACTGTCGAGTCGTTTGGTGCCATTCTATACTCATGGAAACGTTGCGTCAGCATTAACTTGCTCGACTCCGATTTTCGTTCATGGATTGTGAAGAGCTTATCCTACATGTCTTTCGGCGTGTCGCACACAAAAAGAGTCTGCATAATGACTGGATTCACTACGGTCGAGATCATGTACACAGCTTTCGCAGTGTCCTTGGCCCATTTCCTGGATTCATTCGCATTCGTGGCATCTCCTTCGGGCTTTATGTGAGATCCATCTTCAACATCGATTATTCCGGAAGCCATCAGGATCGCATTCATTTGAAATTTCCACGCCTTGAAATTCTTTGCGTCGAGCTTCGTGACATATTTCACCGAAATCTCGTCCGCCATTTTGTTTGTTCGCGTCGTCCGACACACGATCGGGATTCCTGGGTAGCGCGAGAGACGTTTTTCACGGTGACTTCGCGATCTCGTTTATATAAACGCGATAACTGGCCCATTACCTCTTGAATATAAGAGTAGGTTTACGCAGAAATAAAACGAGGGATTACGTGACAAAATGAAAAACGCTTTATTCTCCAATCGCGTACTTTTCTGAACAGATTACTAATAATATCGGCGACGAGAATTACGACCCTTTTCAAACCCCAACCGAAAAATAAATCTCCAAAGGTATTTTCGCATGGATCTCAAGACGCTCAAACACTCGGTGAACAACCGCACGATCCACCACACCCCCGGGGTTTTTTTCGACTCGTGCGAATAATGGCGAAGCAGCTCCCCGTCGCTCCACTCAACAAGTGGCCTCAGCCGGCCGGTTCTTGAGCAACTCGGCATATCGCCCGAGTTCACCCAACAACCAGTCGAGTGAGTCTTACGGTATGAGAAAGCTGCATATAACATGCAAGAACAATGAAAGCTGCTTCAACCGAAAGCAATGCGAAATACAGTGGGGGACAAAATGCACACGCCACTGAATGTATTTCGAAATCGATGTTTCCCTCAATTTTTATTGAAATATATGATTTTATTTTTGTTTTAATACCTATAAAAATTTGGCAAATTTATATATTTTAATGTACATTCATTTTCCTCATTTTTGTTGATAATTTTTAAACAATATCTGAATATACTGTTTAAAAATTATCCTCACTACAATTTTGCGAACTCCTCTTTCTCTAGCTCAATTTTCAATTGGAAAAACCAATCGGGATCGGCGAGCACTTTGTCGTTTTAGATGAAACATTTTGATTATAGTAATTGAGCTCTCGAGAATATTTTATTAATTTCCGTACTGATCACGCCGCAAAAAAAAAAAAAATGGAGCACTGTAGTGAATAGGGTGGATAAAAATGGTCTGCTTTCTCGGCGAGAGAAGATAGTGATGTTCGTTGAGATTGGTCTTGTTTGAGAATACGCTGGCAGGCTTGCATTGCGGTTTTGGGGGAGGTTTTTTCCCCAGCACAAGGGCCCACTACAAAAAAATTTCGCATTCCAGAATTAATAGATAAAATGCGGATGGACAGGCGTCGAGGCCGAGCTAACCTACTAACGGTGGAAATTACCGAAGCAAACAACAAACTGGTCCTGCCGAAAACAGAAGAGACTTGGGAGTACTTCGTCTTTACCGACGATCTTATAGCTCCCAAATAAGACTAGGCCATCCGGATCGAGATCCATCGTAAACATGGCCATATATTTTTCATTTGAACGAAAAAATCATGCAAACATAGTTCCTTTTACCTCAAATGGAAACCATCAACGTTGCAAATTAATGTTATAGTCTTATGTGATGGACTCATATAATACTGTTACATGTACAAATAATTCTGCGAGCTACTGTCGCAATTGTTTTCACAACCATTAAGTACCTCATGATCAACAAAATGAATGTACTCGAAACCACAAGAACCCACCAAGCATGATCAACATCTGAAAGTGACGTCACTGCCCCATTCATTAAGCTGCTCAAATATTCCAGGTAGTTCGCCAATGTACGAGAAATGGATTGAATGACTAGAGACCCTATATAAAGGCGAGCTGAATGAATGGGGGGATTCCTTACAACCGCAATATAGTAAAACTGCGATAGTGTGGAGTGCGAATTAAGAGCGATATTGATTGTGAAGTGATAGACAGTTGAAGTAAAAATTGATAGACAAGTTGTGAAATAGTTAAATTAATAATTGTGCATTTTTAGTAAATAAACTCTTTTAACTTAATTTAAAAAATATTGCGTTTTCACTTTCCCGGAACATTAAAATTATTGGCCGTGACCCATAACACGCGACAATACAATACCATAAATGAGCATGCGAGCGGAAGCCACTCTACCCTATCAAAGAAAAAGGAGTGAGCTCACCCGATGGCTAGCTCATGAGTGGAGGGACCAGCCAACGTGGCGGGTCCCATACCTGGTCAGGTTTTGAAACGAAATGGAAAGACCGAGTTTTTTAAGTTTTTAGAAATTCATTATTTCCAAGAATAGACTTTAACAAATCTTTGTTTGTTTCTTCAAACATAAATTAAATAAATATTAGGTTTCATGTCTATTTAATTCATAGTTATTCTTTTTTGAATCAATTTAAGTCTTTTTTTTAATTTTAAGTTTTCTAAACACATATATATGTGAATTTATTTAAATTCAAATGCATAATTAACTTTATATTTGTGTACTCTCGTGAATGATTTGAAACGAAAAGTGAAATAACACAAGATATATGGTGAATAATATAATTTCTACGAATTTGAATTCAATTTGTAAAACGTAAAGAGAGCGTACTTACCCATCCTCCTCGACGAGCGCTCGCAGAGGGGGTAGGCTTGGCCGGTACTTCATAACATTAATCTGAAATTTTTTTTTTCCGAAAGGTTAGACTTATTGTTTTGTTTTTATAAAAATGCGAATTACACTTCCATTGAACTTTACATTTAAGTATTTTTGTTATTTATAAATTTAGAAAAAGTATAAGCGATGTTTATTGCTGGGTAATCGACCGAATTTTCGAAAATTGTTCATTATAAACAGCATATGCTTTTTGCTTTTTATTTTGATAAGATCATTCGTCGGTCTCTGTCGTTTCTCTTCGCGCTTTAAAATTTCTCTGGCGTTACCATCTACTACAAATACGTGTTGTACTTTCCTCTCAAGTTCATCAACATATTCGATCACTGGAGTACAAATTTCCCGTATCTTTACAAAAAGGTCTTCACTTAGTGTCTTTCTTTCAGGTTGTTTTAATGGAAGATGAAAACAACGACGATAGTGTTGTAGATGCAGTTAATGACTGCCCGGATCCAGGCATACCCCAACGATTCAGATCCTCATTTTCATTTTGCATATTCCATTATTATGTTAGATGGTATAAATCACTTTATACCCCACAATTTAATAGAACATTCAAGTGTTTTCAATGAAACGAATGAATCCAGAAACTGAAGTTAAAAATTTTAAATTGTGAATCATGTAAGAATAGTTGGTGAAGAAACTAAATTTCAGCGACTTTATTTATCCAAAATCGCACTAAGCATTTAACATAAAGCAACCCAATTGTCACTTTAATAAATAAAAAGAACGAACGCAATCAAAATACCGAAAAAAATTTTTCGCAACATTCATGAATGTCTTACAAACAGTTAAACAAACGCAATTTTTAAATTCTTTCAATTGAACTGTACTGGTGTGTTCAACTGTAACATTGTCTTAACTCATTGTGAATGATAACTTCAACTTAAAACCCGCGAATCTATTGTGTACGAACTATCCACGATTCGCCATTGGGAAACTTTCGTCGAAAATTTAGAATTTAAATTTTCACAAACAAATTATTTTTATGCCAGTTGATGCAATACAAATTGCCGAGCTGCAAAAATAGGAGGGAATCAATGGAAAAGTATTGTGACCAAGCTAACTTGACAGATAGCTCGATGATCATGGGTTTAAAGAAGGCACTTGGATCGTCACGTCTTGCAAACAAAACCCGGTTGCAGTACCTTTCACACGATTTTCGGGGTCGCAAAACATGCAGCGTGACAAGACTTGGACGTGAACATTATTCGCAAAACACTTCCGTGTACAAAAATTGAATGCAAAACGCGCTTCAAACTGGAAAAACTAGAAGTTGCGATACACAAAACTGAAAGAGAGTCGCCAATCAGATCTTCCTATTTGTGGCGATCAGCAACAGAACTCGTTCTCATGTCACAACGGGGTTTCTTGACGGGCCCACTCATCCATCCAGTGTAGTCTCCTTGCGGGACAATGCAATTCGATGATTACCGTGTCCGAATTTTAATCGTAAATTTAAATATATTTTTTTTTAATTTACATGTGTCGTTTTGATTAACGTGAGCACCTGCCTGTTATAGGCCTAATCTCACGGTCACCATTAGACAGCGATTGGTTTAAGCGCCAATCATTCGCCCCCAAGTTCGGTACCAGTGTACATTGAGGAAACTCTCAACTTTGATACTGGTAGATCCAAGACCCAGCTGTATCTGACGCTATAAGGTCAACGCCAACCTTTGTTTGCACCACTAGCCACCACGAAACTCGCCGAAGGGCCGCAACCAATCAGCTGACCATCTTTATGATGGAGGCTCATCAGCTGCCCGTGGTACCTGAATATACCTCCAGGGTTGAGGTTCGCAGCAATGAGTTGATCTTGTTATCGAACAATCACAAAGCCACTATGTTTCGGATCCAGTTTCAATCCTAGTATTTTTACTAAGCGATTCGGGTACCCTGGGAACGCCAGTCCCCGTCGGCTTCACTGGAATCGGAGACCATAACCCAACGATAGCAGTTGCACCCCTTTGAATTACCAGATCAGTTCCGCCCTGGGGTTTTTTTTATTTACAATTAAAATTGGATCAGCATTATGATGGTTTGCGGGTAGTTTGCTTAGGCAACTGCTCGATTACTACAACACCATAACCTAAAGTCGCACTTTGGAAGCTTAAGCAAAAACGAAAAATAATATTTATTCAGACCAACTATCAGCACGAGTGTCGCTAACCACATAATACTAATGTAATACAGTGATACCAGTGATTTCAACGGAGCACTCCCCTGCCTACTCAGCTAGTTATATGAGCTAGTGGATGACGAAATCTCAATTTTCATATATCCCTTATTCCAACTAGTGATTTAAGAGATAACGCTTTGGGAGCCATCCTTTATAACACCAATCCATAAAAAAGGTGTACTGAACTATAGGGGTATTGCTATCTTATCTGCTACACCTTAAATTGTTTGAGAAAATTATATGTAGTAAAATTTCTCCCCCAATTGAACCATTTATTAATGAATAGCAACATCGGTTCCGTAAAAATAGATCTACTACCACAAATCTAATCAATTTGACGTCTGATATTCTTTGTAGCATGGAGCAAGGAAACCAAATGGATGCCATATACACTGATTTTAGCAAAGCGTTCGATAGAGTAAACTATGGAATATTTTTAAAGAAACTTCGTAACTTTGGCATATCCGGTTCACTGCTCCGCTGGGTTCAGTCCTACTTGAAAAACCGAACACAATTTGTTAAATTTTAAGGTCGGTTATCGCGTGAGATCAATGTTATCTCTGGGGTTCCTCAAGGCAGTCATCTCGGTCCACTTCTCTTCAATATTTTTATTACAGATCTATCAAGAGTGCTGTCTGATATTTCGCACCTTTTTTACGCAGATGACCTCAAACTGTATCATAAAATACAATCCTCAACCGATGTTTCTTTTCTCCAATCCAAATTAACCATCCTTCGTCAATGGTGCGTTGAGAATCATCTTGAACTCAATTTGGAAAAATGTCAGGTAATAAGGTTTACAAGATGAAGGAATGTCATCATATATAATTATGAAATCAACAGCATACAACTGAGACGAGTGGAAAAAGTTGCAGACTTTGGCGTAATCTTAGACACGAAACTCAGATTCAACCTTCATTATGATCAAGTTCTGTGTAAAGCCAATAAGATTCTAGGTTTTATTAAACGGAGAGCAAAAGAATTTATGAATATTTGGGCAACAAAATCACTGTACACTTCACTAGTCCATCCTATTCTCGAATACGGCTGCATAATCTGGGATCCTTTATACGATATCTATAGCCGTAGACTTAAGTCTGTACAAAAACAATTTCTACTCTTTGCATTAAGATCCCTGCATGACCCCACTTCTTTTCATAATCTACCATCTTATGAGGATCGACTTCAAACATTAAACCTGACATCACTCGCCTCCAGGAGAGTTGCTTTGGCTGCATGGCTACCATTTGACATCTTAAGGTGTAATATTCAAGTTCCTTTTCTGTCAGACAAGATACATTTGCGTGATCCTATTAGAGTCGCTAGACATAGTCCCATGTTAACCACGAATACGCATCACACCAATTATGCAGACAATGAGCCGGTTAACAGGTGCTGCAAAATATTCAATAAGGTTAGTGATCATTACTCCCCAAGCACTTCCAAGTCCTGTTTTAAGTCAAAAATATTAAAAGTCCACAATTCAACCATAAGATAGACGATATTCTTGTATGTTTCATATGAATTTGATATGCATGTTACTTAATTTTGTGTATATATATTGTCGCGTGTTTTGGTTCGCGGCCAATAATTTTAATGTGTTCGGGGAAGTGAAAACGCAATGGGTTTTAAATTAAATTAAAAGAGTTTATTTCAGTACTTGAAAGTGCACAATCACTTATTAATTATTTCACAATTTTAATTTTCACTATTAAAATTAAAACTTCCACTTGTCCATAAATTCCTATCGCAATTGTCTTCTAAAATCACTTCACTATTACTTGATCGCTTTTCAATTCACACTCCACACACTATCGCCGTGTTTACTTTCGCGGTTGAATGAATGATCCCCCCATTCATTCAGCTCGCCTTGTAATAGGGTCTCCATCCATTCAATGCATTTCTCGTACCTTGGCGAATGTTCTGGCGAGAGGTATCTGGTATATTCGAGCAGATGAATGGAGCAGTGACTCACTTTCAAATGTTGATCATGCTTGGTAGGTTCTCGTGGTTTCAAGTAAATTCATTTTGTTGATGTTCTTAATGGTTGTGAAAACAATTGCGACAGTAGTTCGCAGAATTCTTTGAACATGTAACACTGCCCCCACCTCAGTTCCTTTCGCCCCGAAAAGATGTGTCGCCATTTGTAATGAATTTTCCCTGAGTGTAATATGGGGCAAGACGGTCCAGATGCACGATCTTCATTTTGGCTCTCGGCTTACGATGTTCCTGTATTCGGTATACGACGTCGTTGATTCGCTTTGTAACTCGGTATGGTCCCTCCCAATTATGTTGCAACTTTGGAGACCTACCCTTTCGCCGTTGCGGTTTATGTAGCCACACCAAGTCATCTTGCTGGAAGCCAGCAGAATTTGCCTTTAGATCATACCTGGTCAGTAGCCGACTCGAGGTGTTTTCGCACTGTCCGATGTATGTGATTCAACCGTTGCCTTAGGTCACTTGCGTACTCCGACATCGTTTGGGGCTCTTCAGGGGGTGTTCCGAACTTTATATTAGCTGGCAGACTAATAGTCTTTCCAAAAATGACTTTGGCTGGGGCTTGACCCGTCGACGCATGTTCGGCAGCTCTGTACGCCATCAAAATAGTGGGATATGTCGGTCCCAGTCTCTTTGGTTCTCGTCAACCATTTTGGCCAGGTGTTTATTGAGCGTGCCGTTGAAACGTTCGACCATTCCATCGGATTGGGGATGCAGCGGTGTTGTACTCGTTTTCCATATTCCCAGTAGTTCAAACATTTCGCCAAAAACTAGTGACTCAAAGTTTCGGCCTTGATCCGAATGTAATTCGCAAGGAACGCCGTACCTCCTGACCCAATTTAGCACTAGCTGTTCGGCTACGGTAGTTGCTTCCTGGTTGGGAAAGGGGTAGGCCTCGGGACACTTGCTGAAATAATCGGCTACAACCAGCGTGTATTGATTTTGCCCAATCAGATTCAGGAAAGGGTCCTGCGATGTCAACAGCAATCCTTTCAAACGGTACCCCCACGTTATAGGTTTGCATTTGTCCTCTCAGCCGTCGCTTTCGGCCTTCGACGGAAGCGCAAATTATGCATCTGCGACATCAGTCCTCTACGTCTTCTCGAGCGTGGAGCCTGTAGAACCTTTTCCGCAATTTCGCTAAGGTCTTGTTAACACCAAGGTGGCCTCCCGAGGATCCTTCATGCATTTCCTTAACCACATCGTGGATTCGGCTTTTGGGTAGTATAGTTTGCATCCTATAGGTAGTATAGTTTGCATCCTATAGGATCTTCGATAGTAGGTTGCCAGACCCAGAAAACTTCGTAATTGGCGCTTGTTGTTTGGTGTTGGCCAGCTTTTTACGGCTCCAATTTTCTCAGGGTCTATTTTGACCCCTTCTGCTGATACGACGTGTCCCAGGTATTTCACTTCAGCTGCGAAAAGGGTACACTTGTCGGGACTAAGTTTCAAATTTGCCAGTCGCAATCGGGAGAAAACCTCTTCTAAGTTCCGCATATGCTCTTCGAACGTTCTCCCGATGACAATGATGTTATCTAGGTACACCAAGCAGGTTTTCCAGGTTAAGCCACGTAGCACGTATTTCATCAGGCGTTCAAAAGTGGCTGGAGCATTGCAAAGCCTAAATGGCATCACCACAAATTGCCACAATCCGGTTTCAAATGAAAATGCGGTTTTCTTTCGGTCCTTCTTGTCGATTTCTACCTGCCAGTAGCCACTATTGAGATCGAGTGTAGAGAACCATCTTTCGTCGGCTAAAGTATCCATGATGTCATCGATGCGTGGGAATGGGTAACTATCTTTCTTAGTGACGTCGTTAAGCTGCCTATAGTCGACACAAAAACGAGTGCTACCATCCTTTTTCTTTACTAGAACTACAGGCGCGGCCCATGGACTGACAGAAGGCTCGATAACACCTTGTTTTTCTATGTGCGAGATCAGTGCGCTCACTTCTCCTTGCTTGGCTAAAGGAAGACGTCTTGGCGCGTGTCGAATTGGCTTGGCTCCCTGTGTATCTATGACATGAGTTACCAGACTCGTTCGGCCTTGGCCATCCGGGCTTGTTGAGAAGATGTCACTGTACTTGGTGACCAGATCAGAGCCTCGTTTGAAAAGCTGCACTGGCAATTTGACCTGCTTCAATATTGCAGACGTGGATTCCCGGGCTTTGTCTGCGTCTTGCCTCCTTTTCCAATGATGGTCGTGAGTGGCTTCCAAAGAGGTGATGGTGGAAACAGGCTGGCAGCTGCCGATGACTTCTCCCGCTTTGATGCTCGTGGTTGAGTCTGCGGTGTTAATGACTCTATCCGGTACGTATCCGTTCCTCAAAGATCTTACAAGGCTTCGTCCTACAATCAAACTGCGCAATGCGGACGTCTTCGTTGGCTCTATCAGATAAAATCGGTGGTCTCCAGAATCACCATCAAGCTTGGCCCATACAATGCTCTCGGAAGATTTCGGTACATCAGTGTCGGTACATACTACCACATTAGTCTTGGGAATTTGGACGCTGGGACGCTTCATCAATACTTCGACATCCTGCCATTTCAATACACGTTTGCCCAAATCCAACGTGATTCCATGTGGTCACAGAAAATTCATTCCGAGAATGCAGCCACCCATAATATTCGCAACCAGAAAATTATGTCGGAACACAAGGTCTCCCAACTGTATCTGGAAGTTGACCTCTCCGTGAACAGGTGCAGTTTCTCCCGTAGCTGTCCGTAGTGAGAAAATTCTGCCCTTGTGAAGTTGTTGCTGTCTAACTAGGTCTGGTCGGATAATCGATCGGGTTGCACCAGTGTCGATTGTTATGGTGCAGTGTTCTCCGTCAACTTGATCCGAAAGGCATAAGTCCGCTTCTCCACGATGTAGTCTTGACACGATGATGGTGGTGCTGGAGACGTCGATCCTCCTAGCCAACCTCTGCCCCACGAAGTTGGCTCTTACATGTTTCCCGACCCCGCTGTTTGAAGGGCTTCCATTCTGGGCTCCTGACTCAGTCTGGATTTCCTCCTAGCTGCACATCCTGGACAATAGCTCGGTTTTCTTCGCTTCTTGCAGTCTCTTTGCAAATGCCCCGTCTCTCCGCAATTCCAGCATCTAGGCACACCATTTACATGCGGGTCTCGCTCAATTTCCACGCGCTCACACCTGCACTCGTCTGTCACTACCTCACGAACCCGGGCAGTGGTACGAGTCACATTTTTTGCTGCCTCAAAGTTCAGACTGTAAGCCAATGCGCACAACCGTTTGATTTTGAGCTAAACGCACGGCTTGTTGCAATTCCGGGTCCTTTAGTGCGCTGATGAATGCTTCTGTCGCTGCATCATCTCGATGTTCTGGGTCGTAGGCTGGGTAAGCCAAAAGTGCTAGTCGCTCAATGTCTTGGGCTAGCTGCTGTAGGGTTTCACCAGACTTCTGCACCCGATGCCTTAGCTGTGACCGAAAAATCTGCTTTAGGTGATCGTCTCCATAACGCATGTCGAGCGCATTCATTATAGCATTCGGGTTTGAGTGCAATTCAACGGGGATCGTCTGCAAAAGCTCGGCAGCTGGGCCTCAGAGCAAGAATCAGTGCAGTTGCTCGTTCCTGCTCATTCATGTGATTTGCCCTTGCGGCAGCTTCAAACTGGGATTTGTAAATACTCCAGACCGTTTGCCCATCGAATATTGGTGCTTGCACATTTCTGGATGTGCTTTGCGCTGCGGTTATAAGCGGGGCTGGTGAAGTGGTTACCACTGCCTTCACTGCTTCCAATTCTTTTTTTCACTTTTTCCATCTCATGGTTCATTCTCTCTTCGACCTGGCTGACCTTTTCCTCGACCTGGCTTACTTTTTCTTCGACCTGGTAAACCTTTTCCTCGACCTGGTCAACCTTTTCCTCGACGTCTTTAATTTGTTTGTTCAGATGACCGAGCTCCGCTTTTATTTCGGTTGACTGTTTCTCCAGCTTCTGGATGATGTCTACATTGATTTCGATCGCTTGTTGGTCCAGCTTCGCAGTTAAACTGGATGACTGTTCATAAAGCTTCGCAGTCAGACTGGATGACATCAGCATTAACATTTGCATTAGCGCATTTTCTGGCTCCTTTGATTTTGGTGTTTTTACTTCTCCACCTTCTGCGCCTTCTTCTGCATCTGAGAGCTCTCCCGAATCCAGATTCACACCTTCCGAATCGATTGCGTCACGCAAGCGTGCAATCAGTATGGCCAGATTCCCTCGTTCCAACTCCTCCTTGAGCTCAGATAGATGAAAGTTTCCTGGCATTTTTATTGTTTCGATTATTTTTCGACCAGTTTCCAGTTTCACTATTGTGCACTTTAAAAATGTTTAAACGTTTTCACTTCCAAAATTTTCTTTCTCACTTCTTGACACCACTGTCGCGTGTTTTGGTTCGCGGTCGCAATTTCTTTTAAATTAAATTATAAGAGTTTATTTCAGTACTTGAAAGTGCACAATCACTTATTAATTATTTCACAATTTTAATTTTCACTATTAAAATTAAAACTTCCACTTGTCCATAAATTCCTATCGCAATTGTCTTCTAAAATCACTTCACTATTACTTGATCGCTTTTCAATTCACACTCCACACACTATCGCCGTGGTTACTATCGCGGTTGAATGAATGATCCCCTCATTCATTCAGCTCGCCTTATAATAGGGTCTCCATCCGTTCAATGCATTTCTCGTACATTGGCGAATGTTCTGGCGAGAGGTATCTGGTATGTTCGAGCAGATGAATGGAGCAGTGACTCACTTCCAAATGTTGATCATGCTTGGTGGGTTCTCGTGGTTTCGAGTAAATTCATTTTGTTGATGCTCTTAATGGTTGTAAAAACAATTGCGACAGTAGCTCCCAAAATTCTTTGTACATGTTACAATATTTAATTGTGCTTTGTTTGGCGAATAAATAAATAAATAAAATAAATATAATATTCAATTTTATCGATATTTGTACTCGGTAAATTTGTCGCAGGGTTTCATTTGGTACGACTTTTGATTATTCTTTTCTACAATAGTAATGTCATTGACATCAAGTGACTTTGATTATCCTTTTTCATCTGTGCTCTAAGTGCCTTTGATTTCCCTTATCTATATGTTCACTTTGGATTGACCCTGGAAATATATTCTGTTAGCTGCATATGATTAGGTTTTGATATAAAATAATGTCTCAAGTAATCTGCTTAAACTTACAAGAAAACTTACATCCGAATCGCCAAGCCTTGCATCCGAATTTCTCCACCAAAATATTGAATATCATAAAGTTTTCAACCAAAAGGCAAAAACATAATCATAAATCATCATGAAGTTCGCTATATATTTTATTTAAATTTCATTTCAAATTAAATCTTTACTCTAGAGTTTAATATTACCTCACGAAACACACTCACCCTCTCGTTGTCCTTGCTTTTGCATTGCAGATGAAATACAGCGATTATTTCACCATTTCACATTACTTACCCGAAGGCGTTTACCAACGAAATAAGGAGATGGCGAAATATCTACGAAATTCGCATTATTGCCGTCATGGATTGCATCCCAAGGAAGCAGAACAGAATTTTATTAAGTACATCCAAGATATGAAAGAATACGGATTCCATTTATACAGTGCAGTTTGGGTATGTATTTGCTTCTCGTCCAAAGAAGATGAAATTGAAAATGTATATACGAGTATGCATGCTGTATTCGTAATTGAAAATTAAAGCTAAACAATTTAGAGGTTTCGAGTTGAATTTGTTGTTAGTTTTCAGCCTTAAAGATTTAAATTCCTGGATTAAATACCAATTCGTACTTCAATTTCTTGCTCCACAAACTTTCAGATTCATTAACATTGTCTGTAAATTTGGATGTCTACTTCTACTTTCCTGTTTTAATCTTCAATTTAAACTTGACCTTCCTTCTAACCATTGCACGTATCCTTTTCAAATTTCAGTTTAACCATAAATGCATTTAATACTATTTTCTTGTGTTCTTCTTACAGACCACCGACGACTCAACAGCCATTGATGTGTATGTTGGAATCTCTTTGGGTGGTATTGCATTATTCGAACGCAATCGTCAACCGCAAGCAAATCCTTTAACAAATTCCAAAACTTCATACCAAAGAAAACTCTACATGAGTTTTGAATGGCTCGAAATTGAAAATTTATGCTTCTCAAAGCACATTCTCTGCATTGTAGTGCGCAAAACGGAAAGTCTGAAAGCAAAAGACAATAATAGAATAAAATATAAGCTGAAAATGGATGGAAGGAAGTGAGTATTCTTGTGTTGTGCATAGAATTTTATTGTACCTATTAGAGCTAGAGTTGTATGTTATTCCAAGTGGTCTTGGTCCCTTGGAATCAATTCAGTCACGTTTTGTAAAAGAAAAGAAGAACATTTTGAAATAACATATTTGAACGATTTAATTAAGGTTATGATATCAAAATCCATCTTAAACTGGTAAGGGAACATCCATTAATTACGTGAGCATTTTTTTTAAATTTGAACCCCTCTCCTCCTTTTAGTGAGATTCACGCTATTGGTATTAAGATACTAGAGTAGTCCGCGTGGCTTAGTGGTTAGAGCACTAAGCCCGTAAGCCGAAGGTCTCTGGTTCAAGTCTCGTTGGCGTCAACGAGATTTAGTTCGAGTGGTTCTTCGGACGGACTATAAGCCTGTTCAGTTATGATACGTGTAGGTTTAAAATCAGAACGTATCGCAGCTGGGTGGACGGACACACGGCTAAAGCGTGATAACGATCATATCACTTTATAGAGTGCCGATACATTCGATCATGACAATGAGATACTCTAACCATCTCTAAGCGAAGGCCCGAAAGGGGCTGTAGGGCTACAAAGAAGAAGAAGATTAAGATACTAAATTCATTTTTATAAAGTCGATAGATAGTACTATAGTCAATTTGTTTAAATTTAGCCAAATTGACGAGCTAACCCTCCTTAATTTTTCACTCACTCCATGGGAATTTATACATTTTTTCTATTTTGATAATAGGGCACATGTTGTTCATAATTTCTGGTAGTTTAGGAAGGCAATTATCAGAAGGCAGTCATCCTCCTCGTGCATCCGCTTCAGACGATCATCTAACTACACTATGCAACAAAATAAATTCTTTTCATTTTCACTAGGTTTACAGGATTTTCAGAGTTGGACCTTGGGAACAATAAAATAACGCGCACCGTTTGTTAATAATCAATTATTGTATTCAAAATACAATGACTCGGTTGATTGTTCGGATGCGACTGACTCTTCTCGATTTCTTCCGTGGCCTGTGCTCTTCAATTGATGTTGCCATGACACTTGACTATCCTGACATTCAGTGGCGTACCCAAAAATTTTTTCCGGGGGGGGGATATTGATCATATTTGAATAAAAACCCCTTTCCAAACATAACAAAAGATGGGGTACTTTCGTACCAAAATATGTTCAAAAATGTAGTGTCATGAATGTATTTTGAGGCTATCCGGGGTTGTCTCTTAACCTCAGTTTTTCGTAAAATCTAAATTGATTAAGGCTTGATAATGAAATTATATTTTTAGCAACTAGTTATTTCCAGAAATTTTTTTTTGTGGTAGGGAGGTGAATGCTATTTATGCACAGAGTGTGGGACTCCCATGCGCGACTGGGCTACCCACTAAACACCTCCCCTGTCAACCTGAGAACCCAGCCTGGAACCGTTTGACACATTACTTCGGGCCAGGTCTCGTTTTGTTACGCCGTGGAGCGCCTTCAAGCTGGCGAATCCCTTTCCTAGCGGGAGGGGAGAGGGGAAGAGGAATTGCCAGAAGAGCGATCACCCAGCCCCAGCGCCCCCGGTTGCTGTGAGTCCCTTTTATATTTTAGGACTGCCCGAGCATAATGTGCCACCTGGTTCCATTTGTCAACCGATTCGAGCATCACCGCAACTATATTATCCGGGGTGAGCTCCCCCGTCTCTCTGTAAAGTTCCCTTCGCAGCCTGACCCATTTTGTACACGCAAAAAATGTGTGACAGGCATTTTCCTCCTCTCCTGGGCAAAACCGACAGTCGGGAGATCGTGACTTACCGATCTTGTGCAGGTAAGACTGAAAACACCCGTGCCCGCTCAAAAGCTGGGTCAGATAGAAGTCAGTCTCACCATGCCTTCGATTTAGCCACGGTCTCACATCCGGGATGAGGCGCGCGGTCCACCTTCCCTTCATGCAATTCACCCAAGAATGCTGCCAATCGTTGAGCGAGTGCTGTATCTCTTCGCGGACAACTGTCTCCCTCGCATCCTCGTTTCGGCGCAGGTAAATAGCGCGGCGCTCTCTTGCAAGGAGGGCGACAGGTATCACGCCTGCAATCACTCTCACGGCCGAGTCGGAGACTGTCAGATACGAAGATGCAATTCTCAGTGCTCCTCTTCTCTGTACCCGTGCCAAACGTTTCCTGTACACCTCCTTGCTGAGAGTGTCGCCCCTTACCTCTGCTCCGTACAGTAGCCCTGACCCTACAGCACCCATCAAGAGGCGTCTTCTTGATGAGCTGGGCCCCCCTACGTTGGCCATAAGTCGACTCAGAGCCGATATTCCCGAAGCAGCCTTCTCAGCCGTTGCCCTGATTTGCTCAGAGAAACTCATCTTCGAGTCGATCAGTAGCCCAGATACTTCACCGCTGGCTTCAATTCGATTTGTATATCTCCAATACTGATCATCCTTACTCTAGGGATTCTCTTTTTTGTCAAGATGACCACTTCGGTTTTCTCCAGTGCTAAACTCAGCCCACGAGCAGCCATCCAGTCCCTCACTCGGCGCATTAGCATACCTAGCCTATGTTGCGCTTGTTCAACGGTGCGTCCAGCGACCAGAGCCGCAACATCATCCGCATAGCCGACCAAGCGCGACTCATCTGGCATCTCAAGTCTTAGTAGTCCGTCGTAAGACACGTTCCATAGGTCCGGACCTAGGATAGATCCCTGGGCAACACCCGATGTAATTTCCATCCTTCGTTGGCCCTCTGTCGTGTCGTAGAGCAAGCTTCGGTCCTTTAAGAAGTTCCTCAAAAGCCGCATTAGATATTCTGGAACTTGAAAAGAGTTTTCCAGCGTATCCAGAATATCCACCCATCTAGCGGAGTTGAAGGCATTCCTGACGTCGAGTGTCACCAACAGGACGATCCGTCGCTTGGTGCGACTATATGCCTCTGCCTTTTGGACCGCGATCACCACCTCTGCAATCGCATGAATGGTAGAACGTCCTGCTCTAAAGCCGTACTGCCGAGGAGATAGGTCCCCAGCAGCACGAATCGCGTCAGTGAGTTTTCCCTTGATGAGTTTCTCTAGCACTTTCCCAGCCGTGTCTGGCATGCATAACGGGCGGTATGCAGACGGCGATCCGGGATTTCCCTTCCCCTTGCTGATCAGCACGAGCCTTACCACCTTCCATCGTATCGGGAAAACTCCGTCTCGTAGCCCAGCGTTGAATGTGCTGAGCAGCAAGTCAGGACAATGGTGATAGACAAGCCGCAACGCCTCAGCTGGAACGCCATCTGGACCTGAAGATCTCCTCGTTTTCAATGAGAGGACTGCCTCCTCCAGCTCCAGCTGTGTGAAGAGTGGAGACTAGACTGCTGGTTCACCAGGGACAGCGTCAACACGGACGGGATGGGCGGGGAAGAGTCCCCGCACTATCGCGTCCATCTTTTCCGCATCATGTATACAAGGCTTCCGTAGGGCACCAAGCTTCCCCATGACCAGCTTGTAGCCAAGGCCCCACGGATCCTTGTTCACATTGTCCACTAGGTCTTGCCAGCAGCGAGCCTTGCTACTGTTGATCAGTTTGCGAAGTCATTTCCTGGCCGACTGATATGCTGCCACCTGCTTGCATGCCTCGTCACGGCTCCGCGTCCGTTGTGCCTCACTTCGAAGCTTGTGACACTCCCTTCGCTTTTCAGCGATTTCAGTTGACCACCAGTATACTGGGGGCTTGCCGTGCCGGGGTTTTCGACGGGGCATAGAAGCGCAGCAAGCAGTCGTGATGATGCTCATAGAAGAGTTCACCACGTCTTCAGCTGCCAGTTCTTCCGTCCCCTCCGAAACTCCCTGCAGCGGCTCACCTGCTGTGAGAGCCTTGACGAACCTCTCGACGTCCATCCTTCCGATGTTCCATCCAGTTGTAGAAGGCCGAGAGCACGGACGTCGGGAGACAGCATCACTTATCTCAAGCAGAATGCACTGATGATCACTAGCTGAGTGGTCCTCTAATACTTTCCATTTGTGTATCCTTCGTACTAAGGACTCCGGGGCGAATGTCACGTCCGGTATGGTTCCCTTACAGCCAATACGGCGGAAAGTCGGAGAAATATTTAATACTCGAAAAAGTACTATATAAGAGTTTATTCTTGGATTTTAAATGGTTAAAAAATACTTGAAATATTTCGCTTAAGAAATTATAATACAAAGTCTAATTTTCTGGTTTTTTTTTTTGACAGATCATCCAAGACTTCTTCAGGAGACACATTTATGTCTTTGTGAATTGATAAATGGTCAAGTCCATTCAAACGATTCTGTGATGAAGAGTTTCGAAGATATGTCTTTATTCGGCGCAGGGTTGAAAAAGATCGCTCTGCTGTGGCTGTTGTGATGGGTAATGTTGCACTGACCTTAAAAAGGAGGAAATATGTTGTGTTTATTTTATATGTATATATATATATATATATATATATATATATGTATATATATATATATATATATATATATATATATATATATATTTATATATATTTATGTATCTATACATCTATATATAGCAGCATGAAAGCATACAATAATGATGACTTTCAATTAAAAATTAATTAATTACTGGGCTTTACCTTCAACATTAAATGTAAAGTTGGAAATATTGTGTCATTGCAGCTATCCAGAGATAATAAGAAGTCTTTACGAATATTACATTGAGCTTTCTCACTCCACATTCTCTTCCACATTACCAGCTCAGCCTTGAATTGGGAAGGGTCAGTAATAATTGTTGGCCACTGTTCTGCTAAAACTTTCGAGCATGACTTAATTTTTGTTGAATCGGACTCTTTCTATGGTTTAAAAACCTATCTGACATTTCTTTTAAAAAGTCGTCAAGGAAGGGAATGTAAATACTACATCTGAAGCAGTCTTCCAGATTGTTGGCCTCATAGGTAGCCCTTTAAGTTTGTCTTGCAGTAATTCTGGGCACTTCGATTGTTTCTCTTACCTTCAAGTGAAAAAAGTCTTGACAAATTACAAAATTTTTAAAAACGCAAGAAAACGTACCTCGTCAGCAATTTGCTTAGCCTCTTGGAAAATCTTATGAAACGTACTCTCAGCTTGGCTTCTCATTTCTTGAATCTCTTGATGTAGGGTATTGGCATAACCCATACCTTGTGATAGATCACATTTTTTGTTAGTAAATATTTACTAAGCCCAAAACTTAAATAGAACACTCTGCTTATGGTTACAATAGAGACTTAAAAATTTTCCATTTCTCAAAGCCGTCGATAGAGTGAATGCTTTTCCTGACACTTGAGGATCATCATCTACGCTTTGAATCAAATCTTGTGCCCTGAGAATTGGAAAGCAAAGCTCTCTAAAAGAAATAAGTGCGCTCAAATGTTCGGACCATCTAGTCTCGCAAAACTTTAAGAGATGTGTTTTTTTTGAACCTGGGTTATCTTTCAAGATTTCCTCTTGCAAAACTGCATTTCGTTTCGAGGATAGCATAAAGAAGTTAATTATTTCTTTCATTGTGGCAATGCAATTTCTTACGGTTTGGACATCACACGCATGACTAAGGACTAGGTTAAGTGCGTGGCTACAGAGCTTCAGGATGAGAAGCTTTTATTATAGCAGCGCAACCTTTGTATCGACCACTCATCGCTCCGGCCCCATCATAGCCTTGTCCTTTTAAACGGGCCAGACCGATACCCATTGACTCCAATTCAGTTAATAGTTTGGATGCAAGCGCAGCTCCTGTGGTGTCGTGTACTGGCACAAACTTTAAAAAATCTTCTTTCAAAGTAAATCCGTTTCCTTCCTTCACCGTGTACCTTGCGCATAGTGTAAATTGTTCAATACCACTGATGTCGGTGGTTTCATCAGCAAGTGTGGAGAAACATTTCGCACCATTTATTTTTTGGACAATTTTGGAAAGAATGATTTCACCACATGTGTCTATTATTTCATTTTGAACTTTCGGGCTGATGTATGAAGAATTAGCATTGCAATTCTCTAAATGTGACCTTAAGGAAGAATCACCTGAATCTACCCTAAATTTTAAAAGGGCCCTGAAATTACCTTGATTGGTTTCAAAATCGTTCAAATTAATTTTTCCACTGTCATCATGTCCTCGCAAAGCTATTTCTTGCTTTCCACAGAATATGACAGTCTGTATTCCATTACTTTTTGTTTTCTTCCTTTTTCAATTTCACAACTTATGTCGTCACATTTTCCTTCAAAGACATTTAAAAAAATATTGAGCTGACAAACATGAATTATTGTGGTAATTGCTTTGCTCATGTCGCCGAAACTCGTCTTTGGCATCTTTCCAGCGAATAAAAGGTGTGTTTACGAAGGCACCCAAACGCACATGTTGCCCCTTACCTACTTCAGTGTTTTTAACAAAAATCACACAAAACTTACAGAAAGCGCCGACATTTTCCTCAGAATATGCCAGCCAAGAAAATTCACTGAGCCATTTTTTTTGAAATTTTAAATTTCTATGTCCTGGTGGAAAACTATATAAATCATTTGGAATCCATGGCTTTGTCAATACTTGATACTTTTCAATATCTGTCATAGGTTTATTTAAAAAAGTTCCGACATCAACAAAACCAATTTTATCAGCTTTCAATTTGAAGCTGCTATTAGCAACTTCATCTTGACTTGATCCTGAAAATAAATAAATATTGTTAAGGATCATCTAGCACCTACGCTTATATATCAGGATAAACATGCATCGACCCCTATCCCCAGGTGGCTAATAGACCCGCCTAACTTTGTATACTATTTGAAAGTGCACATTTACTCTGTTCTTGCCGTACCAATAGCAGAGCATATCTACTAGATAGCACTTGCAGTTCGAACAAATTTTATTTCTAGCAATACTTATGGAGTAAGGAGAAAATTGGGGAAAATGGATTAAAAGTTTGTATGTATTGTATATGCATAGCCAATCAAAAATTGAACTTGCACGGAAATGGCACTAACACATCGTATATTTTAATCAGTTCTTCCCTCTCTCTTCATTCGAACAGCTGATCGATTGCAAGTTCTATTTAGTATATATGCTCTGCCAATAGCCTAACTATACCCGGCGTGGTAAAGACCGGCCGGTTTTCGTACATTTTCTCTCCCTCTGTATTCTACGAAGCTGGTAGCACTGCTTGAAGACCAGTTTGGGGAATCTCTTTTCCAGTTAAATTTTATTTTGAGGGATTCCCCTTCGATATGGGGGACCCCCCTTAAACCTGTTGAACAATTTTCTAATATCTGGAAATTTATAAGCCCATAACTTCTAATATGCATACACAGTTTGGTGTCCGTAGCTGCTATGGTCTCGGAGAAAAACTGATATGACACACACACAGGCGGATAAACAGTCGCAATTTCAATAGGATTTTTTAACTATCACAAAACCCTATAAATACAGTAACAATCACTCAAAACAGCAATAAATTTGAAATCTAGAGCATTTGGTAAACATAAAATGAACATCTTAAACGTGAAGTAAATCGTTCTTACCAATAATGGTCTTTTGCCTTTTTTCTGGTTGATCCAAATGAGCATCTAGAGTTTGCCTTCGAGTTTCTACTGCATCACTGGATGTGAAAGAATCCCTTTTGGCACCTTTGCAGCTACCCGTTAAAAGCCACTTCTCCATTTTTATTACACAAAAAGAGAAACACGCGGTTACTAGTCAAATGTGTACAGAACTACAAACAAATGAGCAATGCCAACGTTTACTTGAGATCAATATAGCTGCCGCATTCACATGGATGGCCTAGTGCAAGAATAGGTGAGCAGTACAGGATATAGAACGTTTTAGTTTTGTAAATTTTTATATCTTATTGAAATATACATAAATTTTTATTTTACAATAATATATTAACCTGCTCAAAATATTTTTGATCTTATTTTTAAAATTTCGGGTGGGGATGTATCCCGATATCCCCCACTGGGTACGCAACTGCTGACATTGAATCATCTCGATGCATTACTTCGTGTCTGAATCCGCAGCAATCATAGTAAAAATCGGGTTCGAGACTCACGACGATCCACGGTTTCAACTTTTCGCTCGTATACACCGAACAGAATTTCCATCGGTTCGAACGTACGATTCCCACGTCCTCGACGAGATATCTGTCGCTTCGTAAAACTCTCAAAAAGATGTAGGGCCCACGATATTTGGACTCTAACTTTCGATATTCTCCCGTAGCAGCAGGTACGTTCTCTAGAACGATGAGATCTCCTTCCCTGTAGATAAAAGGTTTCTTGTGTTTCGCGTTGAACCTCAATCTCCATTTCTCTTGTTCGGTGCTAATTCGCTTTGCAGCCAATTGTCTTCAGTTAACCCTATCGCATTCCGTTGGATCAGCAGTCACTTCATCTGATGTTAGAGCCATAACTAGCCGATTCGTGATGACGTATCGAAGGCGATAATCGAATATCAACCTGATCGGACTAAACAGAGTCACAGAGTGACATTGCGAATTCAGGTACCACTGAAGATTGCACAATTGTAAATCCCAATCCTTATGATCAGTTGGTGCAGTTTTTAGAAATGTTAAGATGGACTGATTTGCACGTTCGATTTGCCCATTCGCTCGAGCTGTTCTGACGGCAACCTTAATATATTGAGTCTCATTAGATGCGCAGAATTCAGCAAAATCTCGTGATGTAAAAGCAGTGCCTTGATCGCTAATTATACGCTTAGGTAGACCGAAGTACAACGTCTTATCGCTGAATGCGTCGATGACGGGATTCGATTTCGTAGTTTTGGCAGCTCTCAAAATTAAGTACTTACTGAACATATAAGATATTCCAATGATGTGCAAATTACGTCGACAACTGCGTGGAAAAGGTCCCAGGAGATCAACGTGTAATGTCCTGAACAGAATAGGTGTCACCTCATCCGAATAGAGTTGACCCTCCGGTTTGCCTGCGATTCCTTTATTATAACAGCACTCTAAGCATGCTGCAATGTACGACTTGATGTATTTGCGGAGATTGTTCAACCAAAAATCTTGCCGAACTCGACTTATGGTCTTCTCAAGACCAAAGTGGCCCATGTCATCGTGGTACGTCCGGATGATTTTCTACCTGACTACAGACGGAACGACGAATTTGTGATCTTGGTCGATCTTACGATATAACCGACCGTTTTTGAGCTGATAATCTGACGATCTGTTTGGATTGAGCGGACTCAATATCGCCTCTCAGAACTTCGATTAACTCCTTCAACTTCACGTCTTGTCGTTGCAGGAACACAAGTCAGTCGTCTTTTTCTTCCACTCGCATTATATTCCCCCGATGCTATCTCTGGCTCGTTCGGTGGTTCGTTTGGAGTCCTGCTTAGAGCATCTGCGTGCCTCATGCGTTCAGCCGATCGATGTATGATGCAGAAATCGTACTCCTGTAGCTTCAGAAACCATCGTCCGATGTGCGGTAGCAATGGCTTAGACGTTCTTGTGGTGCTAATTGCGGCGCAATCGGTAATTATCTCGAAATGCTCGACTCGACGATAGCCAAAACTTCAAGCTCATGACTATGGTATCTGCTTTCGGGTTCGCTACACTGGCGGCTTTAGTAGAAAACCGGTCTGAAATTGCTACCGCCCGGCAAGACCCAGTGTGCTCGCGCCAGTGTGAACTTGATGTTCCTTCGTCGGATCGTATGGTGCTGATTTCAATTTTTCGAATGCGTTTCTTTGTTCGGTCGGCCAACAAAATTGTGAATTGTCCTTCTGCTTTAAAAAAAGTGTAAGCGAGCTCGATGTTAGAAAATGATCGCGCATGAGTTTGCGGAAAAACCCGCTCAATCCCAGAAATCTTCGAACTTCTGTAACGTTGGTTGGTTCCGGAAACTCTCGAATTGCATTAGTCTTTTCAGCTCCTGGTTTTATTCCATCCTCATCGACTCGATAACCCAAAAACGTGATTTATTTAGACAAAAACGTACACTTAGAGGGCCGAACCGTTATACCGGCATCTCGAAGTATAACCAGGAATTCACGGAGTTTGATTAAACCCTCGGCGATGGTTTTGCTGGGCAAAATTACTTCATATACGTAGCTAACTGCTCGCTTTCCCATTTGTCGTACCAACTTGGTAATAACCTCATGAAAATAACTCGGTGCTTTGCTCAGGCCGAAAGGCATCCGATTGAATTCGCGTTGGCCTGCATGCGTGACAAATGCAGTGTATTTCCTGCACTCTTTTGCGATTGGTATTTGATAATAGCCGGACAGTCAATCGAGAGTCGTGTAAAATAAATTACCAGCGACCGATGATAGCTGCTTCTCAACAGTTGGCATGAGAAACGGACGCTTTTCAGTGATAGCATTGAGCTCACGGAAATCAACACAGAGATGGTCCTCACCATTCTGTTTGTGAACGAGGACAATTGGTGACGAATATTCGGATGATGATGGACGTATGATATTGTTTACTCTTTCTTGAACGCGTTCACGCTTTGCGAACGAAATAAAAGATGTCAGCGCATGGCCAACCTCAGAAAAAATACGCTGAACAGATGATAGAAAAGGAGAAAATCAGAATCGGCTGGGTTATTTTTAGGATAAAGTGAAGAGCAATCTTTCCCCAGTGCTTCAAGTATCTCGGATACCGGAACACTGCAAGGAGCTGTAAAGAGATCGACATCTCTGTGCTATAATGGCAACAAAACAGGGCATAAAAAGAAGGAGTGCACAAATGAGACACACTGCTTCCTCTGCCAGGACGCTGATTCAAGGCCAAATAATTTGAAACACATGCCAGGTACAGGTGAATGTGTGATTTTCCAGGAAGTCCTAAACAAAGCTAAAGCACTTCCACAATGAGCTGTATTCTGCAGATTAATCTACAGAGGAGCACACTCGTTAAAATCTACTCGAGTAGTTTGCGAGAGAAAGTCAAGTTGGCTTCTACTATTCAACGAGCAACATCACAGCCGAAGCTTTCCAACATGGTGTCCTGCTGAATCTGGTACTGCCGCCATTTGGGTTCGAAATCGCCTTCACTTGCAAGTGCAGTGTCAGGTTCGAGAAGACGGTTCCGTTTGGATTCGCTGCTCGGGAACTGCACTTTTTAGTGTATACCTAACGCCGAACGAACATTTACCGTCTTTTCAATCTACGCTGAATGCTTTAGAGGACGCTGTTTCGAGTACAAAGGATCACGTGCTCGATGGAGGTGCCTTCAATGCAAGGGCAATTAAATCGAGAGTGCCCCAATCAGATCTAAGGGGTGAATGGATACTGCATATGGTAGCTAGAACTAAACTTGTTGTACTCAATACACGCCACGTCTCTACTTTTTTTAGGGCGGGCTGCATTGGAACCATTCGGGATGTGACATTCCTTGTAGTGGCTTTGGAGTCCTAAGTAACAAAGCTTAAAAATTGGAGAGCTCTAGAAGACTATTCCGCTAGTGATCACCAGTACATAGCACTTAAGTTCGATGAGGGCACTCTTCGATGCCCGTACGGTCAGCATTCCAGGCTCCGGTAGAACATTAAGAAGGTGGACGTCAAAAGGTTTGCAGAAGTGCTAACGGCATCATCATCACTAGTAGCTAAAGATGTAGTGAACTCAACTAGGAGAACCATTACTTTTACCTGTCACTGTTCCATGGCTCGCTGAAAACTCCAACACGGCAAGCCTCCAGTGCACTGGTGGTCCTCCGAAATCGCCAAAAAGTGAAGCCTAGCAAGCTCGGTCTCAATAAGATACAGTCACCAAATTAATAGCTTATAAGTCGGCTAAAATTCATCAACACCAGTAAAGCCAACCGCTGGCAAGAACTAGTAGATAGCATAAATCAGGACTCGTGGTGCTTAGGCTACAAGCTAGATTAAAAGTCCGTAAAGGATTACAGCGATGATCTGCTACCTCGGCGAAAGAGGATGGTGGAATCCGCCAAGATTGGCTTTATCTGGGGACGCGTGAATGCGCTGGTAGGCTAGCATTGCGGTGTCGTGGGGTGGGTTCTTTTTCCCAGCACAAGGACCCACTCCAAAAAATTTCGCATTCACGAACTGAAAAGGGTCTACTGCCGATCAACTGGTGTCGAGGCTGAAGTAACCTACTAAGCGTTGAAATTGCTTATAGCCAGTAACAAACTGGGCCGGGAGAAAACAGACGAACTTGAGCGGACTTCGTCATTACCGACGATACTTATGGCCCCCAAATAAGAGTGGGACATCCAGGTGGAAGCATTGCCCCCTCGTACCCTCCCAACCGGATCAAGATCCAAATGTAGACGTGGCGATATATTTCTCATTATGGTGAAAAACTCATACAAACATAATTTGTATGAATTTTTCCCTTAAATGAGAAATATATACGTGGCCAATTTATGTTATAGTCTTATACGTTGGAATCACATAACACTATACCATAAAAGGGCACGCAAGCGGAAGGCCACTCTACCCGGACAAGAGCCCCTGCAACGCATAAAAAAGGGGTGAACTCGCTCGATAGCTAGCTCAGTATAATGAAGGGGCCAGCCATCGTTGCGGGTGGAAAGACCGAGGGTAATTATCTACTCACATATTTTTTTTTACCATACTTAACTAATTTCTGTACATACAGGCGGGCATGTGTGTAGTCAATTCATAGAGGAGGTATTCTCAATTTTTCACTACCCGTGTTTCGTTTCAATTAAATTACAGAATTCATCGAAGCTATTGCAAAAAAAAAAAAATATGAAACAAGTAAACAAGTACAAACAACCGTTCTAAATCCTAAGTAAATCCTAATTAATTCAGTCGTGTATATTTACGGCAATTCATCTAACTACTACCTCCTTATCGCGAAATATTTGTGTTCAACCTTTACACAACTCCTTATTTTCTTTTTTTTTCCTACATTACTTTTGAAATTAGTATGGAATAAAAATTATTTCTCATTATATTCAATGATTCATGCAATTGGATAAATAATGAACAATATTTTTAATAAACAAATTAAAACAAAGTAAAACAAACAGGTGTACTCACCTACATCCTAGCCGGGCGCCGGCTGATGATGTGGTGATGCTAAGGTTGTTAACTCTTCGTCGAAATTTTTGTACCATATAAAAAAAATTCACTCGTGTTAACTTAATTGCTTAAATTTTAACTTATTATTATAATTATAATTCACTTGAACACTTTACAGACAACTCACGCAATTGGGCGAATAACTTTATCTTAAGATGAATAAAACTTAGAAAATGTGTGACGTGACTTAGACTAAAATTCTCATTTATTGTAATCTTGCTTGTCTAATCCCGTTGAACAAACCCTTGAGTGCAATTTTACTGCAGAGCACTACTTCCAGTGACGTTGTTTTTTTATGAATTCCCATGTGACACTGAATATTGCTAGTGAACTGAACACACGGAAACTGACATTTCTCGTTGATAACAGTGTACAGGTCTGTTTTAAAATTTTGAACTCTAGATAAGATTTTGATTTCAATTCACTTTTGTTAACACCGAATTCATGCGAAAAAGTAAAAATCAAACATTTCTCCTTCAAAATACACGTTATGGTTTGTATTTCCACACACTCGTATTAAGGTGCATAGTTTTACTAATAATTCCGCATGCTCAGGTTCTTTCGTAAGCCACTTTGTCATGCATTTCTTCGTTCGCAAGCAATTGAATGGAGTTGTTAAATACAGTACGGTCCACTTGAATTAATCATTGCTTCCATCATTCAATTTATTTAATGAGATTATACCATAATAGCCATCACAATGGGAGCTAATAAAATGCCAACTGGCACTGCGTTAGCCCGAATGAGGGCATTTTAATTTAATACCCTTAAGAACTACAGTGGCTCACAGCTTATTTGATGCACTTCAATAAATATTAAACAAACTGTTGTCCTTATGCAGATAAATAAAAATTTACAAATATTTTGATGCAGATTTTACAGTTAGTATAACTGAAATTCGAAGCACAAAAGAAAGTAAGAAAAAATGTTTCAAATGTCCCGTTAGCAGTAATGAAGCAAAATCATTTGCATAGTATAGCTCACAGCTTATTTGATGCAGTTAGTTCTTTGTATCCTAGCATTAAAAGTGCACGATTTTCACCGGATTTTTTTTGGATATATTCTACTTAGTGCGTTTCTTATTTTATTTTTAAAAAAGTTATTTGACCTTGATAGTTTAAAAGTGCATAAATTGTGTAATATTTAAAATGGGCCGTAGGACAACACTTGAACGGCGGGAATTAGTCATTCATCATTTTAGAAATGGTGAATCTCATCGCAAAATCAGCGAAGTTGTCAATTTAAGTTCATCAACAGTTCAGCATATAATTGAAAGGTTTACCAATGAAAAAAGGTTGGAAAACAAGGGTAGAAATGCACCAAATAAAATTTTGAATGAGTCTGATGAACGGTGGATCGTCCGGAAAATAATGCAAAACCCTAAGTTATCAGCTCCTAAATTGGCGAACGAAGTTTTTACTGGAATTGGTAAAGAATACAGTGCTGAAACCATACGTCGTGTGCTAAGAAAGCATAATTTTAATGGCCGAGTTGCACGAAAGAAGCCGTTCATCAGTATCAAAAATCGACAAAGCCGCCTGAACTTTGCTACGGAGCATATTTCAAAGGATTTGGACTTTTGGAAAACCGTGATTTTCGCTGACGAGTCCAAATTCAACATATTTGGCTCAGATGGAATGGCGTACGTTTGGAGAAAGCCAATTACAGAGCTCAAAAAAGCAAATTTACATGAGACTGTTAAGCACGGCGGTGGCAGCGTAATGGTTTGGGCCTGTATGTCAGCAGCCGGAGTTGGGAAGCTAGCCTTTATTGAAGGAAACATGGACAAGATCATGTACAGTAATATCCTAAAGGAAAATCTCCTGCAAAGTGCTGACGAACTCGGAATCCGGCGTGAATTCAGATTCTACCAAGATAATGACCTAAACGTCAGAAATTTTGATGGCTCCCCCGGCACAGTCACCCGACTTAAATGTAATTGAGAATTTATGGGCTTTTCTGGAGAAAAAAATTCGTAACCACGCAATTTACAACAAAATTGATTTAAAGAAAGCTCTTTTAGAAGAATGGAGTAAAATAACGCCAGAAATGACAGGAAAGCTGGTTGAATCTGTTCCAAATAGACTCAAAGCTGTCTTGAGCCAAAAAGGAAACCATACGAAATATTAGTGTTGAACTGGAAATCCTCTACATGGATAAATTTAAGGAAAACGTGGACTGCATCAATTAAGCTGTGACATAAAATTTTGCCTTTAATTTTGTTTTTGTTATTTAGTTATTCAAGAATCAATTGTTGAAATAAATTAAATCGTTATTTTTAAAAAAAAGGGCTTTTATTTAATTTATTGCAGTTTAAATTTTTTCAATACCTTTTCTAATACAGAAGTTATAGTGCTTTTAGCTTTGAAAGTGTTACTGCATCAAATAAGCTGTGAGCCACTGTATACCTTCAACTATCTTTATTAATCTTTACGAAGTTTTTTGCTATTTTCGCGACAATATTTTGTATAAATTATTTAGATATTAACTAACAACAGGCGATTTCAATTATCGTAAATATTGCACACTGCACCCGTTTCCGTTTCAATCGACACCTCGCGAAGTCTCCATGGTAGCGGTTTCGACAAGTAACAAAGTCGAATGCTCCTTGGGCATCGCGACGTGTTTGCGATGCCGATTCATACTTTCTGTTATGAACCGTCCAACTTGCGGTATAATCTCTGTGCCGCACCGGAAAATTAGACCAGCTACTAGCTGGCGGTGTTATCTAAGTGTTCTCATGTTTGAAATTTTAATTTGCCAATTTGAATTTTTAAATTAACAGAAGTTAAAAAAATAAAATGAAAAAAATTTTAAATAATTTAAAGATAAATATCATAAAGAATATAGTTAGAAAGAAAAGTTTAAATTTAATATAGAAAAACAATGATATAAAATTTCCATTTAATCATAAAGATGAATTTAAATTCAATATAGAGAATAAGATAACATAAAATTTATATTAATAATCTAAAAAAAATATTTCATAATATATAAACTATAAATTGGAATGATTAAATTTACAAATCAACAATTAAGATGCGGATCATGTTATGAATTTTAGCTAAACTTTAAATGGAGCATTTCATCCTTTTCACATAAATTTAATGTAAATCTATACGTTAATTATTTTGCTCTACATGAGCTTTCATTGTATCATCCGAATATTGATCTCATTTTCGGATGACTCCGATAGCTTTTTAAATTACTTATGAAATTTTTTGTAGCTACATGAATGAGTTGCATATTTTTTAATAATGTTTTCCTGAAAAATTATTAGAGAAGAAAAATGTTAGAAGAAGGTGGTTTCGACGTGTGTACTAATTCTCATCGGGCCATCACTCTTATTAGATACACACCGGTGATGGCGACCACCATGCTATGAGGTGAGAGAGTTATTATTTTTTTTTCCTACTTATGCGAGCTCAATATATTTTTGTAACTACGAATTATATTCAGGTTAAATTTCCTCCTGTAAGTACTTGTCTTAGCTAAACTTTAAATGGATCACTTCACCCTTTTTACATCAATTTAATGTAAATATATACGATAATTTTTTGCTCTACATGACCTTTCATTGCATCGTGCGGCAAAAAAATAACTCTCTCACACACCAGTGTGTATCTAATAAGAGTGATGGCCCGATGAGAATTAGTACACACGTCGAAACCACCTTTTTCTAACATTTTTCTTCTCTTATAATTTTTCAGAAAACAAATTATTAAAAAATATGCACCTCATTCATGTAGCTACAAAGAATTTCATAAGTAATGTTATGAATGTTACCGAGCAGGTTGCTTAGGTGAATCCTCGGTTACTACATAAGCTCGGTGCCCAAAAGATTATCCTGCTTATATAATGTGGAAAAGATGGACAAGATTGCGCGGACTCTCTTCTCTATTCATCTAGTCTATTTTAAAGCTACCCATGATGAAAAGCTAGTAGAATGTCCACTTTTAACAAAGACGGAAGTGGAAAAGCGGAAAGGCTCCAAGACCAGACGGAATTCGGATTTTGCACATGGTTTACCAATTCAGGCCTGACTTGCAACTCAGTATGCTCAATGCTTGCTTACATGACGGAATAATCCCAGGCTCGTGTTGAGCAGCAAAATTAAGGGAAATCTTGAGTCACTTTCTACGTTACGACCGCTGTGTTCGCTAGAAACAGCCGGGAAAGTCCTCAAAATATTTATTAAGGGAAGACTCGCTGACGCAATCTGCTCCGCTGGGATATATCTCCATGGCAGTATGGCTTGGCTATTGATGAAATCGGAGAAGTTGTAAGCGCAATCCAGCGCATCTAGGTGTACAGCTACTCCGTCAAGGGGTCGTCTGCTAGTTACTCTTTACGTCAGAAACGCTTTTAATTCTACCAGACGGGTGGGTATCCTAGAAGCGCTGGAAAGTTATTTCCAAGTGCTACAATACATCAAACGAATCTCGACGGACTACCTGAGGAACCGCAATCCACTCTACGACACGAAAGAAGAGAGACAAAGTATGGCTGTCATATCGGTTGCCGCTTAGGGCTCCATCCTCTGTCTCGGCTTGTGGAATATCTCATATGACAGGCTACTGAGACTTCAGTTGCCGGACGAACCTTGCTTGGTCGGCTAGGCAAACGATAAATTGGTGTTAGTCACAAAACGCACTGTCGAACATGCGCGATTCAGACTAGGTAAGCTGGTGTGGCGAGTTAGGGACTAGATGACTACTCATGGGCGCAGACTTTAACTGGAGAAAACCGAAGTGGTCTCACTAAGAAAAGAATTCTTCAAGTAAAAATTGTCAGCATCGCAGGAAAGCTGGTAGTATCCGTAGCGGCATTTACTCGGCTGACGGCCAACATAGGGCACCTGTTTCATCAAGGGGACGGTTTATAATTAGCCCAATTTGTCATATTCTACGGGTCAGAGCTATGGGGCGATGCTCTTAACATGGAGTTGTATTGAAAGTGGTTGGCACAGTTGCAGAGACAAGGAACGCTGCAAATCGCATGCGCATACCGAAAAGTCTCCGAGCCGACGGTATTGGTGATTGCAGGTGTGATGCCCATTGCGCTCCTTGTTAAGGAGCATTTATCTGCGTAGAAGCGAGGGTGACATAGAGGCGGTTGCTAGGGAGGAGAGAAAGCGCTATCTCAGCGATTGGCAACAGTCCTGGGAAAACGAAAGCAGGAGAAGATTGACTGCTCGCCTGATCCCAGACTAAGGCCGTAGCTTAATTGAGTGCACGGTGAGACTGATTTCTACCTTACCCAGCTCTTAAGTGAGCATGGATGCTTCCAGTCTTACCTGAACAAGATTGATAAGCCACGGACTCCGGACTGTGTGTTTTGCAGAGAAGTGGTGAATGATGCTTACCACATGTTTTTCATCTTCAAAAGATGGGAACGGTTGCGCAATGATTCCTGCAGAGAATTTGAGGAACTCCCTCCGGAGACTGTAGTCGGGAAGATGCTTACATCAGTTGACAGATAAAACTGCATGGTAAATTACGCTGGGGTAGTGCTGACGGTTAAAAAAGGGCATACTGGACCATTGAGAGGTATCAAAAGTGGAAGAATCCCTTTTTTGGTAATCCTTTTCCCTCCTCTCCATCCAATTAGAGAAGGGATTCCTGCAACTCAAAGGCGTAAGAAATCGAGGCCTAGCTCGAAACAATGTGTAAAACGGTTCCTGGCTGGGTTCTTGGGTGACAGGGGCGGTCTTTAGTTAGTAATCAAGATGCATTGTGAGCTTAGGAGTCCTACACTCAATGCTTAAATAGCATTCACCTCCCAAACACACAAAAAAAAAATTATCGGAATCAATCGGAAGGGACGACAGTATGGACATACCGAGGAAAGCGGACCTATCCAAGAGCCGATCATTGAGTTGTGCTAAGTATTTCAAAACCAGGGATATTTAGACGAAAGAATACTTTACATGGTCTCTTTTGAGATTAACTTAAGAATAATAATCCTTTTTCGATCATGTATTTAACTTAGGATTTCGCAAACTTTTTTGGATGAAAATTTCGATGCACATTCAACTACTTACAATAATATTGATTGCATATTATAGTTATATTTTATCGAATGCTATTCGTTTTATGTTTATAATTAAAGATATCACATCAATTGCTGCACAGTCGCCAGGGCTTTGAAAGCATATGCTCGCGTACGAACAATTTTCGCTGTGACTGCATACATTCTTTAAAAGCTGACATAAGATTTTCAATTATGCCCCGCTCGGCTTAAATGAGCTATAAACAAAATTTGCTGGACCCATCCGTCTTATTTTGAACTCACGTAATTAATGAATGTTCCCTAAAAGGAACTCATTTGTACTCCACTATTGAAAATTTTATTTCGCCCGTTGAATTCTAATATCAAATTTGCTTCAATTTTATTTCATTTAATTCCTTTGGTTTTAGATTACAAGTTTACAAAATAATTTTATGCAAAATCCTCACCACAGATTTTACTATCACTAATTTAATCTTGTACTTTCTCTTTCCCCAAACCAATTGCGTTTTGCAGGAGCTACTTCGCCTTTAGTTTGGCTTCGGAACATCATCAATTCTACATGAAGCTACGAAATTCATTTATATCCTTGAAAAGTTTATCGGATAAATTAAATATTCCAATTGCATCGGCAACCTCCACCTCTTCGACTCACACAATAGCCAATGGTATGGTGGATCAATTTGAAGGAATCGAACTCGACTATCGCGAAAACCACAATAATAACGTCGCACGGAGCCACAAGGACGTGGAAGCGGACGCGAATAAGGAGAATCATGAAACGGATGCCAACCGTGCAAATAATGTGGCACCAAACGCTCGAAACAGTGGAGGCAATGGCGGGTTCAGTTCGGGCATTCAAGAAAATATCAAGAAAATTGATAAACAATTGAAGGCTAGTGGACTACGTGTTAGAAATTTAAAGAAATCCATGCTGAATGACAATCGGCTGATGAAGCTGAAGCAACGATTCTTGCGACGTTCTAAATCCACGGTCGGCACGTGCTCATCCACTGAAAAGAGTCAGGAAAATGATGACAATGGAAAAACATCGTTGAAAGGAATTGATGCGGGTGGTAGTGGTAGTAGCAATAATTTTCCGGTCATGGATAATAATGAAAGGAACAATTGCGGTCGGAGTAAAGAAGAAAACCAAAATAAGGAAAATGAATGTCCAAAAGTTCAGCAATTGAATGATCTCGAACCTAAAATCTATAGTCCGAATAGAAATCGAGTAAAAATGGGGACACGAGTGTTTTCCACGCAATTTTTAAATAAATCTTACGACAACATTTACGATAGGACAATGAACTTGTATCGATTTGAATCTGCTAATTCGATTAACAATGATTATATCGACAACAATTTGGAATTGTTCGAGTTTAAGAGCTTGCAAAAATGCATGGATGATGGATTATCGTTGAGAAGTGCCAGTTTGAACTCATTGTACAGCTCGGAGAAAATTTTGAACCAGTGCTCCGATTCACCTCCAACCAACGAGGCCTATGTGATACGTGAGTAAATTTTTGATTTATATTTTATTCTAGATAAAAAAATTCTTTGAATAGAAAACTAATCAATATGGGAATTAGAATAAGATCAATTAATTTAAAAAAAATGAGATCCTTTAAAAGGGTCAAAAATGCATTCCTAAGATATTCTGGTTGTTTGCGCCGGGACTCTTTTGTCCGGAACTTTGATTTTATTATTTAATACATTCAGCAAAAGGCTCAATAATTTGTCAAAAGTCTTTTGATAAACGTTCAGTAGCTATGATACAGGCCAACCAACAATTGAACAATGAATAAGCTTTTGTTTCAAAATTTTGACATATTAAAAAATGAATGAAAAATGGGTTACTCGATTGATTAAAATGAAAATATGGTATTCGAAACAAAGTATTTTCGCTTTGTGGCGAATTTAATTAGGTGAATTGTCAAATCAATCAAATAAATTGATTTAATTACGAATGGGCTAATTATTACAGTGCTAATTAGTCTTAAATAACTATGTAAGTTGAATGAAACGTTGATGTTGCCGGCTCAAGCCGTGATGGGCTCTCAGGGGTGTCAGGAACTCAATATTGCTCAACTTTATTTGTCTAATAGCTAAGACCTCCTGATAATCTGGATCTTAGGCCGAGGTTCACCTTATGGTATGCCTTCTCAGTGCTACCGCCTACCCTTTCAATGAGGGCAAGGTGTGGTGTCGATGATCAACCCAATTTTTTATGATTTTTTTGGTGACTAGGTTTATTTGTGAGCCCGGATCCAGCGCAGCTCGGCAATCCGCCGTCTTCCCATTGCTGGTGACCAGCCTGACGACGGCTGTGCCCAGAACTATATGTCCTTGGGGTCCAGGCTCCATCAGAGTCGTGAAAGCGAGCGATGGCGGTTCTGCATTTGTTTGCGGTTTCGAGTCTTGTTTCGACGTTGTCGTGCTCGAGGATATCGTCTCGGTATGTTTGGGTTTGTTGTCTCCAGGCAGATGCAGTAGGTTGTTGTGATTCTTGGAACACTGCTTGCAACCTGATGTCCTTCTCCAAGGCAATTCGCACACGAAACTTAGTCTCTTTGCTCCCTTTGCAGCAGTGATCCTGAGGAAATACTGGCAGTAGTAAAGTGTGATCCTGCTCATACATTAAGCACCGAGGAGCTGTTATGGGGATCACGATCAACTTGGTGGCTTTCTTACAGTCAACCTCCGGTTCCTTTGTTTTATTGCCGAGTTTCCCGAGGGCCTGGAAACGTGTTTCCATAAAGTCCAACAAACTCTTCAAGAGTGGTAGCTCGCGCGGGTTAGATAACGATTGTTCGTATGATGCTTGAAACGCTGGATCCAATTTTCGGATTAGCACATGTATCCCAGTCCCTTGTGGACACTTACAGGTTCTCCAGGCCTTGGAGACACTCTTGTGTGGTGCCGTATACAGCCTTTATTGCTGCCATTGATGGCCTTTCATCAGCACGAGATGGTGGCTCATCAATTTTTAGATGAGCATCGTTACCAATAGTCGCCGGTTGTCGTACCTTTCCTTCAAGGTTGTCCAAGCCGCCTCATAGTTGTCATCGGATAATGTAAAATTTTGAATCAAAAGCTCCGCTTCTCCGGCGAGACCGGCCTTGAGGTATCACAACTTCTGGCACTTGGACATCGGTTGGCTATGCACCATTTGCAGGAATAAGTTGTGGAACTGTTGCCAATATAAATAGTTCCCATCGAAGGTAGGGAGCCTTATTTTTGGCAGAGGCATGGTAAGAGAAATCAAAGGCAGAGTCGCTGAGGCAAGGGTGGCGCTGAGTTTATCCATTTTTGATTCTAGACGTATGACCCAATCTTCGGTAAGCCCTACCAGATGAGTGTGGTGTTGCACGTTAAAACCATACGCTTCAGGATCGTCATGGAGCTCGACGGCCTGGAGGTGATATTCACTCAGCTATTGCCGACCTCGTTGGAGGGTCTTGAGTTTACTCCTACACCAGGTCCGCGTGACCTCCTTCTCGTCCAAACGGTCGATGATCCTCCTCAACGAGCCTGCCATGACTTTGTAGTGACGCAGCATCCTGACCACACTGGCATCTCTTGGTTCTAATGCTTCTGCAGTGTAGTTCTTGTCCTCGCTATCCTGACTTTCCAGCCCTTTTGGTGACTGTTCAACGGTTGGCGTGTCCACGTGTGTTTTGGCATGCATTTGGTCGCCGAAGTGCTGCTGGTAACAGAGGTAGTTGCCTTTGGTAGTGATGTATAAATGTTGGGTAAAATACTCGTGCGACGGAGCGACCTCCGGTAGGGATCGGATGGGACTATTGCCTAGTTCAAAATTCTCCCATGCGGCCTCCAGTTGCCCCAGTCACTCCGCATAATAACCGGCTTCCTGCTTCCTTGAGGGCGAATACTTCTGGTAGTTTGAAATGACGCCCTCGACGATTCGAGCCAATCCTTTTAGGTCCTCGATTAGGCGATCCACATTCGCCATCGCGTAGATGGTCGGAAAGCGGCCGAAAACATAAAGCGGGGACACACCACGACACTACACAAAACACCACACAGCACTTCACGACCTGTTCATCGGGGAAAAACAATTATTTAGTTATGTATGGCAACATAAATACCAAGTGCATCTGGCCGAGGCCTCCAAATGTTTGGGCAGCGACTCTTTTGTTCTGAAGTTGAGTTTTATTATTTAAAACATTCAGCAAAAGGTTCAATAATTTGTCAAAAATCTTTTAATAAACGTTCAGCAGCTATGTTAGAGACCAACCAACAGTTGAACAATGAATAACTTTTGTTTCAAAATTTTGGCAAATTAAAAAATGAATGAAAAATGTGTTACTCGATTGATTAAAATAAAAATGTGGTATTCGAAACTTGTAGTTTTTAAATTACTTTTTATGGAATTGTTTGCAGCTACATATAAATGAGTTGCATATTTTGAATAATAATTTTTCTGAAAAATTATTAGAGAAGAAAAATGTTAGAAGAAGGTGGTTTCGACGTGTGCACTAATTCTCCTCAGGCCATCACACTTAGATACACACCGGTGATGGCGACCACCATGCTCAGAGGTGAGGGAGTAAATTTTTAACTTTTCTACTAATGCAAACTCAATATGTTTTTGTTTCTGCAAGTTATATTCAAGGTAAATTTCTCTTGTAAGTACTTGTATTAGCTAAACTTTTTTAATTGGATCATTTCACCCTTTTCACATCAATTTAATGTAAATCTATACGACAAATTTGCTCTACATTTGAAGCTTTATCTAACGTCGCGCGGATATCGATCACTCTTTCGGATGGCTCCGATAGCTTTTTAAATTACTTTTTATGGAATTGTTTGTTTTATGGAATTGTTTTTCAGAAAAATTATTATTCAAAATATGCAACTCATTTATATGTAGCTGCAAACAATTCCATAAAAAGTAATTTAAAAAGCTATCGGAGCCATCCGAAAGAGTGATCGATATCCGCGCGACGTTAGATAAAGCTTCAAATGTAGAGCAAATTTGTCGTATAGATTTACATTAAATTGATGTGAAAAGGGTGAAATGATCCAATTAAAAAAGTTTAGCTAATTGTAGTTTTTATTTATTCAAATAAATCGAATCCAATCAATCAAATAAATCGAATTAATTACGAAAGCCTAATTATTACAGTACTTATTAACCTTAAAAACTATGCTAGTTGATTGAAGTGTTGATGTTGCTGGATCAGGCCGTGATTGGCGCTTAGGGATGTCAGGAACTCAACACTGGTTTTACTTTAGTTTTGAAGTTCTTTCATGGGTAGTAAGCTCTTAATAAATTAAAAAGTTTGCTACGAAACGTTAAACGAATCAGAAAGAGAGTATTACAGGAAGTTGTAGTAACTGTGCATATAATTGTGCGGAGAAATGTTAAGCCGAGCCAAATTAATTTCGAACTACTTAAAACATCGAAATTTATTTCGCACTATATATGTAGATTTTTCCCGAACACATTATCCCGCATAAATTGTATGCAGGTAACACCCCGAAAGGAACCAGCGCGAAGGACAGAACGGATCGTTATGTGAAGTAGCGGTCGAGAAAAATTCCGTGAGAGGATGAGGATACTTCATCGCGAGGTGAAACGTTTGTTTTTGTAGTTGAGTTAATTTATTTATTTGACTTTTCGAGCAGTGAAGTTGTGGAGTGCGAAGAATTAAAGATTATTTAGAATGGCAAAATAATCTTCAAGTACATTCGGTTCGATTTTCGTGGGATATTTACGAATCTTTAAGTAGGCGGTGGTGTTTCGTCTGTGGTCAGGAGTTTGATCTCTTCATTACAATGCCGGCAGCCAAGTGCAGCTGATAAATGAAATGCAGGTTACGATAGTATTGGTTTGATGTGTCTCCGCAGTTGCAGACAGTATATGGCAGAGGATTCTTTAACCCGGGGTGGTATACAGAGGTCGGCTAGGGCTGAGTCGTGCCTTAGATCATTCCGAAGTGTCCTCTACAAAGGCTGGGCCACCTCACTTACAAGGTGGAATGACTAACTACCATACAATTTAATCTTGACTTCAATCCAATAAAAAAAAAAAAAGCAAAACAAAATATTCCAACCCAAATTAGTTGCAAAAAGAAAAAGCAAAAAAAAAAAACAAAACGTTACAACCCAAATTAGTTGCACAAAGGGAAAGAAAATGAAAACATTCAGTCGTTTGTCCATAAATTAAATTTATAACATTAAACAAAAACATTGAGGCTATAAATCTTACACTCGACCCTTACATGTGTGAACCCACCACATAATATAGAAACGTGACGGCATATGTCTCAAGTGTAATTCAAAGCATTTGGGATCGATGCATTTCCAATGAGTGTATATGGATCAAGTATTTGTTTATATATATGACTCTGGAATTCGTTAAAAATTTATGTGACAAGTGTTTTGGGTTTTGTATTGCGATATGTCAAGTAAATTTATGATTAACAAATTATATAGACCTGGAAATTGGGATTCTCCATTGAATGTTTCTGCTTCTCCTTCTTCGTAGCACTACAACCGCTCCCGGACCTTCGCTTCTTTCAAATAGCGCCTTCAACTGTTTCGGACCCTTGACCGCATCCTCCAGTTTTGAAATCCGCGCAGTGATGAACTATCTTCGTCGGTCAAGTCAGACAAGCGTTTTTTTCGGGGGGGTCACTCCCCTACATGGGGAGACTCCCCTTAAATACCTTATAAAATTTTCCTTAATCTCCCCACTGGTCTCCGACCTTCAGTTCTCCCACCGAATACACTCTTGGGTATCCGCTGTTCGTTGATACGATTCACGTGGCCAACCCATTGCAGCTTCGGAGTTTTTACAATCGTTGAGACCTCCGGCTTGTCAAAAATTTCATACAGCTCATGGTTGTATCGAATTCGCCATTGACCCACATCTAGCTTCGCTCTGATTATTTGCCTCAGGACCCGTCGCTCAAAGGCGTTCAATATATTTGCCGATGCTTGGGTTAGGGTCTATGTTTTACACCCATAGCATAACACAGATCTTATCACAGATTTATATACTTGGGGAGCTTTGTTTTCCTGTGTATAATGCTGGTCTTCAAGATCGTCAAAAATAGTTAAAATATTTTATTTGCGAGCAGTATTCTTCGGCGTATTCGTCTTTTTCACTATCGGTTCTCATTATTTTAGCGCCTAAATATACAAATTCGCTCATATGTTCGATACTGTATTCGCCGAGTGCGGTATTTTGTGTATTTGAGGTATTTTTCCTTCACTGCGTCAGGAGCTTTATTTTATTCTCATTGATTTGTAGCCCAACTAGTTTTGCTTCGCTGCCGAGTTTCAGGAAGAAGTCTTTGGCGGTTGTTAATGACCGTGACAAAATGTTGATGTCATTCGCATAGGCTACTACTTGACGACTTGTATAGTTATGTACCTCGTGTATCGACATGGAACTTTCTTATGGCGTACTCTAGAGCCAAATTGAATAGCAATGGGGCCAGCTCATCTCCCTGCTTTAGTGCGAAATTTATGTGAAAGGCATCGATGAGTAGGCTATTGTTGCGGACTTAGGAGGTCGTCACCGTCATTGTTATTTTAATAAGACGGACTAATTTTGCTGGAATGCCAAAGAAAGCGCTATTTGGTGCAGTACGTTACAATCAATATTGTCGTTTGGTTGTTTAAAGTCAACGAAACTTTGACGTACGTCTATGTTGAACTCTCAGCTGCCTGAAAGTGAACAATTGGTCTATTATCTATCTATCTGTTCTAAAACCACCTTGATACTCGCCAATAATACTCTTGGCGTATGGTCCGATTTAATTTCTTAGAATTTTTGAAAATATTTAATACGCCGTACAAAGTAGTGATATGCTTCTATAATTTTTGTACTGTAGCTTGTCACTTTTTTTGTGGATAGGGAATATAATTGATTGCCTCCACTCTTTCGGCAAAGGCTCTTATACCCAAATGTGACTTTGTGAACACTGCTGCCACGATATTTGATGCGCTCTACTAGAATCTCATCGACGCTTTATTATTCTTTTGGGCTTTGATGATGGAGCAAACTTCATCCAGAGTTGGTGGGGCCAATGGAAGCTCTCCAGAAACATCTATAAGCTCCGACGTTCTGGGACTGTGTAGAGGATTAAGAGGGTTCTTGAAATATGTTGCCCATCTTTCCTTAGTCTTGGTTTCGTCAGCGATGATATTGCCAATGTCATCACTACAGAGCATGGTTTTGGGCTGATAACCACGTTTCAGGCTTTTCACTTCTTTGTTTGCTAGACTTACATCGATACTTCTCAATTGGTCGTCATAGTTTTTCCTTTTCTTAAGTCTAATGATCTTATTCGCTACCCGTCTGAGATTGTTAAAGTATTCTCTCTACGTCCAGGTTTTCCTACCTATGTATTCTTTGTACGCCTGATTCTTTTCCTCTAACGCATTCTAGCACTCATCATCGAACCAATCATTTCTCTTGCGCTGGGCTTGATGCCCGATCGTCTGTTCTGCCACGGTCTTAATAGCCGATTTCACTTCCACCCAGAACCGTTGCTTGTTCGCCATTTGTTTCATAGTGGAGACTTTATCCTCCAGTCGTTTTGCGATGAGATATCTTATTGCCAACTTTAGCGTAGAAATAAGCCAGAATTATTTTTGTGTCGTTTGTACGTATTGAGTCGACTAGCCTTTCCAGATGATTGTAGAACGTTTCCTTCATTTTTTCGTCCTTTACTACGACTGGGGCGTGAACATTAATCAGCCAGATTTTGAAGAATTTCGCTTTTATACAAATCGCACACAAACGTTCATTGACTGCCTTAAAATCAATAACGTTCTATTTGAAGTCCCTACCCACAATGAAGGCCACTCCGAAATCGTATTTTCCAGTAAGCTTCCCACTTTTGAATATGATGTCCGATCTCATGACTTGAATATTATTTCCAATTCAGTTCGTTTCCAGCATAGCCAGTATTTTTAATTACTATTGACTGTACCTTAAACCTCGCTCAAAGAATTTATCTTGGTCGACAGCGCTGGTCTCTTAGAGCAGAAGCTCTGTAAGAGGCGGCCATTGGCTAATGAGACAGTGAGGGGCTGCTTTGAAGCCTAGTGCTGCTTTATTTAGCGTTTCTTCAGGCCCATGACAGGAAAACACTTCCTAGAAATGTTGTGAAAAGCATACGTCCTGAGTTGCGGAAGCAAATGGGATGCACTCCAAGCAGTACCGTCCGCGCACTGCGCTCTTCGGTAAGGGTAATGAATTCTATCCGCCAGAACTAGTCGCGACCATCTGTGATCGGCGCGCTATATAGAAGGCCCGTGTCTAAATTGCTGGAATCAAAGCTAGCACAGCCATCGCTTCACAGCATGCTAGGCTGAAACAACATTCTTTTGCTATTGGTGTGGCGAAGCATTGTATGCCTTGGACTGCGCATCATGCAAGCAACGAAAAAAAGTTGGGTAAACAGACCTACGCTCATGTCAGAAGGGTTTTGTATTCAATTTTCAAAATGCAGTCACCAGATTGAATAAAGTCAAGAAGCATGTCAATGACGATTTTATTGGAGAAACTATGAAATTCGAAGATCATACTATTATTAACAAAGTTTAACGAATTTAGACTTCTGAGGTTTTTGTTATTGTTATACTCATAAATATCTCCCTTGATAATTATTTCAGATGTCCATTCGCGACATAGGAAACACATTTTTCATGTATTTCCCCCCTGTGCCCCCACTGAAGCAAAAACTGACAGTTTAAGAACTGTTTTGAAAAGCTCCCATGAAAACTTTCATTTCATACTCATATCAGCTACGTTTGATGAATTTTTTTTCAGGGGCCACTCTCCTGTACTTTTATCATCGATTAATAGCCAATTTTTTCGAATCCTAGAGTTGTTACAAAGCCCTTTTGTTAGAAGCTCCCTCCTTGACTTGTTTCACTTATGAGTTTTAATTGTAGGTACTCAGCTTCAGTCATTTATTAAATTGAATCAAGTGTTCAAAGCATGCACCTTAAACGTTGAAGTTGGGAAAAAATAACTCAAAATTATTCAATCTTCGCATTTAAAACAGCCACTATTTTGTTTTACGATTACTGATACCACTAGCTGAACTGATTCTCAAAGTTATCCATGACACCTATCATTCCTGAAATTTTCATGCAAATCCTAGCAAAACTGTAGTGTCTGAGTCGGTAAAAAGCGCATGTTGTTCTATAGCCATATGTTGCCATAGTAATATTTACATGCAGCGCATATTGTACCATAGTAATACAGGAAAATTCAAACCGCTATAACTTCGCTAAATATGATGCAATCGTTATGAAACTTGCAGGGTAAATCAATAAATAGACATCTGTGTACTGAATTTCATTGAATTTAAGGGTACCGTTAAGGTTTTATTCAAGAAAACATAAAATCGAAAAATCATACTACTACTAACAAAGTTGAGTGAATTGCGACTTCTAACGTATTTGTTGTTGTTGTACTCGTCAAGGCCTACATTCTTGATTTTTTTCAGATTTTTCGGATGGAAGGTGTCCAATCGCGAGGGGGGGTGACACACAAATTTTTCGTGTATTTCCCCTCCCTGTGCGCCCCTCGAAGCAAACTTTGCCAAACTAAGACCTGTTTTGAAAAGTTCTCATCAATACCTTTCATTTGATACCCATATCGGCTATCTTCAATGAAATTTTTTTTTCGGGGGGTCACTCCCCTACATGGGGAGACTCCCCTTAAATACCTTATAAAATTTTTTAGTAGTTGAATTTTGAAGAGATCACCACTTTACACCTACATACAAAATTTGATGCTTCTAGCTTAAGTAGTTTCCGAGAAAAACTGCTGTGACACACGGACGGACGGACGGACGGACGGACAGACAGACAGACCGACAGACGGACAGACAGGACGCGATTTTAGAAGGGTTTTGTAAAATTATTCTACAAAACCCTTAAAAAGCCGACATGGAGTACACGGCCCACTTGAAGTGCCATCGATGGCACTCAAGATGGGCTTAACTCCTGATTCAGCACTACGCCTTGCCACCGCTTCGAAAGATAGTCATCTATACATCTTCTTAATACTGCGTATTCAATAAGTTGTCATTTCGGCTCTTGAAGGCCAATATCCCACACAGTCCAAACCACTTTCGTAGGAGGTCGGCGGTACGATAGCTACAAACAAGCCGAAATATAAGAAATTCTACCATGGTCATCTGAAAGAGTATCTAGCAGTACGGTAAATAATCTCTGCGAATGAAGTCATCCCTGTATTATATCTGAATTTGACGAGATCCACGCGTTGGATGTTGGACTTCTGGAGACGAATACGTCATGCAAGGAGAGCCTTGCAAGCAATCCAGATATAGAAGATTACGAAAGACGATGTCCGATCGTATACGTCCGTAAAAATCCTGTTCAGTTAAGCTATGGGGTTGATCGACACTGAAACAAACGTCTGCTGTATGCATCTGATTTTGCAAAACGGTTCATGTATCAGCACAAGAACTTAATTAGATGTTTCAACACATCTCTCGATGAAAAGGGGAGCAAAACACAGCTTGAATCTAAAAGACGCCTTCTGGCATACCTGCTTGGATCCCAAGTCGAAGGAAAAGATCGTATTCATGGTGCTAGGGCTTTCACTAAACCACATTTTCACCATGCCATTTGTGCTATGAAATGAGCCCTAGGCAATGACACGTCTAATTGATAAATCACATTTTTGCTCCAAGAGGTTGTGTTACAGATCCGTAAGGTGAGCATAACCATCAATATTCGAAAAAGCCCCAGTTTGTAATGACAGAGGCTCGTTACCTAGGACATATCGGACACGGCAATATCAAGACTGACAGATAAGACCAGCGATCAAAGAATTTTTTTCCTAAATCCACAAAGCAATCGTGTCATTTCCTAGGAAGTGTGGCTTGTACCAGCAATTTGTGCAGAGCTACACAACCATCACCACACTTCTGACAGGCATGCTGCGAAAGGGGCAGAAGTTCATCTGGGCCCAGCTCGGTTTGTAGGCCCTGAAGAGCTGAAAAAGAGCCTCACAAAAGCTCCCGTATTTCATAGCGCGGACATTAACAAACCGCCCTCAAACCATTATGATGCGATTCAACATGATTCGGGAGCAGTTTAAGTCAAGGGTACGGAAAACTGTGAGGAAGTGCCTATACCCCTCATGTCTCGCAAGCTGAACCATCAGCGCAACTGTACCATCTCTTAGCAGGAATGTCTCGAAGCGGTAATGGTAGTGCAACGATTTCGCACATACATATGTCGAGGATCGCCAATTCGAGATAATCAGGGACCACGCCTTGTTGATATAGCTGATGAACCAATCAGATTAACCTGGTAGCCTGCTAGATGGGCCTCAAAATTACAAGCTTTCGATTTCATATAAAGCAAATTCCAAACAACAACAATACAAAAACTTAATGGCCCAAATGGCTCTCTAAATTCACACGTTATTAGTCAAACACATTTCATCAAAAAAATATAGCAAATTCAAATTAATTAAAATCGTGACATATATTATGATTTGATTGGAAAAAGGAGAGAAAACCAACCTACACTATCCCAAAATTATTTATAATCTTAACACAACAGTGAACCTAATATGTTATTACCTAATTCTAATAAAATTCAATCAAAAACTTTATCTTATACTAAAAAATTCTATCATCGTGTTCCTAACCTATGTGTTTAACCTTATCTCTAAACCTAATATAATAAACATCACATAGACCTAACCTATCCCTAATTTTTAACACAAATAAGCAACACTAAATGTAGCAATAATGAGCTGAAACTCAAAAACGAAGTAATGAAAAACACAAAAACTGAAAGTAAACACGAATAATTTAGACATTTTCATTCAGCCACCAATACCTAGATTGCTCCGTCTCAGCTCGATCAGCTTCAACGAATCTAGCGAATGAGTATCTCCATTGGAATTTTTGGTCTCGTGAACTCAAATTCGAAGGATATTTTATCTTCTTATCGTTGGCCCATCAATATATGTGATATATGATTGGGACGCCGTCAGAATCAAAAACATATCGATTCATGTCCAAATACGCGAATGCTTCTGGAAGAACGAAGCCAGTAGCGAGGCAGATCGCAATATACCCGTCTGTAGGGTGGAACGGTTTTAACTCACAGTTACAGATCTTGCGATATGATTCCGAACAAGTTCCAATATGAAGATATCGGTTCTTATCACTTGAGCAGTTTGATAACTTCTTCTATTCGTCTCAGGCTTTCTGTACAAACCAGTACATGCACGAAGACATTTCCTTTCGGAAACTCTTGATTCTTCCATAGTACTAGCACTCTGGTTTTACCAAATCTGACATCCATATGTCAAAACTGGTCTAACCAGTGTCTTGTAACAGATAATTTTGACCTTTTGATCAATGTATTTGGAATGAAAGAGTCTTCGTAGGGCCATGACTGCTTTTAGTGCCTTACTGAGCATGATCTTGACATGTACAGTACAGTACAGATACTGATCGAGATGAACACCGAGGTATCGAACACAGGATTTATGTGGGACCCGTTCTGAACTACCCTCGCCAGCCATGCTGTGGAAATCCTTCCAATTACGTTTCAGGGCTTGACTGAACCCCTGCAACGTTGTCCGAAACGAAATTGTTTTGCACTTCTGCGCATTGATTTTCATTCGCCAATTGTCAGTGTATACCTGTACATCATTTAACATTTTTAAGGAAATTGCTCTGAACTATTGTAGCTTTTCGGTCTGTCGTATAGATGATCAGATCATCAGCCAACGCTACCGATGATCGCGTTAGCGAGACATTAAAATCAAAGCCGTTCAATAGCTTGCGAATGAATATTGAGAAGAGCAAAGGCGCAGTAACTGTTCCCTGCTGTAGACCATTCAATACCTTGAATTCGCGCATTGTTGTCAGCTTTCCATCAGTTACAACATCAAATTTCCCGTATAACATATTGCACATCATGGCGACAGGGTATCGGGAGAACATGTCCTGAAGGAGTTTAAAAACGAGTCCATCTAACCACACCGTATCGAAGGCTTTCTCCATATCAATGAAATATGCTCCAACACATTCTCTATCATTTAGTTTCCAACAGATGTCTGAGGTTACTTTCGTTATTGCATGTGTGGTCGAATGCCTGGCACGAAAACCAAATTGGCAATTCGGCATCAACTCATTTTCCTCAATGTGGGCGTTCAATGCTCTGTTGAGTATCACTTCAAAAACCTTGCTGATGTTAGGCAGCAAGCTGATTGGGCGATAGCTTTTGGGGCATGAAGATTCTTTTCCTTTCTTCAAGATTGGAAATACCTTGGCCTTTTTCCACTCATTTGGGAAATATGAATTGCTCAACATGTTGTTGAACAATATGCAATTATTCCTACTAGCAACCTCAGGCGAATGTCGGAGAACTATATCTGGAATAACATCAGTACACATAATTTCTTTTTGTTTATCCTGCGAAATACAATATGAAACACAAGTCTTCATAGCTGACAAAATAATCAATAAGATTCAAGGTCGGTATGAGGTCAGACGTTACTGATTGATTTGAAGTCGGAAACTTTTGCTTCAACGACCTCTGAACATATTTCATTCCCTCTCTCAAGGTTTGGTAGATGAACCAATTCAAAATGTGTTCCAATCAGGGCAAGCTTATCCAATCCCTCACAAATAATCCTGTTTTCATTCATTTCTATCCGGAGGCGTACTATCAATTTTGATACCAGCCCTATCGAGAAGATTTATCTCATCGCTAGTGACTTCAAGATTCGATACCTACACTCGAGACTTCTTACGGAATATGCTATTCACTTTAGCAAAAACGCCATCTAGGTTCTGTGCGGTAATACCCCTCAGTTTTTCCGCCCATTGATTGCTGACCTCACTCCTGAAGTATAAACGGATTAAGTTCTGGACATTCTTCAGGTGTAATTTCAAAAAAGTCAACGAGGGATGGTTGTAGTCCAAAAATCGCCGATAAATATTGTTGGCGCGTGTGAGAAGAAGGCTTTATAATTTGGTTAGTGTTTCATATCCTTCCATATTGTTTCGATGTTTAATCTTGGAAACGACTTTCTCAATCGTTTCCAACGTCAGCTTCTCTAACTTCGACAAATATAGATTTATTTCATCGTTAGTTAGATTCTTGTCATTAGGAACCATTGAGCAAGAGTTGCCACCATCAGAAGGGGGAAATTGCTTCTGGTACTCCCGATTAAACTTCTTTTGAAACTTTCCCCAGTCTGTTTTTTTGAAATTCAACCGATAATTTTCATGTTGAGCTGGAATGAGGAAGAAATCATCCCTGTGATGATTGATTTCCATTACGATTGCGTTATGGTCGCTATCATAAGGAAGAACCTGCAGTTTCGTTGAGGACTATTAAAGCTGAATTCAAGTCTTGCGTCAGCAACGCAGAGATCCAAATTTGAATTTGTCCTAGGGTATGTTGGGAACTCCGACCCATATAGATTGCACCTGTATTCAATTTGGTTCTCTGTTATCCACAATTTCTGGAATACACCTCTTGGATTATTGGTGGCGTTCAGCCATGATGTATGCTTGGTGTTCGGGTCACCAGCTAGAATATAATAGTTATGCAGCCTCTTCGATTCGAGTATTTCAAACAAGAAATTGAGCTCCTCCTTGAGCTTGAAAACAGTTCCACCAGTTGCATAGGCAGAGATAACGAAGAGATTATCCGCACCAGGCAATGAGATTTTGATAACGGAAACTACAAGAAAAAAAGGTTTCGTTTCTTTCTCTTTTGGGGGTGTTTGTAAAATGCGGAACATCTCCAGAATTTAACGCAGTTTTTGCTGCTTGGAAATCAACCAGCGACTTCATTCTAATTGTCAGTTTATCGGCATTGACTCTTTTGATTTCAAAAACATTTAGCTTATTTTCAGCTGCCAAAAGCCGAACCATATCTTTGCCCGTTTGCCCAAAAACATTGATTGGTGGGACTTTTTCTTTCTTTTGATTAATTTTGACGGACGAACCAGCAGATAAAACTTTTGGTTTTGCCTCCCTTTTTTTTAATTTTTAAGTATTCTATAAATTCATTATCTAACTTAGCAGTACAATAATTAGAAGTTTTACATGGATCCTCTTCAATACTCATCGTATTGCTTCTTTTCCTTTCTTGCTTTCTTGAGATTTGATGAACGTCAATGTTCGAACGAGTGCTTCTAGTGATTTGATTCGAAGTTTGAGCTCTTCATTTTCTTTCTCAATCCTCTTTTGAGTTTTTTTCGCCCGTCATCGTTGGCGATGGACACAATCGTTTTGGTTGATGGCTGAAACCATCGGGCTCCTCCATCTCGTTGCTTTTGCAGCGAGACTAGAGGGAATGTTCTTTAACCGGGACTTCCCTTGAACATATTTCCACTTTTGATATTTCTTCAGGAAATGAATTTCAGGTATTCAATAAATGCTCGAATAATTCGACGGTGATGGTTTTCAATTTAAAAAAAATTATTTTCAACAGACTTTTGTGAACAATTAATTAATTTTTAAAATTAATGACAGGAGCGATTAAAAACACGTCTACACGCATCAAGTGCTAGACGTAGAACTTCTGACCTATTTGAAATAAATAAAAAAAAAAAATTTTTTCAAAGATTTTGGAAGGTACTATTTCGTAAATAATCCAATTATTTAATAAAAAAAATTTGTAGCAGTTTTAAAAAAAATTGGGAGAATCTTGAATACACGTACATATTTTATCCAATTTAATGCATATAAAATGTAAATATTTCCCGATTTCAAGATAGATTGCTTTGAATATTGTGTTCGCCACACCAAATATGTTATTTTTATTGTATTGCGAAGCTCATACACGGGCTTTGCTTAAGCTTTCCTCACTGTCATCCTCATTAGCATTGGAATGCGTTCGTATCCATTTGTGTGGGAAAAAGCTGTGATCTCTGACTTTCGTGACTATTTTTCTAAACGAAATGTCTTGGTGACCTTTGATAATTCCAATGATGTCCTTTTCGGCTACTGTATCATAAATAGATTCGCCTGGAAAATATTGCGTCTAGCTTATTAAACTTATCAATACCAAGCTTTAAATATTTAATGAAAATTTGATAATATTAAATTACTCACAAGCAATTGGGACAAAACCGCCGAATTCGCAAAATGCGAAATTTAATTGCATTGGGTCTTCCGTGTCAAACAGTTTATCGCGAGGATACAAAAACGATCGAATTACTTTTTCATTTTTATGCTTTGCGAGTGTCATGAACAAATTATGAGCTATTTTATGTTCCACCATATATCGAACCACTTTATAAAGACGTTCTGCACAATCAACTTCCTGGTCGTCAGTCGATGAGCAGTTGAGGAGAAAACAAATTGCTTTCATTTCATACTTTGGATCTAAGCAGTAAACTCCAGTGCGAAGCTTGCGGATTTCCTGGAATGAAAGTTAATTAGAATTGCAATTTTTCAAAGCAGACCATTTTCTTTACGGCTCTTTGAGCAAACATTTCCTTGGGTACATAAATTAAATGTAAATGCTGATGATTGACTGAGGCCGAAGCGCCAGGACTATTGAAGCCAATATGGAAATCGTAGGAATTGAAAACTCGTAGCAATCGTAAAGCGAAATGAATGGACTCATATGTAAGAACTTGCGGAAGTTTTTCCTCTAGCCTTGTTACCAATAAGGAATGGTATTTTGTCACGGGGCTGTTATTAATTATAATCGATACTATGTTATTTTTGAATTTGACGTCGAGAAGCTTTTCAAGTGGTTGGATTTTGGTGAAGTTAAACTGGTCCTCGTCCACTGGTGGCTCCAAACAATCCATGCAGCAAGGAGCGCGACGTTTTGTGCCACGATCAACGTTCAGCTAATTTGTTTTATTTTACATTTATTAAAGACTTTTCCAAATAAAAGATACCTGTAAAATGAAGTCATATTGTCCTTCTATGATACGTTCTTTCTTGATGTTCAATTGATAACGGAAGATTGCAGGATTCTTTTCGGCTTCCAACCATCTTCGCTGAATTTCATGACTGAGTTGCCGGGCATCGCGGATATTGTCTAACTGGAACAAGCTGCGTTTTGATTCCATTTTGAATTTTGAAATGAAATAAAATTAGTTTACGAAAAAATGGATATTAATTTTGAATTTTGTTGACCGCTTATGGTCCTGAGATTTTTTGAAGTATGGATTTCAATTTTTGATAGACATGAATAAGTTCATGTTTATGTATTTATGTGTATATGTTATAACTATTGTTATTAATGGGTTGCCATGTTTGACGATATTTCGCGAAAAAAAGTGATGTGCATAATGCATCTATTTTGCATCAGAAAAAGTAGCTCTAGAATCAGTATCAGTTGTTGATTCGTTATTTGAAGAAGGGCAAGAAGTGAAGCACCGGCTCAATGCGTCTGCATGACCCATGGATACTCCGCTTCGGTGCTTTATTGTGTAATAATAATTCTTAAGCTCGAGAGCCCATCTGGCGATTCTTCAAAATTCAAAAATTGCATTTAATAACCTAAATGGTCTTGGTGACTTGCAATATAAAATATCTTTACTTGCGGTTTTTAAAAAATCGAGTGGAATTCCACTTGGCCGAATATGAGCAAAGTTGACATTTGAATCTTCTTGGTTTCCCACAATAACTAAGATGATTATAAAGTGTGGTGGATAATGAATGAACTCGATGACAATTTGGACAGCGATAAAATTTTTGACCACTCACCATAGTTGCTCATTTTAATATCATTTTGCAACTGAACATTTGATCACGACTCATATGATCTGTTAAAAATTCATCTGAACTATTTTCTTCATATGCTGATAAATGTAATTCATCAAATTGTGATTCGTTATATTTTATTTTATCTACTGAAGTATGTCGTTTTTGAAGTAGCGGTTGAGGGTTGTTTTCAGTTAGTCTCCATGGGTCAAAAGACATGCGATTAAAGAATTGTTTTTCTTAATCTTCAAATAAGCCGATATCGAAAATTTTTCTTTTGTTTTCTTGTGTTGCCTTTAATATTGATGTCATATATATATTAACCTTGCCCTACATTTCTACCAATCACAGTTTCACAGTTCTTTTCATTTTGTTAAATTACTACACTTCCTGAACATGAATTCACTGGTGGTTATTGATCACTCCTGCCAGAAGCGGTGCTCATTACAATCGGTGGAGTGACACCGCCACTGTTCCACTGTGAGGCACGCAATCGCGAACAAATCATACAGAATCCGACTTGGCACAACCAACCAGGCGAGAATTGTATAATATTGTTCCGAGAACGGCTAGAAAATTCGGCTCTCGAAAATGGCGAGGATTGTAAACAGGGGCACAATGCATACGAACTGATTATAGAAAAGCATTTCTCATCACGTACCTGTCTTTTGTTCTATGTACCCGACCAATTTTCCTGATCTTTCGGACGCCGCTAATCGCACTCCATGTATTGTTTTGCCACGTACAAAACGTGAAACTTCTTTTAGCGATAACTTTTAAATTATATTTTCGGCACAAGACTAGACGTAAACTATGAATCAAAATCCTTGCCTTTCATTCGCGATTTGACAATGTCAGTGTGATACTCTCACTATTTCGCGGTGCTCCGTCAAGGCCTCCGACTAAGGTCCCTGGACCCGGTAAGCCCATCGAAGAGGGGTCGTGCGCCACTTGCTTTGTCAGTGGGCCCCAAATGTGGTCACCAAATGAGAACGCAGCCGAGTCGGGAGCTCGCACCGACCCAACCTCCAATTAAATTGTACGGAGAACCGAATCCTACCTGACCCTGGATAAAATTCCTAACTTCACCACGTTCTTTAATGCGCCTCGCGCTCTTACCCCAGAGGTGGTACTCGGGCACACTTCCACACTGCGGTCGTAAACCACCCCGAAACCTCGCCACTGTCGCAACAACACCACAAGCAAACTCGCGAGCCAGACTTTACACTGTTCACTAAACACCTTTCCAGCTTGTACCATGCCTTTCCTTCCTTCAAAGATCCACCAATTCTTGATCGCCGCTTGCTGGCTTTAGTCGGCGTTTGTTTTTTTGTCCAGTTCCTCCGAATGAATGCGAGATAGGAGAGCTTTTCCTCGTACTCCGGAGTCTTTTATAGTCTCGGGGAGACACGGCCCCATATCGTACAACACGCTTTCCAATGTTTGTTAAGCTTCGCAACCGGCAATGTGGCAATGCCTCACTGCATTACCGCCCTGCAGCTTCCACATCTACCAGCGGACAACTCGTTGACTACTGTCAACATTTACTGGCTGTGCTGCTACACACATAAATTGGGAGTAGAACTATGCACACATCGACACAAAATCGGATTGGTAAAAGAAATATTGTTTAAATCCATAACGCATTCCACTCAATGCACTTATTCTATGCAACTGGATGATTTTAAGGGCTATTAAAGCCTCGATCGTAGTTTCGATTAACATCGTTGTGCACTGTGTATGGATTTAATGCATTAATTCCCAATACTGTACTGAGCTCGCAGACAGTTTTTATGGGAGCTGCTTCCCGTACACCACTGGATATATCTGCTTGAGTTTCAGCTGCATTCGTATTAGCCGCTAGTAGAACATATTGTTACATGTACAAATAATTCTGCGAGCTACTATCGCAATTGTTTTCACAACCATTAAGAACATCAACAAATGAATTTACTCGAAACCACGAGAACCCAACAAGCATTATCAACATCTGAAAGTGAGTCACTGCTCCATTCATTAACTGCTGGAATATTCCCGCTAATTCACCAATGTACGAGAACTGAGTTGAATGATTAGAGACCCTATATAAAGGCGAGCCAAAGGAATGGGGGGATTCATTCATTCGACCGCGATAAGAACTGCGATAGTGTGTGGGAAGCGATATTATTCGAGTAATAGAAAAGTGATTTTCGTAATAGTGAAGTGATTTAGAAAACAGTTGCGATAAGAAATTTATGGACAAGTGTTAGATTTTTTTTAATAGTAAAAATTAAAATTAGTGAAAGTGTTAAACTGATTATTGTGCATTTTTGTAATTAAATAAACTCTTTTAACTTGAATTAAAAGACATTGCGTTTTCACTTTCCCGGAACATTAAAATTATAGGCCGCGAACCACAACACGCAATAGTGGTGTCAAGAAGTAACAAAGAAAATGTTGGAAGTGAAAACGATTAAACATTTTTGAAGTGCACAAAAGTGAGAATTAACGTGGAAACTGGTGGCAAAATAGCCGAAACAATAAAAATGCCAGGAAATTTACATCTAAAAATTAATCAATTGAGCATATCGGAACTCAAAGAGGAGTTAGAACAACGAAATCTGGCCACACAAGGTACAAAGGCCATACTGATTGCACGCTTGCGTGACGTGATCGAGTTGGAAGGCGTGAATCTGGATTCGGGTGAGCTCTCGGACGCGTAAAAAGGCGTAGAAGGTGGAGAAGTAGAAACACCAAAATCAAAGGAGCCAGAAAATGCGCTGATGCAAATGTTAATGGTGATGTCATCCAGTCTGACTGCGAAGCTAGATGAACAATCGGCGAAGCTGGATCAACAAGTGATCGAAATCAAGGCAGACATCATCCAGAAGCTGGAGAAACAGTCAACCGAAATAAAAGCGGAGCTTGGTCATCTGAACAAACAAATTAAAGGCGTCGAGGAAAAGGTTGACCAGATCGAGGGAAAGGTTTACCAGGTCGAGGAAAAGGTCAGCCAGGTCGAGCGAAAGGTCAGCCAGGTCGAAGAGAGAATTAACCATGAGATGGAAAAAGTAAAAAAAGAATTCGAAGCAGCGAAGGCAGTAGTAACCACTTCACCAGCCCCGCTTATAACCGCAGCGCAAAGCACATCCAGAAATGTGCAAGCACCAATATTCGATGGGCAAACGGTGTGGAGTATTTACAAGACCCAGTTTGAAGCTTCTGCAAGGGCAAATCACTGGAATGAGCAGGAACGAGCAACTGCACTAATTCTTGCTCTAAGAGGCCCAGCAGCCGAGCTTATGCAGACGATCCCCGATGAATTGCACTCAAACCCGAATGCTATAATGAATGCGCTCGACATGCGTTATGGAGACGATCATCTAAAGTCTGTCGAAACCCTACAGCAGCTAGCCCAAGACATTGAGCGACTAGCACTTTTGGCTTACCCAGCCTACGACCCAGAACATCGAGATGATGCTGCGACAGAAGCATTCATCAGCGCATTAAAGGACCCGGAATTGCAACAAGCCGTGTGTTTAGCTCAAAAGCAAACAGTTAAGCAAACAGTTAAGGAACTTTGAGGCAGCGAAAAATGTGACTCGTACCACTGCCCGGGTTCGTGAGGTAGTGACAGACGAGTGCAGGTGTGAGTGCGTTGAAATTGAGCGAGAGTCGCATATAAATGGTGCACCTAGATGCTGGAATTGTGGAGAGACGGGGCACCTGCAAAGAGACTGCAAGAAGCAAAGAAAACCGAGCTTTTGTCCAGGATGTGCAGCTAGGAGGAGATCCAGACCGAGTCAGGAGCCCAGAATGGAAACCCTTCAAACTGAGGGGTCGGGAAACATGTAAGAGCCAACTTCGTGGGGCAGAGGTTGGCTAGGAGGATCGACGTCGCCAGCGCCACCATCACCACCATCACCGTGTCAAGCCTACATCGTGGAGAAGCGAACTTATGCCTTCCGGGTCAAGTTGACGGAGAACACTGCACCATAACAATCGACACTGGCGCAACCCGATTGATTATCCGACCAGACCTAGTTAGACAGCAACAACTTCACAAGGGCAGAATTTTCTGACTACGAACAGCTACGGGAAAAACTGCACCTGTTCATGGAGAGGTCAACCTCCAGATACAGTTGGGAGACCTTGTGTTCCGACATAATTTTCTGGTCGCGAGCATTATGGATGACTGTATTCTCGGAATGATTTTTCTGGGACTACATGAAATCACGTTGGATTTGGGCAAACGTGTATTGAAATGGCAGAATGTCGAAGTACTGATGGAAGATCCCAGCGTCCAAATTCCCAAGATGAATGTAGTGGTATGTACTGACACTGATGTACCGAATTCTTCCGAAAGCATTGTATGGGCCAAGCTTGATGCTGATTCTGGAGACCAGCGATCTTATCTGATAGAGCCAACGAAGACATCCGCATTGCGCAGTTTGATTGTAGGACGAAGCCTTTTTAGATCTTTAAGGAACGGATATGTGCCGGTTAGAGTCCTCAACACCGCAGACTCAACCACGAGCATCAAAGCGGGAGAAGTCATCGGCAGCTGCCAGCCTGTTTCCACCATCACCTCTTTGGAAGATACTCACGACCATCATTGGAAAAGGAGGCAAGACACGGAGATCCACGTCTGCAATATTGAAACAGGACAAATTGCCAGTGCAGCTATTCAAACGAGCCTCTGATCTGGTCACCAAGTACAGTGACATCTTCTCAACAAGCCCGGATGACCACGGCCGAACGAGTCTGGTAAGTCACGTCATAGATACACAGGGAGCTAAGCCGATTCGACAAGCACCGAGACGTCTTCCTATAGCCAAGCAAGGAGAAGTGAGCGCGCTGATCTCGGACATGGAAAAACAAGGCGTAATTGAACCTTCTGTCAGTCCATGGGCCGCGCCTGTAGTTCTAGTCAAGAAAAAGGATGGTAGCACTCGTTTTTGTGTCGACTATAGGCAGCTTAACGACGTCACTAAGAAAGATAGTTACCCGCTTCCACGCATCGATGACATCATGGACACTTTAGCCGACGCAAAATAGTTTTCTACACTCGATCTCAAGAGTGGCCACTGGCAGGTAGAAATCGACAAGACGGACCGAGAGAAGACCGCATTTTCAGTTGGGACCGGATTGTGGCAGTTTGTGGTGATGCCATTTGGGCTTTGCAATGCTCCAACCACTTTCGAACGCCTGATGGAGTACGTGCTACATGGCCTCACCTGGAAAACCTGCTTGGTGTACCTAGATGACATCATTGTCATCGGGAGAACGTTCGAAGAGCATGTGCAGAACTTAGAAGAGGTTTTCTCCCAATTGCGACTGGCAAATTTGAAACTAAGTCCCGACAAGTGTACCCTTTTTGCAGCTGAAGTAAAATACCTGGGATACGTCGTATCAGCAGAAGGGATCAAAACAGACCCTGAGAAAATTGAAGCCGTGAAAAGCTGGCCAACACCAAACAACAAGTGCCAACTACGAAGTTTTCTTGGTCTGGCAACCTACTATCGAAGATTCGTCAAAGACTTTGCCAAAATAGCTAAGTGTCTCCATCAGCTAACCGAGAAAAATCGTCCGTATGTCTGGAATGAACAATGCCAGACAGCCTTTGAGACCCTGAAGGAAAAACTGTGTGAATCACTCGTGCAGGCGTATCCGAAACCCGGAAAAATGTTTGTAGTTGACACCGATGCAAGCAACGGTGGTATTGGAGCTGTACTCTCCCAGCAGATCGATGGCGAAGAAAGAGTCCTCTCGTATTACAGTCGAGTTCTTTCAAAAAGTGAGAGGAACTACTGCGTAACCAGGAAGGAGCTATTGGCTATAATAGAGGCCACCAAGCAGTTCCACAAGTACCTATATGGCCAGAAATTTGTTCTTTGAATGGACCATGCATCACTTAGATGGCTGCTCAACTTCAAAACCCCGAGGGACAAGTTGCGAGATGGATCGAAAGATTGCAGTCATACGACTACGAAAGTGTTCATCGGAAGGGCGGAGTTCATGGAAATGCTGATGCCCTATCCCGCCGTCCATGTCCAGCTAACTGCAAGCATTGCCGACGGATTGAGGAAAAGGAACCGCTCGTTGATCTGCGATTGATAACGTCCGAATTCGATGAAGGTTGGTCATTGGAGGAGATTCGAAACGCCCAGTTAACGGATGAAGACATCGGACCATTGCTCGTATGGAAGGAGACGACTGGGCGACCTGAGTGGAAAGACGTTTCAATGCATGGCGCAACCCTGAAAAGCTATTGGGCACAATGGAACTCACTTCAGATGGAGGGTGGCGTACTCAAGCGGAAATGGGAAACGGCGGATGGCAGCTCCTATAGGATGCAAACTATACTACCCAAAAGCCGAATCCACGATGTGATTAAAGAAATGCATGAAGGATCCTCGGGAGGCCGCCTTGGTGTTAACAAAACCTTAGCGAAATTGCGGGAAAGGTTTTACTGGCTCCACGCTCGAGAAGACGTAGAGGACTGGTGTCGCAGATGCACAATTTGCGCTTCCGTCAAAGGCCCAAAGCGACGACTGAGAGGACAAATGCAAACCTATAACGTACGCGTGCCATTTGAAAGGATTGCTGTTGACATCGCAGGACCCTTTCCTGAATCCGATTGGGGAAATCGATATACGCTGGTTGTAGCCGATTATTTCAGCAAGTGGCCCGAGGTCTACCTAATTCCCAACCAGGAAGCAACTACCGTAGCTGAACAGCTAGTGTTAAATTGGGTCAGTAGATACGGCGTACCTTGCGAATTACATTCAGATCAAGGCCGAAACTTTGAGTCACTAGTTTTAAGCGAAATGTGTGAACTACTGGGAATACGGAAAACGAGGACAACACCGCTGCATCCCCAATCCGATGGAATGGTCGAACGGTTCAACGGCACGCTCAATAAACATCTGGCCAAGATGGTTGACGAGAACCAAAGGGACTGGGACCGACACATCCCACTATTTTTGATGGCGTACAGAGCTGCCGAATATGCATCGACGGGCCAAGCCCCAGCCAAAGTCATTTTTGGAAAGACTATTCGTCTGCCAGCCGATATAAAGTTCGGAACACCCCCTGAGGAACCCCAAACGATCTCAGAGTACGCAAATGAGCTAAGACAACGGTTGAACCAGAATACATCGGACAGTGCGAAAACACCTCGAATCGGCTACTGACCGCGTGAAGACCAGGTATGATCTAAAGACTTATTCTACTGGCTTCCAGCAAGATGACTTGGTGTGGCTATATAACCCGCAACGGCGAAAGGGTAGGTCTCCAAAGTTGCAACATTATTGGGAGGGACCATACCGAATTACAAAGCGAATCAACGACGTCGTATACCGAATACAGGAACATCGTAAGCCGAGAGCCAAAATGAAAATCGTGCATCTGGACCGTCTTGCCCCATATTACACCCAGGGAGAATTGACTACGAATAGCGACACATCTTTTCGGGGCGAAAAGAACTGAGGTGGGGGCAGTGTTACATGTACAAATAATTCTGCGAGCTACTTTCGCAATTGTTTTCACAACCATTAAGAACATCAACAAATGAATTTACTCGAAACCACGAGAACACAAAAAGCATTATCAACATCTGAAAGTGAGTCACTGCTCCATTCATTAACTGTTGGAATGTTCCCGCTAATTCACCAATGTACGAGAACTGAGTTGAATGATTAAAGACCCTATATAAAGGCGAGCTAAAGGAATGGGGGGATTTATTCATTCGACCGCGATAAGAACTGCGATAGTGTGTGGGAAGCGATATTGTTCGAGTAATAGAAAAGTGATTTTCGTAATAGTGAAGTGATTTAGAAGACAATTGCGATAAGAAATTTATGGACAAGTGTTAGATTTTTTTTAATAGTGAAAATCAAAATTAGTGAAAGTGTAAAACTGATTATTGTGCATTTTTGTAATTAAATAAAATCTTTTAACTTAAATTAAAAGACATTGCGTTTTCACTTTCCCGGAACATTAAAATTATAGGCCGCGAACCATAACACCCAACAGTATCTTACACCACTAATCGTATTGCTATTAATCATATCATCACTGCGTAGTTTTTCCACCGTCACTGTTGATTTGGATCTTTCAGTTGTAATGTTCTTTTCCCAGATATCGAAGACTTATAGTCTCCACGACTTTTCCCGCATAATGCGAATTTGAAGAATTCGTAGGTTGACCAACAAATTGCTTACGCAGGCATTGAATATAAAAGTAAAGTATATTGCCTGATATGGCAGATTCATAATCAATTGTGTAGAGTATGAGTGATCGAACACTTCGTTTCTATAGATCCCTCTCATGCATTCTAAAACTGAATTATAATGGCGAATTGTACATTTGCAGCCTATGCTTTATCACGTCTGCTGGATTCGATATGGCATCATGTATATCGCGGCAACTTCTGATACCATATAATTGATTGTGCTTTGTGTATTTTGTCAAGGTTTCTCTTGTACTGCAAATAGAATGTTGCTACTATCTTTTCCATTGTCGAATTTAGCACTGTGGACACCTACAACCATCAAACCATCTTTAACGCTTTACTTTTTCTTGAGTTTCTTCAAATCAGGTTGTATATGCATACTATTGATGCAGCAATATGTGAAGAAGTCCAGAACAACTACTTTGCCTTTAAGCGATTCCGTAAATGCTAACGGCTCAAATACATTAAACCAGTCAAGATCTTCTTTAAATTCTGAAATGGGTTTCGCCACCGAATCAGCTTTCTCTAAATATTTTCCCAATATTTCTTCAGTTTGCTCAGTCATTTTCGCCAATCTCAAATATTTCAAGTTCAAATCGGAGCCCTCCATTAGTATTCGAAGTTATTGTACGCACCGTTTTAAAGAGATACTATGATCTGGCATTTCGCTTAGAATCTACTTAGTCTTGTCATTAAATGCACCAAGAAAATTCAAATATTACATTACCAACTCTTCTTCCGTCTGCTTGGCGTGATAAATATTCCCTTTAGCTCGCGGGGATTTTGCTTATAGGATTGCGTGTGAAAGTTTCCCGCGACAAGTGGCGGTTCAGTTGCAGACATCCGTCATCCAACCTTGCCAGCTGGTTGGGAAATTTATATAGAGGTGACAGATCTCTGTGGAATATTGATCCGCGGGATCGGTTAATGCACAATCAATGTCTCTTATTTCGATCATTGCCATTGGATTGAGCGAGGCTACAGTTGCACTTCTGCTGAGGACTTTCTTTACTGCGTCGCAGACTGCAGAATTATTGGACAATTTATTGTCAGCCTCTACGATGAATTCGACTAGAATGTGGTTTGATCGGGTTGGTCATACTGCTTTACTAGCAGTGTTGGTGCCGTCGAGCCTTACATTTTTCCTGATATCCCGCAAAACTCTTGCGTAGGATTAGCCATCTTGAGGTTTTACGAGCAGTGAGTACTGCCGGGGTCTTTGTCATCGCTTTTTGGGGTATTGTTAAAATAATTTTACAAAACCCTACTAAAATCGCGTCCTGTCTGTCCGTGTGTCACAGCACTTTTTCTCGCAAACTACTTAAGCTAGAAACATCAAATTTTGTGTGCAGGTGTAAAGTGGTGCTCTCTTCAAAGTTGAACTTAAAAGAAAAATTTATAAGGTATTTAAAGAGGGTCCCTCCATATAGGGGCGCACACGAAGGGGAAATACACGAAAAATATGTGTGTCTCCCCCCCCTCGTGATTGGACACCTGTGATCCAAAAAATCTGAAAAAAATTATGGAGGTAGGTATTAATGAGTACAACAACAACAAATACCTTAGAGGTCGAAATTCACTCAACTTTGTTAATAATAGTATGATATTTGAAATTCTCCAATAAAATCGTATAAGTAGGCTTAAAACTGGACGAAATTCGTTATTTAAGTAGTCCTATAAAAAGTCCTTTAACTTTGTAAGTTTGATGAAAATCGAACCATATTCGCGGAAGTTATAGCCATTTGAAATTTCTCCGATTACAACAATAACAACACATGATTTTGGTCTGCGTCTTGATTCGATCTTCTTGAAATTTTCAAATAAAGTCAATAACATTAATATTTTTGGGAATTTATTATTTGAGTGATTTTTGTTGATTTGCAACAAACTGGCGACCGTTGAAAACGAAAACAATGGATTTTCTAATAAATGTGCACATCTCTTTGACATATTTCTTGACTTTATTCGTTGCTGGTGACTGCATTTTTGAGGAGTTGAGTACTGACATGAGCCTAGGTCTGTTTACCTATCTTGCGCTTCTTTTTCTTTCCTCCTTTTGTCAGCACTGTCTGGAACCCCTGCTCTAGCGTTCCACGTCCGTTACGAGCCTTCCCCTTTCTCCTTTTATCCTTCGATTGGGCTGGACGTCATTCTTTTATTGACGGTTGATGGTGGAGCTATCTGCGTGTGCCCTTTAGGCTTAGCCCTCAGTGCTTCTTTAGTTTCATAGGGATAAGTGCTCAGAGCCCGACCAACTCTAATCTAATCCGTCTCAACCGAACTTACACCACCAACCCAGTAGTGGGACGGGACGGAGACGTTATGATAGTTGGGATGGAGCCGTTCACGCACAAGTGCCACCTCGGTATTATCTTGCAAAGCAACTAGATCCAGCTTAAAGCGTCCATTCCAATTCATTGTGTAAAGCTTAGTCCAGATTCTGTAAGAGGTGTTACCTGTGATCCCGGGAGGAACCTCACGGTGACCTCGATATTCTCGGGTCAATGACGGCGACACTCCTTAAAGAATCCTAGCCTCCAAGAGGATCCTGTCGACTGGCATTCCCCCTGCGGAAGAAATGGCTTACATTGGAGAATTTTTTTCTTTAACACTCTTTAACTTTGAAAGTTGCAGCCAATATAATCACTGTTTGCCTTTTGAAACTACGTACATAAGTACTTTAAAGACTAAAAGTTATCCACATAAGCGAAGAAAACTCGAGACAGCGTAACTATCCTTAATGTAGGAATAATTATGTCAGTGCCATAGATACCAACAAATATGTGCATAGGAAAAATATGAAAATGTTGGGAAATGATCTGTTTGTGTAGGTTTTTCTAACTCTACTGAACTTTGGTCTGTTTATCTGTTCTTCCGTTTGTGTGTCGCAGCAGTTTTTTTCCCAAAATCATCGCAGCTACAGACACCAAATGTTGCAAATGTACCAGAAATGACCCTTTTTTTGTGGTAGGGAGGTGAAGGCATTTACGCCCGCCGAGTCTGGCAGTGTGGGACTCCCATGCAGGATACCCTTGAACTACCCACTAAACACCTCCCCTGTCAATCTGAGAACCTGAGAATGACCCCTTAATCAGCTTTGTGAAGCGCAGGAAGAGAGAGAATGTGTGATCTAAAAGTTGATACTGATGACTTAATAGAGTATTTTGAACCCTTTTTATATAAAAGCGGGTAAAATATCTGAATTCAATCAGCCAATAATTGATTTTTGGAAATTATTGAAGTTTGAAAGTGAAATATCAACTAAAGATTTCGATGGCCAATCCAAATATTTATTTATTATTAAGTTATTCTAGATTCATCGAAAATATTAAGAGTATATTTTAATACATGCGAGATTTTATACAAACAAAATAGAAATATTTTGTTGATTAGTTAGATTTCTTTGAATACTGTGTTTGATTACGAAGCCCACGAACGGGCCTTGATTAAGCTTTCCTCACTGTCACTTTCATTAGCATTAGAATCCGTACTTATCGAACTGTGCCGGGAAAAGTTTTGATCTCTGACCATCGTGACTATTTTCCTAAACGATACCTCTTGATGACCTTTGATTATTCCAAATACATCCTTTTCTGCTACGGTGTCGTATATGCACTCCCCTGCAAAATAAAGTTTTTAGTAAATATTTATTCAAAATTTTGAAAGCTCAAATTACTCACAATCAGTGGGGACAAAACCGCCAAATTCACAAAATGCAAAATTCAATTCCATTGGACCTTCCGTATCAAACAGTGTGTCGCGAGGATACAAAAATGCTCGAATTACTTTTTCATTTTTATGCTTTGCGATTGTCATGAACAAATTATGAGCTATTTTATGTTCTATCATATATCGAACCACCTTGTAAAGACCATCTGCACAATCAACTTCTTGATCGTAAGTCGATGAGCAATTGAGGAGAAAGCAAATAGCTTTCATTTCATACTTCGGGTCTAGGCAATAAACTCCAGTACGAAGCTTGCGGATTTCCTGGAATGAAAATTAATTAGAATTGCAATTTTTCAAAGCAGACCATTTTCCTTACGGCTCTTTGAGCGAACAATTCCTTAGGTACATGAATTAAATGTAAATGCTGATGATTGATTGAAGCTGAAGCGCCAGGACTATTGAAGCCAATATAGAAATCGTAGGAATCGAAAACTCGTAGCAATCGCAAGGCGAAATGAATGGACTCATATGTAAGAATCTGCGGCAGTTTCTCCTCTCGTCTTGCTACCAATATGGAATGGTACTTTGTCACGGGGCTGTTATTAATTATAATCGATACTACATAATTTTTAAATTTGACGTCCAGAAGATTTTCCAGTGGTTGAATTTTCGTAAAGTTGAACTCGTCCTCATCTACTGTTGGTTCTAGGCAATCCGTACAACAATTTGCGAGGCGTTTTTTGGCACGATCGACGTTCTGCGAAATAATTTTATTTTTTATTTAAGTCCAAAAAATGTCTAGATAAAGGATACCTGTAAAATGAAACCATATTGTCCTTCCATGATCCGTTCTTTCTTGATTTTCATTTTATAACTGATGATTGCAGGATTCTTTTCGGCTTCTAACCATCTTCGTTGAATTTCGTGACTGAGTTGTCGGGCATCGCAGATATCGTCTAAGTGAAACAAGCCGCGTTTTGCTTCCATTTGCATTAGTTTACGAAAAAATGGATAATAATTTTGAATTTTGTCGATTTTTTATAAAAATTTAGCGTAGTTACATGAACTTATTTCTCAACTTGTAATTTTAAAATTTAACTACTCTATTATACTGTACTGTTCACAAAACTGCGCTTCAAACTCAATATATACCCATAATGTTAACTCATGTCTTGGAAAGAAAAAGTAATTAGTCAATTTTAAATATTTTCTTATGACCTGAAAGGTCATTAAGGCGTAATGGAAATGGGTCATACGGGCTCGTGCATCTAGTTTTATGACTTACTAATGAGTCTTAAGCAAGCCCTAGATTTTGCACCTAGTCCATTCCAGAGTCATGCACATGCAATGCAAATTTTTATTAGGGGAGACCGGGGCAAAACGGGATACTTAAGAAAAAAATAATCATGCTATGAAAATTAAACTCTTTATTAGAAAAAAAATAAATCATATAGTAACATGTATAAATCAGCTACATAAATCCAAAACTTGTTTATTTCTAAATCACATATTTTTTGGGTAATAACGCGGCCGGGGCATAATGGGAAATTGATTGGGGCAAAATGAGCATATATTTTAGTCAGGCTGGCAACGTTCACAAATATGCGGTTCATCGTCTTCTTCGTCTACTCCACCACAAGAATTATATGCCTAGTCTTGGCATATGCCACATATAACCCATCCTTCGGTCGACGCCGAATATAGGTACCCACAGTAAATGCGTCATTATCAGCTTCTTCGTCTTCAGAAGAGTCCGTCTCACTTTCCTTCTTGCGCTTCTTCATTTTAGTTTTTTCAAGCTTCTTGTGAGCTTTTTGTCCTATTTTTTTTATATTTTGTCTTCTTTCTTCTTATACTTTTTCTTCTCAGTCTTATTTCTCTTCATTCTACTTTCTAAGTCTTGTTTGAGATCATTTTTGTACGAAGAATCCATGAGTATTGCGGTTTTATCCCGTTTTCTATTTTTCTCGTTTGAGTCCTGATTTCTTTTGGAATTTCTATTATGTGTGCAGGACTAACAAGAAACGAAGTTCGTCGTTCGGGAGTTTTTTCTCTTTCTAATGTGATTGACATTGAAGGTTCTGACTGATCGGATAACGCATTATCAAGACTTTTTCCTTTTTGACAAGGCGGAACATCAGGCTCAATAAAATCCGTTGCAGAGGTGCTCGGCAAGATGTCATCATCGGATTTGTTAGTGGTAACTAAATCTTGGAAAACAGTTGTTAATACGCTAGGCTAGGTTGACTTTTCAGAAACACTCAGATTTAGATCAGCTGCGAAAGAATCTACCAAAACAGATAAAGTTGAAGCAACAGGCTGTGAAATTTCGCTAGTTGTTGGATTTTCATTTTCTTTGTTGTAGATATCATGACTTGCAGTGACTTTCGCTAAAATAATTGTTGAGAAAGAAGCTATAGGTTGAAATGTAGATTCATTGGAAGTTACATTCAGATCTTGAGCGGGTACTATTTCTTCAGTATTAGTAGTTTCGGCGGCGATGAAGTCAGCTTTGGTAAATACATTCCTATCTACTGGCCATATTCCACATTTTCTAAATCCATTTATGGCAGTAAGCATAGTTGCAGCCTGAAGGTAAGCTGCCCCGAAAAGCTTTGCTACTTGGTAAGGTGTAACAACGCGACCAGGATGTTCTCGCAACCACTTTTTTACCTCTGCACTGTAGTAAGTACTCAGCGGTCGCATGATGGCAACGTCCAGCGGTTGCAATTTATTGGTGCAGTGTGGGGGGGTACAAAACAGTATCACATGATGTTCTCTTGCATAATCAATCAACTCAAGATTTTTAGTAAGCGACGCGTGTCCGTCAAGTATTAGTAAGACAGGTTTCGCTTTCGTGGGTCTACAAAATTCAACAAAAAACTTAAACCAATCGAAAAATATTTTCAATGTAATCCAGCCATTGTCACTGCATGTTCCCCAAAATCCTGATGGTGCGTCATCCAGCAACTCATTTTTCATGCGTTTACGTGCATATATCAGCATTGGAGGAATATAAGTTCCTGTCGTGCTAAAACAGATTTTGGTTGTTGTTAATTGACCTCTTTCTGCTGAAGACAAGCATCCAACTTGTTTCTCACCTTTTAAAGACAGAACTTTTGATTGACTCTTGGGTACTGTGCTAGCACCAGTTTCATCGACGTTATAAATTCTATCGGGAGACAGTTTATACTTGTCAACAATCTGTTCTAGCAATGTAAAAAACTTGCTAACCGCAACTTTGTTAAAAGCCATAGCTCTTGCGACAGAAGTAGGCTCAGGGCGTCTGTAAGATAGATCTGGCTTTCGCTTCAAAAAACCACTGAGCCAGTCATCTCCAGCCATACCAGTGTCAGCTTTAAACGGATGTTCTATCTTGTTTCTTTCGGCTAATTGAAAAGCTAAAACACGAAGCTCTTTACCTGCTAAACCAAATAATCGTGCTTCCATAGTTTTTACGTACGTAGACAATTCTTCCTCTTGTTCTTGATTAAATACTGGTTTGTATGGTCCCATTCGTTATCTGTATCTGTGTCTTCATTTTCATAATTTCGCGCTTTTTTGACTCAACGTTCTAAAGTTGATTACGGCACATTGTATGTACTTGAGGCTCGAAGAAATTCCATCCTTTCTGAAATAACAGCGTTAACTGCTCTTCTCATTTCTTCTTCATCCCATTTTGCACGCTCTGTCTTTCTCTTATAGTTTCGAACCATTTCGGCTGTAAAATAAATAAATAATAACGTTATTAAAGTCGGGGCAAACCGGGATAGTATCCCACTATGCCCCGATCGTTTTGCCCCATCGGTACTATTCCAAAACAAAATCAAGCATTTCTAACCTATAGCACTGACATGTTTTAACTTTATCTAATATCAAAGTTCGATACTACGACAACAACATGTTGTTGAAAATAGTACAGAAATTGACTTACTCACCTGACAATACATCAACGATTCCAAAATGAATACGTAAAACTTAGGTAAATTCACTTTTTCTTGCACAGTGCATTTAAACAACACGCTTATCTCGGTGTGACTGGCGCGAGCCGACTGAAGTTCGTGCAAATGGCGCTGTTACCTGTCCATTTGCGTGTACGAGACAGACACACTAGAACATTTCCCGTTCTGCCTCGAACCTCGTTTTGTCCCGGCCTCCCCTATGATTAATTTTGAGGGATTTTCAAACAGGCTGTCAAAGAAGATTTGGATCAAAGACATATAAACAAATAGACGAGCAACGAAAATCTGTGTACTCGTCCATGTGAGAAGCAAATTTGCCACATAAATAAGTTATAAATAACTTACGCTCTCGAAACTATATGATTTCCTCTGCTTCTCCTTCCCCTTTTTTCCAGACAGGTTTTTCTTTTCTCTCTTCAGAAGAATCGCTTCCCGCACTGACACCCGCGCACACCAACGAAATTTCATTTCAGTTTGAGTATAAACAACAAACAACTCTCACGGAAAACTCGAACGTCAAAGCAAAAGAAAATCGAAAAGAGCGCGAACCACGCGGAAAAACTCATGTGTCAAAGCGGATGGAAATTTCGTAAATTTTCAATTAAAACAGTGAATTAAAGTTCCGATTACGTACGCGCGATCTTTAAAATTAAAAACTTTTTAAATGTGAACGTGTTTCGCCGTGAATAGAGTGCTAAATTAAAAGCATATCGCCTCAAACCTCAACTTCACACAACTTTAGCGCAGGTTGCCAATTGCTTCGGCTCTCACGACCGGTTGCGGATCCAGTACTTTCTATATCTATGATTTGGATATTCGTTTTATCTGTATAGTTTTTAGGGCTTTGTGAAATGAATTTAACAAAGACCTATTAATTTTGCGTCACAGAAAGTTTTCTCAGAAGCTATAAAACCTTACTAAGAGAAAAGTTTTAGTAAAATTGATAAAAATCTAGGTTAAACCGACAAAAAAAAAGATTAATCTAGGGTCAACAAAAACGGTTGTTGATTTAAAAGTTTTTTAATAAAAATAACTTACGTTGCATTCAACATGAAAAAAACATGTTTTTTTTTTGATAATATTTTTCTGATAAGAGGTGTTATTTTGATATTCAAAGAAAAATGCCATTTTTTAATATAAATGATCGGATGTTTATTTCATTATAAAAAAGAAGGTATGCCGTTAATAGTGGAAAATAACATCAGGTAAATGACCATTACGACCACGCTTACAGGACCATATCCTTTTCATGAAATTTTCCATAACTAAATCGCAAAATGGCTGCCCCATGTCCTCGATAGCCTCACGAACTCCATCTTTGAGGTCTTGAATCGACGCTGGGCTGTTGGCGAGGACCTTCTCTTTCACGTGGCCCCAAAGGAAGAAGTACCAAGGTGTTAAATCACAAGATCTCGGTGGCCAATTGTGATCACCTCTTCGAAAGATAACACGGTCTGGAAACGTTTTCCGTAAAACATCAATGGTTTCGTTACTTGTGTGGCACGTAGCGCCATTTTGTTGACAGTAAACGTTGTCCAGATCAATATCATCCAATTCCGGTCATAAAATATCATTAATCATCTCTCGATAGCGCAATCCATTCACAGTATCTGTTGCTTCAGCCTCATTTTCGATAAAGTAAGGTCCAATGACTCCGCCGGACCATAAACCGCACCAAACAGTCACACGTTGAGGATAGAGAGGCTTTTCAACAATAACTCTTGGGTTTTCCGAGCCCAGATGCAACAATTTTGCTTGTTGACGAAGCCACCGAAGTGGAAATGGGCCTCATCACTCAAGATGATTTTTCGATGGAATTCCGGATCATTTTATGGACTTCAAGGACCCAATCAGCAAAGACACGACGTTGTTGATTATTGATTGGCTTGAGTTCTTGTGTTCACTGAACTTTATAAGCCTTATGACCCAAACCTTTATGCAAAATACGCCGTAATGACGTTTGTGGAATGCCTAATTCCAAAGAACGACGAGGAATGGACAAACCTGAGTTTTCTTCAACACTTTCGGCTACAGCAGCAATATTCTCGGCTGTTCTTGAGTGACGCGCACGGGTTTTATTCTTAACATCACTAAGTTGGCCCAGCAGCTTGAATTTTCCCACCATTTTCTGTATTGCGGTCCGACAAGGTGTAGTAATTGAGCACGTTCTCGAAAAAGAAAACAGAGCCCCGGATGGTTGGTATCGTGTGATGCACTTAATTTTTAAATATCCTTTTCATCAATAATGGATTTAGAACTATTAACTAATAAGCTGAATGGAGGTTGCGCTGTAAATTTAAAATATCAGAGTAGAGTAGTAAAAGAACTTTAACTTAATTCTACTGGTGATTATCCAATGCAAGTTATTTAACATAACAAGGCAAATAAAAACGAAAAAATAAACGACGAAGGAATCAAGGTCTGTAACTAGTTTGATGGCAGCATGACATGATTTAAAATTTCAAAACTAAGTTTCATATGAACCTTTCCTTGAATAAGATTTGTTTCATTTTCTTCAGCATTGAACAAAGGACGTATGAGTAGTGTCCACAAGAACTCATACGGCGAAAACTCGTCTCCAACCTGGGATACGGACTTTGAAGGCAATTGGGAAATGGGAACAGACCTTATCAGAGAATTTCTAATGTCACAAACGAATCGCAATCGCAGTATATCGGAAAGTGATGCCTCAAATTTTGTTTATGAGAAAAATTCGGAAAAGCGTATGAAGCCTACAAACCAAGAGAATAATATGAAGTCCTCAGATCATCTATATCAAATAGCAGCTGTTGCAAATAATAGTAAAGTTCTTTCAAATATGGCGTATGCTACAAATAATTTGAACAAGTTATCTAACAAACATGGAGTGCCAATTGCAAAGGAGGATATAAATATAAGAACAGGCAACGGATACGTATGATGAGAAGGAAATTCCCAATGCATTCAATATCTCCAAATGGTCTGAATGCTCATTCGAAACACCGTTTATCCCAACTTCAGCGGTACTTAATGCACCCACGAGCGTAGGTTTGGCTGGCCAAGGAAAACATTTGTATGGCGGAGGTTTCAAGCAAGCAGTAGCTGGTACAACGACCAATAAGACTGTAGGCCCGAATAACCTATTCCATCAAACACCTCAACTTCATGCGCACCATCAACTTTCCCAACCGGTATCATTACCAGATTATTACGGCTCATCATTATGCTGTTTTACAAGCGAGAATAATCACAAGATCACATCAGCAATAATTCCGCCACAGTTACAACAAGCAATCGCTGCCCCTACCACTTCCTCCATCACTATCACCACCACGGCACGCATCGTAAGTCTTACTAATCACTCAAAAACTAGTAGATTTATAGAGTATTCCATTGTGAAATCTTCGTCGTCACTTTTCCAATTTAATCAAATCCCTAAATTTGATCGAAAAACGATTGCAAATAACCAAAATCAAGCTGCAATGCCATTAACAGCTTCAGCAAGTTCTCTTGCTGTTTCGTTGCAGTCATCAGTAAATAATTTCTCTGCCTCCTCCTCGTCTCCTCTGGATGATGATGACAATTTACTCACTTCATATCGCACCCATTTTCGGCCAATTAAGCAGAACTATGCGGACGGCGATCAGTTCGATATATCAGGGAGTTTAGATGATGTTGAATTCAAAAGTTCAGAATCGGGTAGTTTGTATGTAGAATCAGAGAAATATTTCGAATACACCCGCGTTGATACCTTCTTATCAGATGAAGATTCGTCAGCATCTTCGATTTGCTCGCTAAGCGATGATAGCAAGTTCAGGGAGATAGACGGGGTTAGTGGCTTGAAGGGGTTATATCCAGACAAGTTCCGCGTGAAGCAGTCTGATAAAGAGTGCGAGACGGAAGATTCACTTCAGTTGTCCGTTTTGCCACAATCCAATCAGCTAATTGCTACGAAAAACGTAGCAGTGAAAACTATAAGAGAATTGATCAGCTAGAACTTTTCGGTGGGAAAGTTGACGGTGAGAGAGACAGCGACTGTGGTCTAAACGTCTGAAATGCACCTTGACGGCGGTCACATCGCGACGCGAGAAGAAAGAGGCTCGACGGGAGATCGAGAAGAACCAAAGAAAAACGTAGAGTTTTGGTTGAATTGTCGCGATTTGGATCCGTGCCGTGTGAAGTTATTAACATCGCATCTTAGTTAATGCTTGTTGGGAAGTTTTTCCGAATTATTTAAAAGTTGAAGTTGGATAAAGGCAACTGGAGTGTAGTGAATCGTACGGTTTCATGTCCCAATAAGAAAAACGGTTCTCGACGGCGGTCGATGCAAGTGTGTGTGAAGGGGGGTTGAGATCTTCTGTTCGAGGTGAACACACGCGGAATAATTTCATAGTGAAAATTAATAAAGTTAATTTGCAATACTAGAGAAAAAGTGGAAAATAGATTGAGCGAACAAAAAAAAAGAAAATCACCTCCATGAAAGCTGAATTTTAGTTCGGACTTCCCGTTTAACCATCGATCCCACGTTTAATGTACTTTTAAACGGTGCTGCCGATTGAATTTTCGTGATCAGAACAGGAACTCTGAAAGAACATTGGAGTTTAAAAACTGATTTCCATGCATATTCTTACGATATATATGATAAGTCATTTAGTGATTCGCGCGATTAAAAGAACGTTGTGCAATTGTTCTGTGCGCGCCACCTGACCCGAGTAATATACCCTAACTTCTTGTTTGCCCTGTTTTGCGTTAAAAATAAACAAAATAAATCGACTCTAACGAATTTATTTCTTGTATGCAAATTAAGGATCGAATGCGTGCTAAGACCGTGTAGAATGCTGATACATAATGTTGTGGTTCTGGGAAACTGATTATTTGATTGGGTTCGAGTGCAATTATTGCTACAAGGGCACTTCATAGCGGCGATGAGGATGGAGGAAGAAAACTCGTTTGCGATTGTTTCTTTTGCATGTGTTTGGGACGTGTTATTTGTGGATTCTTTGCGGTTTACCGTTACTTTGTTTGCTTCTTAGTTGACATAACTCGCCACGCGCCTCCAGACGGACCTGTGATTAGTGTTATTCTGGCAATTGAAACATCGATTCGATGGGAAAAATTCTCGCTGACGTGGCATATTTTTTGTGTTGTGTGGACCGTTATTTGCGAAAATTGACTTCACGGAATATTTTGGTGTCAAGGCTGTTTCGTTAGCAACATATGCTGATAATTGTTTAGTGACCGTATCTGGCGATTCTGATTTAACTTGCTCTGCCAATAATTGTAACGTAGAGGATTATCATAATTTTTTTGTGAGTGGCCCAAGCAGAGTGCCTCTTTATGGCATAGCGTTATGCAATCGAATTGTATAATTCTATGGCATAAATTGGTCACCGGGGTACTCCCCTTCTGATGGGAAAGTTTATACAAGTCAAGTTGTATGAGTTTTCCACTCAGAAGAGGAATGCCTGGCCACTGCAAAAAAATATGGATTTATTCCGGTTGGGTGGGTGCGAAAGGGCTCCATCACCACCCGGTTGCCCTTCATTTGTGGGCCATGAGCTTCGTCGGGTAACGACGAGGTTACCCCAAATCCGCCTTTTTTCAGGTTCCACTTGTTCTCAGAACAAGTACTTTCTCTCTCGGTGTAGTTATCTACACTTTTTGCGACTTCAGTCGCCTCTTGATCGACTGACCACGAAATTCGTGAGTGCGAAATTTTTTTGTAGTGGGTCCTCGTGCTGGGGAAATGAACCCGCCCCACGACACCGCAATGCTAGCCTGCCAGCGCATTCATGCGTCCCCAGGCGAGGGCATTCTCGGCAGATATTTTCATCTTCTTCTGCCGAGGCAGCAGAACATCGCTGCAGTCCTTCACGGACTTTTTTTTTGAAACTCAAAATTCACTACAAAGGTGCCTCACGACGACCCAAAAATATTCGAGTGTTACTTACCGTCTCTGCCAAATTTTCACCATTTTTATAGTGAATTTTAATAATTTCAATGCGTTGTTGAAGCATGTATCATTCCATTTTATTAATGGCGTAGTTTCTACTTGTCAAATGTCAAAAAATGACAGCTTCAAAAGCGACACCTAGCGAAATAGCGTGCTATTCAAAATAACACCTCTTATTGGAAAAAAATTTATTATTGGGTGATTTTGGTATTTCATTTTAATTTTATAAAACATTTTTTGTATGAAAATCCAAACCAAGATTGACGCAATGGGGTCATCTAAATTAAAAAAGTTGAAGACACGTGTAAATCGCTTGCAAAATGGAATCCTTATAAACTGGACTTGTATTAAGATTTTTCCTGGCTTTGGTAGCATTCAAATTAGTATTTACAAAAATTATATTTATTACTTCATTTGAAACTAACGAATTCCAAGCCTCAAAAGGCGTTTTTACATCCCCTTTTGCTGCTAGTATATATGTAGGTCCGAACATTTAAATTTCTTCAGGTTCCAAGCGCATTAAGTAACCACTTATATGGTGCCATATCTTTCCTTGCACGATCTTTAATTATTTATGAATTAAAATATTTATAAAATCATATAAAAAAATAATAAAACAAATTTATACAAAAATATTGATAAAATAACTGATTTTCTATGGGCAGCATTACTGGTACCGACTCCAATATCTTCAATATTTGTATTGCTATTTCTGTTAGTTCAAGTGATTCTTCGGACGGACTATAAGCCTGTTCAGTTAAGGTACACGCTGGTTTAAAATCAGAACGTCTCGCAGCTGGTTGGACGAACACACGGCCAAAGTGTGATAGTGATCATATCACCTTCTGGAGTGCCGATACATTCGATCATGCCAATGAGATACTCTAACTATCTCTAAGCGAAGGCCCGAAAGGGGCTCTAGTGCTGCGAAAAAAAAATTCTGTTATCTAACTTATAAAGAATTTAATTGAAAATAGAAGTTTAAATAAGGGCCAAAAAATAAATTATAAATATTACCTGATTATTTTTTCTGATTGCGATGACGTTTCCTAGACAATTGTTGCAATTTTTCTTCCTCTATAATTTCAGAAGGGTCAAAATCAAAAGAAGAGTCTTCATTAGCTTCCTAGTAACCAGACAAAAGATCCTCCTCTTCATACAAAATTATCCTCAATAGACGACTCTGCATCATAGTTATGCTGGGTTTTTGGGGTCGCGCAAACCATAACGATAAAATTCAGCGTTTATAAAGTAATACACTGAAAAATATTTTTTTTTTATAAAAATATTGCAAAAAAATATAATTTACAATCTTAAAATGCATGCCACGTGCTTACTTGAAAGAATAGGCAAATATTGAATAAAATTTATATCATTATCTTTATCGGAATTACCTAGGACATTTTCTTCAAATTCCATTTCTTCTTCCAGTCCTTCCAGCGCTGCAAAATAGTGTTGACTACCATAAGTGCCACTAGCACTTAGAATTTCTTCCGGGATCGTTTGTTTCATACTTTTCTTTACCTTTGTTTCCTGTTGCACTTGTTTTTGCGGCTGCGGCTTTTGAGTCTTCACCTCTTTCTTGACTTAATCTTGAAGGGACTGTATCTGTAGCCTTAGTTTATAATTTTCTCTTCGTAATATGATCATTTCTTCATTATCTGTTATTATTTATAGTTTGCATCCGCCATATGCAATTTATTTTTTGAAAACTATTGACAGGAGCAATTTGAAAACCCATCAAAGCCAAAAGCGCTTTATTCAATACTAATCGTTATAAATTTTAAAAGAATATAAAGCAAATTCCAAACAATAAAAATACTGAAACCGTATTGATTTTTCCGGAAGTTGGTTTGGTCAGTACCACGCTCCCGTGTGCTTGCTCAGCTATGATAAGATCTGATTAAATCAGTACATATCACCACTGAGTGACCACTCATAGTCTGTCCGAAAAATCCCCTGCTACCACGTTGTTCCCAACGAGATTTGAACCTGGGACCTTCGGCTTTTGCGTTCATGCTCTAACCACTAGGCCACATAGACTACTGCAATCGTGGATTACTTTTATAGTATTTCTACCATTCAAATTAATTAAAATTATTATTGGGTGTACAACTTAATAGCCGGAATTTTTTAGCGAAATTTGATGCTTTATTGTGGAAAAACTTACAATATATTTTATTCGAAGTATTGTCCATCGGAAGCTACAACATTTTCCCATCTTTCAGGCAATTTATGAATTCCATCCCAAAAAAGTTGCGCCGGCTTGGCGGCCAAAAACGATTCTATCCAATTTCGGGTGCCTTGCTCTGAAGTGAAGAGTATTCCGGTGAGGGCGTTTTGCATCGAGCGAAATAAATGAAAGTAAGATAGAGCAAGGTCCGGACTAAAAGGCGGGTGGACTAAAACTTCCCATCGACTATTTTCCAAATTGTTTTTCACGGGTCTTGCAACATGCGGCCGAGCGTTGTCATGATGAAAAATTATAGCCTCGTGTCTGGTCGCATATTCCGGGCGTTTTTCGATGATGGCGCGCTTCAAACGTATTAATTGTGTTCGGTACAGGTCACGCGCTTCAAACGTATTAATTGTGTTCGGTACAGGTCACCTGTGACTTTCTGGCCCGATTTCAATAACTCATAATATAATGGCCCTTTCTGATCCCACCAAATACACAGCATAACCTTGTCGCCATTGATATTTGGCTTCGCCGTTGATTTGGCTGGTTGGCCGGGCTTCACGTATGACTTTTTGCGCTTAGGAGTCACGATCCGATGCAAAAATGATTTCCTTTTATGGCGCTCAAGCAGCATTTCAGACATAGAGAAGCGCCGTTCAACGTCTCTCGGCTTCAACTCATAGGGGACCCAATTACCTTGCTTCTGAATGTATCCGGCGGCATTTCGAAATGGATCACTGAGTCATTCCCAACGATTTGGCAAGTTCGTCTTGCGTTTGACACTAATCCTCATCGAGTAGCGTCTCCAATTCTTCGCAGTCAAACATTTTTGGCTGTCCTGGGCGTTCTTTGTCTTTGATGTCAAAATCGGCACTTTTGAAGCGTTAAAACCATTCAAAACACTGTTTTCGCTGAAGCATCGTCGCCATCAAGTTTTACAAGCAAACGATGACTTTCCGCAGCAGTTTTCTTTGCAAAAAATGACCCAACAGAACCTCCCGCAAATGCTGTGTTTTTATCCAATTTTCGAAGTTATTCATCGTGAAAAATAATAATGATGTACACAAGATAAAATTGTTTTGTTGATTGATTTTGATAGCTGTCAAATGAACCTTCAAAATGACATATATGTAAAGTTGGAGCTTTCACGATATTTGTTAGTACGGACATCTAGCTTCAAATCCTGGTTATTAAGTTGTAAACCCAATATATTTTTTCTAATTTAATTGGAAAATGGAGAAAACACCAACCAACACTATTAAAAAATTATTTATAATTGCAACAAAACAGTGAACTGCCATCTAATGTACACCTAATATGTGAAAAAATCTTTAACATCTTTAACTGATACAATGCTAACACTATATTCCAAACCTAAGCTAACACAATATTTCTAACCAAAGCGTTAAATTTTATCACTAAACCTAATATAATTAATATAACGTAAATATACAATGCAAAATGTAGCAATAATGAGTTGAAACTAAAAACTAAGTAACGAAAAAAACAACAAATAAGCACGAATAATTTCAACGAATCTACCAGTTTCAATGAATCTAGCAAATGAGTATCTGCATTGGAATTGTTGGTCTCGTGAATTAAAATTCGGATGATGTTTTATCTTCTTATCAGTGGCCCGTTTATAAATGTTATATATGATTGAGACACCGTCAGAATCAAAACACATTGATTCATGTCCAAATACACGAATGCTTCTGGAAAAATGAAGCCAGTATCGTGGCAAGTCACAATATACCCGTCTGTACGGTGGAACGGCAGTGAAATCCTGGGATTTTCACTTACTGTCACAGATCTTGCGATATGATTCTGAAGAAGTTTCAGTATGAAATTATCAACTTTTGCTGAATACTCTCCTTTTAAATATATAAGGCTTCCAATCCGTCTCGGGCTTTCTGTTCAAACCAGTACATGCAAGAAAACATTTCTTTTCGAAAACTTTTAATCTTCCCATAGTACTAGCACTTTGGTTGTACCAAATCTGACATCCATATGTCAAAACTGGTGTAACCAGGATCTTGTAATAAGTAACTTTGACTTTTAGATCAATGTATCTGGAATGAAAGAGTTGTCGAAGGGCCTTGACTACTTTTTGTGCTTTACTGAGCATGATTTTGACGTGTTCAGTACAGTACAGATACTGAGCAAGATGAACACCGTGTATCGAACATAGGATTTACGTGACACCGCCAATTGTCGGTGTTGAGCTGCACATCATTAAACATTTTTTCAAGATTACTCTGAACTATTGCAGCTTTTTGGTCTGCCGTATAGATGATCGGATCATCAGCAAACGCTACCAATGATCACGTTGGCGAGACGTTAAAATCAAAGCTGTTCAATAGCTTGTGAATGAATATTGAAAAAAGAAGAAGCGCAGTACCTGTTCCCTACTGTAGACCATTCAAGACCTTGAAGTCCCGCATTGTCGTCAGAATTCCATCAGTTGTAACAAATAATTTATCGTATAACATATTGTACATCATGGCGACAAGGTTTCATAGAAACCTGTTCTATTGGAGTTTAAAAATTAGTCCATCTAACCAGACCGTATTGAAGACACCCTCCAAGGCATTCTTTATTGTTTAGTTTCCAACAGATGTCTCAGGTTACTTTCGTTATTGAATGTATGGTGGAATCCCTGGCACGGAAACCTAATTGGCAGTTTGGCATCAACTCAAATTCCTTAATGTGGGCGTTTAATGCATTGTTTAGTACCACTTCAAACACCTTGCTGATGTTAGGCAGCAAGCTGATAGGACGATAGCTTTTAGGGCTCAATGATTTTTTTCCTTTCTTCAAGATCAAAAATACCTTAGCCTTTTTTTCCACTCATTTGGGAAATATGAATTTCTCAACATGTTGTTGAACAATATGCAATAATTCCTAATAGGGAAATGCCGGAGTACTATATTTGAAAATTGTCAATACTACATTACATCTTGTTGTTTATCCTGCCAAATATGAAACACAAGTCTTCATAGTTGACATCTATTTCATCGTTGCTTAGATTCTTGTTATTGAGCAAGGGTTGCCATCATCAGAAGGAGGACATTACTTTTGGTGATTGGTGGAGGTCCAAATATACATTTGTCCTAGGGTATATTGGGGACTCCGACCCATATAGATTGCACCCGTTTTCAATTTGGTTCTCTGTTATCCACGATTTCAGAAATACACCTTTTGGATTATTGTTGGCGTTCAACCATGATGTATGCCGGACATTCAGATCGCCGGCAAGAATATAATAGTTATGCAGCCTATTCAATTCGAGTATTTCAAACAAGGAATTGAGCTCCTCTCTGAGCTTGAGAATGTTTCGACCAGTTGTATATATAGAGATAACGAAGAGGTTATCCCCACCTGGCAGTGAAATTTTCGTAACGGACACTTCAAGAGAATCAGATTTTTTGAATCCAACCAATATCTCGATGCCTGCTCCCCCAATTACCGTTTACCCTATCGTTTCTTACGAATTCAAAATCCTTGAATGTTATGGAGTACCATGAATTGAGGTGGGTTTCAGTGAGAAGGATAATGTCAGGCTTTTGGTTGACAAGGAATTCCAAGAGACAGTCACGTCGATGTAGACCCAAAATTGAGTTAACGTTGATCGAGATGAGACAAATCCTATCCATGAGAATGCGGCTGAATGACAAGTTATTTTGAGGCATTAGAAAGACCTAACCGCTGAAAAAAGTTTATTTCTGAATTCTGTTTGTTGATTTTCTCCGATAAAGAATTTAGTTGCTGGTAAATTTCTAGAAGCAGCTCATTATTACCACTTACATTATTTTTTGGAATACAATTTTTTTGATATCGAGAGCATCCCCAATAAGTACCGGATGACCAAAAACACCGCACTTAGCCCAGTATAATTTCTCTTTTGGCTCCATCTGAAACAATTTAAACTCCCCGGGGGTATAGACATCTTTACATTTCACACATCTGTATTTCATGGCACAATTGGCAGCCAAACGACCAAATCTCCTGCGCCTATAGCACTGGTTGACCTCGCTCTTCTGGAGGTGTTCCCACATCGTCACTCGGAAGTTCGTGCCTTGTTTTTTGAAGGGTAATTGGACTATTTTTGCTCGAAATTTGATCTGAGTAAAAAAGCAAATTTTTACATTCGACAATCAATCGCCTTGTTACAAAGTCCCTAACTGCAATAAATTCTATTTCTAGTGCAACTTCATGACGCACCTGAAGGAGATCGACTGTGTCCTCTCCGCAGCCCAGACCCTTCAACAAAAAGGTCTGGTTTTTCTCGCTCTTGAGAGTGTATGTGAAGTGCGGAACCTCTCCAGAATTGAAAGTCAACCAGTGACTTAGTTTTAATCGTCGGTTCGTCGGTATTCACTCTTTTGATTTCATTTAATTTATTTTTGGCTGCAAAAAGCCGAACCATATCTTTGCCAGTTTGCCCAAATACATTAATTGGTGGGACTTTTTCTTTCTTTTGATTAACCTTGACAGACGGACAGGCACACAAAACTGTTGGTTTTTAGATCTTTGTAAAAAATATTGTTTTACAAAGACATACTAGTTTCGCGAACTGTCTCCCTGTCTGTCCATGCGTCACAGCAAGATTCCTCAGAAGATGCTAGAAAGCTCAAATTTTGTGAAAAGGTCAGAAGTGGTGGTCTCTCAAAAGTTTAGGTCTTACTTTAAAAATTTTTTAAAGGCCACCCCCGCCCGCTTCCCCCCTATAACGAAGTAGTCCTTAACATTTTTTAATCATAGGAAGTCGAGTATCGAATTAAAGGTCTTGATTAGAATTGCATCAGGGTGTCCAGGGAGAGGCAAAATATTGTCATCCCCTCACCTTGCGAATGAACACCTTTGAGCCGAAAAATTTGAAAAAAATCAAGGAGGAGAACAAATACCTTAGACATTGAAATTCACTCAATTTGGTTAATAATAGTATGAGTTGTAGAAAAACGGTACCTTTAAACGTCTTGAAATGCAGCAATTATATAGATTAATATAAAATCTTTGTGCCCACAAAATTTTATGGATAATAATCAAGTGAGTTATAGCCACATCAATTGTATGCAGTTACAACAATAACACGTATTAATGGGTGATACATATTTCAAATTGACCTAGGCACTTTTATTTTCTTCCAATTTTCGTGAACATTTAAGGGATAGTGTTTAATTTGATTATCTTCAAACGGCTGAGCATTCAGAAAAATTATTTAAGATAGGACGAAATGGCGGTTCCAATGTGCTTATGAAGGTAACTCTGCATCTTTTGCATAAATTTGAACGATTTCTTACCCAAGTACTGGATGAATGATTCAAGTCATCGATTCACGCTGTTAGAAAACTTGTTTCAAACCCTAGGGTAGTTACAAAGACCTTCTGGTAGGAGCACTCTCCTACATATCAACTTGTTTCTCCCTATTTTTAATTTTTAAATGTTATTTAAATTATTGTATTATCAGGTTTAATAAAGCAATTTTCAGAATTTTTGTTAGCTTCGTCCTCTTCAATGTCCATTGAATCGTCTAGCTGCATAATAATTTGTACTACCGGTTGCTCCGCCTGCGCTGAGGACATCGTCTTGATTAGGTACCTGTTGTGGTCTCTTTGGTTTTTTGTCTACGATTGCTTCTTTTTCTTTTTTGGTGGTTTGTTTTTATTTCTTGAAAGTTAATTTGCCAACTAGTTCGTCTAGCGAATGGATCCTAAATCTGAGTTCCTCATTTTCTCTCATATACTTCTCCACTATGTCATTAGCTTTGACTGGTTGTTCGCTTTTGACGGCTGATAAACTTTTCCTTTACCTTCTTAATTGCCCTCTCTTTTAAATCTTCGCTTTAACTTTTCCTTGCCCGTCATTATTGGCGATAGATATGATCATTCTATTTGATGGCTGAAGCCATCGGACTCCTCCATCTCGTTGCTTTTGCAGCGAGATTAGGGCGATGCTCATCAACCGGGACCGCCCTTGAATGTCTTTCTGCTTTTCGAGACTTCTTCAAAAGTGAAACTTCAGGTATTCGATAATTGTTCGAATAATTTGACGGGTGATATTTTCCAATCAAAAAAAAATAAATTTCCAACTGGCTTTTGTTAAAAAATTATTTAATTTTTGACTGTAGTGATTTAAAAACACGTTAAAATCCTTTAAAAATACGTCTATACGCAACGAATGTTAGACGTAATCCCTAAAGTCTATGTGGAAACTTTAAAGTAAAATACAGGGTTTTTACATCTTAAACGCTTTATTACGACTAAAATTCAATGGACATTTTATAGAAGCAGGGATACACGAATATTAAGTGCCGTTTCCAATAGCCTACGCTGTCAAATTTATTTCTAAGCTAATGTGCGTACATACATGCATGACAAGTATATATTTCTGTTATTATTTTTTTCATAATATCTTCTAATCAATTTATAGTACCAACCAACTACCAATTACAGTATATGCAGTAATCGAGCAGTTGCCTAAGCAAACTGCTCTAAAACCTTCATAACACATTCCGAAATTTTAATTGCAGATTTGAAAAATTTAATTATTTCAATTTATAGTTATAAATTATAAAATATTATTTTTTTTATTTTATTAAATATAAATTTTATATCAGATTTTTCTTATGTTAAATTATAACTTTTCTTTATGATATTTATCTTTTTCTATTATTATTTAAATTTTTCTACATTACTATTTTTCATTAACTTAATAATTCAAATCTTCAATTGAAATGTAGACATGGCAACACCATTTCCAGCTGCACATGCACGTATTGCACTAGTGAAATATTAGTGCTTTAATACAACTAAATGTTATTGCTTTAATACAACGCTTTGGCAAGGTGGAAAAAAGAAAAAAATTTCTTGAATTGAGTTGAAAGCGAGAATGAGCGAACGAAATTTTGCCGAAGTAGCAGGCGGTTTTTACGTTTATTTTTAAGTTCGGAACAAGCGCGAAATTTATCCTCATAACTATCTCGGGCTCTTACAACAGATGAAAGCAGTTAAACTGATTTACAGCTCTCCATAAGATAGACTGACGTGAAAAACCCAGATCTTGTCAACCTCTTTGTATGTATTTTTTCTCTGCATGAAATTTGTGATAAAGTACTCGTATAATAACGTAATCAATGGCATTATAACTCCAACCTGGGTACAAAAATACAATAAAAAAGTTAAAGTTAAATTGTAATGATGCAGAATCATATTTAGCGAAGGGAAGTTAGTCTATTTTAAATTAATGTAAAATAAATAGATTTAGGCACACCTATATATACACACAAAGAATACAAGTATTAAGAATAAGAAAAAAAAAAAGAATTATTAAACAAAAAATTTCAGTCTTTCCTTTCACTGGGAATCTGACCGTTTATAGGACCCGTCAGGTTGGCCGGCCCCTCCGCTATAATGAGCTAGTCATCGGGCGAGCTCTCCCCTTTTTATGCGATACAAGGGCTCTTGCCCGCGTATGGTAACCTTCCGCTCGTATACCTGTTTATGGCATATTGTTCTATGATTCCCTTACATAATACTATGACTTAAATTTGCCACGTTTATATTTTTCATTTATAGGAAAAATTCATTCAAATTATGTTTGTATAAAAGTTCTACTTAAGTGAAAAATATGGCCACGTCTACATTTGGATCTTGATCTGGTCGGGAGGGTGCGAGGGGGCGCCGCTTCCACCTGGATGCCCCACTCTCCTTTATGGGCCAAAAGTATCGCCGGTAACGACGAAGTCCTCTTTCTTCTTCTTCTTCTTCTTCTTCTTCTTAGCACTACAGCCCCTCTCGAGCCTTCGCTTCCTGCAAATGGCGCCTCCAACTGTCTCGGTCCATTGATCGCATCCTCCAATTTTGAAATCCGAGCAGCGATGAACTGTTTTCGTCGACCGAGTCAGACCAGCGTTTCCTCGGTTTCCCCACTGGTCTCCGGCCTTCAGTTCTCCCAACGAATACCATCGTCCATACGATTCATGTGGCCAACCCATTGCAGCTTCCGCATCGTATAATGGCCGAGACCTCCGGCCCATCAAAAATTTCATACAGCTCATGGTCAAGTCCTCTTTAGTCCATCGGTTTTCTCCAGGCCCGGTTTGTGCTCCGAGTCAGCTATTTAATGACTTTTAGTAGGTTACCTCCTTCTCCACTCCGGTCGATTTTCCTTTGACCCACGAAATTCGTGGGTGCGAAATTTTTTTTTGTAGTAGTTCTTTGTGCTGGGGAAAAGAACTCGCCCCCACAACACCGCAATGCTAGCGTACCAGCGCATTCACGCGTCCTCAGACAAGGCCAATCTCGGCGGATCCCACCATCCTCTTTCGCCGAGGCAGCAGACCAACGCTGCAGTCCTTTACGGACACTTTATACACCTATTTCACTACACATAACAATAGTGCCTTAAAAATGTTGTGGCAAACAATTTTTAAGGAAAATTTAATTTTTGGAAGCTGTAAAAAAAGAAATCAATACATAGCCAATTGATGATTAAAATTTACTTGAATTGTTAACATTCATGAAATAAATTAATCCATCAATTTTGGAAATAATTGATATTATTGATAGAGTATGTATGAAATTAAGATGAAAATATGTAAGAATTAGGAATGGAAAAGAGAAAAAAAATATAAAATGAATTGGTAAGCAACCCCAATCAAGGGCGTAGCTAGGATTTTATTTTGGGGGGTGCTGAAATAGGCAGGAAGGTTATAAGGATGTAATAGTTTTATGGGATAAAAAAGCGAACAAGAGACAAAATTACAACAAATGTCAATTTTATTATCGCTTAATTGCTTAGAACAGAAAACGTATTATGATATAATTAATTACATGTTCTATGATTAGTTAATAATTAATAGTTGTAGACTATAATTAGTTCCATAGATACTTGTAAAATGTAGATAATTTTTATAGCACGAAAAACTACAAGAGAACAGCCCTCCTCGGCACATTCGCCATTATATCCAACACGTCTTCTGGCGGTGAAGAACGGACAAGAGTGCTAGATCAGTTAATCTGTCATTGTTCATTCGATCTCTCAAATAGTTTTTTACTCGTTTCATTGTCGAAAATGACCGTTCGGCTGTGCATGTTGATACTGAAAAACAAAACCATATTGTCAAAACGAACAATTAATTATGACTTTAGGCTAGGCTTCTTAAAATTAATGTTTTAACTAATGAGAGTTTGGTATTTAGAAAAATTTATAATTAAAAACGAGCATAAGGCGTAAGTCAAAGTAAAAAAGCATAATAACTGAAAGAATAATAAAAAAAGAGTAGTAGTTAAAACTATGTTTAAACTCTGTAATTTTCCAAAAAAAAATTAACTAAACAATTTAGTTAATATTTTTTGGGTAAATATTAAACTGTTTAGTTAATAAAAGAAAAAAAAGAATTATTCCTTGAAGCACTATTTGTTTTTTATTTTTCCCAAATATCGATATTTCGGAGATAAATGATCTCCTTCCTCAGTGGCGATATTTTGAAGCTAATTGCTGTTTACATGGCCTTATATAACAATAGTTTTTTCCCTAGAGTAATTAAACAGTAATTAACAACCGAAGAGTCTTATAAAAATGGGTTTTAACAAAATAATGATTTTTGTATGGAAAGGGGATATTTTAAGTGATGACTCACACCAACTTCATTAAGTAACTATACCCGTTGCCAACATCGGTGTTCATTCTTTTGTTTTTCGGAACTCGAGATATCCACAAACTTTCGTATCCATCCAGTTTTCTCCAATCAGCTACTTCCTGCACAATCTCGAGATTTTCCCATTCGATTTTATGCTTTTCTTCGACAATGTGCCTCGCTACCGCCGATCTTGCTGTTTCTGTTGTACCTCGTTTGATTCTCTGTTCCGCTTCTTTGATGTGCTCTTGCCACCGGGTTTTCGCTAGTCGTTTCGTTTGCCCAATATAAACCATGCCACATTCCGGGCAAGTGATCTTGTAGATACCGCCTTTTTCTTCCTTGTTTTTCGGGTCCTTCGCTGATCCTAAGGCTGTTTCTAGGCTGTATTTTCTGCTGGTAAAAGCTGCGTTGTTTCCCGTCATTTTTATTATCTTTTGAAGCTTTTTCGAAATTGTTGTGTGGGTGAGTGAGATCCTGCTTACCTGTTGTTCTTGCTCCTGTTTGAATAATGTTGTCAGCTGATTTTTGCGTTGTTCGTGCTCCTTTTTCTTTATCCGTTGTTCAATTACTTTTGTGCTGTACCCATTCTTCATCGCTGTTTCCATTATGTAGTGTTTTTCCAACTGTAGTCGCTCGTTTGTCATTGGTACCGTGATCATCCGGTGAATCATCATATTGTACGCTGCCATTTTGTGCCCATATGTGTGGTTTGACGTGCTCGGGATCGTTCTTTGTGTGGTTGTTTCTTTCCTATATATGTCAAATTCAAGTTTGCCAGAGCTTTTTATTATGCTGATATCCAGGAAAGGTATCCGATCGTTCTTCTCTTTCTCCATTGTAAACGCTATTCGTGGGTGTATATTGTTCAGCTCATCCAAAAGTTTTTCCGCTTCCTTACTTTTGATCACCGTGAAGATATCATCTACATATCTAATCCAGATAGGTGGCATTATTTCTTTGTGTTCGAGCTCCGTCTCGAGCCAGTCCATAAAGATGTCACTTAAGATAGGTGAGAGAGGGTTTACCATTGCTGCTCCTACTGTTGCTTTGTAGAAGTTTCCTCTGAACATGAAGTAGTTCTCACTCATACATAAGGTGGCTAATTTAGTGTAACATTTTACACGTTTCCTCCACTCTGGGGACTTATCATGTTTGAGCACCCAGTCTTCGAACAATGCCAAGGCTTGTTTTACTGGTAGGTTTGGGAACAAAGATTTGACGTCGTATGAGACCAGTATATCATCCTCCGCTATTTGCACTGTTTGGAGAATCTCGATCAACTCATCCCTGGTTTTGACGGAGCGCTTGCTTGGTTTGTATGGGAGTTTACTGCATTCTTGTAGCAGCCACTTCGCTATTTTGGTTGTAGGAGCATTCGTCGCCGTAATTATCTCCCTCATTTCTTCACCATTTTTATGTACCTTTGGTGCACATTTAACCCTTGGCAGACATGGATTTGATACTCGAAGTTTTTTGATATCACCAATCACTGCTTTGCACTCTTTTAGAGTTTTTTCCACTCTATTTATTGATTCTGGAAGCGGATCAGTACGTAGCTGGTGGTAGTTTCCATTATTTAGTTTGTCCATAACAAGTTGTTCGTAGTGGCTTCGGTCCATTATGGCAATCGAATTTCCCTTATCCGCTCTCAGGTTTCCATTCTGCGTTGTTTTTCGCATTCTTCGCCTGGGATATTTCGATCGCTTCCGCCGTTCGTTGCCTTACTTTTTGTTTTGTTTCGTTGTTCATGAATCGAATTGCCGCCTCAACATCTAAAACAATATCCTCCACCGGAAGGGTACCGTTATTGACCGCATATTTCAGACCTTTGTTGAGGAGATTAAATTGCTCCTGTGTGAAGGTTTCAGTTGATTTGTTGATGACGAAGTTTCCTATCGGTTCTGATGTGGTCGCTTGTTCCTGCTCTACGTTTGTTTTTCCCCTCAGCAAATTCAATTTGTTGTCCAAAATTTTTCGCTTCCTGTCCTTTTCGCATTGTTTTGCACGTTGTACCTTCTCCATGATGTTATTGATGTCGCCTTTTTGCCCTGTGCCGTTCATCGCAATTTTCAGATGCAGCGAGTAGCACTCTAATGTTAACGCATGCAGTTTTCCGTACAGTTGATTCACACTCCTTTTTATCAGACTCCTTTCTACCATTTTCCGTTCTTTCTTGGTTTCAAAAATCGACGATTTTAAAGATATTCGGTGGCTTTTTGGGGTCACCTTGTACTTCAAACACGATCTCAAGAACCTAATGTCCTCTGTAAGCCCACCGATTGTCCTATTTAGCTTCAGAAACCTGTTGAACTCCGATTTTGACCTGGTCGTCTCATCTACAATACTCATTTTCGGATTAATAGCGCCCTAAAATAAAAGAAAAAAAAAGAATTATTCCTTAAAGCACTATTTGTTTTTTATTTTTCCCAAATATCGATATTTCGGAGATAAATGATCTCCTTCCTCAGTGGCAATATTCTGAAGCTAATTGCTGTTCACATGGCCTTTTATAACAATAGTTTTTTCCCTAGAATAATGGGAAAGTTTGTGGACTTCATCAACATTTTTTCTGGATGCATGCTGAGGAAGCATAACATTCAGTGCAGTTAACATATCATCCTGGCCGTTGCTGAATCTGCTTTTGAGGTGGGCTATTAAGTCTTCTAACGATGGGACGAAAATAGTTCTTCTGTAATATTCCTCAACACCACCGTAAGGGTAGTTTTCTCTATTAGTTTGTCTACCCACTAATCTAGGCACATTCAATGCAGCGTCAAAATAGAGTTCATGCATCTTAGAAGCTGACTCAAACAACTTCTGAAACTCAGCATCAATGTCATCTCTTAATGCCTGCACTATCTCAATAACAGAAGAAGCATGTCTGTATACTGAGCTCAAATCAACATCTGGACTCTGTACATATTTTGAAAGAGGCAAAGTAAAAGTTAACAATTTTTCGCACGTCAAGAGAGATACCACAAAGTAATTTTTCTCTATAGCAGCAAGAAGTCCACTTGCACGAGATGATATGGAACGGTCACACTCTGATAACTCGATCAAAGTGGGGACAATGGCCTCATAAAGCTCAACAAACACATTAACTGCGTCATGTCTTTCAATGAACCTCGTTTGACAAACAAGGAGCAACCGGGTTTTTTTGCTCTCTGGAACGTACTTTTTGATATTAGATTTGAGTAAGTCCCCTGCATACGCGTTATTTCTGAATAGGTTGCAAATTTCTGTCATAGTGCCAAGACAGTTTCTCACGTTTTTTTCACTTAAAGCTGATGACAATACAAGATTCAACCAGTGTGACACACATGAACGTAGATTGCTCTTGGGTACAGTTGTTTGATCTTAGCTTGTACGCCGTTGAACTGTCCACTCATAGTGCTAACGCCAGCATACCCTTGACCAACCAATTTTTCCATTTTAAGACCTAGTTTTGTACATTTGTCTAAGATAACGGTTGTAACGCCTTCGCCAGTCATGTCAATTATAGGTGCAAAAATAAGGAAATCTTCATGAAGTGTGTTTTGTTCATGTACAAAACGTACAGATAAAGACAGCTGCTCTGTACCCGATACATCTAAAGTTTCGTCTGCTATAATTGTAAAGGCACCAGATGTGTTTGCTTTCTGTACAATTTTGTTTTGAATAATTTTTGAGGAAATGTCTGATATTTCATTTTGTATGGAAGGACTCACGTAGGTTGCGTTTTTTGGAGAGTTAAGTAGATGACTTTTCAATTTCTCGTCTCTACTATTTGCTCTAAATCTCAATAGAGCTCTAAATTTCCCATCCTTGTGATGTGGATTTTCCAAGGAAACTGGACCGTAGTTTTCAGGATCGTGTTCCTTGCCTCGTAAAGGAAGCTCATTTCCCCCACAAAAAATGACCGTTTCAATTATAGGTTTCAGGGCTTCTCTATTTTCTGCAACCTGTTTCTTTCTCTGCGTGTCAACTTGAGAAGCGATACTGTCAGTTTTCATTCTTATAACATTCAAAAAGTGTTCAGCAGAAGCAGCGCATTTTTTGTGATAGTGAGCATCAGAGTGAGCTTTAAATTTTTCCAACGCATTTTGCCATTTTGTATATGGTGAGCTAACTAATGAGCCTATGCTTTTGTGACTCCCTTTTCCTACACTTTCGGAGCAAAATGCTACACAATACTTACAAAAAGCTCCATTTAACAATTTTGAATAAGACAGCCACGGGTATTTTACGAGCCAGTTATGTTGAAACTTTCGTTTTTGACCGCCTGCCATAGTAGTTGGAAAACTAAAATTTTCATTTGGTATGAATGCATCAAGCAATGCTTTACGCCTCAATTCATCCATATTTTTAACAGGAAATGAAGAAAAAACTAATTCTGAAATCTTACCAATGTCGTTTTCAGAAACCTCGCCATATTCTTGCACGTGTGGCTGTGAACTAGTGTTTTGGTAGTCTCATTCTCGGTTTGAACTTGCACACAACTATCACTGTCACTGTCAGAGCTTTCATTTCCTTGTGTATTTGTTGAGGTAGAAGACGAAGCTTCATTTTCAATTGATACTTTTGTTTTTGTTTGTTTAAAAAAATAACTCACAATTGTTTTCACGTGACGACGTTTCATTTTATTTAAGATATAACCGCACTATAGATACTCAGCAACAACAAACTAACAGCACTGTTACACGCACAGCACAGCGTAATACACACTGACGCCACACAACGTGAGTTGTTGTTGGTCTAGACTACAAAACTGTAATGCAAGCGCAACAAATGTAATATGACGACTGACTGATATGTCACTGTGACTGTGAGTAGAGCCGCTGAACATTTCGTGTAGTGACGCGTCCGTACAGTCCGCCACAGAAGCGACGAGTACATACAGTCAGCCACACAAGAGCTCTAATTGTCCGTATGCGTGTTTGTCGTGCGGCAAATAACCTCTCTCAATAGTTCGGTAAACTAACCAGCAAAGCAGCAAAACTAAGGTATTTTAAGAAGGTATTTTTTTAGAATTTCGGGTATAATTTCGGGGGGTGCTGAAGCCCTTTCAGCATCCCCCTGGCTACGCCGTTGACCCCAATCTTTCCTTTCAATAGCTTAGATTTTCAGGAGGAATAGAAAGAGTAGGCGAGTATGTCGTCGAGTGATTGGGTTTCTAAGTAATCTGCGAATAATTGGTTCCAGACCTTCGGTTGGCGGTGCCTTAATTTGGCAATTTTACTTAGCGTAAAATGTTACGGTTAAGATAAGAGTAGCTTATGTTTGGCACTGCGTCGGTATGCAGAGCGGAAACGCGCGAGTTTTTCTTGGTGATTTGTTGAGATCTGAAAGTGGATCGATAAAATATATTAACAGTATCGAAAAATTTTTGAACGCATTTTTAAAAGGAGCAATTTGAATGGTGGCTGAAAATTGTAAATGAACACAGTCTACTCACGGTAAGACCCTCGACCTTACTCTTCTCCAAACGTGCTTACTGACCAGCAGCTACCATGGAGTAGATTGTAAATGTCTGAACTCGTTGACCTTAAGGGCTATGGCTCATTGACGCGGCTCAAGACTTTACTTCTTTGAACCTCATAGCTAAAGGTAATATCCGAGGAAAATCATGAACGGAAGTACCCGATTTTATTAGGACTCAACTGGGCAAGCATAGGATCAATTTACGCTAGTTGGTTCTGTAAGTTTTCATCTTTGCAGTTGACTATGCTTCCCGACCGAAAAACTCAATAATAAGGACACGTTGAAAATTTTATTTATTGCATGAATTGAATAAGTTTCTCCGAATTGTTTATCGGTATAATAAATATTTCTTTCACATTTTTCTAATTCTCAAAAACTTTTCCATCACAAAAAACGTTCTTTCATTCTCTCATGCGAGGCCACTAAATTAGATATCTAAAAAAATTCCTTTGTCTCGTGTAATCTGTTATCATACCCTGATATTCTCAAGTTTTTGGACAAAGAACCTTCCTCATACAATTTCCTTGATCTAATTCACAAGATAAATTTTTTTCCACGAAGCTTAAAGCCACAAAAAAGCCTCATCTACTCTTGAAATCGAAAAAAAATAAAACAAACAGAATTCCTCTCTTTATGTGTGGATACGACAAAATCCAATTACATCCATTTGTTTACCAACATATCTGCTAGATTGTCTAACAACTCCATTCTGTTTCATGCCAAGATAAGTGTTATTGTTATTTGGACTACATACTCGTACATAAGTATTGTATATCATAAAAAGAAAATTCATTCCTTTTCCATTTTCCTTAGCTTAGGTCTGGAATTTTTTTTCCTTTCGCTTTTCCGTTTTTTGTGCTTTCATTTAAAGAGAGATCTTCCGATTTGATTTAGTTGTTGTCAGCGTACAACAACACAAATATAGATTTCATTCATATTTTCCTCATGTTGGAGACGATCCTTCCTGGAATTTTTCATGCCAATTTCAACTGTTGAGGAGATTCGCATCTCCTTGGGAGTTTTGTTGCTTTCCATCTCTGAAGTGTAATCGTATTACAACGCAATAATAATGATTTCACAAGCGATTATCAATAAACAGAGGAAATTGGAGCATTTCGTTCGTGGGCGATTCGGGAAGGACTCAATGAAATGCTGGAAAACGTTTATTATCTGCTGAATTGGAGAGAACCTAATAATAGGCCTAAATATCGGTGGTGTTATTAGTTGCAATTTCACCAGTTTCCAGTTTCTGGGAAAATGATAATTGACAAAGGGAGTGTCCGGGGTGGACTAACTATATTCCATCGAGAGGAGCCATTGGTTATGGTTGGCTACATGATAAGGACTTTGAATGAGGCGTTGCGTTGGTTAAAACAACAGATAGGATGCAGCTCGCATCAGAGTCAGAATGCTAATAGGTATGTTATAAATGGTGATTATTGAGTTCGAATCAATACGGTTGATAGTACTTCCCTATAGTCGAATAATAATGCTCTGTGGAAGCTGGTTAAATCAATTGGCGTCTACGGCAGATGAGAATAATTGGTGTTTCATTAAGTAGGCTTTATTTATTGAAAATCAATTGAGCCGCCAGAGTTTTGTAAAGCCGACAGAAAAGAATTAATGAAAAGGAAGTTTTAACTCAAATGCAGCAAGGGGAAAGTAAGCTTTGGCAGCAAATCTGTTTCAAACTAAAAATACAGTGCCTTTTGACGACCTTACCATGAAATGTTAGTACATTTCCCCTTACCCTGCCTACTCACAGTACAGATAAGGCAATTTTAAAACTTGTTTTAAACTATCTCATTGAGACCTTTCCAACGACATCCCATGTTGGCCGACAGGAGTTCTTCTTGAGGCTAGCATTCTTTGGGGAATTCCGCCCCCCGTACCCGAGGAAACCCCGCAGGAGGAATGCTGGCCGACAGGAATACTCTTGGTGGCTAGCATTCTTTGGGAATTCCACCCCAACGTACCGAAGGAAATTCCCACAGGGGCAATGCCGGTTAACAAGAGTACTCCTAGAGGCTAGCATTCTTTGGGAAGCGCCGCCCCCACAGACCCGAGGATATGGGGGCGCCGTGAAGTGATCTCCTGGGGTGACAGGTAACGACCCTGACTGGATCTGGACTTCGCTTTGGACGACAAACTGGATATGATGGTTTGAACCTAGTTGCTTTATACGGTAGCGCCAAGGTGACACTCATGCGTGAATGCCTCTAATTCAACTCTCATACCGTCCCCGTCCCGGTAAAACCTTGGCAGGCCTCGGAATACGTTCGGAGTTCGCACCATTGGGCTGGTGGTGTAGGTTCGGTTGAGACGGACTCCCGATTAGCGCTGGTCTAGCTCTGAGCACTTTCCCCATAAAGGCTTGTGCCAACCCTCGCATGGCCTCCCTGCTCTGCAAAGATGACCATGGGGACCAAAACAGCGACTACAAATACGAACCGAGAAAGCGACTCCGAGGGTTGACCCAACAATACTGGAGCAACCAAAACCCATAAAAAAGATTAAAAAAAACCCAAAAAAAGAAAGCAAAGATAACAACAACGATGACACAACCAACTGCTGCTGCCACAGTGTTAATAACACATCAGGAGCGGTACTAAAGACGACAAAAACGACAATAATACAATGACAGGGAAAACGGACGTAAACAGGAGATTAACAGACAGTCTTGTCCAGACTGAGATTCCTGTGGCATTCGGGGGCAGCAAAAAAATAATGCGAACGCCAGAGCGTCTTATAAAGGAAAAGCAGGAAACTCTGCAGGGCGCATCAGATCTTCGAGCGGTCGAGGAAAATATAAAGTACAGCGAGAACTCGATGGTCACTGCTGCGATCGCTTCCTGAAGCGACTGAAGCAAAGATCATAAATCCCGATACAACAACGAACCATCCTGAAGTCCACGAAGAGATTACGGCAGGAAAGGACAGGAATTACCAGACCAATAAAGTGACGTTATGTGATTTCATCGCCACCATCGGAAATGTGGCGGAAGTACTGTATTTGGAAACGGAAGCCGATAATCTGCCCCAAAAACGATGGTCGCAAAGTACAATTGCCGCCCAACGACATGTAGAAGAAAGGCTATTCCGAAAAGCGGGAGATGTTCAAAAAAGAATACAATTTACATGCGACTCGCAAAAAATCAACAAAGCAGTAAAGATTGGGCTCATTGAACTAGAGGAGCTCCTACACTGCATAAAGCATTATCGGTGGAGCTGGTTAAGGGCCGAAGAGGACCGAAAGCCGCGGCAGAACAGAAGGCTAAAGAAGCGCGGGGGGCTGAATCTAAAGGGCACATGCAGATAGCTCCGCTATCAAAAATCCATAAAAAATGGCAACTAGCCCAATCGAAGGAGGTCGGGAAAAAAGAAGGAAGGAAGAAGCACTTGATGGGCGGAGAATGCCAGACCAGAGGTTCCACATAGCGCTGACAAACAGAGCAAAGAAAGCCACAAAGAAACCCCTTCAAAAAGTTCCAGAAAACAAGGTTCGCACGGACGCCCAACAAGAAACAAGTTGGGTAGACAGACCTACGCTCATGTCAGAAGGGTTTTGTACTCAGCTTACAAAATGCAATAAGCAGCAACGAATAAAATCAAGAAACATGTCAAAAACGATTTCATTGGAGAGAATGTGAAATTCGAGGATCATACTTTTATTAACAAGGTTGAACGAATTTTGACTTCTGAGGTATTTGTTATTGTTATACTCATAAATATCTCCCTTGATAATTTTTTTCAGATTTTTAGATCACAGGTCTCTATTCGCGAGGGAGAAAACACATGTTTAATGTATTCTCCCCCCACCATCTGGGCCCCTCTGAAGCAAAAACTGTCAGTTTAAGAACTGTTTTGAAAAGCTCTCATAAAGAACTTTCTTTTGATACTCATATCGGCTACCTTTGATGAAATTTTTTTTCAGGGGCACTCCCCTGTACTGTAATCATCGATTCATGGCCAATTTTTCCGAATCCTACAATGGTTACAAAATCCTTTTGCTAGGAGCTCTCTCCTGCCTCTTCGACTTGTTTCACATATGAGTATTAATTGTAGGTACTCATCTTCAGTCATTCATTAAATTGAATCAAGTGTTGGAAGCATGCACCTTAAACATTGAAGTTGGAGAAAAATAACTCAAAATTATTCAATCTTCGCACTTAAAATGGCCACGTTTTTGTTTTACGATTACTAATACCACTAACTGAACCGATTCCAAAAGCTATTCATGATACCTATCATTCATTTTGATGCAAATCCTAGCAAAGCTAAGTCTAAGTCGATAAAAAGCGCATATGGTTCCATAGCCATATGTTTCCATATTAATACAGCGCATATTGTTCCATAGTAATACATGAAAATTCAAATCGCTATAACTTCGTTAAATACCATGCGATCTTTATGAAAATTTCAGAAACGATCAACCTTATAAATTGTCATCTGTGTGCTGAATTTTATTGAGTTAAAGGGTACCATTAAGATTTTATTCAAGAAAATATAAAATCGATAAATCATACATAAATCATAATATTACTAAAAACTTTGAGTGAATTTCGACTTCTCACGTATTTGTTGTTGTTGTACTCATAAAGGTTACATTCACGATTTTTTTTAGATTTTTCGGATGGAAGGTGTCCAATCGCGAGGGGGTTCGCCAAAAGTTCGTACATTTCCCCTTCCCCTGCCCCCCTTGAAAAGATCTCATTGAGACCTTTCCAATGACACCCTACTCGACTACCAATGGTGAAATTTTTTTTTTTGAGGGGTCACCTCCCTGTATGGGGAGACCCCCCTTAAACCCCTTTGAAAAAAAGTTTCCACTCTTGAACTTTCAAGAAGTCACCACTGCTGACCTTTCATGCCTGTAGCCTCTATGCTGTGACATACAGACGGACGGACAGACGGACGGACACAGGTCATGATTGCAGCAGGGTTTTGTATTTTAGTACAAAACCCCTAAGAAGACCTGATTCGAAATAGACCGGGAAAAAGTCCCGACGAAGACCCCCGGGAACAGGCACTGCTTGTAAAACCCCAAGATGGTCATACGCGGAGGTGCTGCGGGATATCAAGGGAAACATAAGGCCTGAATATACCCGCACCTTGCCATTAAAGGAACACGACTAACGCGGTCGGGCTACAAACTAGTTGAATTCGGAGTAGAGCCCGACAATAGTGAAGCATTCTGCGGTGCAGTTAAAAAAAATCCTCGGCAAAAGCACGAAGTCCTCGGCAAAAGCGCTCGAGCCAATGGCAACGATAGAAATAAGAGACATTGACCGCGTGACGGATATGGCCGAGATAGAAGAGGCCATCAAAAGGGAGTTCTCTAGCGTAGGCAGGATCAAAGCGAGGGTGACGCTAGAAAACCAAGGAGGACAACGCATCGCCATAATTGACTTGACCGAAAAGGACGCCGAACAATTTCTAAATAAAGGCAAAATGAGAATAGGGTGGGTTGTCTGTAGGATAAGACAAAGAGCAGCGCCTCTTCAATGTTTCAAATGCCTTGGCTATGGCCACACCACACAAGTATACAAAGGACCCGATGGGAGTTCACTATGTTAAAAATGCGGTGAAATGGGACATAAAAGAAAAGAGTGTACAAAGGAGGCACATTGTATTCTTTGCAAGGATGCTGATCCAAGACCTGATTTTGGACACGTCTTCGGATCAGGAAAATGGCGGGTTTCCCAGGAAGCCCTAGCCAAGACAAAAGCAGAACTTTGATGACCCGCATCCTACAGCTAAACCTACACCGCAGTTCAACCGCCCAAAATCTGCTTGAGCAGTTTGCGAGGGACATGGAAGCCAATTTTATGCTGCTGAGTGAGCAACACCGTGATAAAAGTTCGGCATCATAGTATCCTGATCAAACTAGTACTGCCGCCATCTGGGTTCGGAAAAGTGATTTTCAAGCGGAGAGCTGTGGACGGGGGGTGGGTTTTGTATAGGTTCGGCGCTTAGGGACCAGCTTCTTTAGTATGTCCCTAACGCCGAACAAATCGATATCATCTTTCCAAGCCCAGCTTAATGCTTTGTAGGGCGCCGTCTCCATCGCAGACGGGAACGTGCTCGTTGGAGGAGACCTCAACGCTAAAGCAATCGAATGGGGCATGCCTCAAACAGATCCTCGGGGAAAACGAGTCCTAGAAACGGTGGCCAGGACGACGCTCATCGTACTAAACACTGGAAATACGCCGAATTTCCGCCGTATCGGTTGTGAAGAAACCATACCGAACCAACCATGCTCGCTCTGAACAGCAAGGGGAAGGGAAATCCTGGATCGCCGTGTGCATACTGCCCGTTATGCATGCTAGACACTGCTGGGAAAGTGCTGGAAAAACACATCAAGGGAAGACTCACTGACACAATTCGAGCTGCTGGGGACCTATCTCCTCAGCAGTGCGACTTTAGAGCAGAACGTTTCACCACTGATGCGATAGCAAAGGTGGTCACCGCGGTCTAAAAGGCAGACGAATATAGCCACACCAAGTGACGGATCATCTTGTTGGTCACTCTCGACGTCAGGAACGCCTCCAACTCCGCTAGATGGCTGGACATTATCGATACGCTGGAAAACCCTTTTCAAGTTCCAGAATATCTAATACGGCTTCTGAGAGACTACCTGAAGGACTGAAGCCTGCTCTACGACACGACGCATGGTATTGCCCCGAGTGATAGACTGGATGACTGATGATGAAGATTGGTAAGTCACGGTCCCCCGATTGTCGGTTTTGCCCAGGAGAGGAAGACAATGCCTGCCACACATTTGCATGCACGTTGATGGCGATGGGATCTTATTGAACGAGCACAATTCTGCCGATGCGCGAGAGGAGTCAGACGATTCATCTTCACTACCAGTGATTGTGATAACTGCTGTTGGTGACGGTGTATCATTTATTGACGTTATTTTTTGTTGTTTGATAACTGTTCCATGATTATTTGTATTGCTGGTATTGTTTCTTTGGGCCGAACCATCCCAGTTGGTGACAAGGAACCGAACGTGAGTCAGGCGGGGGTATTCAAACCGTGAACGTTGTGGAGCAATAGCTCCACATATGGTAGTGGCATCGAAGACGCTCTTCGTCGAACTTAAAAACCGTAGTTTGGATTGCATTAGCTTACATAAGTTATCCAAAATCTACTTTCCGTTTGCTTTCTTCTCTACTGTCAGGTTACCCTTATGATTTTATCTCGTCTTTAACATTGCAAAGAATGCATACAGTATACTGTAAAGTTCCCTAACTCAGTTTGGCTCAAGGACGCAATATTCGCGCCACGTTACCCTAAATGACGCGTCACTGGTGGTGTTTGGATCGGCTGATCTAAAGTATTCCTGGATTTCCCACAACAAAATATTTGTTCAATTGTAGACCATCTGCTTTGAAAGTCTCCCTAATATATGCATAGTGTGGCTTTGATTTTCTTTCTATGCTTTTGAAAAGTACTTTTTAAGAAGTACACAGTAAAGTTGTGCTTCTGTAATTTTCACACGTTATTTACCTCCAATTTCGTGCACAGGACGTATCATATTTTTTTGCCAGTCCTCTAGTAACTGCTACCTGACAATATTCTGCATATCAGTCGATGGAGGAGGTTACTTAGATGCCCCTCTGCTCCAGTTCTGCTGGCATTCCACATACTCCAGAAGCCTAATTCTTTCTGAGGTCACGTACCGCTGCCTGTACTTCATCTCTGACTGGTGGTGAAACTGATATCTTTTGCTCTGCTTTAGTAATGTTTACAGTGTAGTGAAAGTAGGTAAGTTAGACGTCCGTAGAGGATTGCAGTGATAGTCTGCTGCCTCAGCGGAGGAGGATGTTAAGATCCGCCGAGATTGGCCTAGTCTGGGGACGCGTGGATTCGCTGGCAGGCTAACATTGTGGTGTCGTGGGGCGGTATTTTCCCCCAGTACAAGGACCCACTACAAAAAAAATTTCGCATCCACGAATTTCTGGGGTCAAATAAATATCGACCGAAGTCGAAAAGGAGGTAACCAACTAAAGATCGGAAATTGCTGACGCAAAGGACAAACTGGACCTGGGGGAGACGGATGGACTTGGGAGGACCTCGTCGTTACCGACGATTCTTTCGGCCCACAAATATGAGTGGGGCATCCAGATGAAGGTGGTGCTCCCTCGCACCCTCCTAACCAGATCAAGATCTAAAGTAGACGTGGCCATATATTTCCCATTTGAGTGGAAAGCTCATACAAGCATACTCGTAAATTGCATGAATTTCGCCATCAAATATAGACGTGGCCAATTTTTATTATAGAATTATGTGATGGAATCACATAAGTTTATAGCAATAAAAGGGCAAGCGAGCGGAAGGCCACTCTACCCGGCAAAAGCCCCTGTAAGTAACGAAAAACGGAGGAGCGCGCCCGATGACTAGCCCATGATATAGGAGGAGCCTGCCATCGTTGTGTGTCGTATACCCGGTCAGGTAAAACGAAATGAATTTAACAATCCATTTTTATTCTTTTTATTTCAATTTCATGTATTATTATAATTATGTTTCAAATGTTTTTACGCGGAATTATAAGAAATTAATCAGTATTTCCTTTAAAAAAAAAAACGAACTTATACGACAATTTTTTTCTTCTAAATATACGGATGCATTAGGATGGCAATCGTCGTCCTATTACATTTTCATCTTCTGAATTAACTGTTTGGATTTGTGATTTGTTTTATACTATTTCATATTAACAACTCATATGGCCATTCTTTTGTATTTGATTTTATGTTATTTCTAAAGAATTTAAATACACAAAAAAATTGGAAATTAATTAACATAACCTTTTCTTTTAATGATTTATTACATTTCACTAACAACGATATAAGAAGTCGATAAAGCACTCTTTGAAATAAGTGGATATGTTAAAGCGATGACACCAAGGCAAAAGATATATCTTGCTTAGTTTCAACCGAATTGTAGAACATTTACAGGAATAGCTGTCTATGAATTTAAACATAAATATCACATCAAGTGATAGTGTAATATCATGAATGATAAACAAGGTAACAAATAATTCTTCGTTTGGATAGATGGTTCAATCTTATCAACAAACTTTTCGATATTGCATTACTTGGAAAATACATTGACTGCGATCGTTCAGTTGCCAGTGCACATTGTTTTGAACGCCGTAGTATTTCTTGATCAAAAATATCGTCTTCCTTTGTTTCTAAAACATCGACAAGGTTATACAATTATGGTTGACTGCTCCCTTCGCACTAATTGCGTTGCCGTGCCATGCTTGATTTTGAGAAGTCCCTATCCTCAGCCAGACAGTACGAACCGTTCATCGCAATGCAAGAAACTGAAGCGAGTTTAGGGCTAAGGACGTGAAAAATCCACGAAACGTCCTTAACCAAGCGTGCCAATCCAATCACGTGGACCTCAATAAGCGCGCTTCGGCTTCTGAATTGACGCTTCAAACGTGCCCGCTCTTGCTGAGAACTTCTACCAATGACCTTCTACTTCAAAATTGAATTAAAAGCGATCACTCACCAGTTCTTATTGAAAGCGCGACTGTGACCACGATGCATTGCATCATGTCCCCATTTACGTCAAGACTCACCGAATTTGAAGAGCTATTTATAAAGGAGCTTAATAGGGTTCCGTCCAATGTTTCTCATGAGTTGCCCCGCAGTGCTGTATACTCGGACACTTCAATTTCGGTATCCCGGTCTGAATCGCAGCAACCACAGTACGGCACTCCGTTCATTAGAGGGGAAAATTTACTTTCCAAGTTCACTAAGAAATTAACTTCGATCTGCTTTGTTAATGCACTGCCCGTGCTCACAGGACAAATTCAACAATTCCAATAAATAATGACGGCACGACAGTCACCCTCTACACACACTCTTATGGAAGGCAATCGAGAAACGTTTTCTTTGTCGGATCGGGTATTTATTTATCTTCATACAATTTTCGAATTGAATCCTCGCATAATGGAACCGAATGAACCATCTCCGCGATTTTTCAAAGAATTCAATGGGGAAAAGTTAAATGAACGTTTGATAAATTTTAGAACGATTTGGGAATCTAATTTCATCTCTTCTCAAATATTCCTGACTTTAAACGCGGCCAAGAAAAATATCCAGTTCTCCTTGCGTCATCCTCGTGACGCGGCCCAAGTAACACTCCACGATCCGTCCCCAAAACTTGTCTTTCCCCTTTCTCATCCTGTGTAAACAGTAAATCGCATCAGCTGAGCTCAGCCTACTTAGCTTGCCTTCGGTAATGTAATACACCGTTGGAGTGCATTAAACCAGTGCTCCCATGTTAAAAATTTTAATTAGCAGATTAAAAAAAAATTTTTTTTTGGAAAAATTAACAGAATTAAAAAAAACGAAAAAAAAAATTCAAAATAATAATCAAAGTTAAATCTCATGAAGAGTATAATTAAAGGGAAACGTTTAAATTTAATATAGAGGAAAATTTACATAAAGTTACATTTAATGATAATAATAATAAGAAAGAAAATTATTTTACAAATGACGATTATGAATGGAACTAATTAATTATTGTTCTAAATCTGTCATTAAAATTTTGAATAGGAGATAGGAAGGTTTTCGAGCAGTTTACTTGTATGACTACTCGATTACTACAACAGCTTTGGGAGTTGTTTGTGATTTTGTGAATAGCTTCTGGAAATATTACAGCTATCTGTTTTTGATTTCGACTGGGTTGCCTTTAATTGATCCTTGTGTACTTTCGCAAAGATTTTTTTGTGGATTCAAGCCGTCTTGAGTTAACCTTGTAGAGTTAATTAGGATGTTTATCTGCATTAAAGTGGCCAAAATCATTGCAAATAATATGCTCCCTCAACGCGTCATCCCTTGTAACCGGTGGGGGATCTTAAACATACATTACTTAGAAAAATAGCATTGAACTAAGACAGTAGGATACAATGTCACGTCATTGCATGGGGGTGAAACAATCCATCCGTTTTCTGCCAGCTTTCAAATATTCGTATGATGAAGTGATGATCGACTTCCAGATGAGTAAAAGTAACAATTTGGAAATATTACAGAAAGTCAAAGTTAATCTCAAAAGCGCTTTATTTAATACTAATCGTTATAAATTTTAAAAGAATATAAAGCAAATTCCAAACTATAACAATAAAAAACTTAATGGCCCAAATGGCTCTCTAAATTTATACGTTATCATTAATCACATTTTAAAAAAAACTATAGCAAATTCAAATCCATGAAGATTATTACATATTATTTTATTCAATTGGAAAAAGGAGAAAAAACCAACCAACACTATCCTAAAATTATTTATAATCTTAACACAACAGTGAACTTTGATCCTACACCTAATATGTTTTAACTTAATTCTGATAAAATGCAATCAAAAACTTTATCTTATACTAAAAAATTCTATAACAATGTTCCTAACCTAAGCGTTTAACCTTATCTCTAACCTAATATAATCAACATAGCATATTCCTAACCTTTACCTAATTTTTAACCTAATTTTTAACAAGAATAAACAGCAACACTAAATGTAGCAATAATGAGCTAAAGCTCAAAAACTAAATAACGAAAAACACCAAAACTGAAAATAAACACGAATAATTTAGACATTGTCATTCAGCCACCAATACCTGGATTGCGTCGTCTCAATTCTATCAGCTTCAACGAATCTAGCAAATGAGTATCTCCATTGAAATTGTTGGACTCGTGAACACAAACTCGGAGGATATTTTATCTTCTTATCGGTGGCCCGTCGATATATGTGATAAATGACTGGAAGCCGTCAGAATCAAAAACATATCGATTCATGTCCAAATACACGAATGCTTTTGGAGGAATGAAGCCAGTAGCGAGGCAAGTCGCAATATACCCGTCTGGATGGTGGAACGGCTGTGAATGAAATCCAAGGGTTTTCACTCACAGTTACAGATCTTGCGATATGATTCCGAAGAAGTTTCAATATGAAGATATCGACTCTCGTCTTTTCAGCAGCTTGATAGATCCTTCTATTCGATATGTAATGTTTCCAATCCGTCTCAGGCTTTCTGTACAAACCAGTACATGCACGAAGACATTTCCTTTCGAAAACTCTTAATTTTTCCATAGTACTTGCACTCTGGTTGTACCAGATCTGACATCCATATGTCAAAACTGGTCTAACCTTGGTCTTGTAACAGATACTTTTGACCTTTTGATCAATATATTTGGATTGAAAGAGTTTTCGTAGGGCCATGACTACTTTTAGTGCCTTACTGAGCATGATTTTCACATGCTCAGTATAGTACAGATACTGATCGAGATGAACACCGAGGTACCGAACACAGGATTTATGTGGAACTCGTTCTGAACTACCCTTGCCAGCCATGATGTGGAAATCTTTCCAATTACGTTTCAGGTCTTGACTGCCCCCTGCAGCGTTGTCCGAAACAAGATTGTTTCACACTTCTGCGCATTGATTTTCATTCGCCAATTGTCAGTGTACAGCTGCACATCTTGAACATTTTTTGGAGATTTCTCTAAACTATTGTAGCTTTTCGGCCTGCCGTATAGATGATCAGATCATCAGCAAACGCTACCAATGATCGCGTTGGCGTGACGTTAAAATCAAAGCCGTTCAATAGTTTGCGAATGAAGATTGAGAAGAGCAGAGGCGCAGTAACTGTTCCCTGCTGTAGACCATTCAAGACCTTGAACTCGCGCATTGTTGTCAGATTTCCATCAGTTACAACAAACGATTTCCCGTACAACATATTACACATCATGGCGACAAGGTGTCTGGGGAAGTTGTCCTGAAGGAGTTTAAAAATTAGTCCATCTAACCACACCGTATCGAAGGCTTTCTCCATATCAATGATACATGCTCCAACGCATTGTCTATCATTTAGTTTCCAACAGATGTCTGAGGTTACTTTCGTTATTGCATGTGTGGTCGAATGCCTGGCACGAAAACCAAATTAGGATATTCCTCAATGTGGGTGTTTAATGCTCTGTTGAGTATCACTTCAAACACCTTGCTGATGTTATGTAGCAAGCTGATTGGGCCATAGCCTTTAGGGCATGAAGATTCTTTTCCTTTCTTCAAGATCGAAAATACCCTAGCCTTTTTCCACTGATTTGGGAAATATGAATTGCTCAACATGTTATTGAACAGTATGCAATAATTCCTAATAGCAACCTCAGGCAAATGTCGGAGAACTACATTTGGAATACCATCAGTACCACATGATTTCTTGTTGTTTATCCTGCGAAATATGAAACACAAGTCTTCATAGCTGACAAAATAATCAATAAGATTCAAGCTCGGTATGAGGTCAGATGTTAATATTTCATTGAAATGAAGAATTGATTGGCCGTTCAGGCTTGATTTGAAGTCGGAAACTTTTGCTTCAACGACTTCTGAAAATATTTCGTTCCCTCTCTCAGGGTTTGGTAGATGAACCAATTCAAAATGTGTTCCAATTAGGGCAAGTTTATCCAACCCTTCACATATAATCCTGTTTCCATTTCTATCCGGAGTCGTACTATCAATTTCGATACCAGCCCTATCGAGAAGATTTATCTCATCACTACTGACCTCACTCCTGAAGTATGAACGGATTAAGTTCCGGACAATCTTCAGGTGTAATTTCAACAAAGCCAACGAGGGATGGTTGTAGTCCAAAAATCGTCGATCAATATTATTGACGCGTGTTAGAAGAAGGCTTTTCAATCTTTTTAACCTTGCGATGGTTGGTGTTTCATATCCTTCCATATTGTTTCGATGTTTAATCTTGGAGACGACTTTCTCAATCGTTTCCAACGTCAGCTTCTCTAACTTCGATAAATAGACATCTATTTCATCGTTAGTTAGATTCCTGTGATTAGGAACCATTGAGCAAGAGCTACCACCATCAGAAGGGGGGCATTGCTTCTGTTACTCCCGATTAAACTTCTTTTGAAACATTCCCCAGTCTGTTTTTTTTAAATTCAATCGATGATTTTCATGCTGAACTGGAATGAGGAAGAAATCATCCCTTTGATGATTGATTTCCATTACGATTGCGTTGTGGTCGCTATCATAAGGAAGCACTTGCAATTTCCGTTGAGGACTATTAAAGCTGAATTCAAGTCTTGCGTCAGCAATGCAGAGGTCCAAATATGAATTTGTCCAAGGGTATGTTGAGAACTCCGACCCATATAGATTGCACCTGTATTCAATTTGGTTCTCTGTTATCCACGATTTTAGGAATGCACCTCTTGGATTATTGGTGGCGTTCAGCCATGATGTATGCTTGGCACTCAGGTCGCCAGTAATAATATAATAGTTATAAAGCCTGTTCAATTCGAGTATTTCAAACAAGGAATTGAGCTCCTCCTTGAGCTTGAGAACAGTTCCACCAGTTGCATAGGCAGAGATAACGAAGAGGTTATCCCCGCCTGGCAGTGAAATTTTGATAACGGACACTTCAAGAGATTAAAGCTTTTGAATTCGACTTTTTCAATATTTTGGAAACAATAGGGTCTTCGAACCAATATCCCGGTGCCACCTCCCCCCTCACCTATTAGGCTACCGTTTCTTATGAGCTCAAAATCCTTGAATGTCATGGAGTGCCATGAATTGAGGTTGGTTTCAGTAAGAAGCATGATGTCAGGCGTTTGCTTGACAAGGAACTCCAGGAGATAATCACGCCGATGTAGACTCACAATGGAGTTGACGTTGATTGAGATGAGACGAATCCTATCCGTGGGAATGTGGCTGGATTACAACTTATTTTGAGGCATTTGAAAGCCCTAAACGCTGACAAACAATGTTAATTTTCGAATCTTGTTTCTTGATCCTCTCCGATAATGAATTTAATTGCTGATAAATTTTAAGGAGCAGCTCATTATTGCCACTTATATTATTTATTTTATTTACATTGTCTGCTGGTCCTCTCGCAGCAAGTGCAAATGATACCCCGGGCTTGACGAAGTTGGTAGGTATCACACTGCGGTGTGCTTGATTTTGTTTTGGAGTGAAGATTATCTTTGCATCTTGATACCGGGGCATCCTCGATATGATGGTGGATGAACAAAGGCACCGCAGTTCACACAATATAATTTTTCTTTTGGCACCGCCTGAGCCAATTTGCACTCGCCGGGAGCATGGAAGTCTTTGCATTTAATACACCTATATCTCATGGCGCAATTGGCAGCCAAATGCCCGAATCTTTGACACCTGTAGCACTGGTTGACCTCACTTTTCTGGAAACGTTCCCACCTCACCACGCGGAAGTTCAAGTACCGTATTTTTTGCAGGGCACATGAACTGCTTTTGCTGGAAACCTGGACTAAGTAGTGAGGTAAGTTTTTGCGCTCCACAATCGATCTCCTCGTTGCAAAGTTTTTAACGGAAATAAATTGTATTTCTGGTGCAACTTCTTGGAGCACTTGAAGGAGATTGACTGTGTCCTCACCACAGTCCAGACCCTTCAATTAAAAGGTTTGGTTTCTTTCGTTTTTGGGGGTGTATGTAAAATGCGGAGCATCTCAGGAATTCAACGCACTTTTTATTTCCTGGAAATCAACCAGCAACTTAGTCCTAATTGTCAATTTATCGGCATTGACCCTTTTTATCTCAAAATCTTTTAGCTTATTTTCGGCTGCCAAAAGCCGAACCATATCTTTGCCCGTTTGCCCAAATACATTGATTGGTGGGACTTTTTCTTTCTTTTCATTAATCTTACCGGACGGACCAGCAGACAAACCTATTGGTTTTTTCTCCCTTTTTTTTTTAATTTTTAGGTATTCTATGAACTCATTATCTAACTTAGAAGTTTTACCTGGATCCTCTTCAATACTCATCGTATCTTCAAGTTCAGCTAGCGCTGCATAGTAGTTCCTGCTGTCGTTTGCTCAGCCTGCGTTGAGGACATCCTCTTGATCAGCTTCTTGCTTTGGCTTCTTAGTTCTCTTATCTTCGGTTTTTGAAGTTGCTTCTAGGCCTTTCTTGGTTTCTTTAGCTTTGTTGAATGTTAACTTTCCAACAAGTGCTTCTAATGATTTGACTCGAAGCTTGAGCTCCTCATTTTATTTTTCAATTTTGTCAGCTTTCTCTTTATCTTTGATCAGCTGCTCGATTTCGATTACCGATTGAATTGTCGGTTTTTCTTCTTTATCGTCGTATCTTCTTTTGAGTTTTTTTCACCCGTCATCGTTGGCGATGGACACGAACCTTCTGGTTGATGGCTGAAGCCATTGGGCTCCTCCATCTCGTTGCTTTTGTAGCAAGACTAAAGGGAATGTTCTCAGACCAGGACTTCCCGTGAACGTATTTCCACTTTTGATATTTCTTCAAGAAATGAATTTCAGGTATTCGATAAATGCTCGAGTAATTCGACGGTGATGGTTTTCAGTTACAAAAAATTGTTTTCAACTGACTTTTGTGAAAAATTAATTAATTTTTAAAATTAATGACAGGAGCGATTTAAAAATACGTCTACATGCAACGAGTGCTAGACGTAGAATGGAAATATTACAGATAAACGTGATAATTATTTCAACGCGAGTAAGAATGCTTTGAAAAATTATTACCTTAGCATTTATATGCTGCATCTGTGTTCTAAACGCTGAGATTTGATGCAGCTCTATGACAGGCCAATGGATGATCGTTTTTAGCCTTCACGAAAACCCGAACTATAGTACAAGGAAGTCTCAATATAATGATGACATGACTCGGATTCAAAAATATTTAAATCATAATGAAGAGGTTTTTATTCATTGTTTGATTCTATAACTGAAGTTTCTTAGCAAAAGTCGATTAATTTAAACTAATAATTAAATTGATATTTCCTCTTTTCATTTTTATTAACCAAAAAAAAATAACAAACAAAAAATAATCAAACCATATTTCGATTTGAAAAGAGCAACAAAACTTTATTTTCCCAATTCCATGAAAATTACTTTTCCATTTCAATGCCTTTCAATTAAATTAACTTGCTAACTGTATTTAATTCATTCGATTTCAGATTCAAGCATCAAAAGTGAAAAAGACAGCAAAAACCATTTCAGCAACTTCACGTTACCCAACGAAACAATTTCCGAGTCCTTAATGGAGAAATTCAATAATATGTCGGGCAACAATACCGTGACGGATCGAATCATCACAAAAGTGACGGTGGTGAAGGAGCGTCTTTATAAAAACCAAAATTACAACAATCAACAACAAAACAGTCAACAATACGTTAACTCGAATTCAAATGTTAATAAGAAAAATGATTTAATTTCTAATGAAAGCGAAAGGACGACGACGACGACGTCAAGGCATTGTGATGTGAACAATCGTGTGGGTGGTGGGGGTGGTGGGGGTGGCAGAAATTACAACAAGAATAGCCCGAAAAAACGCGAATCAATAAAATATGCCACATTAAATCAGAAAATGTTTAAAGAATATTCGGATTGTGTAAATAGTCGAAATGATGCCGACATATATACGAGTAGTATGGAAGGGAATTCCGAGTATTCGAAAGCTTTATGGCATCTATCCCGAAGTCAAGAATCAATTTTCATTAATAATAAATTTCCGGTGAGAAATGGATGTTTGGTCGTAAATCAGAGCAACACCAACAACCTGGCAAGGAGCGGCAATAGCTACAACAACAACACCAAATATAATGCGGAAGTTTCAGCTGTGAAGGACTACGGCAATGGAGTTGGGAAAGGGGAGTTGCATGAGTTTACCTTGGGTATAAGTATCGTTCAAGGCTCGGATAATAATGTCTATGTCAAGGATTTGGTGAAGAATGGGCCGGCCGAGAAGAGTGGAATACGAATTGGCGATCAGGTAATGTGTAATAAAATCCATATGATATTCATAATTTTTATTTAGACGCCTTTCGGAATGATTGATGGCTTACGGATATTGCTTCGTTAGTAATTTATGGGAGGAAACGTATGGATTTGAGATTAAGGTGTTTTTGAAGTTTATTTGAGAAGATAATACGCTCCTTGAAACGATGAAGTAGACTGATATTTTTGAAAGATTAAAATTTACGAGATTAAAAAGGAGATGAGGTAAAAACTTTAAGGAAAAAAAAAGAAAGTAAAGTGCCCTAAAAAGGGTGAAATGAATTCCATGGGCGTGATGTCATATCATTCTTTCCCCGTTTCGTTCACAGTGGTTTTAACTTCAGTATGATGAAATGGGGAAATTGATTTGGCATAGCTTCCATGAAATTTATTTCACCCTTTTTAAAAGGCACTTTAAAGTTGGTTTTCTTTTTTTTCGAAAAGTTTTTTGTAACACCTTTATTAGAGATAAATTCTTTCATTCAAAATATGTTATGGAAACGAAAGACCAATGGTTCAGTTTCATGACTAGATTTCACCATGATCCTTTTTATCATCGATGAAAATCATGCAGTCAAATCTCTACAGTATAGAAAACTATTGCATTGAACTTGACATGAACATACAAATTTAATTTAATTTCTCGGCTGCAATACACTATATCTGAATGCTAATATTCTTTCCGAGAGATTTTAGTTGAATATATTGGCCACCATAAAAAACTGAGGTTTTTTGTTTTACGCTTCCTTATTTGGCGACTAAAGGCTTTTCTTAAGCCCATTTTCCAATTTCTTTAAAAATAAGAAAGCCCAAAATAATAATTTTTTTCTTAGGTCAGATACAGAACCTGTCTTGGCTGATGATGTAGGGTTATCCATTTTATTTTATTTTTTTATTCAGTATAAAGATTGAACCTTGCCATTATACGTGAAATACAGCATCATTCAAATATCCTCCGCAGGACCTCTTACAGGCCTCAATCCTTTTGAGGTAATTTTCAATGACTTTTTGGCACATTTCCGGCAATATCTCGGCCATAACTTCACGAATATTGGTTTCCGCATAGCCCCATAAAAAGAAACCCAAAAATGTTAGGTCACAGGATCTTGCGGGCCAATTGACATCAGTCAATTTCGAAATTACGCGTCCTGGAAATTTCTCTTGCAAAAGTGCTCGATTAGCCTGTGTTGTGTGGCTTGTGGCTCCGTCCTGTTGGAACCACATGTTCTCCAGATCATAATCTTAAATTTCTCTCCAAAAACAATCGGTTAACGTCCGTCCATAGCGGTCAGAATTGACTGTAATGGCTCTTCCTTGATCGTTTTCAAAAAAATACGGGCCAATAACACCACCAGACCATAATGCACACCAAACGGTCACTTTTTCCGGATACGAAGGCCTTTCTGTGATCACCTGAGGATTTTGAGAGCCCCAGATGTGGCAATTCTCTTTATTAACGTAACCACTGAGCGAAAAATGAGCCTCATCACTAAAGAAAATTTTGTTCGAAAAATCGTTATCAATGACTTGTTATTCAATCACCCGATTCGCATACATTCTGCGTTGTGTATGGTCTTGAGGTTTAAGTTCTTGAGTGAGTTGGATTTTGTACGGATGGTGATGCAAAGCCAAATGCAAAAACCGCCACAATGAGCCGTAAGACAAGCCCAAATGTTGAGCACGTCGAGGAGTCGACAAATTCGGGTCTTCCTCCACACTTTGAGCAACGACAGCGATATTTTCAGCAGAACGAATGTTGCGATGATGCATATTCCTTGCAATATCAATACCCAGTCCAGTCTCTTCAAATTTTCCCACTGTATTCGAAATTGTTTGCTGTGTAGGTCGATTATGTCGACCGTAATCGGCTCGTAAAGCCCTAAATGTTGATACAGCAGAATAACCATTTTGATAATAAAATTTAATAATTTTAACGCATTGCTCGACTGTTAAACGATCCATATTTCTAAATGGCAAACCTTCAACTAAAAAAAACACGCTTTGAATGACATTTAATTCTGAAAGATGTCAAATGGCAGGGTTATACTTTCCTCCCACGAAATGGATAACCCTGTACAAACTTTAGTCCAATTTCGAAATTTACAGAAAATGAAGAGTGAAGTTGAGAAAAAATTTCTTGATTTGTAATTCTAAAATTCTAACAAGCAAATGATAATTTCATTCAATTATTTTGTTTATTTGATATTCGCAGGCCAATTTTGTTTTCTTGAAAATCCAGCTTTGTTGAGTAAGCAGACGTGTTTCGACTCCTTTGAGTCATCTTCAGTTTTTTGAGTGAGGAGACGCGTTCCGCGTGCTTTGAGTCATCTACTGTGATTCAAAAAATAATTCAAAAGAGTCGAAGCGTGTCTGCTCACTCAAAAACGCAAAGTCCGATGGCTTTTCAAGAAAACTGACAACTCTATAATCGCTATCTTTTCTTTATGTACAATTTTTTTAACTAATTAGTCAGAGATATTAACACAAGAGTGGGAGCTGCATATTTTTTGATTGGTGATCATATCGCTGACGCCGCAACAGTGTTTGAGAATGAGCAATGAAACACGTCTCTTGCGGTTGTAATCAAAAATACGTCTGATTTTACTGAACTTAATTTAGAAGGTATTTACTTAGCAACGCTTAATCGATCTACTGTTCGGTGCGATTTTTGGCAGTAAAATCCTTACTCTCCACAGAATTTACCTCTCGATAACGTTTTCCAGTAACCCTGATTTGATTCTACCAACGCTCGTTGATACTCGTACTCTTTGATTGTTGGACAATGCTCTCCGGTAATTATTATTTGGTCACCATGACGTTTTGGTGGCAGATAGACCCTGGTTATTCTTATTGATCTTGAGTAAACTGGCTCCGACTGAGCTGCTGAATTGTTTGTGCCACACTCGAGTATTGTAACTGTGAAGGAAAAGGTAGTTCATTTTGTATGTCCCTTTCGCGTGAGGATGCACGCGGATTTGCTTTTGCTGACTATGTACGTTTTGCGCATAGTTGATGAACGCTGCACTTGGTTTAAATGTTAGCTGGGCGTGTTTTAGCATCGATTGTGTTTAATACTTCAGATAATCGTGCGAGGACTTTATGTGGTCCGGTAAACAGCTGCGCTAGCGCTGTTTGCAATACTCCGACCCGTTAGAATACATATGTACAGTGCTTCAATAATCTGCTCATAAACGGCCGCATAATAATAACACTGCGTTACACCATTTTTGTACCCTCTTAACTGTTACCTGGAATAAATAGGTAATAAGTCATAGATTAAATGTTCTAAACATATGTGGTATCCATTATGTCTAATTTTCGAGGTACAGGTCAGTTATTATTTCTACTTATGCCTTGGAGAAACAAGACTATAGAGGGGCTTTATTTGTGTATATGATTGTAAGTGAGCGTCCTAACTTTTAAAAAATCTCATTTTCTCCTCACTAAGTTTAAAGCCGATTCAGCTTGATTTCGGCTAATCTAGACATAATCTTCGGCTCCAAATTACATTCCCGTCATTATAAAATTTTGATGGTTAAATGTTGAAGCCTAGTTGCATTTAGTTAGTGTGAGCCTTCCATGAACCAAAACATTATAGTATTAGTGAAAAACTTAAAGTATGAGTGAAGTTAGGAGTTGGATCAGGAAATTTGTCGATTTTCCTTTTTATAGTCTTATACCTTTATGCTTTAGGCGTGAAAGAAACAGTTACCATTTCCGATATATTGTACTTTTCAATTGTTTTGTTTTGCTTAGTAATTGTTTCTATTCGACAAAGTCAACATCGGTGGTGGCACAGAACAATTCCAACGTCAGCAACCCCCTAACGGCGCAAGCAGGTCCTCGTTCCTCCACACATCTTCGCCTGCCGGCCTATTCTATACATCAGTGATGCAAGCAACTTCCCTCGAGAAAAATGAAAATTCGCTTGAGCCGTTCTTTTAGGTTCTCATGAGCCAATATGCCTGAGAGAACCTCGACAACTAGGGTCAGTTTGCCTTAGGAACCTGAACTCTTGTACCAACATTTTTAAAAACAACATTATCATTGACGTCGCCCTCGTCCTTTTCCTTGCTGTATACATCAAGGAGCACAATGCATTTTAATCAAAGAGTAAAATTTGGACTTTTAAACATCTTTGCCCATATTTATTTGAAAATCCAATATGAATACTGGACTAAGTGTTCGTCGCAACTGCTTAAATGCAGCAAATTAGTTTTGTTACGTTTGCGGACAGTATACTGTGGAATCACAAAGAAAAAATGTTTCCGAAAAAGTGAGAAGTGTATATCTACTCTATTTTGGACGTGCTGCTCATCAAGATAAATTATGCATACCAAAGTTTTTTTTGTGTTTCGTGCTATGCTACTCTCATGTCTTGGTTAAATAGGAACAAGACGTCAATGCCATTTGCCGCACCAGCTTTATGGCGTGAACCTGGTAATCAATGATGTAAAGATTGCTACTTTTGCATGACTGACATACGTGGTTTTACAAAGAAAACCGACCACAACATCAAGTATCCTGACTTCCCTTCAATGTAGAAACCAGTACCAAACAGTGAAAAAATGCCTCCTCCTTTACCTCCCTCCAAAAATGAAATTGAGATTTCAGGAGAGCCAGATTTGCCAAATGCTGTAGAATATAACGATGGAAGCAGTGAAGATCCTGAGTTTTTACCTTCAACAAGTTCTCTTGGCCGTACACATCTGATAAATGAAAATGGATTGGATGATTTGATATGGGACTTAGATCTATCAATTATGCAAGCTGAATTACTAGGATTCAGATTAAGAGTGGAATTTGTTTGCTCCTAACATGAATGTATTCGTGGTTATCGATTATCGATAGTGCCCTCAGACCGGGGAACCAAATGCGTCCCCAGGGTTGCGGGTAGGGGCAGACCTTTCTCGAAAGGTTCGCTGCGAAAAACCAATAAGCAGCCGTGGACAATGGTCGGTAGTGAAGGGAGAGTCTCAGGACAAATACCTGAGTGTCAATGATCTTCACTGTGACATGACGAAATATATGGCGTCATCAATTACCCATATATCCTGGCAGTAGGTAAAATGCTATGGGAACGGGAACCCAGACAGAAAACCAAACTATGCAGGTCCACAAGGGGAACCAAATTACGGTGCAGGGGGTCGGATCCCTAGGACCGGCGGCAGAGGGTAATGAGCGAGCAGGCTCCCGGCCGTCGTCATGCAGCGACTGCAATGTTATAGAAGTGGTGAACTTGGCTTCTGTAACAGATATAACTACAAGCAAACAGGACGCTAGCACGGAGAACCCTTTCAGGCAAAAACAAGTCACCGATTGCGAGGAGAGGCAGCAAACCCCAGAAACACTGTCAAAGGACCGGCGGCAGAGGGTAATGAGCGAGCAGGCTCCCGGCCGTCATCATCCAGCGACTGCAATGTTATAGAAGTGGTGAACTTGGCTTCTGTAACAGATATAACTACAAGCAAACAGGACGCTAACACGGAGAACCCTTCCAGGCAAAAACAAGTCACCGATTGCGAGGGGAGGCAGCAAACCCCAGAAACACTGTCAAAGTCAACATCACAGGTTAAATCATCGGAGACAGACGACAGACGGACTAACGAACGAAAGAAGGCAGAGTGCGTTGTGCAACCTGGCATCATTGCGGCCTTTGGGCGCAGTAGAAGGACTATGCGCACCCGGGAGTGTCCAGTGCAAGATGTACACCCGGATCAAGCTGCGACACCAACAGAGGCCAGTGTAAGACTGGGGGAGGGAGAAGTTTTTCCGTTGGCTGACACCACTTCAAACGTCACCCAAGCGATAGAAGCAAAAGGGCTAGGAAACGGGGGCCTCTCCCAAGAGGTGGCACCAAATAACACAATCGCCCTTGACCGCGCCAAAGAGGAGCGGCTTACGCGGAAAGCGGGGACTATCGTTAAACAACTGAGGGCTGCCTGCGAAGTGCAGAAAAACATAGGCAAGAGTGTCAGGAATGGCATTCTTGAACTGGAGGAGCTTTTTGGCCGCATAACGCACTACAGGTGGAGGTGGCTTGCAACCGAAAAGCACCAAAAAGACACACTCTCCCTTGAGGCATCAGTGGGTCCTAGCAGCAGCAAAAGAATGGCCGGTAGCCCAATTGAAGGCGGTCGTGAGAAAAGGAGGAAGGACGAGACCATAAACGAAGTTGTCACTCCAGGCGAGGAATTTCATGTGGTGCGAAACAAGGCAGCGAAAAAAGCGGCCAAAAAGCTGCTCCTAGAAAAAACAGACAAAGAGCTCAACGACGAAAAGAAGAACAAAGAACCCCCCGATATACCGCAGAAAACAAAAAGCGAACCGCGGCGCAAACCCTTGCGAGAGGCACTGCTTATTAAACCCACTAAGGGCCGAACCTACGCAGATGTCCTCCGTAAAATTAAAGGAGCGGTCAAGCCAGACGACACCAAAACTGCCATCAAAGCAGTTCGACCAACCCGGACCGGTGGCCTGCTGGTTGAATTCGGGCCAGAGGCCACAAACAAAGATGCATTCCGTGACGCGGTTCAAAAGCTGACTTGCTGTTGCTGAGCGAGCAACATCATAACAAGGACTCGCAAGCGTGGTACCCTGACGAATCTGGTACCTCGGCCATCTGGGTTCGAGACAGCGCCCGCCTTCAGGTGCAGGGTCATGGACGCGGGGATGGTTTTGTGTGGGTGCGGTGTTCAGGGATAACATATTTCAGTGTTTATCTGACGCCTAACGAGGCAATGCCATCTTTTCGAACCAAACTCGATGCCCTGGAGGACGCTGTCTCGAACACAGAGGGCCACATGCTGGTCGGGGGAGACTTCAACGCTAGAGCCATTGAATGGGGTATGCCACAATCCGACCCAAGGGGAAAGCAAATCTTGGACATGGCGGCCAGAACAGCGCTTTTAGTCCTAAATACTGGTAACACCCCTACTTTCCGCCGCTGGGGTTGCGTTGGAACCATACCCGATGTGACACTCGCTTCGGAGTCCCTGGTACCTAGAGCACACAACTGGCAAGTACTAGAGGACTACTCGGCTAGTGATCACCAGTATATAGCGGTTGAGATTCACGACGGTGCCACTCTGCGTGCATATGCCCAAACTTCAATCCTCGGATGGAGGAGTGGGAGGATGGACGTTGAAAGGTTCGCTAACGCGCTTACGGCAGGCGCACCGTTGCTGGGAGCTCCGCCAGGGAGTGGAGGGCCTACAGCCAAGGACTTGGTGAACTCAACTATGAGTACCATCATAACTGCTTGCGAGTCTTCCATGCTCCGTCGGAGACCCCGACACGGTAAGCCTCCAGTATACTGGTGGTCAAACGAGATCGCCGAACAAAGAAGCGAGTGTCAAAAACTTCGGCGAGAGGCCCAACGGGCGCGAACACGGGAGGAGGCAGACACTAGGCTAGCAGCATACAGGTCCGGCAGGAAATATCTTCGCAGGCTTATTAACAAGAGCAAGGCCCGATGCTGGCAAGATCTCGTGGACGATGTAAATAGGGATCCGTGGGGCCTAGGTTACAAGCTGGTCATGCAGAAACTTGGTGCCCAACGGAAGCCCTGCTTACATGAAGCAGAGAAGATGGACGAGATCGTACGGGCACTATTCCCCACGCACCCTGTCCGCGTCGATTCAGCTCATGCAAAAACCCCAATAGAATGCTCACCTTTCACAATGATGGAACTGGAGCCGGCAATTCTATCCATGAAAGCAAGGAAGGCATTGGGACCAGATGGCGTTCCTGCTGAGGTTTTGCAGCTTGTCTACAAGCTTTGCCCTGACTTGTTGCTCAGTATGTTCAACGCTTGCCTTTACGAAGGTGTATTTCCGGAACGCTGGAAAGTGGCGAGGCTCGTACTGATCAGCAAGGGGAAGGGAAATTCCGAGTTGGCGTCTGCATACCGCCCGTTATGTATGCTAGACACGGCTGGGAAAGTGCTCGAGAAACTCATCAAGAGAAGACTCACTGACGCGGTCCGTTCTGCCGGGGACCTATCTCCACGGCAGTATGGTTTTAGAGCAGGTCGCTCCACTATTGACGCGATAGCGGAAGTAGTGAGCGCGGTCCAAAGAGCGGAGGCTCACTGCCAGTCAAACAAAAGGGTTGTGTTGCTCGTGACGCTTGACGTCAGAAACGCCTTCAATTCCGCTAGATGGGCGGATATTCTGGAAGCACTGGAAAACTCTTTTCAAGTTCCAGAATATCTGATGCGGATTTTGAAGAACTACCTGACAGACCGGAGCCTGCTCTATGAGACGAAGGAGGTTCGGCGGAGGATGGAAGTTACATCGGGTGTTGCACAAGGCTCCATCCTTGGCCCAGACCTGTGGAACATCACGTACGACGGGCTACTGAGAATCGAGCTGCCGGATGAGTCGCGCTTGAGCGGCTATGCAGACGATGTCGCGGCGCTAGTTGCGGGACGCACTGTTGAACAAGCGCAACTCAGACTGGGTATGCTAATGCGCCGAGTGAGGGACTGGATGACTGCTCGCGGGTTCAGCCTAGCTTTGGAGAAAACCGAAGTAATCATCTTGACAAAGAAGAGAATCGCTAGAGTAAGGATGATCAACATTGGGGAAGCACTCGTTGAGACTAAACTAGCAGTGAAGTACCTGGGACTCGAAGATGCGTTTCTCCGAGCAAATCAGGGCAATAGCTTCTCCAAGCAAATCAGGGCAATAGCTGACAAGGCTGCAGCGAGCGTTTCGGCTCTCAGCCGGCTAATGGCCAACATAGGGGGTCCCACCTCATCAAGAAGGAGACTTCTGATGAGTGCAGTACAATCTGTGCTGTTGTACGGATCGGAGATATGGTGTGAGGCTCTCAACAAGGGGCTGTATCGAAGGCGCTTGGCACAGGTGCAGCGACGGGGAGCGCTGCGGATTGCATCTGCATATTGGACTGTCTCGGAGTCGGCAGTGCTGGTCATCGCAGGAGTGATACCCATTGCCCTCCTTGCCAAGGAGCGCCGCAGAATCTACCTGCGGAGGAACGAATGCGACAGAGATGCTGTCGCCTACGAAGAACGAGAACGCTCATTCAGTGATTGGCAACAGTCCTGGGTGAGCGATACAAAAGGTAGGTGGACCGCACGCCTTATTGGTGACCTGAGGCCGTGGCTCAATCGAAAGCATGGTGAGACTGACTTCTATCTAACTCAGCTACTGAGTGGACATGGATATTTTCGGTCTAACGTGCACAAGACTGGTAAGTCACGGTCTCCTGACTGCATATTCTGTGCTGGAGAGGTCGATGATTCCTACCACACATTTTTTGTATGTAAGAGGTGGGAAAGGCAGCGCGGTGACCTCATTGAAGAAATGGGAGATCTCTCCGGATGAACTCACCGGAGAGATGCTCACATCCGTTGACAAATGGAACTGTGTGGCACATTACGCTCGGGCAGTCCTTAAGATAAAAAGGAAAATATATGAGCGCCTGGAGGCGTCCAGGGCGGAGGGGTCTCTTTTCTAGAAATCCCTCTCCCTTCCCCTCCTTCCGTTGGAAAAGGGATCCCTGTAGCCCGGTGGCGCCTAAATGCGTAGAGAAATGAGGCTTCGCCCGAAGTAATGTGTCAAACAGTTCCAGGCTAGGTTCTCAGATTGACAGGGGAGGTGTTTAGTGGGTAGTCCAAGGGTATCCTCCATGGGAGTCCCACACTGCCAGACAAAACATGAATGTATTCGTGCAACGAAAACGCAATAAAAAATCGGCTTCTTTTTATTCAAATTTTGAAAACATATGTTACTGTAACCATAAAGAAACTTTGATGAGTGAGTTAAACATTCCTTACGAAACACAAGACTGGCGTTTATTTATTGGTAGTTCAAAAACAAGTCTGAAGGTGGTATTGCTGTACAATGGCAACAACTATGCGTCAGTACCAATAGCATATTCAACTGTTTTAAAAGAAACATATGAAAATATGAAATCAATATTGAATTTAATAAAATACAAAGATTACAACTCTCAAAGTTATAGCTATTTTGCTCGGGTTAGAGGGTGGGTTTACAAAATACTGTAGTTTTCTTTGTACGAGTATGTGGGATAGCAGAGCCACAGAAAAACACTATGCTACAAAAGTATGGCCAGAAAGGTCAGAGTTTGTTTGCGGAAAATGTAACGCGTCAAACATACCTGTATACCATTGGTAGATCCTTAAAATGTTATTTTACCACCACTTCACATAAAACTTGGTTTGATGAAAAATTTTGCTAAGGCTATGAATAAAGAGGGAGATGGCTTCAATATTTAAAGACAGTAAAGTTGTGATGCCAAAATTAAAGAAGGAATATTTATGAGACCACAAATACGCACATTGATGAAAGACCCATATTTTGACAAAAAGCTTACAAACAAGGAACTTGATGCCTGTCTATCACTGGAAGTAGTTATAAAAGGATTTTTAGGGAACCATTTAGCCGAAAATGCGGACCAGTTAGTTAACGACATTTTAAAAGCATACGAAAAGTTAGGTTGCAGAATGTCATTAAAAATTCACATTCTGCATTCTCATTTTCTTTCTTTCTATCTAATCTTGGTGCGGTTAGTGATGAGCAGGGTGTGAGGTTCCACCAGGATATAAAGAAGCTTGAAGAATGACTTCAAGGCCGTTGGGACACAACAAGCTAGGTGATTACTGTTGGCGTTTAATACGAGAAGGTCGTTTGAAGCACAAAAGAAAAAGTTCAAAAGTTTCGCGATATTTTGTGTTAAAATCTTATAATGTGATTTTTTTAAGCTTTATTTACCTAAATGATAAAATTAAACTTGATTCATGTAAAAAATTCTGATTGATTTTGTTAGATTTCTTTAAAATATGTTTTGGCCTTTTAATTTTTAATATAATTTGGCACATTCTCACTGAAGAAAAATGAGACGTGATTTAAAGACAATTTGTATGTATTTTTAATAACCGTTAGGCATAAATAAGAAAAACATGGCATTTAAAAGCGGGTACTCATTTTTAAGGGTTTTGTACTCAAATACAAAATCCTATTGCAATCACGATCTGCGTCCGTCCGTCCGTCCGTCTGTATGTCACACCACTTTTTCTCCGAAACTATGGAAGCTACAGCAATGAAACTTTGTGGAAAGGTCAGAAGTGGTGACTTTTTGAAAGTTTTTGATTGGAGAAATTTTTAAAGGGGTTTAAGGGGGTCTCCCCATATAGGGAGGTGACCCTTAAAAAAAATTTTTTTCACCATTGGTAGTTGAGTATGGTGTCATTGGAAAGGTCTTAATGAGATTTGTTCAAAATATGTCTTAAAATTACCTTATCGGTATCGTGGGGGGAAGGGGAAATGTACGAACTTTTCGTTTCCTCCCTCGCGACCTGTGATCTAAAAAATCTGAAAAAATTATCAAGGGAGATATTTATGAGTATAACAATAACAAATACCTCAGAAGTTAAAATTCGTTCAACTTTGTTAATAACAGTATGATCTTCGAATTTCATATTTTCACCGATGAAATTGTCTTTGACATGTATTTTGATTTTATTCGTTGCTGGTGACTGCATTTTGTAAGTTGAGTACAAAACCCGTTTGACATGAGCGTAGGTCTGTCCACCGAACTTGTTTCTTTTTATTTGTAACGCAGTGTAATCATCGTGCACTAGCCCAATTCGAACCTTGGCATTGAGGTTTGTTATGAAATCTCATTTCATGACTGCAACAGTATTTTTTGTGACATGGTTAGTATCACGCTCAACCAAGTGATTTTGCCTGATTTTTCAATCAGTTTCCAGCAGGCTAATAGTTCAACAGATGTTCTCAAAGCGCAAACTCGTTGCCACCAACGAACTTTGAATCACCACACTACATGGACTACATGCCGCATCATTTCCTGTAAATTAAAAAAAAAACAATAATACGATTGCTGCTCTCTTAGAAAGGATAGGAAACTCTACAGAAAATGTCAACATTATGCCATATACTAGCTCCGCATTAGGAACGCTAATATCTTCCTTTATTGCATCACGCAATACTGGAAGTAACACATCCACCCAGGTTGAATCCCATTTAATGCGGGGTGATATGGTAACGTTCCGTGCCGGGAATAACGCTCACTCAAATTGAGTTCCATGATCAGTTATCACGGTACGCTGTGCCCCGAAATGTCCAATCCAGTTTCCAAAAAATGCACTCGCTACCGATTCAGCTGACTAGTTGGTGAGAAGGATAGCCTTGGGACATCGCGAGAATCGGTCAATTATTCTGAGGTAGTAATTATAGCTTTGGCGCGATTAAAGAGGTCTTATCATACACAAGTGGGCATGCTGGAATCTCTCATTTGGGAATGTAAACTGTTGGGGGCAGTTTTTGGTGTCATCCGATCTTTGAGCCTTAGCAAGCGATGCATGCACGTGCCCATCGATGAATGTCTTTTCTGATTCCTGGCCATAGGAATCTTTTTGTTACTGGCTTGGCAGTTGCCCGGCCACTAGGATCAGACAGCTGGTGAAAAGTCATGAAAATTCTTTTTCACATTGTCGCTGGTACAAAGAGGCGTGCGTCTTCAGAGGATTTGTCACAAATAAGTTCACCTGTTCCTCTTATGGCGATTGGCTGTAATTTGAGTGGGGTCTTGTTATTTCTTTGTGTCTCCTTGAGCTCCTCATTCATTTGTTGCTTATTGATTATTCGCTCCTTATTGACGACCGACAGCCGGTTTATAACCCCCACTTGCAAAGGTGCGTCTGCGACCTTGTTCTTTTCACCTGGTAGGTGCTAGATGTTGGCTGAGAATAGTAATATAAAGCTTAAGTGTCGAATCTGTCGTGACATGGCTTTCTCCGATTTCTGTGCACACGTAAATACAAATTGCTTTTGATCAGTGCAGACCGAAAACTCTATGCTCTCTAGCATGTGGCGGATCTCGTTGTATTCCACCAGGAGTTTCCGGTCATACACGTTGTACTTGGTTTTTGCATCCATAAGTGTCTTCTGATGAAATCCCAGTGTGAACCATCTTTCATTTTGAAACACGACAATGGCGCGGATAGCGGTGTCATGAATCCGTGACCAGTCTAGTAAGCGAGGGATGCTGATAGTGTATTAGAAACATGGTATGTGTTAAACAGTTGCTCCAGTCCTTCTACGTAGCACTACAGCCCCTCATGGGCCTGCGCCTCCTGAAAAAAAGCGCCTCCAACATTATTTGTCCATGGACCGTGTCTTCCAGTTTTAAAATCCGAGCAGTGATAAACTGTCTTCGTCAACCGAGCCAGACCAGCGTTTCCACGGTATCCCCACTGGCCTCCAGCCTTCAGTTCTCCCAACGAATACCTTTTTGCGTATCCGTTGTTCGCCCATACGATTCATGTGGCCAGCCTTACAATTCGATATTGGTCCCCATCTAGCTTCGCTCCAATTATTCGCCTCAGGAGCCGTCGCTCAAAGGCGTTCAATATATTTGTGGATGCTTGGGTTAGGGGCCATGTTACACTCCCATAGCATAACACAGATCTTATCACAGATTTGTGTACTTCGAGCTTGGTTTTTCTGTGTATGCAGCTGGTCTTCAAGATCGTCAATACTGAATAAAATATTTTATTTGCGAGCTGTATTCTTCGGCGTATGTCGGCTCTTTCATTAGCGGTTCTCGTTACTTTGGCGCCTGATTACACGAATTTATTAAGATTTTCGATATTATATTCGCCAAGAGTGACGTTTTGTGTGCTTGAGGTATTTTTCCTCGACTGCGTCCTGAGCTTTGTTTTATTTTCATTGATTTGTAGCCCCACTAGTTTTGCATCGCTGTCGAGTTTCAGGAAGAGTTTTTTGGCAGTTGTTAATGACCGCAAAAAAATGTTGATGTCTCCGCATAGGCTACGACTTGACTCGGCTTGTATAGTAATGTGCCTTGTGTATCGACAGGTAGCTTTCTTATGATGTACTCCAGAGCCAAATAGAATAGCGATGGGACCAGCCCAACACCCTGCTTTAGTCCGATATTTGTGTGAAAGGCATCAGTGAGTTGGTTATTGATGTGGACTTGGGAGGTCGTCAATGTCATTATCATTTTCGTAAGACGGACTAATATGGCTGGGATGCCAAAGCACAGCATTACGTTACGATCAATACTGTAGACGACATTCTCAATATTATAGACGACATTCTCAACTTTATTAAAGCGAAACTTGGAAATCTAAATGGAATCATAAGCTGTACTAAGATTACAAAGGAAAATCTGCCGGATCGAGTAGTATCCTCCTTCAAACTTACAGCTCTACCAAGCATTGATTCTGTATGCCGTCCCGAGTTCTGGCTTCCTGGTACACTAGTGAAACCATTCGTACCTGTTAAAAAGACAAGTTTTTTCCGCAATCCTTCGGTTCACGCAAGAAAATAGTACATAATAGCTTTAATAACATTAAAATTTATTATCAAAATGTTAGGGGACTAAGGACCTAATTAAATATTTTTAATACGTCTTGCTTTACCGCGTCGGATGATATCATCTGTGTTACAGAGACGTGGTTGAATGGAAGTATCCTTCATAATGAACTTTCGACTGAACACAATATCTTTAGACGGGATCGAGACATCACAGCTTCATCTAAAATGGATGGCGGGGATGTCTTGATAGCTACTAAGAAGACTTTGTCAGCTTCAGCCTGTTCGAATTTCTCTCCATCTTCTCCTATAGAATGTATTCTTGTAAAAGTCCAAACCTCGCACAATAAGTTTCTTCTTGTTGCCTCTACTTACGTTCCTTGTAACTCTTCAATTCCTACACATGAAATGCTCTTTGATGAGCTTTCATCTTACATTGACTCCTTCTTCCCAGACTCCCCTTTATTAATTTGTGGAGATTTCAACTCGCCCTCGATTTCTTGGTCATCTTTTCCTGCATCAGTTCCGTCTTCTACGAATAATCTATCCATCGTTCTTTCCTCTTTTTTAAATCACTGCTCCCTCTCTCAATTTAATTCTGTACATAATGTTAACGACAAACTGCTGGATCTAGTGCTTTCCAACGTTGCTGATCAACATCTTTCTGTATCTCGGTCGGCGATTCCGTATGTAGACACTGACTCATTTTACCCTCCCCTCTCTATGGTCCTTTCTTTGAAATATCTAGCACGATGCAAAACTCGTACGCGGCCTAGGTTCAATTTTTACAAATCCGATTTCCATTCAATTTCCACGCATATTTCTACCATTGACTGGCAAAGTTTCTTTGCTGACATGGATTGTGAAAAAGCAATATCAAAATTCTATTCCTTTCTATTTATTAGTATCCATAACTTCACTCCACTTTATGCCTCCTCAGCAGGCGCTAATCCTTCCTGGCTTACGAGGCATGTTAAGGAAGCCATTAAAAATAAGGATAAAACTCATAAATTGTGGAAATCTCATGGAAAAATTGATTATCGTCAAGAGTTTGTTAGGAATCGGTCAATTGCCAATATGGAGGTTCTGAGAGCCAAAAGAGCATATATATCGAAAAATCTCTTCATTCCGACCAAACTAAGCCCTTTTGGTCTTTTGTTAAAGCTCAAAGATCTTCAAGTGCATTTCCAAATTTTTTTCAGTGGAATAGCAAGACTGCTTCTTCCCCTTCTGAAATTTCTAACTTATTCTCCACCTTTTTCTCCTCTACATTTTCTTCATATAAAAAGACTTCTATACCTTCCTCTTTTTTCCGTATTGCCTTCGCCTATTATCACCTCGATAGTCACGAATCCTCTTCAAGTTGAACTTATTATCAACTCTATTGATCCTAACGTGGGACCTGGGCCGGATGGCATTCCTAATTTCTTTATTAAAGCATTAGCATCTACCATTAGCTTTCCACTTTCATTGTTTTTCAATCTAAGTTTGAAAACAGGTCACATGCCAGATTGCTGGAAGATTGCTAATGTTACTCCAATACACAAAAGTGGTGACCCGACCATGGTGGAGAATTACCGCCCTATCTCAAAACTTTCATCCTTTTCTAAAATATTAGAACGAATTGTCCACCTAGAGCTCTATTCTTCTCTTTGTTCCCAAATAGCTCCTGAGCAGCATGGTTTTGTGCCAAATCGTTCTACCATAACCAATCTCTTGGAACTTACTGACACTGTGGCGGTAGCCTTAAATGACTGTCTTCAAGTGGATACTATCTACACTGATTTCTCTAAGGCATTTGACACTGTCAACCATGACATTCTTATTTGCAAATCGCACCATTATGGTGTAAGTGGCTCCGTTTTGTCATGGTTAACTTCATACCTAGCTTCTAGAACATGCCAAGTTGTCATTGATGACTCGGGACAGGCTAGACACGGCTGGGAAAGTGCTAGAGAAACTCATCAAGGGAAGACTCACTGACGCGATTCGTGCTGCTGGGGACCTATCTCCTCGGCAGTACGGCTTTAGAGCAGGACGTTCTACCATTGATGCGATTGCAGAGGTGGTGAACGCGGTCCAAAAGGCAGAGGCATATAGCCGCACCAAGCGACGGATCGTCCTGTTGGTGACACTCGACGTCAGGAATGCCTTCAACTCCACTAGATGGGTGGATATTCTGGACACGCTGGAAAACTCTTTCAAGTTCCAGAATATCTAATGCGGCTTTTGAGGAACTACCTAAAAGACCGAAGCCTGCTCTACGACACGACACAGGGCCAACGAAGGATGGAAATTACATCGGGTGTTGCCCAGGGATCTATCCTTGGTCCGGACCTGTGGAACGTGTCTTACGACGGGCTACTGAGACTTGAGATGCCAGATGAGTCGCGCTTGGTCGGCTATGCGGATGATGTTGCGGCTCTGGTCGCCGGACGCACCGTTGAACAAGTGCAACTTAGGCTAGGTATGCTAATGCGCCGAGTGAGGGACTGGATGACTGCTCGCGGGCTCAGTTTAGCACTGGAGAAAGCCGAAGTGGTCATCTTGACAAAAAAGAGAATCCCTAGAGTAAGGATGATCAGTATTGGAGATATACAGGTCGAATCGAAGCCAGCGGTGAAGTACGTGGGCTACTGATCGACTCGAAGATGAGTTTCTCTGAGCAAATCAGGGCAACGGCTGAGAAGGCTGCTTCGGGAATATCGGCCCTGAGTCGACTTATGGCCAACGTAGGGGGACCCAGCCCATCAAGAAGACGCCTCTTGATGAGTGCTGTAGGGTCAGTGCTACTGTACGGAGCAGAGGTATGGGGCGACGCTCTCAGCAAGGAGGTATAAAGAAAACGATTGGCACAGGTACAGAGAAGAGGAGCACTGAGAATTGCATCTTCGTATCCAACAGTCTCCGACTCGGCGGTGAGAGTGATTGCAGGCGTGATACCTGTCGCCCTCCTTGCTAGAGAGCGCCGCGCTATTTACCTGCGCCGAAACGAGGATGCGAGGGAGATGGTTGTCCGCGAGGAGAGACAACGCTCGCTCAACGATTGGCAGCAGTCTTGGGTGAATTGCACGAAGGGAAGGTGGACTGCGCGCCTCATCCCGGATGTGAGACCGTGGCTAAATCGAAGGCATGGTGAGACTAACTTCTATCTGACCCAGCTTTTGAGCGGGCACGGGTGTTTTCAGTCTTACCTGCACAAGATCGGTAAGTCACGGTCTCTCGATTGTCGGTTTTGCCCAGGAGAGGAGGACAATGCCTGTCACACATTTTTTACGTATACCAAAGGGGCCAGGCTGCGAAGGGAACTCTACAGGGAGACGGGAGAGCTCACCCCGGATAATATAGTTGCGGTGATGCTCGAATCGGTTGACAAATGGAACCAGGTGGCACATTATGCTCGGGCAGTCCTAAAAGATAAAAGGGACTCGCAGCAGCCGGAGGTGCAGGGGCTGGGGGATCGTTCTTCTGGCATTTCCTCTTCCCCTCTCCCCTCCCGCTAGGAAAGGGACTCCCCAGCTTGAAGGCGCTCCACGGCGTAACAAAACGAGACCTGGCCCGAAGTAATGTGTCAAACGGTTCCAGGCTAGGTTCTCAGATTGACAGGGGAGGTGTTTAGTGGGTAGTCCAAGGGTACCCTCCATGGGAGCCCCACACTGCCAGACTCGGCGGGCGTAAATGCCTTCACCTCCCTACCACAAAAAAAAAAAATTGAAATCAAGACCTGCATCCATCAGCTTTGTCGATAAACCCGTGCCAAAATCGAACAGTTTTTCTTATTAGCTTCAAATGTCCTTTACCAAACCAAATAATTAACTGAAAACAAAATTTGCCTACCTGTCGTTCTTTAAAAGTTATGTGTGTATAGGTACATGTATATAAAAAAAGATTTAAAAATATACGTGCAAAACTGAAACCCATCTCCTATAGAAGTTAGTTAAAATATCAATTTTGTTGGCAGATAGCAAATCTCTTCCTTCAAGGTATTTAAATTTACGTTCCTGCCAAATCCCTCAACATAAATTTCTACATGAGTGATTTTGATTAGGCAGCAAATTCCTCACTGATAATCGTCATTGAAATTAATCAACTGTTTAACTCATCTCATAGCTTGTTCTCCAAACAAAATGCCGCGAGCTTTCAATTATTTCATCATCTAATCTCAACATTAAAGTAACTCTCGCTCATTAACGCAATTTCCCTTATTTTTCAGATAATCGCTGTTAATGGGATCTCACTCCTTAATCTCTCCTACACCGAATCACTGCGTCTACTCCAGAATACTGGCCTAATCGTGGAATTACAAGTTTCGCAAATTTTCAATAAAAACTTGAATTCTTCGGGACGAGTCTCAACAGTCGTGCTGGCGGCAGCAGCAACAACAACATCCAAACCTCAAAGGGATAATGGGAATCTAGTTGTGAGCCGTACATCCACCACCTCCTCATCGTCATCCTCATCATCGTCATCTTCATCTCCACCCTTGCCTGCACCCACGAATCTTAAGTTTGTAAATAACGAGAGACGAAATCTAAATAGCATCCTAACAAATCATTGTGATGAATATTTAAAACGTCTTGAGCGGGAGCACGAGGAGATGGATAACAGGGACAAACAGGAAATGGAGAAAGGTGGCTTTCGATTTCCAGGCGATACAAACGGAAAAAGGAAAGTCGCGCGGTGGAATGGGGAGCGGTATGTCGAGGGAATTGGCAAGGATAGCAAAAGCATGAAGCGAATAGGCTCATTTGAAATCACCAACGATAATATACGAGCGACGCGGGATAAATTTAAATCGCCGGGAAACGTGAATGAAAATTTGTGTACTCTATCTCCTGCCAAGAGCATGCCAGATTTACCAAAGGTAAGTTACGCTTCTACTGTTGCCAAACAATTTTTTTGTCGTTACTTTTTTTGGATAGGCTGATGGATATTCGCGTTTTTGTGATGACTTCAAGGATAATTTATATGCTTTGAAGTCTCACGTAGTATTCGATTGTATAAAAAAGCACTTAACCTTAAGTGAACTGTTGTGCCTCGTGCTTATCATGTAGATGATGCCTAGATTTTATGTTTAGATACCTACACCTTTACTGCAACATAATCTCTGATTGGGGCCTGAAGAAGTTTGAATCATAAATACAAATAGTGTATCATTATAGTAATTGAGTGTTACTGTTCACACCATAGAATCGAGGTAGTCAAAAGAAACGCTTCGAATAAATTCACTCAGATGGCCCGATGACCTTCAAATTGATGAGATTTCACGGCCCCATATAAAAGCTTGTTTTAAACAAAAATTGAACCAGTAAAATATGTATGTGAATTCATAATATGGAAACAGCACCAGTTGCGTAGTGGATTTGAGTGAAATGGGAAGCTCACCTTCGAGGGCGATCTATTCTTTGGTTCGCCCTAATATTCAAACTCCGAATCCTTACAAGACTAGCGTGTCTGCATTTATTTTGTGCAATTAATCACTTCCTGTGCTATTTAACTCGATAAAAGTCAAGCCCAGGCGATAGTCATTGACGCACGCTAAACATAAAAGTGTTTGTACCTCTAACAGTTTTGCGCGTTGCTGCTGTTGAGAAAGTAAATTCAAATCATTTTGCTTTTATCGATATTAAGAATTTATTATCTAGTCTGCGTGGTGTAGTAGTTAGAGCACTCACCCCATAAGCCGGAGGTCCTTAGTTCGAGAGATTAGTTTCGAGTTATTCTTCGGACAGGCTATAAGCTCGTTTAGCTACAGGGTCAGTATAATAAGTAACCTGACTGAGCCTGCCCCGCGCCGTCTAAGCGTCTGCTAACCGGTATCTGGTGCTGTAGTGGTGGTGGGGGTCTAGGTAAAGGGAACCGGGCTGCAGCAGTTGCCTCCAAGCGCTTGGAGGGATAGCATCGAGCGAGAGTGGAGTGCGTGTTCAGTTACGTCGTCGGAGTGAAAATGGAGCGTACGATCGAGCAACGTGTTAGCATCAAATTTTGTGTCAAACTCAAGAAAACGGCCACGGATTTTGCCAATAAAAAATTTCCTGAGGTCAGTCCGGTTACTTATTATTCTGACCCTGTATGATACGTACTGATTTAAAGTCAGAACTTATCGCAACTGGGTGGACAGACACATGACCAAAGCGTGGTACTAAGCATATCACCTTTCCAAGTGTCGATGCATTTGATCAAGATAATGAGATACTCTAACTATCTCTAAGCAAATCCCCGAAAGAGGTTGTAGTGCTAAAGCAAAAAAAAAACGGATTTTATTATAAATTGAATAGTTTCAAAAATATATTGCATAAATACGTAAACAATACTTCAATGGAAATTTAATTTGTCCCAAGGAATGTAACAATACTACGCCTTAAAAATAAATATAGAATACAATAAATAAAATATTTAATCTTAAAAATGTTCAATTACATACAACTTTAAAAATCCTCCATGGTATGATACTTCATAAAACATTCTGGTAGATGTAAAGCTGTAGAAGGTCCCAAGCCCCTTTGAGAAAGGAAGAGAGAACCTCTTGTTTCTCCAACCCATAGCTTCCATGATTCCTAATCCCAAACCCCCCAACTAAATGGTAGTAAATGCTCTCGGGGTCGCACATTGGATTCACTGGTTCCCCAATAATGGGACATTAATTGCCGATAAATGCAAATAACTGTGAATACGTCTACAGCTCTGCTACTAGATCCAACTTACACCGCTTTATGAGGACGTAAGAGGGTGAAGGCGAATATTCCGCGCCTGATAACGGAATCGACATAATAACCATGCTGCCGGAATAAAGGTTGCGCTACGGACCAAGTCCCCGTCTCTGGAAAACCTTAAAACGTTTCGAAACCTGCAGATGGGCCTCGGAAAGGATTGGACTCACGCCAACGACCTCGCAAACGAGAGAAGGACTATGGCATTGGATCCTGAAATGTCAGATCGCTCAATTACCTTGGCGCTATTAAGGACCTTTGACTACAGGCCAGTCAATATCAATTAAAAATACTGGCAGTCCAAGAAACGAATTGGAGTGGAAACGACATTCAAGACAAGAGATCGCACACAATATTCAAAAGTGGGAAGCCTACTGGAAAACGAGAATTTGGAGTGGCCTTAATTGTGGATAGGCAGTTCAAATCGCACGTTATTGACTTTAAGGCAATCAATGAACGGTTGTGTGCGATCCGCATAAAAGCCAAACTCTTCAAAATCTGGTTGATAAATGTTCATGCCTCGACCGAAGAAAAGGACGAAGAAACGAAGGAAATGTTCTACAATCACCTGGAAAGACTGGGCGACTCATTGTCTACAAACGACACTAAAATAATTCTTGGCGATTTCAATGCTAATGTTGGCAATGAGCTTTCTCATTGGGGAACAACAGGAGGATATAGCCTCCACGATTAAACAAATGACAACGGCCAGCGTCTGATTGACTTTGCATGTAGCAGAAATCTAGTTATACGTTCGACTTGCTTCCCTTATCGACGCATTTATAAAATGACCTGGGTATCACCCGATGGCAACACACAAAACCAGATCGATCATGTTCTGATCCAACAGCGTTAGGCTTCGAGCATACTTGACGTCCGTACATACCGAGGAGCCAATTGTAACTCAGATCATTTCTTGATCAAATTTACCTATCGATGTCGTATGGCAAAGGCATATTCGGCGAAGACCAGCCCGCTACAAAAATTGTCATCGAAAGGCTCCAAACGTTGTCGGTGGCCAAAAATATCACGGAGATTCTCGACAACTAGCTGGCTCCCATCTTATCAGACGCATCGTTAAAGACGAGCAACGAGCTCTGGGTGGAAGCGGCTATTAAGACCGTGGCAGAACAGACGATCGGACATCAAGCCCGGCGCAAGAGGAAAGATTGGTTCGACGATGAGTGCCAGAATGCGTTAGATAAAAAGAATCGGGCATGCAAAGAATACGTAGGTAGGAACACCAGGACGAAGAGAGAAAACTGTGAAAATATCAGAAGAGTAGCGAATAAGATAATTAGGATTAAGAAAAGATAATACTATGACTACTAATTGAGAAGTAAAGATGAAGTTTAGCGAGCAACAACACAAGACAAGCATACAAACTAGTGAAAAGCCTGAAACGTGGTTATCAGCCCAAAACCACGCTCTGTCGTGAGGACATCGGCAATATCATCGCTGATGAAACCAACATTAAGTAAAGATGGGCATTATATTTCAAGAACCTCCCTAGTCCTCCGCACAGCTCCAGAACATCGGAGCCTATAAATGTCTACGGAGAGCATCCATCGGCTCCACCAACTCTGGATAAAGTTTGTTGCATCATCAAAGCCCAAAAGAATAATAAAGCTCCGGGTTTCGATGAGATTCCAGTGGTGCTCATCAAATATGGTGGCAATAGTGTTCATAAAGCTATTCACATAATCACCCAGTACATTTGGCAACAAGAACATATGCCGAAAGTGTGGAGCCTATCAATTATATTCCCTATGCACAAAAAAGGTGACAAGCTACAGTGCGAAAATTATAGAGGCATATCACTACTTTGCACGGCGTACAAAATATTTTCTAAAATCTTAGGAGATAAAATCGGAGTATCAAGGTAGTTGTAGAGCAGGTGGATCAATAATAGACCAATTATTCAGTGAAAAATGCTGGGAGTTCAACATAGACGTACACATTGTCGTTGACTTTAAGCAAGCATACGACAGTATTGATCGTAACGTACTGTACCAAATAATGCTCTGCTTTGGCATCCCAGCCAAATTAGTCGTTCTTTCCAAAATGACAATGACGTTGACGACCTCCCAAGTCCGCATCAATAACCAGCTCACCGACGCCTTTGACACAAATATCGGACTAAAGCAGGGAGATGAGCTGGCCCCATCGCTATCCAATTTGGCTCTGGAGTGCGTCATAAGGAAGCTACCTTTCGATACTCGAGGTACATTACTATACAAGTCGAGCCAAGTAGTAGCCTATGCGGACGACATCAACATTTTGTCACGGTCATTAACAATTGCCAAAGAACTCTTCCTGAAACAGCGATGCAAAACTAGTAGGGCTACAAATTAATGAAAATAAAGCAAAGCTCATGACTCAGTCGAGGAAGGATACCTCAAATACACAAACAATCACTCTTGGCGAATACAGTATCAAGTATGTGAGCGAATTTGTGTATTTAGGTGGCAAAATAATGAAAACGGGCAATGAGCGAAATGAAATACGCCGAAGAATACAGCTCGCAAATAGAATATTTTATTCAGTATGACGATCTTAAAGACCAGCTGCATGCACAGGAAAACAAAGCTCCAAGTATACAAATCTGTGATAAGACTTGTGCTATGCTATGGGTGTGAAACATAGACCCTTTGCATCCGCAAATATATTGAACGCCTTTGAGCGACGGGTCTTGAGGCGAATAATCGGACTGAAGCTGGACGGGAACCAATGGCGAATTCGATACAACCATGAATTATATGAAACCTTTGACAAGCTGGAGGTCTCAACGATTGTAAGACTGCGGAAGCTGCAATGGGCTGGCCTTATGGATGAGTACCGGATAGTCAAAAAGGTATTCGTTGGGAGAACTGAAGGCCGGAGACCAGAAACGCTAGTCTGACTCGGTCGACAAAGACAGTTCATCGCTGCTCGGATTTGGAATTGGAGGGCGCGGTCAATGGACCGAGACAGTCGAAGGCGCTATTTGCAGGAAGCAAAGGCCCGAAAGGGGCTGTAGTGTTAAGAAGAAGGTGTAAAGCTACTCTACATTTATCGCTTTCCCATTTCATGGTTATAACATACTTTACGAGTACATATTTTTAATGTTTACTTTTTCCGAGGGAGGCAGATCAATATTTTTTGGAAAATGTGCCCAATATTGAGCTAGGAGTCGAGGAGATATTTCAACTGATGACTTCGCATTTTGTAGTCCGGTAATTCGACAGTTCATATAATTGCTTCCGCTATACGAGTATGTATACGGTAATCAACATAAGTCTCCCTTGTCGACCGTGAATTTTTTACGCATAATATAGGTAGTCAATTATTTTATATATTCGGCATCCACAGGTCAATCCTATTTTTTCGTTAAAAGCCGTCGAGCCTTGCTTTATTGTATGAGCAGATGCGTTTCGGCTCCATATGTGACATGTGAAAAAAGTTTTTGGTATCCTTCCTTGACTTTTTTCATGATTGGGAAACAGCCTTATATCTGATCTAGATGATCAACTGCACCCATACACTTGTTGTATTTTAGGATACATTTAGGCTCCATTACTTTCTGTAATTCTCCGTTAAATTGCTCAACCATCTCCACAGTTTCATGTTTTGTTGATATTACATACACGTCACCCTTGCCTATCCATTTCAGAGCGATCAAATTACTGCAACTTCTCTACACACATTCTCCTTTCTTCACAATAAGCTTTTGCAATGCGTTTGACATGTTTTTCCTGTTCTTGAAGATTTTTCCATTAACGTTTGCCTTTTTCTGGTGCAATTTTAAAATTGGGTGAAGAGTACAAATTGTCAAAAAAAAAACAAAGTATAACCCTCGTTTATTATAAATTTGGACAGCTCCAGGACAATGTACTCGGATGCACTATTATTTCGATAAATTTTGTTCTGGCGGTATATATTTTAAATCCGTGACAGAAACCGGTACTTGTCTTGCAAAATTTCTAAATTTTTATTCTAAATCAAGCTCTTTTTGCTACATTGAATTGTTTGTTTGCCAAACGCCCTTTGTATTTCATTAGAGATTCGTCTACATGGGCATAATCATTGGGTGTGTAAATTTTCTTAAATTTTACATTCCAAAAGTTGATGATACGTCTTATTTTGTGAAGCCGGTCATTACTATCAGCACTTGCATTATTAGAGAAATGTAAAAATCCCAAAGCTTACCGAAATCTCTTAAAAGACATTATTTGGCTAAGAAAATATTGCCGTTTCTACCGCAGCTCTTCTAGTCTCAGACTATTGAATATTTGATTTTTTTATTTGACCCATCAAAATATATAGTGTCTTCCATATGCCGTCTTTTACGCTCGTCGTAAATGATGTAGTATACAAAGCAATTTGTTCCTAAACTCGCCATCAAATACAATACAAAATAGGTCTAATATTCTTGACAGACGCTTTTGTTACAGAATGCTCAAAATACTACCAAACTATAAGCGTGCTTTTTATTTTCATCCAAATTCACTATTGTTATGTCAAATAATCCTCCTCACTGCATTTTGCATTTTGTAGATATTTCTGAAATCCTAGTAAATAAACTTTTCCGTAACAGCAATTATAAGAATCACCACTAACACTCATGGGGTACTTTTTTTATGTTAAGGCAGGAGAAAACCTTGAAAAGTTGGATAGACAGCAGATAAATAATTTGGTGGACCTGTCTAAATTATGTGGAACTTTCACCAGCACAAAATTCTAACCTGCCGACCACTGGAGACCCAAACTGGAAACCGCTTTCGCATTACTTCAGTTTGGCAGTGCATGTCACCTTCAGGTGTCCAGTAGCTTTTTTGATCAAACGTCATTGAGTTGAGAGTCCGCAAGACACCCTTTCTGCTGCTTTAGTCGTAGAATTGCTTCAGCGTACTGGGAAACTAGTAGCCAGTTTTCCGCACTGCTCAACATTCTTCCGTTCAATGGCACCAATACAGTTGTTTAGTTTAAGTCTTTGAACTATGAGTTGCCCACCGTCGAAAAACGTGTCATCATCCCACTTCCCTACGAAGTAACGACAGAAACGATCTCTTACTTTCCCCACCCGATGCAGATAGTTTCAAAAATACCCATGGCCTGAGAAGAGGTGGCACAAGTAAAAATTTACTTCTCCGTGACCCTCGGCTAATCTATGGTTTGATGTTTCTGATCAGCCTGGCCGCCTACTGGGCTTGAGTGCTCACACTCCAATTTCGTTGCCATGTGATAAGTATGTGCACACCAGCTGCAGCCGCAGCTCCGGCCCGCCCTGTCAGATTACTTTTCAGGTAGGTATTTTTCCGTTCTAAAGCTAGCAGGGCAATAGGAATAACACTCGCAATTACCAGCGCTGCGCTCTCCGAACCGTTTGGTAGCTGCTCGCAATTCTAAGTGCCGCCTTTCCTTGCACATTCAGTAAGCGCTTTTTGTATTTTTTACATGTCTTTGCGTCGGCCTATATCTTTGCCTCATAAAGCATCACGGAATGCGCTGTAGACATAAGGAGCTGTCGCCTTGATTGACGGGGCCCTCCGATATTCGCCATGATTCTGGTTAGGTTTGCTATCGCCTTTGTTACTTACATTATGGATGTGCTCCCAGTAGGTGATTTTCTAGTCAAGGGTCACTCCTATATATTTCACTGCATGAGCAGTGGCTATAATTTGATTTCCAATTGTGACTGGAAGATTTGTTGGAATTCTTTTCCTCGTTAAGATGACAATTTTGGTTTTTGTCACTGCTAACTCGCGCCCATGATTGTCATGCCGGTGGCCAATTCGCCTCGTGACCTGATTGATTTTCAGCTGCGCGAGGTCCACCGTTCCTGATAACATTACCACTACATCATCGGCATATACGACTGAGAAGGTATCTTGTGGCATTTATAGACAGAGCAGCTCATGATAGGTTGCATTCCATAGATCCGGCCCAAGAATAGATCCGGCCCAAGAATAGATCCTTGACGTACACCGGCGGTGGTTCGTTTCTTTCTCGGGCCGTCACAAGTTTCAAATTGGATCGCCGGAATTCATGCGGTACTGGTAGAAACGTACGTTTAATTATGATCATAACTAGCAAAAAGTCATTCTGTGAAGGTTTAAGTTTAGCTCATTTCCCTGACCCCGAGCCTGGCTCGTAATACTCAAGGTTGGTCTGATTATCTGTTTACGAGTGTGACTTGTGATAATCATGTTTGGGCCAAGATTGTCATCACCACTCGAAATCTTCATCACGAGCCTTGGGATCATCCCAAAGCAGGCATCATGATCAGGAAAAACATAAAATTTTATGATCCGAGGTCTAGTTTCTACAAGAACCTTTATTTCGATAAAGGGCAATACTTGCAACATAGTTATTGCATCATCAAACTTCTCTGAAGACATAAATCATACTCCTTCAGTGGAGGTTCAAATGCTGTTGGAACATTGTGAGAGGAAGAATCTATTCTACGAGGGCGATTCAAATACGATGGAGATAAACGCTGTAGATGGCGCGCATGTATGCCAATGATGTGGCCAAGAAGGCTTCAAACTTAGATGACGGTTTTGAGGCTGAACTGGTCGTCTGCATCTCTCGAAACATCTTGATTAACTCCACTGCCTTCGAGCGTACTTCGTGGTTCGGAAGAAAGTATTCCTTTTTAATTTAGTAATGTTCTTCTCCGAGTTCTGCCACTAAAATTTTGTCGTTGGCAGTGAAAGCCTGCCAAGATTCTTCCAACTCGCTAGCAGCCTTGTCAAAATAAGCCGTTCATAGTTTTCGCTCGAAGCAATCCTTACAAAGCCGGAGAAGAATGGCCTATATTGCCTAACCCAGTTGTTTCTGCTGGGCTATCTTCGCTTTAACGTCACTCATTTCTGATTTATACGATTAAGGATATCACGTTGGGGTCACCAACGTTTCACCGAAGGCTTTTTGCGGCAGATCGATCTCCTAGTGCCAAACCAGGAGATGATTCAGTGAAGTCCTGATTCAGTACCAGGACTTCAATTCACGTTAATCCTAAGTCCTGGTTCAATACCGGGGCCTACACTTTTTACACAGTCTTGAAATGAGTCTTGGTTCAATGCCAGGACTTCACCAGAATCACAACTTCCTTAGTTTAAGTTCTGGTACAATACCAGAACTTCGATTGTTAAATTACTTGTGTGCTTGTCATAAAATTACTCTAAGCCGCATATTTTAGGTTAAGTACAAAACTCTTCTGACATGAGTGTAGTTCTGCCTACCCAACTTGTTACAACTAAATGCAATTGTTGACCAAAAAATCACCTTTCCCCTGCTTTAACTTTGTTGAAACCAAATATCGTTGATGCTCAAGTGTTGTTTGAGCGATGCCCAACCATTGAGAACGACGAGGAATCGATCGAGTTGACTCATTTTGAATCGATGCACTTACGGCTGCGATATTTCCTTCGCTTCGAGCTGTATGACGTCTTTTTGTTTCCGAAACGTCCAATAGTGAAAATTTGTACTCGAACTATCCACTGTAGTATTAACAGCCTGTCGGGTGGGGCGATTATTACGACCGAAAATTGGAGTAAGCCTATTTAAAGTTGCGACCACCGATTCAGAATTTTGGTAGTAACTTTTCCAAACGTTGCTGGTTCGTGAGCTTTATCATGATGACAATGTTGACTTCAGCTAACGTTTTGACATTGACACTTCATTAAGAAGCTAAAGGATGCAATCATATAAAGATACAAAGTCGTTATGTCCCTAATGCAAAAAGAAAGGACGAGCTTGAACAATAAGTAAAAATAAACACGGTGAGTTAATGAAATCAAAACATGACTCTCGTTAAATGTGCAAGCGACTCGTGAGCCACAAAAGGATTTAGGCTTTGCATGCACTGTCCGCTGATTTGATACAGTGAGCATTCTTTGAGAAACTCCGGTTATGCATATTACAGAAACGGCCCAAATATGGCGCACTTACTCTATTCCTAATGGGATCTAAAATTTAATCATATATTATAAGAGTAGAGTGTAGCGTGATTTAATCAAAAATCTACGAAACTGGAGCTCTTACCACAAAAAGTTGCACAGCAAAAGAAAAAGGGACACTTTACATTTTGTTTTAGAGAAAATTAGACGATCGCACTGTTTTTAAGTGATATTTTCTGATCGAAAGAATATCCTTATCTTCTGCAGATACTTTTAAAGCTTTTTAGTCTAATTAAGTTTAAAGTAATAACCCTTAAAAATTAATACCTTCCACCCTCGAGCTGATTAAATTTGAACTCCTCAACATCCGAACGTAATTTTGTTCCTAAGAAAAATTAAGGTACATGTTCTAAATCACACAATCCACAGCTCGTGAATGCTATTGTGCCCAGGAAACCCGTGATTTCCTCTTCCCAATCTGCGTAAATATTTTCCGGGCTTACACTTAATTTATCTATAACTACCATTTTTTTCACATTCTATTGTTTCCTCTATTACAGGTTGTTGCCATTATACCGAAACCAGATCATGCAGAAGAGAAAAATACCACGAAAAAGCTGCGAATAGTACGAAGTGCCTCCCAATCGCGGAAGTATTTGGGACCAATTCGTTATCCTGTAACACCAATTAAAACCGTACTATCTCCAGTTCGCCATCAACTATCTCTACTAGCTGATTCTGATGATGAACAGGTGTTTATATGAATCAAAAAAAATATTTTAATAATAATTTTCCTAGAAATTTTATGTTAATATCTTCTTCCTTAAATGATTCTGTTAATTCGAAATTTTATTGATGAAATTCGTATGTAGCTGCTGTTTATAGTTTAGAATTAATATCTTATCATTAAGTAATACTATGATTTGTTAAATATTGATTTGAACACAACTCGGAAAAAATTAAAAGTTTTTATGATTTTGTTGAATGAAAGTTGTTTTTATTTACATTTTAATCAGTTTTGCACATTCGTTCTAAGGATTTGGTACGGTATCTTTTTGCTTTCAGCGCGAGCTGCTTCCTTAAAAGGCATAACAATTTTTGCCCTTTTCAGCTATCGTATTTCAGTTTTTAAGGCGGTCGATGTATAATTTCCTTTGAATATATATTAAGCAAATTAACGTACATCATGTAGCCTGTTAAAAAATGAATTAAAACTTCTAACTAGGGAATTCAATCCCGGGATTCCGGGATCCCGAACATTTTACAGGCTTCGAATTTCGGGATTTTATTTAGTTAATCCCGGGATTTATTAATCATTTTTGAACTTTTTATAAATACGCTGCATGAAATGAGCTCCTCCGCTTTCACCTACAATTTGTCCACTCTTTGTTTTTGTTTGTTTAACTTGTATAGTTTTTCCCAGTCAATTCGATTAGTTTTTGAGCGCGGTGACGATCAGGCAAGTTCACGCTGTCCAAACAGATTCGACTAGTATATGTGTCGCCTGACAATCGAGCAGATTAAGGGGAAAAGTACAAAAAAGAAAAGTGGAAAACTACAAAAAGGAAGTTTATTTTAAGCTTTAGCATTGTTGTTGGTAGGAATTCTTTTCAAATACGATTTTGCCCGCTCTTTTGCATTTCCCGTTTATTTCCCCAGTCGATTCGGTCAGTTTTTGAGTGCATTGACAATCGAAAAGATTCACGCTTTCCAAAAAGTAAGTTTTTTTCAAACATTAAAATTATTGTTGGTAGAAATAAGCATGCCCACAAAAAGTGTCTATATTGAGCATAAAAAATATAACGATGCTTCCTCTATATGGAATCATTTTTTGATTGCCAAAGAGGGAAATACAGCGCATTGTAAGCGTTGCTTAGCAGTTTTCAAAACACTTGGAGGATCTACCAAAGGATTACATACCCATCTCCAAGCGAAACATTCATTGACATTAAGCTCGACAATATCGTCTACATCAAATGCTCATATCGCCGAAGAACCACTCTTGAAACGAAAAAACAATTCGATAGTGGACTATTTTTGTAAAACTGATACTCTCGACAATGTTTTAGCTCGGATGACTGCTTTAGACGGCTTTCCTATGAGTGCATATGTGACGTCAAATGATTTTAGGACTTTGATCCTATCAAAGGATACTCAGATTTACCAATATACACCGCAACAATCCGCAATCGTGTGGTAAATTACAGCCATTAAAATTAAAGCGCAAATAAAAGCTGAATTATTTACATTAAAAAATGAAGGAGAAAGATTCAGTTTAAGCTTTGACGAATGGACTTCGAGCTCAAACAAGAAATACATGAATATAAACATTCATTCATGTAATACAACCTGAAATTTAGGATTGGTTCGTATAAATGATGACGGACGATCGCAATATTAAAAACGTGGTTAAAAAAGTTCGTCGAACAGCTATTCTGTTCAAAAGATCACCTATGATGAATGATACAATTCTTCAAAAATATGTACAGCAGGAACATAGAAAAGAGCTAACATTGTTGCTTGACTGTAAGACGAGATGCATCTTCACAGTGCATAAGATAATGAAGCTGATTTTTGAAGGGCACTGTTCTGGAAAGTAAAAAATCTGTAATGAAACGCACTTGTTACAGTATCTTACCAGAATGACTTTATTGTTCAAATCTCTTCGTATTTATACATTACATTTTACTTTAAATATTTTGCTGACTAGAAATTACTATGAAATTAATTGGATCAATTGGAAATACCGATGATGGTGCAGTTCGTGCGGTATTGATGCATTTGGCGTTAATGACCATGCTGACATGCGTACTTGTGCGAAGTTCAATCATCCTAATTGTTATTGATGGTTGTCGCTGGTGGATATGCTGACATGCGTAATCGTGTGAAGTTCAATATCCTAATTGTTATTGATGTTTGTCGCTGGTGGATATGCTGACATGCGTACTCGTGCGAAGTTGAATATGCCGATACAGGTATCTGGTGTTGATTAAAGGTGATTTGGGTTGGTGAACTCGGAAATAATGTTGTGTGTGGATTTTTGGAATTATAGATGATGGTGAGCATTTATGGGAGTTTAATTTGGATGTATCTTGCACATTACCGCCCGCCATGAACCGTCCGAGGTTCTTAGTTCTTAGGATTTGTCGACATTTCGTACCACATAGTCCTTTGCTGTTTTGGTGTTATTGGGACCTTTTTGCGACGATATCGAAGCAGAAGAATACATGCTGATGTAATAATCAAGGTTATTAAGACAGACAGGCTGATGTTTGTCCCGTGGTGACCAATGGTTGACCAAGAGGTGGTTTCGTTTTCTTCAATGATGTTCTACTCTTGTTGAATGTAAGCTCCAAAGGATTCTTCGGATTTAATGATTTTTGGCGCTGAAAGATTAGGAATGGTTTGTTGGCTTATTGTCTGATGGAGGGCAGGTGGGTGTGGAAGCATGTATACGGAAAGGTTCCGCGTAGCGGCTTTTCAAGAGGCGGTGAACAGAGAATTTTCGACTCTAAGACTACAGTCCTGCGACAGTCTTATGATCCCAGTGTTATTAAGGATTACATTTTGGCGGTCACCTTGACAAATGGCTTGCGCTGGGGTTGCTGATGGCGTCGTGAACAACCAGGTATTTGGGTCGTGCAGTTGTTTCCATACTATACGCTTTATTTTGAAAGTGTGTACTGCACACGGGTCTCTGCCGAATACCTTGTGTATCTCATTGATCAAGCAATTTGGTTTCGAATTCACGTCATGGAGTATACTGATGTCTACCAAGTATTGATTGGCTGCGATCCTGGAGAGGTCGTCACTAGAAGCTTCAAGATACTGCTGCAAGTTATAGTTTACGCCCAAAATCGTTGATGGTATGTCAAATGTTCGGAATGTGTTGTTCCCGATGCATTCTGGAACTGGTGTGGCTTTTATCAAGTTGTACGGGCGGTTGTCGATAGTGGGAAGGAATGCCAGTAAGTTGATATTAGTATCATCAGCATTGATTTGAATGGGTTCGATTACTCGATATAAGATCTGCATGTGATCTGGAAGCAGCGTTTGTGTGTGGTTGATGTCTTGAAGAGCATCATTTGTTCTGATGCATTCCCAGATGCTTGTTGGTGAAGCGAGAGTAGATAGTAGACTAGAATACTTCTGGTGAACTTCTTGCAGGTAGTTTTCTGCTTGCTGGTACGTAGCCAAAAGGTGAATGCTGATTTTATTGTGATCGATGGTTTTGTACCAGCGGCCTAGTTCGTTGATTCGTTCTATACCTCTTTGTAGCTGAGCTTGAAATCGTTTTAGCTGGGTATCGATTCTACCTGAGGTGCTGTTGAGGGTTTTCACTGCCTTTAGCATGAGTTTGTCTTGACTGTTCATAGATCGTATGATTTTCTTTTGATTGTCAGATAAACTGTTGATGTCCTTGTAGGCCTCATCATTTACTCCGAAAACAGCGGTTAATAGAGTTCCAAGCGCACCTCTTCGCCTTCTGTGATGCAACAACTTTAAAGTAAGCATTTTATGGACAATTTCTTCCTTAAGCTCTTCTAAATGGTGGACTAATTCATAGCTACCGATTTCAGTTGATATACTAAGCTAGATTGGCACAGTCCATGAAATTTTGCCACGACCGCTTCTATGTTCTTTTGATCGTATACAAGATTAGTCCAAGGTAGTTGCAGCTGTATTTTGAACGCTCCTCTGTGGATTTGTGCGGCTCCGAGGTGCCAGTCGTAAGTTGCGTGATATTAACATCGCAATTCATTTGTGGAAACGCACAGAAAACTACTAGGAGGGAGTATAGTAATTTCGATGCTATTCCTGCGGTTCGTACCTTCCTTGGAGTGGGGTCTATAGGTTCAGATTTGGATTTTTTGGAGTAGCTTGATAGATACTCCGACCACGTGTTTCCAATAGGTGCGATTTTGGGTCGTTTCCTTTTACTCGGTTCTGCCGTCGCTAACAGCGTAGCCGATTTTGGTTGTTCTGTAGGAGGCTCTGGACTTGTGTTAGTGAACAGTAGACGGCAAATCTTGGTGATAGGGCGTCTAGTGACTCTACCGTAAAACTTGACGGACACAACGCGGACAATACTATCTGATACAGGATGTACGTCCGTCACTCTTGCGAGTGGCCAATGCGTGGATGGAAAGTTGTCGGTTTTCACGAGAACAAGATCTCCAACCTGGAGGTTGGGTTGAATCGTCATCCATTTTGGCCTTTGTTGCAGTCGGCTGAGATATTCAAGCTTCCACCGATTCCAGAAATGTTTCTTAATTCTTTGAACTGATTCCCATTTAGCATTGATGGATTTACTTGATGGGAGGGATGGTATCTCGAACAAGTTATATCCCGTCAAGAAATGCCCAGGAGTTATCGCTGTATGGTCGTTGGGGTCGCTGCTTACCTCACATAAGGGCCTCAAGTTTAGGCAGGCCTCTATTTGCGCTAACAGGGTGTATAATTCTTCGATTGTTAGTAACTGTTGCTCGACTGTCCTTATCAAGTGTCGTTTCATGGATTTTACTCCAGCTTCCCAGAGTCCACCAAAGTGTGGGCTGCCAGGAGGAATGAATTTCCAGTGGATCTCTTCATTAATAAGAAGTTCCTCACAGTTCTTCGTGGCTTCCTTGAATGCCTCCTTTAACTGCCTTTCACTGCCTAGGAAATTTGTGCCGCAGTCGCTGTATATGGTGTGGCATTTGCCTCTTCGGGCGATAAATCGTCGGACTGCCGCGATGCATGCCGGTGTCGATAGTTCACTAACGGCTTCCAGATGGAAGGCTTTAGTTGCCAGGCAGACGAAGACGGCAATGTACGCTTTGGTTGTTTTACTTCCCCGTCCACCATTCCATTTAATGGTTATCGGCCCGGCGTAATCTAGCCCTGTCTGTGCAAAGGGTTTCTCCATTTGAAACCTGGGTGGAGGAAGTTGTCCCATTAACTGATTTCCTGGACGTGCTATGGATTTGAAACAGGTGAGGCAATCCCTTAGTATGCGCTTAACGAAAGATTGCGCATTCAGAATCCAGTATTGTTGTCGTACGACTGCCAAAACCAGTTGCATTCCTCCGTGTAATGTTGTCAAGTGCTGTTGCTTCGCAATCAGTGTTGCGAATGAGTCGCGAGAAATTATTGCGGGATGTTTGGCTTCCTCATGGATTGGTGCATGTTGCAATCTTCCTCCAACCCTGATGATTCCATGGGCGTCAATCCATGGATTTAGCGTCTTAATGCTGCTGCTGTTGGATATTTCGTTGTTGTTGCGTAAAGCATGTATTTCTTGTGGGAAGGCGTGCTGTTGGGATAGGCGTATGCATTTAATTTTCGCTTCTTGTAGTTCTTCGAAAGCTAAAGAACCTGTCCGCTTGTGGTTTGGATGAGACGCATTATAAGTGAATCGACGTATGTAGGCCATAACTTTAAGAAGTTTTGGAAGCGACGAGTATCTCCCGAGTATTTCTGGCTCTGGCGTGGGTTCAGTTGGTACTATCGCTACTGAACGTGTTTCATCCGTAACAACTTCCTGTTCGATTGCTGTCAACGTTGAGCTGTTCGTTGTAGGAATTACTGGATTGGTAAACAAGCCTGGCCCTTCCCACCATAGAGAGGATTCAAGCAACTGTTCTGGACGAATTCCTCTTGAAGCCAGATCAGCTGGGTTGTCATTCGTAGAAACGTGATGCCAATCATTAGGTACTGACTCCTCATGTATAAGGCTTACACGATTTGCCACAAAAACCTTCCAAGTTGCTGCAGGTTTTTGAATCCAAGCCAAGGCAACTTTTGAGTCGGTCCAATAGTATGTTTTAATATTCGTCCACTTACATGCTTGTTTTACATGTTTCATTGTTTCTAACAGGAGAACCGCACTGCTGAGCTCGAGCCTCGGTATAGATATCGTCTTTCATGGCGCAACTCTGGATTTTGCGCTGAGCAAGTTAGTAGATATGCACCCCTTTGCGTCCAAAACTCGTACGTAAACTACAGCTGCGTAAGCTGCATTTGAGGCATCGCAGAAACCATGTAGCTCTATAGCTGCGTGGCTTGTGTAGTTATTCCATCTAGGAATGGTAATTTTCTCGAGCACTAGTAGCTGCTTGCGTGTGTTATTCCAATCCTTTGCTGCGGCTAGAGGTACCTCGTCATCCCATCCTAATTAAAGTAGCCATAATTTCTGCATGGTAATTTTTCCTGTGATTATGCACGGTTGTAGCCAACCCAATGGATCAAATAGTCTTGCTACCTCTGAAAGTATAGAACGCTTTGTTAGCTTTTGTTCTTCTATAAGCCGGACTTGGAATGAAAAAACATCTTGCGCAGGATGCCATTGTAATCCAAGCGTTTTAATTTCTTCCGAAGGAGCTATGTCTAACGGTTTTTGATTTTCTCGATCTTCCTCTGGAATAGCTTCTAAAAGGTCTTGGTGATTGGCTGACCATTTTCGAAGACGGAAGCCCCCTTTGCGTAACACTACTCTAAGTTCGGCTTGCAAGTGTTTTAGGTGACCTAAATCATTTGAGCCAGTCAAAAGATCATCGACATAAAAATCCTGGAGTATCGCTTCAGTGGTTTCTGGGTGGGTGACACGTTCATCAATTGCCAGTTGTTGAAGAGTCCGTATTGCTAAAAATGGTGCACAGGCTGTACCGTATGTCACTGTGTTCAATCTATAGTGACTAATTGGGTCTTTATTAGAGAACCTCCACAATATGCGCTGGTAATCACGATCGCTGTCATGAACTCGTATTTGCCTAGACATTTTTTCTATGTCGGCAGCAACGACGTACTGGTAGTTTCGCCATCTCAGTAGTAGATGCAGAAGATTAGTTTGTATTGTAGGACCAACGAGTAACAAATCATTCAGCGATTTTCCACCTAATGACCTCTGCGAGGCATTGAAGACCACCCGTAACCTTGTCGTGGAGCTCGTCTCCTTAATTACCTCATGGTGTGGAAGGTAATAGCAATCGATATTCTGGACTAAATTATCCGGCACTTTTTCCATGTGGCCAAGGTTCAAATATTCCTCCATGAATGCATGGTATTCCTTTTTTCGCTCCGGATGACTTGAAAGCCGCTGCTCCAGCTGTCGGAATCTAATATGTGCGATGCGAACAGATTCCTTCAGTTCTTCTCTGTGCTCACGATTGGATTTAAATGGCAACATAACTGTGTATGTTCCATCTACGTTTCTACACGTATTTTCAGAGTAGTGTCTTTCAACTTGAGCATCCTCTGGTGCTGGTTGTATTGTAGTTGAAGGTTCTTCGATCTCCCAAAAACGCCTGAGAGTTTTGTCCAGTTCTTCGGATGCTACGAACGATAGAGAGCTTTTGTCGGTTCGCATGCTGGCAGTTGATCCAAAAAGAACCCATCCTAGTTTTGTGTTCTGTGCGCATGGTTGACCATGAACGAATCCCTTGGCTAGTAAGCTGCCATAGATGTCTGCTCCAAGAAGTAGGTCGATGTGGGGTGGCCGGTTGAAACCGGGATCTGCCAACTTTAATTTCTTGAGTCGTGGAGGTAGAGCAACATTGATGCTTATGGCGGGTAGTATTGCCGTAATTTTGGGAATTATTAATGCCGAGAAACTCAAAAGAGTGTCGTCTTCCTTATTTCCGATCAATGCTGTGATTTCAACTACTCCCCTAGATGTTATGGCTTCTGAACACCCAATGCCTCCTATCGACGTTTTCGAGTGTTTGCGCGTTAGCCCTAATAATTGGACGGCAGGTTCTGTGATGAAGGATCTTTGTGAGCCGATATCCAATAATGATCGTAGCGTAACAGCTACACCTTCACTAGTTTTTACAGTTATAAGTGCTGTGGCAAGCAGAACTTTAGTGTTACAAAGCAGGGCATTATGTGCTTGGGTCTGAAAGGTAGTTGGTTTGGACAGAGGTCATTCCGTGGGCTGTAACCTCTCATCTCCAGCGTGCAGTAGAGTATTATGACGCTTGGAGCAGTTTTTACAAGTTCTCTTTGATTTGCATTGCTTCACTGTATGTTGTTCCGATAGACAATTGAAACATGATTTTTTGTTCTTTACCAATTCATGGCGTGAGTCCACGGCTGCTTTCTTGAACCGTTCGCATTCGAACAACCGATGGGGATTGGTGCACATAGCGCACCGTAATGTTGCCACTTGTGTAGTGTGCGTAGTAATCCTTTTTGGTGGTCTTGGTTCTGAGTATGGCTTTGACAATGTTAATGACTCTAGCATTGTGAATCTTTGGGTAAGGAAAGTTATAAACTTCTTTAGCGTTGGTACTTCTGTGCTCTCGCTTATTAGTCTTTGCCATTCTGCTCTAGACTCTTTATCGAGCTTGTTGTCCAGAATAAATACTATGGTGAGATCAAACCCATCGATCTTCAGCGTTGTCAGGCTTGCTATAAGTTGATTGGTGGTGTTCACCATATCTCGAAGCCCTGTTGCATGGTTTGTCTGGTTTGAATCTGCACTCCACCAACGTTGCATAAGCTCCTGCGCTATGATCTTCATATTATCATATCTCTCACATAATATTGACCATGCGGAATCGTAATTGTCGCTCACTATGTTTAGGTGGCTAACAAGCTTTTCTGCTTCACCTTTAAGATTGCTGCGTAGATACTGCATCTTCTGAACATGTGACAAAGCTACATTTTCGTGAATCATGCATCTAAATAGATCACGAAACGCTATCCAACTCCCGTAGTTCCCGTCGAATGTTGGAATTTTAATCCGTTCCAACTGTAGGTTGTCACTTGTATTTACAGTTGGTTGTGGTTGCCCTGAGGTACCAACACGATATTTGTAGGTATCTTCCTTGAAGATCGTCTTGTGTTCCAACACTAGATCCTCGATACATGCATAATCTACAATGTACTTTTCCAATAAGCCTTTTTCCTTTTCCTCCTGCAAATGCGCATAGGTCTGAGCATGTAATTCTTCACATGCCTTCCATTGTTCTTCAAGATGAGCTAACCTTGCCTCGAAGTATGCCAACGAGTGTCTACTGGCTCCATCCTTCCTGAAGTTGGAGATGACCCGATTGATGCTGTCAAAATTTAGTTTTTGTGCTGCGATTGGAGTGGCCATCGTATTCTAGCTGTTACTGCCCTCAAACTCTTCCAATTGAACCTGCGACTGGTTGCGGTGCTGTTTGCTACGTTGAACTATCCCGCTCAAACTCCTCCAATTGTACTTGCGGTTGGTTGTGGTGCTGGTTGCTGGTTTGAACTATCCAGTTCAAACTCCTCCAATTGTATCTGCGATTGATGCGGTGTTGTTTGCCAAGTTAAACAATCCGGCTAAAATTCCTCCAATTGAGCCTGCGATTGGTTGCGGTGTTGTTTGCCAAGTTAAACAATCCGGCTGAAATTCCTCCAATTGAACTTGCGATTGGTTGCGGTGCTGGTTGCTAATTTGAATTTCTGGAAAGCAAAAAATACGTCGTTTTATAGACAAAAACATAAAATTTATAAAATATACTATGCCTATCAACGTTGATTGAATTACGACTCCTAAAGTATTTGTTGGCCTTGTACTTCTAAAGTTTTACCTACGTGATTTTTTAATATTAAACATGTCCAATTATGAGGGTGATACAAAATTTTCATATATTTCCCTCCATCCTGCACCCTTTGAAGCAAAAATTGTTAGTATAAGACGATCGATCATGTTCTGAAACAACGACGTTGGGCCTCGAGCATACTTGACTTCCATACATACCGAGGAGCCAATTGTAACTCAGATCATTACTTGATCAAATTAACCTGTCAAAGGCGTATTCGGCGAAGAGCAGCCCACTAAAAAAAATTGACATCGAAAGGCTCCAAGTGGCGTCTGTGGCCAAAAATTTCACGGAGAGACTCGACAACAAGCTGGTTCCCATCTTATCAGACGCATCGTTAAAGATAAGCAACGAGCTCTGGATGGAAGTGAAAGCGGCTTTTAAGATCTTGGCCGAACAGACGATCGGACATCAAGCAGGCGAACAGAGAATACGTAGGTAGGAAAACTAGGACGAAGAGAGAACACCATGAAAATCTCAGAAGAGTAGCGGATAAGATAAAAAGGATGACGTATAGAAAATACTATGACGACCAATTGAGAACTGTAGATGTAAGTCTAGCGAGCAACAACACAAGACAAGCAAACAAAGTAATGAAAAGCCTAAAATGTGGTTATCAGCCCAAAACCACGTTCTATCGTGATGACAGCAGTAATATCATCGCTGATGAAACCAAGATTCAGGAAAGATGAGCAATATATTTCAAGAACCTCCGAAATCCTCCGCACAGCTCCAGAACATCGGAGCCTCTAGATGTCTGCAGAGAGCTTCCATTGGTCCCACCAACTGTGGATGAAGTTTGTTCCATCATCAAAGCCTAAAAGAATAATGAGATTCCAGTGGAGCTCATGAAATATGGTGGCAGTAGTGTTTATGAAGCTATTCACAAAGTCACCCAGCACATTTGGGAACAAGAACATTTGCCAAAAGAGTGTAGCCAATCAATTGCATTCCCTATCCACAAAACAGGTGACAAGTCACAGTGCGAAAACTATAGGAGCATATCAGTTATTTGTACGGGGTACAAAATATTTTCAAAGATCTTAGAAAATAAAATCGATCATAGGCCAACAGTATTATTGGGGAGTATCGAGGTGGTTTTAGAGCTGGTAGATCGACAATAGAGCAATTGTTTACAATCAAGCAGGTACTTGAAAAGTGCTGGGAGTTCAACATAGACGTACACAAAATTTTTGTTGACTTCAAGCAAGCATGCGACGGTATTGATCGTAACGTACTGTACCTAATAATGCTTTGCCTTGGCATCGCAACCAAATTACTTCGTCTTACCAAAATGAAAATGACGTCGACAACCTCCCAAGTCCGCATCAATAACCAACTCACCGATGCCTGTGACACAAATATCGGACTAAAGCAGGGAGATGGGCTGGCCCCATTGCTATTGAATTCGGCTCTGAAGCACGTTGGTACGTAAGGTACATTACCATGAGTCTGAGCCAAGTAGTAGCCCATGCGGACCACATCAACTTTTCCTGAAACTCGTCAGCAAAGCAAAACTAGTAGGGCTACAAATCAGTTAAAATAATAAAACAAAGCTCATGACGCAGTCGAGAAAAATACCTCAAATACACAAAATATCACACTTGGTGAATATAGCATTGAAAATGTTAGCGAATTTGTATATCTAGGCGCTAAAATAACAAAAACGGGCAATGAAAGAGATGAAATACGTCGAATAATACAGCTCGCAAATAAAATATTTTATTGTGTTTTGATGATTTTAAAACCAGCTGCATACACAGGAAAACAAAACTCCAAGTATACAAATCTGTGATAAGACCTATGTTATGCTATGGGCATGAAACATGGACCCTTACCCCAAGCATCCGCAAATATATTGAACACCTTTGAGCAACGGGTCCTGATGCGAATAATTGGAGCGCAGCTAGACGAGGACCAGTGGCGAATGCGTTACAACCATGAGCTGTATGAAATTTTCAACGAACCAGAGGTCTCACAGATTGTAAGACTACGGATGCTGTAATAGGCTGGCCACATGAATCGTATGGACGAACAACGGATACCCAAAAAGGTATTTGTTGGGAGAACTGAAGGCCGGAGACCAGTGGGGAAACCGAGGAAACGCTGATTTAACTTCGTCGACGAAGACTGTTTATCGCTGCTTGGATTCCGAAATCGGAGGACGCGGTCAATGGACCGAGATAGTTGGAGGCGCTGTTTGCAGGAAGCGAAGGCCCAAGAGGGGCTATAGTGCTAAGAAGAAGAAGAAGAAGAAGAAGAAGAAGAAGACACATTTATTATAAAGACCTTTCATTTGATACCCATATTGGCTATCTTTGGTGAAATTTTTTTCAGAAGTCTATTTCCTCTATGAGGAGACTCCCCTAATTTCTTGCAAAATTTTATGTTTCTAGCGTATATGGTTTGCGAGAAAAAATTCCTGCAGCACACCGACTGACAGACAATCACGATTTTAGTAGGGTCTTGTAAGATTATTTCACAAAACCCTAAAAACCCCGACCGGGAGGAGCCAATGAATAATATTTCCTATCCACAAAAAGAGAGATAAGCTACAGTGCGAAAACTGTCAAGGCAGATGACTGGTTTGCACGGCGTACAAAATGTTTTCATAGACCTTAGAAAATAAAATTAGATCATATGCCGACAATATTATTGGTAGATCGACGATACAGTCAAGCAAGTAGTTGCGAAATGCCGGGAGTTCAACATAGACATACATCAAATTTTCGTTAACTCTAAGCAAGCATTCGACAGTATTGATCATAATGTACTGTACCAAATAGTGATTAGCTTTGGTATCCGCCAAATCAGTCCGTCTTATCAAAATGACAACGACGTTGATAACCTTGCAAGCCCTCATCAATAACCAACTTACCTATGTATTTGACGCAAATATCGAACTAAAGCACTAAGGTGGGCTGGCCCCATTGCTATTCAATTAAGCTCTGGAATACGTCACAAGAAAACTACCTGTCGATACAAAAGGTACGTTCCTATAAAAATTGAGCCAAATGGTAGTCCGTGTGGATGACATCAACTTTTTGTCATGGTTGTTAGCAAGCGCTAGGGAATTTTCCCCGAAACTTGACTGCGAGGTACCATAATAAAACAAAAAAAATATTACATAGTTGAGGAAAAACACCTCAAATGTCAAAAATATAATTCTTACCAAATACAGTGTCGAAAATGTGGGCATAGTTGTGTATTTAGGTGCCAAAATAATGAGAACTGCTAATGAACGAGACAAAATACGTCGAAGAATACAGTTTGAAAATAAGATATTAAACATTAAAATTTTTTCAAAGATTGCTCTGAAGTATTGTAGCATTTTGGTTTGCCGTATATATGATCAGATCATCTGCAAACGCTTCCAATGATCTCGTTGGCAAGACGTTAAAATCAAAGCCATTCAATAGCTTGAAAATGAATATTGAGAAAAGTAGAGGCGTTTCCTGCTGTAAACCATTCAAGACCTTGATGTCGCGCATTGTCATCAGATTTCCATCAGTTACAACAAACGATTTCCCGTATAACATATTGCACATCATGGCGACAAGGTGTCTGGGGAACCTGTCCTGAAGGAATTTAAAAATTAGTCCATCTAACCACACCTTATCGAAAGCTTTCTCCATATGAATGAGACACACTCCAACACATTCTTTGTTGTTTAGTTTCCAACAGATGTCTGAGGTTATTTTCATTATCGCATGTATGGTTGAATACCTGGCACGAAAACCGAATTGGCAATTCAGCATCAACTCATATTTCTCAATGTGGGCATTTAATGCTGTGTGTAGTATCACTTAAAATACTTTAGCGATGTTAGGCAGCAAGCTGATTGGGCAATAGCTTTTAAGACTCGAAGGTTCTTTTCCTTTCTTCTAAATCGGAAACACCTTAGTCTCTTTCCACTAATTTGGGAAATATGAATTGTTCAACATGTTGTTGAATGATATGCATTAATTGCTAATAGCAACCTCAGGCAAATTTTGTAGAACTATATCTGGAACACCGTCGATACCACATGCTTTCTTGTTGCTTATCCTGCCTAACATGAAATAAAAGTATTCATAGCTGACAAAATAATCAATAATATTCAAGCTCGGTATGAGGTCAGATGTTAATGTTTCATTGAAATTAAGAATTGAGTCACCGTTCAGGCTTGATTTGAAGTCGAAAACTTTTGCTTCAAAGACCTCTCTCAGGGTTTGGTAGATGAACAAATTCAAAATGTGTTCCAATCAGAGCAAGTTTATGCAATTCATCACATATAATCCTGTTTCCATTTCTATCCGGAGTCGTACTATCAATTTCGATACCAGCCCTTTCGAGAAGATTGATTTCATCACGTGTGACTCCAAGATTCGATACCTTCACTCGAGACTTCTTACGGAATAAGCTATTCACCCCATCTGGGGCCTGTGGGCTATTACTCCTGAGTTTTTTCACCCATTGATTGCTGACCTCACGCCTAAAGTTTTCTGTTATCCACGATTTCAAAAATGCACCTTAGCTTGGCATTCAAATCACCAGTTAGAATATAATACCCAAGGGCGTACGCAGGATTATCATTAGGGGGGGGGGGGCAGAACTAACGAATGAAATTTTAGATAAATTTATCATATTTATTATATATATCATTTTTCAGTCAACATGAACACTTGCATACAATAAATTCAAATAAGTGCCAAACGGCGAGGGTCTTTAGCAAATCTCATTAAAACTTTTTCTACAATTTTTTCTTCATTTTCTTTCACTTTTTTTCTGTGAAGGCTCAGCATGCATAATCCTGGAACAAAAATCGCATTAAATACAGTTTATTTGAAAATAAATCATTCTTATTTTTTTATTTACCATTCAATCGATTTTCCACCATAGTTGAACGGAGCCAGGCTTTCACTCTTCTCAACGTGCTGAAAGTTCTTTCAATCGAGGACGTGGTACAAGGTAGAGCTAGGGCAATTTGAAGAGCAAGTTTTGTTGTAGGAAAAAAATCTTCTGTTTCTTGTACGACATCACACAGGTCCAGTTTTTGAAGATCTTCGCAGCTGATTTTTTTTTCTTTCCAGTGATTGCACCACAGTTCAGCTTCTCCACTAAAATTTTCTAAGGCGTAGAAAGTGGTGAAGTTTTCTGATTTTTTCATAAAATCTTGAATGTTCATTTTTAACATGTTCGATGGATGCAACTGAAACAATGAAAAGGCTGGCAGGTTTTCATCAGAGAATCTTCGTTCCAATGCATTGATCAAGGAATCCAAGTATGGAATTAACAGAGATCTCTTCCAAAATTGAACATCATCCGATGCAGGATGATTTGAGCGATGTTGTTGACTGTTCGCTGTTCTCGGTCTTCGCAGTTCAACTAGGTTTTCTTCGGCAATCAATTTGGACTCATCAATGAGTTCTTCGATTTTGCAATCAACGTCAATTCTATGATCTTTTGCCAATTGAATTATTTTCTGGACGTGTTTCGTGCACGCAAGAAGGTCCAACTTTTGTGATTGTAAGACGTTCACGATTGGCTCAAGATAGGCAGAATATTTCGCAATCAGAACAAGGCATATGATGAAAGTCGTTTGAGTGACAGCAGAATGCAGCTGAAAAGCAGTTGATCTGGTACCAGAGTTTCCTTCAACGGCCAGTTTTGCTAATCCATCGACGATAGTTTTGAAGTGCTTTTTGAAAACTGAAATGCTTTTGTATTTTTCCGTCCACCGAGTTTCACAAAGAGCAGGAATATTTGGAACATACTTTCTTCTAGAAATAGAATCACGGAAAAAGTTGATGACATCTTTGATTGTTCCTACCGTATTACGGATTTCTGGAACTTGGTTCAGGTCATTTATAACCAAATTCAACTTGTGACTTGCACAATGAAAGTACAGAGCATGAGGATATTTTTTTCTTAAAATGGCCTGCATGCCGTTATCGTGTCCTGACATAGTCGAGCAACCGTCATATCCTTGCCCTTTGAATTTTTTCGGATCAAGCTCTGCATCTATGATAAATTGATCTAATGCGGAAGCAATTGTCTTTGCATCCATTGCATCCAACTCGACGAATCCTACAAACTCTTCTTGAATGACTTTTTTCTTTTGGTGGTAAAATCGGATACCAATCGATAGTTGTTCCTTTCCTGAAATGTCGCGACTTTCATCTCCCATCAGACTATAGGCCGGTGCATCTTTTGCTTTCTTGATGATTTCATCTCTTAGTACGCGGCCGCATAGATTGATTAGTTCATTTTGGATCCGCGGGGACGAGTACGTTGCATTTTTGCTTCCGTCTTCGAAATGCTGTCCGAGACTCCGATCACCAGCCACGACTTGCAGTTGAAGCAAATCGTAAAATACACCTAGGAATAAGTATTGTCTTCTAAAAAATTGTTAATTGTTGTTAATTGTTTCTAAAAATTTTATTGACTTTTTAAATTTTATGAAATAATATTATTATTCTTCAAGATCGATTGCCAAAAATTTATCTTGTTACAAAAATTGTAATAAGGCAGTTTCGAACAACTGGAACATAATTTCCTAACTTAAAAATTGCTAAATTTCATACTCTATACATCAGATGTTACGGACACAAATGAATAACTCTTTTCAAAATACAGTATTTTTTTTATCGTGTGTTCCATGACACATACCTAATTTTGTTTAAAAAATTCGACCTAAATTACCTTCGTTTTGGATGAGATGATCTTTTTGTTCTCTTCAATCGTTTTTTGATGCCCAGACTGAATTGAAATGCTGATGGGTGTTGCATCCAAAAAATTTTTTGCAGCTTTGACTGCTCCTAAGTGCCATTGATTAGTGGAATGACTTTTGCAATATTCGTGCATATTTTTGTAACGAATAAAGGGTTTCTTGACGAATGACTCCAAAACACCCTGAAAGTTTTGAGGCGGAAAAATAACACAGTATAAACAGAGCGCACCCTTTAATTTTTTGGAGTATTGAAGCCAAGGGGAGTATTGTTTTAACCACTCGAAAATGAACTTCCTGGCTGAATCCTTGGCATCGTCACTAAAATCGTAATTTTCGGGTGGTTGCCAACATCGTTTCAAGATTTCCTTTTTTTCACTGGTAGACATGAGTGATGATCTCCCGACATATTCCCCCAAATCGTTCGAGGAATATTCTTCCAATCGCGATGTTTCCGAACATGAAGAAGTTGCAATTTTTTTTTTAACGTTGTCCGATAAAGTTGCAAGATTGTTTGCGGAAGTCAATGTTTCATTTTCTTCAACACCCGCTTCACTTTCATTGTCTCCATTGCTTTCAGCACGTTTTCGTTTTTGGGGAGCTGAAAAGTGGAGATTTTGAAGTAAATTTAAAAATTTCTATTAAATTTTAATGCTCTTGAATTTTTCCGAATAAAAGAAGTATAAGAAAAAAAATATATTTTATATATTTATTATATATATATATTATATATATTTATTATTATATTTTATTATATATTTTATATTTTTATTATATATTCATTATTTTATATATTTATTATTATCTATATCATATATATATATTTTTTTTTTATAAGAAAAAAAATACAATTATTACAAATTTCCCAATGCCTTGAATTTTTGAAAATTCCGAAATTCTAAATTAAGGTTTCACATTTCTCAATAATTTAAAATCGCAATTAAGCATTACACAACTATTGTGAATTAAAAAATTTTAATTTTGGGAAACAACATTAATAATTTTTCCATTGGCGCTGCTTGGAAATGCCTTAATTTTTGAATAATGAGTTAAGGAATATTCGCTGGTAACGAGATTAAAAACGTCAAATTATGCCGAATTTCACGATTCTTTTTGCTTAATATTTCTATAAACATTATAAATTAATGATTTCATATGAAATTTGGCCTGTGGAAGCTTTCTGATGTTTTTTCGCTCGTTTATAATGTGCGACTTTGTGATGCGTATGGCGTATCACTCGAATTTTTCAAGAAATTTTTAATATTTCGTGAATTTTTTAATTTATTTAACATTTAGATTACTTCGAAATTCCTTGTAGAGTAATTTTCATCTAACCTGTTTTCTTTAGATAAGCGCAAACAAAAGCTAATAGATATCTCAGAAATTCATGAAAAATTAAGACATTTCAAAAATCGTCTACAGAATACAACTAGTTTTTATATTTTCCACTATACCGAATAAAAAAAAAAGCAATCGACCATCCTTAGTTAAATGTAGATGAAAACTATGGAGCCTTCTTTTGTTTTTTCGCTTCTATCATTCTTTTTTTGACCATTCTTATAGTCTACATGTCGCCTTAATGCAAACAATTTAAGTTTTGTACTCACCCGTAAAAAATTTTTTAATATCCATTGAATGAAATGAAACGATTTTCCAACAACAGTCCACAATAGTAGGAAGTCAGGAGCTGCTTAGGATACAAAACAAATAAAACAATACAAAATGCAGAGGAAAATATAACGACCGATGCGCGATTAATGGTTTCTCGGTATACCTTTAGTATGAACTTGTATGAACTAGTCGCAAATCGATACTTGCCGAAGAGAATATGTATCGAAAACGATAGCGATACATGTTTTCCCGATACATCGATAGTTCAAATACCTATGTTAACTGACCGATATGACATAATTGTATAAATATTTTCCCACAAGATACATTAATGTAACAAAACCAAGTATTGACAATGAGTGGTATTGAAGTTTCTTCACCGGAAATTAAAAAAAAACGCGGTCATTTAGGGGGGGGCCTGGATGACAAAGTACACCGCAGTTCACACAATATAGTTTTTCTTTTGGCTCTGTCTGAGCCAATTTGAACTCGCCGGTAGCATGGACATCTTTACGCTCTACACACCTATATTTCATGGCATAATTGGTAACTAAATGATCGAATCTTTGGCACCTATAGCACTGGTTATTTGTTGAAGGGCACTTCGACAGCTTTCTCTCGAGATTTGGACTAAGTAAAAAGGCAAATTTTTACGTTTGACAATCGATCTTCTTGTTGCAAAGTCTTTAACTGCAATAAATTCTATTTCTGGTGCAACTTCTTGTAGCACTTGGTGGAAATCGACTGTGTCCTCTCCGCAGTACAGACCCGTCAACAAAAAGTCTGGTTTTTCTCACTCTTAGGGCTGTATGTCTACTTTTTACTGGGGAAATGCTTTCCCCTACTTTGACCTGGAACTTCCTATCAGTTAAAAATGATTGTAAAAGGTTCAACAAGTATGGGGGTGTATTATATTTCTGAAGTTTGTAGACCAGAGCATCATGCCAGACTGTATCAAAGGCTTTTTCTATGTCCAGTGTCACCAAACCTACAGACAATTTATTGTACATCGCTGCTTTGATGTCCTTTGTAACACGGAGGAGCTGATGCTCAGTCGAATGTCTGTTTCTGAAGCCGAATTGCAAATCAGGTAAGATATTATTGTTAGCCATTAAATCATTTAATCTTTTCAGGACTATTCTTTCAAAGAGCTTACCTAATCCTGGTAGTAAGCTAATAGGCCTGTAGTTGTCAGGAGAGTGCGGATCTCTTCCAGGCTTCGGGATAGGTATGACTAGGGCTTGTTTCCAGATGGATGGAAAGAAGGAAAGCCTAAGGCATGCGTTGAATAGGTGGCATAAGAATACTATTCCTTTTTTGGGTAAATTTTTAAGTACTATATTCGGTAGGCCATCGATACCTGGTGCTTTACCGTTTTTAACTTTTTTAAGTTAACTTTTTAACTCCCTGGTTTTTATTAATGCACCAGGAGGTAAAGATGTTTGTTTAGGTTGATGTTCCAAAGCTCTGGCCACCATCATCTCTGCTAAATTGTTGCAGAACCTATTGGAGATATTATGGAACTGCTTAAATTTATCTGCAAGTATATCTGCTTTTCCTTGATTAGAGTAAATATGCTCTTCGGTGTTATTTGTAATCGAAGCCCACCTCTATATGACATCTATACGTCTGACTTCCCTTCTTTACCAAACTGCCAAGTTGCAGCTTTCGCAGACGACATTTGCATATACAGTATAGGCGCAGATCCAACTTCCATTATTTCCAGCCTTGAAACGGCGTTAGAACTTACTTATCAATACTACCATAGATGGAAAATTAAAATAAATGTTGCAAAAACGAAGTCAATATACTTCACCAGGAAGCGTAAGCCTGCTCACCTACCCAAGCGACCAATAAATTTTTTAGGGCAAACTATTCCTTGGAGCGAGGATCTTAAATATCTTGGACTTATATTCGATACAAAACTAACCTTCAGAAAACATATTGAGCATATTAGCTCCAAAGCGTTTAAGGCCGTGCTTTCGCTTAACCCCCTTCTTAATCGTAATTCACGTCTCAACACCAGAAACATAGTCCTCATCGTCAAAATGGCAATCCAACCGATCATCCTATACGGCTCGCCTACCTGGATCCAATGTGCCAAATATCTAGTAACAAAGCTTCAGATCACCCAAAATAGATACCTGAAAATGGTACTTAATAAACCGTTTTACTTCTCTTCTGAAAAATTAATCGCGAAAGCAAAAGACTCGCCCAATCCGCTAATACATGCCCTGGCGAATTGAAAATCAGCAGTTGCTACCACCTATCTTTTGGCCGTAACCTAGCCTCATCGATTTTAGCTACTTATGAGTAGAAAGTTAAGTTATATTAAGCTAGTATAAGTTCAGTAGAAGCTTTTGCCTAAATTTTCCTCTAGCTAATTGTAATAATCACATAGAAATACGATAATATGCATAGTTTTAACTAATGTTCAAACGATGGTGAAATGACTTTGTCAGAACACCTACTATATTATAAGGCCTCTGTACCGCATACATTCTAATAAAGAAAATTATATATATAGGGGTCTACGTAAAGTGCGAAACCTTTCCAGAATTCAACGCACATTTTGCTGTCTGAGAGTCAACCAGTGACTTAGTTTTGATCGTCAATTTATCGACATTCATTCTTTTGATCCCAAAATCATTTAATTTATTTTTGGCTGCCAAAAGCCGACCCATATCTTTGCCATTTTGCCTAAATACATAGATTTGCTGCGTAATAATTTAAACGCAAAAGGTATAACACATAAAAAATGGATGGGTTTACATTGAGTGAAAGGCTTAACAAATTGATATTTAAAGTGTCGAGCGATTAATGAAAAGTTTACCACATATCAATGGTATTCTTGCATACCAAAGTTATCTTTGTCATACTCCATTAAACGTGTATTGAATTCACATTTGATGCCGATATTTAACCACATATGTTTGTTATGTCAATACGAGATTATTTTCTATGATTAATAACTTTCAATCCATCAAATTTATTGCTTTGTTTATGATCATCACCTTATTGAAAATTTCTAGATTTTATTACCAAGTTTATTCGCTGCCTTAATGCATTTTTCATTTACTGCTCAGGTCTTTCCACGTTCTTGTTCTTTATCATATGTACATTAATATGAAGTCTTATGATATAATAAAACGTTGATACCCCATCCGTATGTGACTCGCATTAGACACATTAGTCTTAACCGCCAGCTGAGGTTTCCATAGCGACAACACATGTATCATACTGAGTGAACATTATCCTTGCTGCGTTCACAGCCATTTTTAATTGTTAATGCCAGAATACGTTTATCCTCTTGTTAATCTTTTATGGTGTACCATCCGCACAACACCTAACCTTTATGGTAGGTCGCCATGGTGATTTATTCTAGGACAATTTTGATTGCTTTCCGTCACTCGTCTCAAGTCTCTTAAAAAGGATACTGTCAATACCGACAAATAAAGCAAGTTGGGGAAGATAAAAACGTTTGGTGCTTTTGTTCCATTGATAAAGTGAAACATACTTGTTTTGGTTGTCGTCTCAGAGAACGCTGGAGTGCTCACCGTTTGTGCAAAGGACATCATTTAGAGGCTCATTATTTTGTGTGGGACTCGTGATAAGGGTTAATTTCAAAAGATTCAAATGAAACGTATGGCAAGGTGAAGGATGCTTTTTAAGGCTAAGTGAAGCAGGTTGGCACTTGCTTTATATATATTATGTTCAGGCCTCGATGCTGAAACCTTGTGCCAAAGCATAAATTGAAAATCTAAATTTAGTAAAAAGGTTCCTCAATAATTCGAAACGTTCAACCATCCTCGATTTCGGGAAAATTGAACTCGAGGTATTTCAGAAATATTGAAAATATTGTCATAAAAAGTCACATTTCAGAATCCAATAAAAAAACAATCAATTGAAGTGTTTTGCAACTTTCTCTTAGCTCCAAAGAAATTAATTTAAAAACTTTCCTTTTCAATTTCAGTTCAACGTCCTGATAGAAATTTATGCAAAATATTAAGAGTTTCGTCTTTTGCCTGCGTTGTCTAGAATAAAAGCAATTACAGCAACTAAGGCGACACAAAAGTGACGGCAACGATGATGAAAGTGACCAAGAAATAAAAAACTGTTCTGACCAACTTTAATTTTTCCCTTGCTTTCGTCTTTTGTTTTGTGGCTCGAAGAGCATGAAATAAAATGCCGCCTTTGTGTTGTGGCGTTGAAACTGAAATTCAGTTTTTCCTTTGGCTAAAAGGACAAGCGACTTTGTCCATGGTAAAGCTTCCGTGTCATATTTCCACACTTTGAGGTTTAAGATAATGAAAAGGAAAAGAACATTCCAATATTGAATGAAGACAGTTGCCTGCTGTGATATGCCATCCTACTTTACTTTTACGAACTTGTTTTGCTAGGAAATGATTCAAAAGAAAATTGAGAAAGTGTCGCATTAACGGAAATATAAGTGGTTGGGATTGCTTGGGTTGATTTTGAGCGCTAATAGATATCTTTTTGTGATAGCTAATGTGCGATGAAGGAATAAATTAAATTCGATAAGGAATAAATTGAATTCAGTAGGCAACGAAAGAATAGGAAATGGAGCTCAAATTCAGATGTGTTTTATTGATTCAATTGTTATAAATTTTATAAAAATATAAAGCAAGATGGAGGAGCCCGACGGCTTTCCACCGCTGAGGGGCCCAGAGCCAGGGATTTCTAAATTGACAAATGATAAAATAATCAAGCGGAAAAATGAACAAGACAAATGTGAGCATGGAAAGCGTATTACGCTTTCAAGCGAAGATTATGACAAAATAACCAGAGAAAAAGCAAGGGTTACGAAACCAAATGACGAATTGAAACTCCGTATTCAGAGTTTGCAAGATATGGTCCGAACATTATCAAATATGAGCAAACCGAAACTGATGAAGCCACACAAAACGTCCGGCAAAGAAGAGCCGATATTAACTAAGGAGAATGAGAAAAAGGAAACAACACCAGCAAGCAAGACCAATGAGAAAGCAGTGCCAACACAGAAGACTCAAACATATAAAACGAAATCGCAAGATACGAGCAAGCTATCAATCCATGATGCTGAAAATATCCTGAGCGCAGTAGGAGCGAACGACAGAGCCAGTTATGCAGTTCTGTCTGCAATGAACGAAGAAATGGACATAGAGATGGAGAGCCACAAAAATGTGGGGAGCGCGGTGGGATGAAACACCATCCAATGCCTTCCAGAAGGCAAGCTTGCTGGACTTGGTCAATATGTGATTGAGTTGAGAAAAGTTTTCTTAACTCTCGCAACTGGTTATTGGCACCGATAAAATTAGTAGCGTTGTCCGAGTATAGCTTGTTGCACTTTCCCCTGCGAGCGAAGAATCGTTTAAGGCATAAAATGAATGCTGCTGTCGATAAATCTGAAACGAGTTCAAAATGTACAGCCTTGGTAGCGAAACATATAAAAACCGATAAGTAGCCTTTGATTGGAGATCTTCCTCGTAGTTGAGCTCGTATGAAAAACGGTCCACAAAAATCTACACCGGTAACCGCAAAGGGATGTGATACTTTCAGCCTATCCGATGGAAGGTTTCTCATTATTTGCTGAAAGAAGCGAGGCTTCGCTCGAAAGCATATCGTGCACTGATGAATAACTCGTTTAGCCTCCGACTTTACGTTGGTCAACCAAAACCTTTGCCGAAAAATGTTTACCAAGGTATGGTAGCTAGCATGTGAGTTGTTAACAATGCGCTTGTAAAGGGATGCGCTTGCGGAAGAAGCATTTGATGGCGCGCATCAAAGGGTAGATCAGATTTTGTAATACGTCCACCGACTCGAATAACTCCATTTCCATCAAGGAAAGAACGTAGAGGTAAAATTCGACTTCTCGCATTGATGGATGCACCCTTAAGGATGTCAGTATAGTCACGATTAAAATATACTCGTTGTATGCAACGAACGATAACCGTGACTGCTTCTTCTAACTCTGACACCGTAAAGCTTTGTAACGCAAAGCTAGGTGTCGTTGAACTACGTGCTCGCAACCGCGATGATTTGAGATATCGATTAACGTATCCAAATACTCGAAGAGTTTTCCAGTGTGAGTTAATATATTTTGTGTCCTTAACTAGGTCTTCCGCTGCATAAGACGACAAGACTGTGAAGTTCAGCTTGCAATATTCTGGAACATCGATTTGATCTGGAACCTTTCCATGATATGGCCATTGTGATGACGATGCGGATAAAAAGCTTGGACCATGCAGCCATAAGTTAGACCCTTGTAGACTTTCTGATTTAGCGCCTCGCGAGATCAAATCTGCCGGGTTATGCTGCGTTGGAACAAAGCGCCATGTAACGGATGTAACAGCTTGAGTTTTGGACACACGATTGGCTACAAATGCGGACCATTGGTACGAAGGTGCACTTAGCCAGGCTAACACGATTTGTGAGTCACTTCAACACACGACATCCGTGAGGTCATGGGGGATTATCTTCGTAGCACGTTCTATGAGCTCGCAAAGTATGAGGGCTACACAGAGCTCTAGATGCGGTATCGTAGTGGTTTTCAATGGAGCTATACGGGATTTCGAACAAAGCAGGTTACTGCTGATACTTTCTTATCAGGAGCTTCACTTCGAATATATACACAAGCTCCATAAGCGCGTAGACTGGCATCAGCGAATCCATGGATTTGAAGGCTGGAATTCGACAAACAAACATGTCGTGGGATACTAAAGTTGTTGACCTTGGCCATATCCGAGAGAAAAATGGCCTCTCGTTTGCATCTCGATGGGTAAACTTTCGTCCCAATCAATATTAAGTTTCCACAACTCCTGTAGAAAGAGTTTGGCGGTAACAATCACTGGACTGAGTAATCCTAATGGATCGAATAATCAAGCAGTTTCCGACAACACTATTCTTTTGGTCCCAGAACTTCGTATTTCTGGCGAGTGATATGTAATCAGAAATTCATCGGCAGTTGGGTTCCAGGCTAGGCCAAGAGTTTTGATGAAATCCTTGTCATCTAGTCGAGTCATTACTTCCTTGTAATTTTCATCGATTTTTTTTAGCAACGATGGTTCATTTGATGCCTATTTTTTAAGGGGGGAGCCGCCTGATAGTAGAATATCGGTAACTTCGTTTTTGATCTTTGCAGCTTCATCCAAGTCATCACTTCCAGTCAATAAGTTATCGACATATGCATCTCGCTTGATAATCAATGCTCCTAGTGGAAACTTACTCCTAGCATCTTCTGCCGCTTGACGAATAAATTCTACTGCGTGATATTGAGCAGACCCAGTGCCATAAGTAAGTGTTTTTAATCGGTAGAGCTTCACACGATCATGACTTGAATTACGAAAAACTATTAGTTGTAGATCTCTATCACTGGGATGCACTATGACTTGCCGATACATTTTTTCTATGTCAGCTGATATTACATAAAGATGGAAACGAAATCGAAGTAAGATCGAAAATAGGTCATCTTGAACTGTGGGTCCTACCATTAGAATATCGTTTAAGGATACACCACTGGAGGATTTCACAGAACCATCAAAGACTACGCGTAATTTAGTGCTGCTGCCATAATTCTTTACAACATAATGATGGGGGAGAACATAATGAGGTTTGTGTAACACACACTGTGAATCACTGACTTCCTCCATATGTCCCAACGATAAATATTGATTCATAAAATCGTAGTAACTGACGCGTAATTCACGGCATTTCTCAAGTTTTCTTTCAAGGCTATAAAATCGTTTTAATGCGATTTCGTATGTGTCACCAAGCACTGACGCATCTTGCCTTAAGGGTTATCTCACAACGAACCGACCGTTTGCATCACGAATTGTATTGACACGAAAGTGTTCTTCACAAGCAATCTCCTCAGCTGACCTTTTGTCTAATTCACTATTACAGTGGTCTAGCTCCCAAAACTTAGCGACGATATTATTTAAATTTTGTTCGCACGGTTCACTGTTACTGTCGGCACTAATGTTTACACTGAGTGTGTTGTATGAAGTACTGGATGGCCCCGAAACCACCCAGCCAAAAAGAGTTTTCTGCACGATAGGCCGATTAACACCTAATGAAAAACTCTAGCAATGAACTGAAATTGTTTTGTAGTGATTGCACGGTGGCAACGGTTTTCGAAATACACCGGGATGTCGTCATACAAATTCCACTAATAGCCACATCAGTTTTTTCTCGTCGTAAACGAAGTTGCTGGGCGAGTCTCTCTGTCATGAAGTGCAACTGGCAACCGCTGTCCAATATCGCTCGGCATTCGATTGAAGCTCCATCAGGTGATTTGACTCTGATAATAGCAGTACACAAAATAACGTTGTTGGGTTGTGCATCTTCTTCCAGGCGGGACAATTGATGTCTAGATCTCGTTTGACCGATCAGCGACGAATGTTCGCCGGTTGTTGGAGTTTCAATTTCAGTCGACTGATGAGATCTTTGAGAGATGCCTGAATTCCTTACGTTACCGCGGAGTAGAGTATGATGGCTGCGGTTACATGTACGACACTTGCTCGATAAACAACTTTTCAATGAATGCCCCTTTCGAAGGCAATTGTAACTCGAATTCAATTGCTTAGCTCTTTGGTAGATTTGGTCGGGTGGCATGCTCTTTAACCCATTGCAGTCGAATAATGTGTGTCCACTGCGTGAATCACAAAAATTGCCCTTCGCTCTCGTATCACAGTTACTAGCAATGAAACTAGTCGGCTTGGATTTATTGACGATTGAAAGAGGTTTGTTGTTGGATTTTGTTTCTTCTACAAATTCTAGCGCTGAGCATCGTATATTCAAGAAATCATTAAACTTTTCCCAAGTTGGAAATTGAGCGCTAGATTCTTTGGATGATCGAGAAGAGCTGGTAATTAATTCTTGCCATTTGAGCTGGGACTCAGCATCAAGCTTTGATACGAGAATGTGCAACAAGAATCCATGTGCGATATTTTTCTTTGTACTGAGGCTCAGCAAACAGCGCGTATGCTTGTTTATAGTATCAGTCATCTGACGCAATCCTTTAGTAGATGGATGACGAATGGATTGCACTTGAAGCAAGTCGTTGATATGCGAAGTGAAAATGTATGGCTTGTTGTCGAATCTCGTTTTTAAAAGCTCCTTTGCCTTAGAATAATTTTCTTCGGTAAGCTCAATCCCCTCTATCACTGAAGCAGCTGTACCGGTTAGTGCAGAACGAAGATATTGGAATTTTTCCAAAGACGAAAAGTGGGTATTGGAGTCGATCAATTTCTCGCACATCCCCAGAAAACCTAACCACTCAGTGTACAAACCCGAAAACTTGGTCAAATTCAGTTTCTGCAAGTGAAGTCTGGTTGATGAGGTTTCGGAGGCAGCGGTCGAATTCCAAATGGCGGATGCATCGACTGATTGCCTCGGGCGAAGCTTCTTGATAATTGATAGCAAATTAGCCTTGAGTGGCAATAACTGTCTTCATATAAGTCCCGTTTCCCAGATGATGGCTTTTCTGCGTCTAAAACCTCGAGTTGGCACTGAACAGTTTCAAAGTTTTTGAACTGTGTCTTAAGTAGAGCGAATTTGCTTTCGGCCTCGAAAACGGATATATTATCCACTTTGCCATCGAGAAAGGTTTTCATCCGAGTTTGCTGGGGCAAGATAACGCCACGTTGTATACGCAATTCCAATATTGCCTTTGCACTTGAGGTGACCTTGGGGTCGAGTTTTGGATTATCGTCACCGGCCATTTTGCACAATTGAATTCACTGATAGCGCGATGAATTTTTTTCAAAGATGATCACGCAAATCACAATGGGAAATGAAAACTATGCGATTACTGATAATTGTCAAGCGAAAAACGATGAGCGATAAATGCTTTAGATAATTAATTCCGAGAACAAAAACTGCATTGCGACAATTATCCGGCTCGACGGACCACGTAGAAATTTCAAGCGTTTTTGAAATTTGTTTCGAGAATTTATTTAAACTTAAATTGATAATGCAAGCGGAACAAAGGCCGAGAAAAAGGCTACAGACAAAAAGGGTAAATTGCCAATGTCCGCACTATGATAACGACGAATTTGAACAGAGCGAAAGACTAATCGCAGTATTAGCATCACTCCCGATAGAAAAAAGATTTACTGTTGTCGTAAGTATGTACTGGGGTGATGCCAGTACTGAGAGTAGCTTGTACATCATGCAAAATCATATGTTTGTGTGTATGTGTATGAAGCTGGAACTATAATAGTATTGCTCGCCGCTGCTTTGTCATGAGAAGACTGAACAGTAATATTGATAGTAGTAATAATTTCATCCAATATTTAAAATTAAACAAGTTGGGTAGACAGACCTATGCTCATGTCAGAAGGGTTTTGTACTCAACTTACAAAATGCAGTAACCAGCAACGAATAAAATCAAGAAACATGTCAAAGACGATTTTATTGGAGAAAATGTGAAATTCGAGGATCATACTATTATTAACAAAGTTGAAAGTATTTTGACTTCTGAGGTATTTGTTATAGTTATACCCATAAATATCTCCCTTGATAATTTTTTCAATTTTTTTAGATCACGGGTGTCCATTCGCGAGGGAGGAAACACATTTTTCATGTATTTCCCCCCTGTGCCCCCACTGAAGCAAAAACGGTCAGTTTAAGAACTGTTTTGAAAAGCTCTCATAGAGAACTTTCAGTTGATACTCATATCGGCTACCTTTCATGAAATTTTTTTTCAGGGGCCACTTCTCTGTCCTGTAATCATCGATTCATGGCCTATTTTTTCGAATCCTAGAATGGTTACAAAGCCCTTTTGCTAAGAGCTCTCTCCTGCCTCTTCGACTTGTTTCAGTTATATGTACTCATCTTCATGATAACTATCATTCCTGCAATTTTCATGCAAATCCTAGCAAAGCTGTTGTGTCTAAGTCGGTAAAAAGCGCATATGGCTCCATAGCCATATGTTTCCATAGTAATACAGGGCATATTGTTCAATAGTAATACAGAAAAACTCAAATCTCTATAACTTCGTTAAATACTATTTGATCTTTATGAAACTTTCAGAAAAGATCAATCTTATAAATAGTCATCTGAATTTAAAGGTACCGTTTATTCAAATAAACATAAAATCGATAAATCATACTATTACTAACAAAGTTGAGTGAATTTCGACTTCTCATGTATTTGTTGTTGTTGTGCTCATTAAGGCCTACATTCATGATTTTTTTCAGATTTTTCGGATGGAAGGTGTCCAATCAAGAGGGGGGGTACGCGAAAAGTTCGTACGTTTCCCCTTCCCCTGCCCCCCTCGGTACTTATAAGGCAATTTTAAGACTTGTTTTGAAAAGATCTCATTGAGACCTTTCCAATGACACCCTACTCGACTCAAATGGTGAAATTTTTTTTTTGAGGGGTCACCTCCCTATATGGGGAGACCCCCCTTTTACCCCTTTGAAAAATGTTTCCACCCTTGAACTTTCAAGAAGTCACCACTTCTGAACTTTTCACAAAGTTTCATGGGTGTAGCTTCTGTAGTTTCGGAAAAAAAGTGCTGTGACATACAGACGGACGGACGCAAGGACAGACGGACACAGGTCGTGATTGCAATAGGATTTTGTATTTTAGTACAAAACCCCTAAAAATAAGGAAAACGAGAAGAAGCCAACCGGTGTGTCTGCTGGTTCTCCTAATAAAATTAAAAAGGTAAATGAGAAAGTTCCTCCAGTCAACGTTTTTGGGCAGCGTGGAGGAGATATGGTTCGGTTATTGGCAGCCGAACATAAAATCGATAACTTCGAAGTTAAGAGAGTGACGGCTGATAAGCTTACGATCAAGACAAAGACACTGGCTGATTTCAAACTGGCGAAAGATGCTCTTAATAGTGTCAAAGCTCTCCACTTCACATATACGGCAAAGGCGGAAATAAATCAGACCTTCCTGTTGAAGGGCTTGGACTGTGGGGAGAATACAGTTGATCTCCTTGAAATGTTGCAGGAAGCAGCACCAATTGTTTAGTTCATCTGTGTGAAAAATTTTGTTACAAGGAGATCAAACGTCGAAGGTAAAATATTACCATTTTATTTGGTCCAAATTTCCAACGACAGCAGTCCGAGTGCCCTCCAACAGGCAAGGTACTTAAACTGTAGAGTTGTGAGGTGGGAACGCCTCCAAAAAACTGAGGTCAACCAGTTTTACAGGTGTCAAAGATTCGGTCATTCGGCTGCCAATTGTGCAATGCACTACCGCTGTGTTAAGTGCAAAGATATTCACGCCCCCGGTGAATGCAAATTGGCTCAGATGGAGCCAAAAGAAAAATTGTATTGTGTTAACTGTGGTATATTTGGTCATCCAGCATAATATCGAGGATGCCCTCGGTATCAAGATGCAGGAGTTAAATTTCCCCAAAACAAACCAAAGTAAATCACAATTTGTTACCTCCCAACTTCATCAAACCCGGGGTATCATTTGCACTTACGGCCAGAGGACCAGCAGACAACAACGTAAATAAAATAAATAATGTAAGTGGCAATAATGAGCTGCTTCTCAAAATCTACCAGCTACTTGAATCTCTTTCAGATAGAACTAATAAACAAGACCAAAAAATCAATTTCGTTTCTCAACCTTTAGGCCAACATGCTTCAAAATAGTTTGTCATCCAGTCACATTCCCATGGATAGGATTCGTCTCATCTCGATCAACGTCAACTCCATTGTTACTATACATCGGCGTGATTATCTCCTTGAATTCATTGTTAAGCAAAAGCCTGACATCATGCTTCTCACCGGAACCCACCTCAATTCATGGCACTTCATGACATTCAAGGATTTTGAATTCGTAAGAAATGAAAGGGTAATAGGTGATGAGGGAGGTGGCACCGAGATATTGTTTCGAAGACCCTATTGTTTCCAAGATATTGAAAAAGTCAAATACAAAAGCTTTGAATCTCTTGAAGTGTCCGCTATCAAAATTTCACTGCCAGGTGGAGATAACCTCTTCGTTATCTCTGCCTATGCAACTGGTGGAACTGTTCTCAAGCTCAAGGAGGAACTCGATTCCTTGTTTGAAATACTCGAATTGAACAGGCTGCATAACTATTATATTCTTGCTGGTGACCTGAAAGCCAAGCATACATCATGGCAGAACGCCACCAATAATCCAAGAGGTGTATTCCTGAAATCGTGGATAACAGAGAACCAAATTGAATACAGGTGCAATCTATATGGGTCAGAGTTTCCAACATACCCTAGGACAAATTCATATTTGGACCTCTGCATTGCTGACGCAAGACTCGAATTCAACTTTAATAGTCCTCAACGGAAACTGCAGGTGCTTCCTTATAATAGCGACCATAACGCAATCGTAATGGAAATCAATCATCAACCCTTTGATTTCTTCCTCATTCCAGTTCAACACGAAAATCATCGAATGAATTTCAAAAAAAACAGACTGGGGAAAGTTTCAAAAGAAGTTTAATCGGAAGTACCAGAAGCAATGTCCCCCTTCTGATGGTGGCCACTCTTTCTCAATGGTTCCTGATGACAGGAATCTAACTAACGATGAAGTAGATCTCTATTTGTCGAAATTAGAGAAGCTGACGTTGGAAACAATTGAGAAAGTAGTTCCCAAGATAAAACATCTAAACAATATGGAAGGATATGAAACACCAACCATCGCAAGGTTGAAAAGATTGAAAAGCCTCTTTCTCACACGCGTCAACAATATTTATCGACGATTTTTGGACTACAACCATCCCTCGCTGTCTTTGTTGAAATTACATCTGAAGAATGTCCGGAACTTAATCCGGTCATACTTCAGGAGTGAGGTCAGCAGTCAATGGGCGGAAAAATTGAGGGATATTGGCACACAGGACCCGCGTGTTCGCGAAAGTGAATAGCATATTCCGCAAGAAGTCTCGAGTGAAGGTATCGAATCTTGAAGTCACTAGTGATGAGATAAATCTTCTTGATAGGGCTGGTATCGAAATTGATAGTACGACTCCGGATAGAAATGGAAACAGGATTATTTGTGAAGGATTAGATAAACTTGCCCTGATTGGAACACATTTTGCATTGGTTCATCTACCAAACCCTGAGAGCGGGAATGAAATACTTTCAGAGGTCGTTGAAACAAAAGTTTCCGACTTCAAATCAAGCCTGAACGGCCAATCAATTCTTCATTTCAATGAAACATTAACATCTGACCTCATACCGAGCTTGAATTTTATTGATTATTTTGTCAGCTATGAAGACTTTTGTTTCATATTTCACAGAATAAACAACAAAAAATCATGTGGTACTGACGGTATTCCAAATATAGTTCTCCGACATTTGCCTGAGGTCGCTATTAGGAATTATTGCATATTGTTCAACAACATGTTGAACAATTCATATTTCCCAAATGAGTGGTATTTCCGATCTTGAAGAAAGGAAAAGAATCTTCATGCCCTAAAAGCTATCGCCCAATCAGCTTGCTGCCTAACATCAGCAAGGTGTTTGAAGTGATACTCAACAGAGCATTAAACGCCCACATTGAGAAATATGAGTTGATGCCGAATTGCCAATTTGGTTTTCGTGCCAGGCATTCGACCATACATGCAATAACGAAAGTAACCTCAGACATCTGTTGGAAACTAAACAACGAAGAATGTGTTGGAGCATGTCTCATCGATATGGAGAAAGCCTTCGATACGGTGTGGTTAGATGGACCAGTTTTCAAACTTCTTCAGGACAAGTTCCCCAGACACCTTGTCGCCATGATGTGCAATATGTTTTACGGAAAATCGTTTGTTGTAACTGATGGAAATCTGACAACAATGCGCGAGTTCAAGGTCTTGAATGGTCTACAGCAGGGAACAGTTACTGCGCCTCTGCTCTTCTCAATATTCATTCGCAAGCTATTGAACGGCTTTGATTATAACGTCTTGCCAACGCGATCATTGGTAGCGTTTGCTGATGATCTGATCATCTATACGGCAGACCGAAAAGCTACAATAGTTCAGAGCAATCTCTAAAAAATGTTCAATGATGTGCAGCTGTACACAGACAATTTCCGAATAAAAATCAATGCACAGAAGTGTGAAATAATCTTGTTTCGGACAACGCTGCAGGGGGTCAGTCAAGACCTGAAACGTAATTGGAAAGATTTCCACATCATGGCTGGCGATGGTAGTTTGGAACCAATTCCACATAAATCCTGTGTTCGATACATCGGTGTTCATCTCGATCAGTATCTGTACTATACTGAACATGTGAAAATCATGCTCAGTAAGGCACTAAAAGTAGTCATGGCCCTACGAAAGCTCTTTCATTCCAAATACATTGATCAAAAAGTCAAAATTATCTGTTACAAGACCCTGATTAGACCAGTTTTGACATATGGATGTCAGATCTGGTACAACCAGAAACCAGAGTGCTAGTACTGTGGAAAAATTAAGAGTTTTCGAAAGGGAATGTCATCGTGCATGTACTGGTTTGTACAGAAAGCCTGAAACGGATTGGAAACATTATATATCGAATAGAAGAATTTATCAAAATGCTAAAATGACGAGAGTCGATATCTTCATATTGAAACTTCTTCGGAATCATATCGCAAGATCTGTGACTGTGAGTGAAAACCCTTGGATTTCACAGCCGTTCCACCCTACAGACGGGTATATTGCGACTTGCCTCGCTACTGGCTTCATTCCTCCAGAAGCATTCGTGTATTTGGACATGAATTGATATGTTTTTGATTCTGACGGCGTCCCAGTCATATATCACATATATCGACGGGCCACCGATAAGAAGATAAAATATCCTCCGAATTTGAGTTCACGAGGCCAACAATTCCAAGGGAGATACTCCTTTGCTGGATTCGTTGAAGCTGATCGAATTGAGACGGCGCAATTCAGGTATTGGTGGCTGAATGACAATGTCTAAATTATTCGTATTTATTTCCAGTTTTGTGGTTTTTTCGTTATTTAGTTTTTTGAGTTTCAGCTCATTATTGCTCCATTTAGTGTTGTTTTTTATTTCTGTTAAAAATTAGGTATAGGTTAGGTATATGTTATGTTTACTATATTACGTTAGAGATAAGGTTAAACACGTAGGCTAGGAACATTGTTATAGAATTTTTTTAGTATAAGATAAAGTTTTTGATTGCATTTCATTAGAAATAAGTTACAACATATTAGGTGTAGGATCAAAGTTTCACTGTTGTGTTTAAATTATAAATAATTTTAGGATAGTGTTGGATGGTTTTTTTCCTTTTTCCAATTGAATTTGCAATAGTTTTTTTTTTGATGAAATGTGTTAATGATAACTTAAAAATTTAGAGAGCCATTTGGGCCATTAAGTTTTTTATTGTTATTGTTTGGAATTTGCTTTATATTCTTTTAAAATTTATAACGATTAGTATTAAATAAAGCGCTTTTGACTTTGATTTTGACTTTGGATTTAAAAACTTAATGGCCTACATTATTATCAAATGTAAGTGAAAAAACAATATCAAATGTTATCAAGTGAAAATTACCACATAATATCAATAAATTGGAGAAAGGGACAAAAAAACCAACCAACTCAATCAAAAATTATAGAACAGTCAAGAACACAAAGAAAAAGTGTACTTTGAGCTTAAACTAATATGCACCGACTCAATTCTATTAAATATAGGGGTATCAATTTTACTTGGGAAAGTAAAGCTAAAGAAAACACATAAAATATGCAGATGGAAACAAAATTTTTTATTCAATATAAAGATTGAACCTTGCCATAACACGTAAAATACAATATCATTCAAATGTCCTCCACGGGACTTCTTACAGACCTCAATCCTTTTGAGGTAATTTTCAATGACTTCTCGGCACATTTCCGGCACTATCTCGGCCATAACTTCACGAATATTGGTTTTGAATTGTTCAAGATTTTGAAGTTTGTTCGCGTAAACACCATAAAAAGAAATTCAAAGGTGTTAGGTCGCAGGATCTTGCGGGCCAATTGACATCACTCAATCTCGAAATTACGCGTCTTGGAAATTTCTCTTGCAAAAGTGCTCGATTAGCTTGTGTTATGTGGCTTGTGGCTCTGTCCTGTTGGAACCACATGTTCTCCAGATCATAATCTTCAATTTTTCTTCAAAAATAATCGGTTAACGTCCATCCATAGCGGTCAGAATTGACTGCAATGGCTCTTCCTTGATCGTTTTCAAAAAAATACGGGCCAATAACACCACCAGACCATAATGCACACCAAACGGTCACTTTTTCCAGATGGAAAGGCTTTTCTGCGATCACTTGAGGATTTGGAGAGCTCCATATATGGCAATTCTGTTTATTTACGTAACCACTGAGCGAAAAATGTGCTTATTGTTCAATCACCCAATTCGCATACATTCTGCGTTGTGTATGGTCTTGAGACTTAAGTTCTTGAGTGAGTTGGATTTTCTACGGATGGAGATGCGAATCCAAATGCAAAATCCATCACGATGAGCTGTAAGACAAGCCCAAGTGTTGAGCAGGTCTTCCTCCACACTTTAAGCAACGACAGCGATATTTTCAGCAAAACGTATGTTGCGATGATGCACAAGCCCTTGCAATATCAATAACTGATCAAGTCTTTTCAAATTTTCTCACTGTTTTTGAAATCGTTTGCTGTGCAGGTCGATTATGACGACCGTAATCGGCTCGTAAAGCGCTAAATGTTGATACAGCAGAATCACCATTTTTATAATATAATTTAATAATTTTAACGCGTTCTTCGACTGTTAACGATCCATATTTCTAAATGGCAAACCTTCAACAAAAATAAAACACGCTTTGGATGACATTTAGTTTTGACAGATGTCAAAAGTCAGGGTTATACTTTCCTACCACGGATAATCCTGTACTATAAAAAAAACGTTAACAATTCCCAGTGCCGCATCGTCGGTATGTAAAGGGTTTTCCAATAAGAGGGTTTATTTTGAAGAATCCCCTATTCCGGTAGATGGTTTTGAAGCTGTCATTTGTTGACATTTGACAAGTAGAAACTAAGTCATTAATAAATATGGAACTATACACGCTTCAACGACGTATTGAAATTATTAAAATTCACTATAAAATGGTGAAAATTTGGCAGAGACGGCTCGTAGCACTCGAACATTTTTGGGTCGTCGTGAAGCACCTTGTCGGACCACAATACAGAAATTGGTGGAAAAATTCGAGCTGTTGGGACAACTTAGTATGTGAAGTATAAAACCTGTACACGTCACTCAAGAACAGCCGAGAATAATGCTGCTGTAGCCGAAAGTGTTGAAGAAAACCCAGGTTTGTCCATTCCTCGTCGTGCTTTGGAATTAGGCATTCCACAAACGTCATTACACCGTATTTTGCATAAAGACTTGGGTCTTGATGCTTATAAAGTTCAGTTAATACAAGAACTCAAGCCGGTTCAACTTCAACAACGTTGTGTTTTTGCCGATTGGGTTCTTGAAATGCATGAAAATGATCCGAAATTCCATTGAAAAATCATCTTGAGTGATGAGGCCCATTTCCAACTCGGTGACTTCGTCAACAAGCAAAATTGTCGCATCTGGGGCTCGGAAAACCCAAGAGTTATTGTTGAAAAGCCTCTCTATCCTCAACGTGTGACTGTTTGGTATGGTTTATGGTCCGGCGGAGTCATTGGACCTTATTTTTCCGAAAATGAGGCTGGAGCAACAGTTACGGTGAATAGATTGCGCTATCGAGAGATGATTAATGATTTTTTATGGCCGGAGATGGATGGTTTTGATCTGGACAATGTTTGCTTTTAACGAGATGGCACTTCTTGCGGGAAAAGTTTCCGGGCCGTGTTATCTCTCGAAGAGGTGATCACAATTGGCCACCGAGATCTTGTGATTTAACACCTTGCGACTTCTTTCTTTGGGCCCACGTGAAAAAGAAAGTCTACGCCAACAGCCCAGCGTCGATTCAAGACCTCAAAGATGGAATTCGTGAGGCTATCGAGGACATAGGGCAGCCACTTTGCGATTTGGTTATGGAAAATTTCATGAAAAGGATATGGTCCTGTAAGCGTGGTCGTGGTGGTCATTTGCCTGATGTTATTATTTACTATCAACTACATACCTTTCTCTTTATAATGAAATAAACATCCGATCATTTACATTAAAAAATGGCATTTTTCTTTTAATATCAAAATTACACCTCTTATTAGAAAGCCCTGTATATCTAGACAGGTGGTGTTTTTAGAATTTATAAAGGTCGCCATGAGCGGTGCGAACGCCAATTTCAAGTTTGAACAATTTTTAAATAAACAAAATGTGATATGCGAAAACACAAAAAAAAAAAAATTGTTACTCTCTATTTTCTTCCTTCTCAAGAGATTCATGATATAATTAAGTTATCAGTTATAGTGTAAGATATTATTGATATACAAAATAAAAGAGATGATGATTAGTATTTATCAATTTTATTTCATTTTAAATACATAACGTTCACCAAACTATTTAAAATTCTTGTAGTATATTTCGGTCGATATTTTCTTTGACACATGATCTAGCTGTTATAGATAGTTAATTCGGGAAACTAAACTTCATTTAATAAAAAGAAAAAAAATTACAGATAAATTTGCATTCATTTTGATTAAAAGTTGATTTTAGAGTCGTTTATGGCGCAGAATAAAAAAAAAGAATAATTCCACCAACACAAATAACAACACACACTTTTTACACTTTTAACAAACTTTTATTTAACGATTCGCACGCTAAGAGTACCGGTTACAGACTGGGGGCGACGCCGTGGATACGGTTTCCCTAAATACTCTAATTTTGCTGACACTATGTCTGGATTAGACATGTGTCGTTTTTGAAATGATCTCGTTGCATTTTCCATAATTAGGTAAATGCAACGTCTGCAAAAGTTCTTCAATATTTTTATGAGAATTGTTTGTTACCGTATACATGACTTTTACATTAAAATTCTCCTGAATTTTATAAATATTTTCGTTTACATGATTTGGAAATTTTACCAAGTTTTTATTTCTCTTAAAAATAGTAAGTATCCAAATTGTTAAAATCAAAATGATAATCGCGATAATGCCCATGGTAATGTAATTTATATTAGAGTTTTAACAGCCAGCGTTGATGGCGTGGTGATAAATCCTTACCTTTATACTTGGCTTGTAAAAATTTTATTGGTTTTATGGTCTGTATAGATCACGAACTTATTTCCATATAAGTAGGGCCTGAAATAGTTAACGGACCACATAATAGCAAGGAATTCCTTGTCCGTTGCTGAATAGTTTTGTTCGTAACTATTCAATGTTCGTGATGCGAAACACACAGGATGTCTGTCTTGCGACAATACTGCACCTAAGGCGTAGTTAGACGCATCTGTTGTTAATTGAAATTGTTTATCGAACTCGGGAAAACGAAGAACAGGATGTGTGCTAATAAGTGCTTCCAATTTCTCAAACGCTTCTATGTAATCTGGATCTATGGTATTGATTTTCGAATCTTTCTTTAGGTATTTTGTTAGGGGTTGTGCGACCTTCGCATAATCCCTAATAAATTTGCGGTAATACCCTGTGGCTCCTAAAAAGCTTTTAAGTTCTTTTTCTGTTTTTGGGAGTTCAAGTTTTTGTATTGATTGAATTTTTTCCGGGTTTGGTTTTAAGCCGTCTTTAGTGACTACGTGACCTAAAAAGGAAGTTTCCTTTTGCATAAATGAACATTTATCAATTTGAATTTTTAACTGATGTTTTTCTAAGGCTTTGAAAATTTGTGTTAGAGATTTGATATGTTCTTCAAGTGAAGTGCTAAATATTAGCACATCGTCAAGATATACTACACAGCATTTGTTAATAAAATCCCGGAGGATATCATTCATTAAACGCTGAAAGGTTGCCGGAGCATTTTTCAGTCCGAATGGCATCCTAACAAACTCATATAGACCATGTGGTGTGACGAACGCCGTTTTATGACGATCTTCTTTGCGGACCAATATTTGATGGTACCCTTTGGCCAAGTCAATTGTGGAGAAATAATGTGCTCTACCTAATTTATCCAAAATAGACTCGATGTTTGACAAAGGGAATTTATCGTCGACTGTGATTTCATTGAGTCTACGATAGTCTATGACGATTCGATATTTTTTTGTACCAGAATTATCAGTTTTCTTGGGAACGACTATCAAAGGAGAGGAATATCTTGAATTGCTTCTTTGGATAATGCCTTGAATTTCCATTTCTGCGATTTGTTTGCGAACTTCTTGTTCGTGTTTTGGGGGATACCTATATAATTTTGCATTTATCTGCTTGTCTGTTATGGTTTTAATTTCATGTTCGATTGTTGGGGTACTTGTTAATTTATCCCCTTCTTTAAAGAGTATAGTTTCGAATCGTTTGAGAACTTTTAATAGTTCCCTGTTTTCTTCAAAATTTGAATGTTCTAACTTAAGTCTGTTTAAGAAGTCAGAGCTTGATGCTTCTAAGTGAGCAACTTCCTGAAATATGTAGGGAGTATTTAAAAACCTAATTGATTGACCATTTAGGGTGATGGTCCCTTCTTCGAAATCAATAATTGTTCCTAAATTATTAAGGAGATCTGCTCCAATTATAAAATCGTATTTTGTTTTGTTTAAAGGTTTTACTTTCCACCTGATCATAGCTTTATGGGAAGTCTTAAACTCAGCAGGTACTAGAGTGTGGACTTTTAATGGAGTCATCAATGAGACTAAATCAGGATCCCGTATCTACCAATGCTGTAATCGCTTCTGCCCAGGACTTTGATTACCATTATTATTAGTGCTGGTAATGTTCGTTCCTCTATTTTGACCGCTTGAATTGCTAACATTTCCATAATTATTTTTGGACTTGTAGTTTGTTTGAAATTGTCCTTGAGGATTTGTCTTTTTTCGTCGTAATTACTGTTATAAGTACGCTGTCTGTTTTCGTCGTTATTATTGCTACGGATATTTTCGAAATTTGGCTTGTGCTCAGTTTGTCTGTTGTCGATTTTTTGGTTTTTATGGTCATAATAGGTTTTGGGAGTGTTTGTATTAAATTTCGAAAACTTTCTTTCATTGAACATTTGTTTTACTTTAAATTCAGGCCTAATGCATGAATCTTCAAACCTCCTCTCTTTCATTATTTCTTGAATGCTATTAATATCGTGTAATAAATAATTTTTTTCATATAAAACACCCTGGGACATTTCTTTTGCAGTATTAATTTGAAGAGAATTTACACTACTTAAATCTACATATGGGGAATCTTTACAAAATATCTTCATCTCATCTGCTTTAATTTTTATCTTCTGTAAATGTAAAACAAGATTACTTACATTGTTTGCCTTCAGGTTGCAAATCTTCCGATATATCTCCGCTGGCTCAGTGTCCGGTCTGTAGAGATGTTTGAGCGCCTTTTTTATTTCTTCGCAATCGTCTGTTCTTTCCGTGTTGATAATTCCTTGTTTTCTCATAAAAGATCATTTTTGTTGCCGCTTTTCTTGTTTCATCATCGTTAATGCTCGTCAGGTAATATTCCGTGCTAGCAATGAAACTGTTGATTGTTATCTCGGACGTGCCCGTGAAATTCGACATGTGTCTTATTTCTTTGAGAATGTTTTCCCGTACTCTAGCGTCGTTGTTCGCCATAGCTCTTACGTCATTTTCACGGTCGAGTCTTAATTGTTGGATTGCTTCAGCCAGTTGGGCTATTTGAGCATCTCGCACTTGGATCTTGTGTTGCAATTGTTGGATTTCTTCTGCCATCTTTTCTCTTGATATTTTCCTTCTTTCGTAATGAAGGTCAGATCGTTTTTTGCTCATTCACTTCACTCACTAGATTGTTTATGATTTAACATTTTATTTCATTCACTCACTAGTTGTGGTTTAAAGTTTCTTTTTGAACTTTTCTTTTTTTTTAACTTTGGGATTGTGAACAGCCTCATTCACAAATTTGAGGATCTTTTAGGCTTAATCTGATCCCCCAAATGAATTTTTTAAATGTTTATAAAGCTTAAAACGCGGGCTTGGATTAACTGACTCCCAATTTATTCAATTGAGGCCACAGGCGAATTCTCTTATAATTCTGCCTGGGCTTTGCAATACCCTGTTTTATTATTAACTGACTCCCAATTTATTCGATTGAAGCCAGAGGCGGATTCTCTTATAATTCTGCATGGGCTTTAAAATGCTCTGTTTCATTATAACTTTATTCGAGTCGCGGATCGCGTTTACCGACTGCACCATTTTTAGAGTCGTTTATGGCATAGAATAAAAAAAAGGAATAATTCCACCAACACAAATAATAGCACACACTTTTTACACTTTTAACAAACTTTTATTTAACGATTCGCACGCTTTGAGTACCGGTTACAGACTGGGGGCGACGCCGTGGATACGGTTTCCCTAAATACTCTAATTTTGCTGACACTATGTCTGGATTAGACATGGGTCGTTTTAGAAATGATCTCGTTGCATTTTCCATAATTAGGTAAATGCAACGTCTGCAAAAGTTCTTCAATATTTTTATGAGACTAGTTAGTCACGAAACATAAGTCAGTTCAAGAAATTTTTATAATATTTAAAATAATAATTTGAAAAATTAGCTTTAAATCTAAATTAATATTTACCTTTATTATTTGGCAACTTCTTGTGTTCATACTTTATTGATACTAGAGTAATACTGTCCGTGCTTTTTTTCAGCAAAATCGAAAATAATGTCATCAAATGAAAGTCGTTTTAGTGAATCGCTTTCGATGCTTAAAATAGCTAAACAATTAAGTCGATCTTGACCCATCACTGCTCTCAAATAATATTTTAGCAATTTCAGTTTTGAGAATAATCCCTCATCAGTAGAGTTGGTTGTCATTAAAACTAAATACATTCTCAACAATATGTAAACATTAGGAAAACCCTCTTGTAAGTTTTTTCAATAATTAGATTGTACTTTTTTGTCCCAAAGCTTATTTTCATTTCTTTTCTTTTGATGTTCTTATGACTCTTATTTTCATTTTTCTTATTTTCTACATCATCTTTTTCAATAATTAACCCTTTCGAAAATTCTCTAAACTGAATGAGCTCACGAAACAAACTTTCTTCAAGATCAGTATGATACATTTCTGACAATTTGTTGACATGTTGCTCAATTTCCTCGCAAGATAAGTTGTGCAAATTTCTTGGAATCCAAAGAAGCCATCAGCCAAATCATTAGTTTCCTTCATAAGTACAGTGCAGCCACCATTTTGATCTAGTTTAAATGATTTTTCTGAATGCTCGGCCGATTGAACATGTTCAAGTTAAACACTATTCCTTAAATTTTCATAAAAATTGAAAGAAAATAAAAGTGCCTAGGTGAATTTGAAATATCTATCAATCATAAACATGTGTTATTGTTGTTGTAATTCCATACAATTGAAATGGCTATAATTCACTTGATTATGATTTAATCTCGATTAAATTTTGTCAACGTATATATCATATATCATTCTATATAATTGCAAGATTTCAAGAAGTTTAATCGTACCGTTTTGATTTTATGGGCGAAAATGTAAAGTCTACAAATCATACTGTTATTTACAAAGTTGAGAGAATTTCGATTTTTGGGGTATTTGCTACCCTTGTACTTATAATGGCCTGCATTTGTGATAATTTTCAGATTTTTCGGCTGAAAGGTGTCCAATAGCGACGGGGGGACACAAATCTTGGTACATTTTGTCTTCCCCTGGTTCCCCTAATTCATTAAATGATTTTTTTATTTCAGATTCTGAAAGTTCTAATCAAGACCTTTCATTTGATACCCCACTTGACTACCTTTGATAAAAAAATAATTTGAAGGCCAATTCGCTATTAGGGGGACCCCCGTTAAAAATTTTTTAAATTTTTGGTAAGTCCTTAACTTTTGAGAGACCATTACTTCTGACCTTTTCATAAAGTTAGAGCATTCTAGCTTTTATAGTTTCTGAGGAAATTAGCTGTGACGCACGGACAGACAGGTCGCGAAACTAGTAGGTCTTTGTAAAAAAAAATTTTTACAAAGACCTAAAAATGCAATGGCTCACGCGACAGCAAATGAATCGAAAGAAATCACCTTTTCAACGCGGCTACCATCTAATGATCAACGACAATGCAATGAATCGTTGTTTTTTCTTTCTTGTTTTTTACGAACCGACCAAAAATTTGAAAATAAATATAGCTAGGTAGTCCATGGTGCATAAAAGATATTGCGACAAATGATTTTATTATTACAAAAGCTAAGCACTGGATTTTGGCTAAAACCCTGAGATTGGCGTCTACCGGATTGGAGAGCAGAAATTAAATGATCGATTGTTATTTCTGCCAAAAGTTACTCTCGTTTTCTAAAGTCATATAGACAGTAGTCAACCTTTCAACCTTACTATAGTATCTTTTCTTCCAGCATTGTTTCAATGATTCGGTATAAATACCTTAAATGCTTCTTAAAATATTTGTTTCAACGATGTTACTTATTTGTAATATTAGGTCATGCTTAAGTTTGAAAATAACAGGATTTTGAATATATATTGAAAATACCGTTATCCGTGTGAGTTTGCTTACTCTACATGTGTTCAGTTGTGAAATTCTGTGTCAGCATCCAAGTATTGATGATGATCGAAATTTCACTTGCTCCATGATTTTAGATTCTGTTACGTTGATCCCACGCTATGGTGTACGATTTTTGGTTGTACGAGTACAGTCCAGCTGGTTGAACAAAAGCTTTTCCGATAGGGCTTGCAATTGGCTCCACATATGCTTGTATCGGCATCATAGTTAGGCAAAAGGCTGACGCTGGATGCGTGACTTAGTTCAAAAGCCCACACAAAAGGCCTGCTCATCCTCCATCGTCTCTGGCATTCTGGAAATTACTCGATGATTAAAGCTTATACTACTATAATTTGCAAGCAAAACTTCGGCAGCTTGAAGATTTCGGCTTCTCGCTGCGAAATGTAGACATGTTTTCGATCCACCTCCTTCTCGTTGGAGAGCCGCCGTTGATGGGAGCTCCACGCCACTGACGCTGGGTTTGAAAATAATTAGACGTCGTATTAAAAATCTACTATAGAGCTTACTTGCCCGTAAGAAAGGGCTCGCTTGTCGTGGGGAACGCAGATGGTGTAGGTGGAGGTGCAGCCATCTGCAATCCGGGATAATGTCCGGGAGCAGCCCACTCGAGGCAACTGCCACTGACATTCGCGTTGTTTGTTTTCCTTTGTTTGGTTTTCGTTTTCCACGCTGAGCGTTTTGATATCTTCTCGAAGCGTACTATTATTCGAACTAAGTCCCAAAGATGCATTAAACGATGGACTCACTGCTAGCCATGAATAGCGTGATTTCTTCACTTCCTTTTGACACTTGTCAAATCGTGGTTCAGTGGCAGTGAGTGGTTAAAAGGTCGCTCCCAAGCCGTGGACGTCAATAGCGTAGGATATATGGCTCTGCGGATCAGCGTCAGTGGCGTAGGGCTAATTTATTACACTACTCTTCTGAGATTGTGTTCTCTGTTTGCCCTGGTTGTCATACGTAGGTATTGCTAGTACGCTTGATTCTTTTGCCTAACGTTTCCTAGCACTAATCATTGAACCAATATTTCTTTTCCGCCGGAACTGATGTCCGATTGTCGGTTCTGCCACGGTCTTAATTGCCGCTTTCACTTCCACCTATATCTCATTGCTTGTATTCAGCGATCTATCTGATAAAATAGTAGTTAGCTGGTTGTCGAGGGTCTCCATGGAATGTTTTGCCATGGAAGCCTTTCGATGTCGGATTTTTGTAGAGGGTTGATCTTCGCTGAATGCGCCTTTCACATACGACATTGATAGATTAAATTGATCAGGAAATGATCCTCGGTATAAACGGACACCAAGTATACTTGAGGCTCAATGTTGTTGGATCAGAACATGGTCAATCTGGTTTGTGTGGTTCTATCTGGTGATACCTAGGTAATTTTATGTATGCGTCGATGTGGGAAGCAAGTGGAACGTATGACTAGATTTTTGCTTAATGCAAAGTCAATCAGGCTGCCCGTTATCATTCGCTACATCTTGGAGGCTATATACTTCAATCGTTCCCTGATGAGATAGCTCATTGCCAACCTTAGCGCTAAAATCACCCAGAATTTTTTTGGCTCGTTTGTAGGCAATGAGTTGACTAGTCTTTTCAGATGATTGTAGAACGTTTGTTTTGTTTCACTGTCCTTTTCTTCGGTGGGAGCTTGTACGTTAACCAGCCAAATTTTGAAGAATTTTGCTTAGATATCAATTGTGCATAACCGTTCATTGATTGCCTTGAAATCAATAAAGTCAAATTTGAACTCCCTAGCCACAATGGAGGCTACTCTGAATTCTCTTTTCCCAGCAGGCTTTCCACTTTTGAATATTGTGTGATTTCATATCTTGAGTATCACTACCAGTCCTATTCGTTACCTGGATTGCCAGTATGTTTAATTTACATGAGTGGTCTGTTGTAAAAGGTCTTTTACAGCGCCATTGTGGTTCAGTGATCTGACAATCCAATCCAATGCTATAGTCCTTTTTTCGTTTGCGAGGTCGTTGCCGTATATCCAATCGACTCCGAGGCTCTGTTGCAGGTGTCTAAACAATGGGATGGGGAATTTGCCCATTGCCCTGCCTCAATTCTGGAAGCATAGCTATCACTATCAATCCTGCTATCAGGTCCGGAAGACTCTTCTCCACCTTCTAACGTCACCACAAAGGAGGTGGGTGTAAGTAAGATTTAGTAGCAGAGCTGCATGTGTTTTTTAAGTTATTGGCATTTCTAGGCATTTAATATCCCATCATTGGGGAACCAGTAAATTCAATGTGCAACCCCAAGATCATTTACTAACATCTGCTCGAGGGATTTAAGAGAGATCACATGGAAGCTAGGGGTTGAGGAAACACAGGGATCCATCGTGCTTTTTCAACTGGACTTGAGGTCATCTACGGCGGAGTTAAGATCCATGTCTTGCACCCACAGTATAACACAGGCCTTATCACAAATTTGTATACTTGGAGTTTTTTTCCTGTGTATGCAGCTAGTCTTCAAGATCATCAAAACTGAATAAAATATATATTTTATTAGCGAGCTGTATTCTTTGGCGTATTTCATCTCTTTGATTGCCGATTCTGGTTATTTTTGCGCTAGAATACACTTACACGCTCACAGTTATGATACTGCATTCGCTAAGTCTGATATTTTGTGTAATTATGGACTTAAAAGGGACTTGGAAATGGTTGGGGAATAATGATTGCTGAATTTGTTTAATGCTTTACAACATCTATTTATTGGCGCATTATCCGCATATATGGTCCCATGTGTTCTTGTGGTGAACACAGGAGAATTTCTGGTAACTCTAGAAGGGTTATTCACCCGTACCTTCTCGGAAATAAATTTCACATTAATATTACCCCTAAGCACATCGAAAATTAGACATGAGGACAACGCAGTTTGCCTAGAAGCTAGTGATGCCATATTCAATATTTGGAGTCGGTTATCGTAGGATGGAAGGCTATGGAAATCTCTGGGGTCATAGAGGGACCTTAGGGCAAAGAGTAAAAATTGTTTTTGTACCGGCTCGAATCTAGTTTTATAAATGTTGTAAATTGGGTCCCAGATCAAACAAGCGTATTCGAGAATGGGACGAACAAGCGAAGTGTATAGCGATTTTGTTGCCCAAATATTCTCGAATTCTTTGGCTCTCCTTTTGATGAAACCTAGCATCCTATTAGCTTTAGAGAGGGCTTCGTCATGTTGAAGATTAAACCGAAGCTGTTTGTCTAAGATTACGCCTAGATCTACTATGCTCTCAACTCTGCTCAAACTCGTGCTTTTGATTTGATAATCGTTAAGGATGATTTTGTTCTGGAAAAACTTATGACATGGCATTTATCCAAATTGAGTGCAAGCTAATTATCGTTGCACCATTGGAGCAAAGTATTTAATTTGGATGGAGGAAAGGAAGTGTCAATATGCGATTTTATAATGTGATATACCTTCAGATCATCGGCATAAAAAAGATGAGGTATATCGCATAGTGCCGCTGAAAGGTCAGATATGAAGATATTGAAAAGTAATGGACCCAGATGACTACTCTGAGGAACCCCAGAGAGGACATTAATTTTCTTCGATAAGCGACCTTGGAACTTGACATATTGGATGCGGTTTTTCAAATATGAATGAATCCAGTTAAGCGGTGGGCCTGTAGTTCCAAAACTATGCAGTTTTTTTATCAATATTTCATGATTCACGCGGGCAAACGCCTTGCTGAAATCGGTGTATATGGCGTCGATTTGGTTACCTTTTTCCATCGCACATAGAATGACGACAAGGTTGGTGGTAGTAGATCTGCTTTCCCGGAAACCATGTTGCTCGTCGTTGAGATAAAGTTCAATAAGAGGTGAAATTTTATCGCATACAATCTTTTCAAAAAGCTTCGGTATGGAAGATAACGTAGCAATTCCCCTATAATTTTCAACAGACCGCTTTTCGCCTTTTTTATGGCTTGTTATTATATAAGATGGTTTCCAATGTGAGGGGAAAACAACGCTCGAAAGCGATTTATTAAAAATGACGAAAAGAGGGAGGGACAAATTATCTTTACAGAGGGCCAAAAAACGAGGGGGAATGAGATCGGGGCCAGGTCCTTTGTTCAAATCAAGAGCTTCGACGGCTTGACGAATTTCCTCTTCAGATATCGAAATACTATCGATCTGTACTCTTGGTGCTATTTTAGAGGACGGAAGGTTTTGAGAGTTTCCAGGATCGCAGTAGATTCCTTGGAAAAAATCAGCAAAAAACTCACAGATTTGCTTTGGAGAAGAAGAGATAGAATGAATCATTGTATTTCATTGCTGAAAGGTAACCATGTATCTTACGTTTTACGTTGACGAATTCGAAAAATTTTCTAGGATTCCGAGTGATTTTTTCACCTACAACATTTATGTAGGATTTATATGCTTCTTGAGATTTAATTTTAAACTCATTAGCGAGCACGTCATATTTTCTCTTAAACTCTTCGCCAACGTTGTTACCGTTTTTTAATATTTTATATAGCTTGTTTCGTTGGTTTCGTAAACGCCTGAGGTCACTTCCCAGCCATGGTTCAGAAACTTTGTCTTTTTTCTTGATGTTAGGTACAAAAGAATCAACAGCGTCAAGAATGATTTGATAAAAGGTGGATAAGGCTTGATCCAAGTCTAATGTTGACAAAGTACCAGTCCAGTTGAAAGTTGATAGAAGGCTGTTAATATTGTTATAATCGCCACTACGAAAGTCATATACAATCTCATTATTATAAGAAATAGGGTTTACTGAATCAGGAGTGGAAAGTTCAACAGAAAAGGCGGAGTGATGAATTGTGTGGGAAAACAGGTGCTTGCTCTCATCAGTTGGATTGACCACTACTTCGTCATGTGCATTTGTGAAAATGAGGTCTAACGAATTTCCGTTTTGGTTGGGGATAGGAGCGGTTTGCTGCAAATCATTGCCATATAGGGTGCTCACTAAGTTAAAGTCATTACTGTCTAGAAGATTGACGAGAAGAAGATTACCAAGTTCATCGGTTACGAATTTAATGTTTGGCCGATTAAAGTCACCAGGTCTAATGACTCTGTCTTCTTCATTAATTCCGGCAGGAATTCCAGCTATGATATCACATATAGCATTATAGATAATTTCAACAGATTCTGGAGGTAAGCATGATTTTGGAGGAACATAGAAGACGCCAATATATACAGAAAATTTCTGCAGCTTTATTTGCACTTTTTTATGCTGGAAGAATGAGTTTGATAGCGTCTTGACGGGCTCACTAAGGAGAGAATTATGTACAGCAATCAATACACCACCTCCGCGTCTTTGTCTAGTACTAAAGAAATCTCTGTCGTCTCTGTAAATGGACCAATTATTGTCCAGAATCTCCTCAGTTTTGTGAGAGTCATTTAACCATGTTTCGGTCAGGGTAAGTATATTAAAATGGCAAGATTTTGCGTCAAGAAACATTTGGGGCAATTTATTACAGATACCACTACAGTTGTGGTAAAACAGTTTGAGACTATGTTGAATAGACTTATGAAAGGGGACGAAAAAATTTGTGTTGGTTTTCTCTTGTCCTTTGTAGTGAAGAGATATAACTGGAACTAACAAAGGAAGCATAGGTCTCAAGATCTTTTTCGCCTGGTCTATGGCCACACCCAACTCTTCATGATAGGAAAAATATAAGCTCCGAAGGGCGTCAAGATCGACCGGAAGGCCTTCTCTTTGAATAATGATGTTGAGACTAGTCCTCGTTTTACCTTCAATACAGGTTGTTTCCGGTGCTTTATGCATGTAGGAGAGGTAAAGGCGAACACATTCATAAATTTTGTGCTCTCTGAGCCTTGAAATAAGGTACCTTTTCTCCAGATCGCTACTCGAGACAATAGTGGCCTTAACAGTGGGTGGCAAGAGTGGATCTAGAAATGATTTGCTCTTGTTTGAAGTGGTTGATAATGTTGGCAGTCCGGGTGAGCTTGTGGCTGGTGGTATTTGGTCCTCACCACGCACGAAATTACTGTACCTAGTTCTTGAGATGGATGTTTCAGGTAAAGAGGACGGATCTTTTGTCATCTCATCGACACTCGATCGCTCTTTTCCAGAAATTTTTCGTGGTTGGCCACAAATCTCCTTAGTGGTGTTGACTTTTGGCTCATTTAACGTATCACTATTCAATGAAATAGGAGGAGGTAAGGATGGAGGTGCATAATAAGAGATGTTGGATGAAATTGAAGTGTTAGTTATGGAGTTAGGAATACATACTTTCTTATAATTACTTTTGTCACGGCTGGCTTTGGATTCTGTGACTCCATTACGCTCCTTCCATAATTTAAAGCTCATACCGTTCCACATGTAGTTGCCGTTCTTTTTTCTGTAGTTTGTGAAGAGCCAAGAATACTGTGATGGAATGAACACTTTGAAGCTTTTCCTTCGAGTGTTCTGAGAAGATAGTTCTTCAACCTTGCAACCATTGATGTGGAGTATGTTTTCAATATTTTTTCTGACAGTGGTTGCATTCAAATTTTTCCCCTTCGTAAAGAAGATGCTGTACGCTGCATCTGCGATTTTTACCAGAGAGGATTAATTATTGACTTTTGTAACCTTATGATGCGATCCTCCCATTCTTCTTCTGTCCAGAAGGTTCCAAGCTTGTAGATGTAGTTAGGAGTTGGATCAGGTGATGATATTGAATTGGCATGTTGTGTTTCCGTTGAGTGCAATGTCTGGGGAGCCCATGAAGTTTTATGTTGCTGGTTCAGAGTACTGCTGCACATCTCCTCGAGCCTGCTTAATCTGGTGAGAATATGAGCTTGATTTGTCAGGCTGTGAAGATACTTTTTGAAGTTGTTCACTAAAATTTTGCAGGGCGCTCGAGACGTTACTTTCAAACAATGATGACTTCTTAAAAGTTTCATTACTTTGCGATGGTTGGATATGAGTAACTGTCTCTTTTGTTGACACTATCTGATTCCCCAATAATTCTAGTGCTTTATACACTTTTTTGTTGCTATCAGACAGTTTGGCAGCTAATTCGTCGAAGCTGCTCGCCATATCCACAAAACTCTCAACGTTAGCTCTCGTCTGAGAATGCTGCCGTGAGATAAGCTGATTTTTTTCTTCATTTAAATCTTCGATACTGCTGATCAACTTATCGTACATGTTAGTTAAAGTATTTTCCAAACCTTGACAATCGGAACAAATAAAATGCATATTCATATATGCGTGGCACCAGTCCCACTCAAATGAATGCACTTTACACTTGATAGTCATTAAAGATAAATAATTTCATTAAAAAATACGCCTTTTAGGTATTCTACCGACAAATTAAAGCAAGGATAATACCTTCGTGTTCAAAACTGGTCTAGCAAAACTAGGTTTTTGTTACCTGATTTTAAATTTTTTTTGATGATCAGATCCGCACGGATAACAATGCTTTTCTCAATGAACCTGTACCATTCCTGCAGAATATTATGCATGGACAGCCTATTATCAAGGATCGATAAGATAAGTAGGTTATAAATAAAGTGAGTACTCACCCAATTGTGAGTAATGTTGACTTCATTGAATGAGATACGAATCTAATGACGTGAGTTACGTTTACCCACCGCAATTGAAGCAAACGAATTTATCCAATCTAGTTATCGTTCACAGAACTTTCGAAATTTTGCCGCATATACACTACCAGAGTTTGTGTGAACACTACACTATGAGAACACTTAATCGAACTTCAATAAAAAAGAGTTCTAGCACGATCTAGAATCGATTTAGGCTAGTGAAACAACCCATAAACATCACACTCCCAATGTTTTGCAGATTCCACTAGCACGCCGAATTTGCAAATTTCAGCTGCTCGCCCAGCTAATTCATTGCGGAATTTCGGAAGCAGGGTCTTTTCGAGAAGTCTAATGGCAGATCCCAGACAGAGATCTGTCACCCAGATACTTGTCAACTTTCAATTGGGGCTGCCATAGTGCCAAATGCCACATACCTCTGCGAGACTAAGATACAAGTTATTGCAACAGAAAGATATCGATTTTAAAGGGGAATTGTAAAAAATATTGTTACTAAATGCTAAAAATATTGGGAATTAGCTATGGCTAGCATATTTGCATAGCTAAAAATTGTATTTACACTATACGTAATATTTTCAAACGCTGAGCATTTTCGAAAAGCGTATTATGTAATTGTTGTCGACTAATTTATGTACTTAAGGAAACAAAAACAATCATAGTATCAAATAACAAGTAGATTAATAACTTTTTTCCCTCTTATGTTTGCACCTGATTGATTTTCATTCACTTTAAAGCCACCTCCCTTTTACACGTTATTCTACATATGCTAGATTGCAACCTTAACTAACTACCGAAGCATTGCTTAATTCAATTATGTCCTAGGAATACCACCAGAATGAGCGGCCACAAAACTGATGTGGTCAGTTGAGCTTAAAGCATGATTTAAGTAAAGTCTCCTTCTATGTCTTCGTCTTCCACGTAAAGTTCGGTCTCTATCAACATACAAGTATATGTACATTACACGTACAATAGTGTATCGATTTTCGTATTTGATTCGGGTTAGAGTCGAAATTTGTTATCCCTGTTTCTAGCACGGACTCTAATGCAAATTGAGAAGTCTTCCTGGAATTGAGACTCGAATCTCCAGGATTAGAACAGATGTGATGAGATAAAAAGCTACGATTGTCGTCGTCGTTGACATTAACCATCTTTATCCTATGTCGTTGGCACCGGCATTATCGACATCATCATCGACGTAATCGTTACTTTGTCCTTAATGGAGCGCGACTATATAAAATCACGTCTCGAGATGATGATGTGATTGTGCGGTCATCCGAATTTAAATTCATGTGTTACGCGGAGTGTTGAGAGTGGTTGAATTTGAATGGACTGAGGTTGAAAATTTAAACATGGACTGTATAAGAGGTGTGTTCTATTGTAGTTTATATGAAGCTTGAAAGTAGTTCATTGAAATTTAATTTTCTTATTGTAGAATAGCTTAACAATTTACATTTGTAAATCATTCAATGGATTATCGGAATGTGATTTAAATCAATTTACAATACAAGAGCTCAGGCTGATTAATCAGTTTAATAGGATTATCCGTTAAGGTATAGGCTTGAATAAAGCCAATTCGAAAATCCACTTTTTTCTACATTGTGAATAAAAGGCCTATTTGGTTGCTCTGGCTTAAAGTGCCCATTTGAATGATCATTAAAAGTTAGTATTTACAATTAATTAATATAGAAGCTAATTAATTCAAACAGGAACGACCTGCTTTATTTCACAAAATCTTTTATGTGCCAGCGGCTCTCATATTCTCATCAAGGCTTCGCTAACGAAGCCTTCAACTTTCAGTTTCTTCTTCTTCTTCTTAGCACTACAGCCGCTCTCTGGCCTTCACTTCTTGCAATTAGCGCTTCCAACCGTCTCGGTCCATTGACCGCGTCCTCCAATTCCGAAATCCGAGCAGCTATGAACTGTCTTCGTCGACCGAGTCAGACCAGCGTCTCCTCGGTTTCCCCACTGGTCCCCAGCCTTCAGTTTTTCCAACTTTCAGTTTACTATATATGAATCGCTCGTAGGGTATCTAAACTAAAGAACAGAAAATCTTTGCTTTCTGAAACCTACAAAAGTTTGAATATATTTTGCCTAAACATTGTTTGATGTGACCGAACAATTAGCGTCATTGGTTAGCACTATAGATACCTGATTCCTATAGATTGTCCATTATTTTCAATATCACATCTAGTATTATAAGAGCTGCTAGTTTTAATGCTCAACTTTTCTCCCCGCACTCCACACACTCATTATGAAGCTATTATTTTATATGCAATTTAATTCACACTTACTGGAGTCGCGAGCAGGATTCAAGCCCACATATTATAGTGCAAAAGTGCTCCCACTTTACATAATATTCTAGTCTTTTTGTAACATTTGTCGTCCGTTAAGGACAGCAGTAATGGGCTGTTTTTTTAGCAAGGTAAGAGTCTGAGCCAACGGGAATGGAATTTTCACGACCGTGGTAAAAAACTTAGCACAGTTCCAGTCAATGGTAATATTTACCTTTTGCGCCGGTTCATTCGGGCTAGTCAATCTCAGGTATTCAAAATCAGTATAAGCTACCAGAATAGGCTCATCTACAGCGTCCAATAGAGGTGCTGGTTGGGAAGTAGTGACGTGAAACATGATTAACTTCAGCATTAGTATATTTCCGGGGTGTTCGACCCAAGGTATAGTAAACGGCCTTCAAAAACCTCTCTGAAGCACGGAGTTTGCAGGTAGTACGTCAGGGAGCATAAAACATCCGCTCCCGTAGCTCACTCGAACTCTACCAAGCAGCACATGACTCCATAGCTGTCACTGTCCCAAAAACTAGTTGACGCTAACTATGGCGCTTCTGTTTTAGCATGGTTTCATTCTCGATTTGGAAAAATTTCCCTTGTCTTACTGAAGCATGGCTAATCCACTGGAACGGTGGAGGTGGTACCAAGAACTAGTCCAAGGATGGTATTCAGGAGCCATTAGGTTCATGATGGGGCTTAGATGCGGTTGTACAGGCTCGGCCTGCCCGCTGGCAAGGACCAAGGGCTTAGGTCTATATCCCATTGTGCAGGAGTCCGGCGACGATCTTGTGCACGAGATATTTGCACCTATCTGCTGCTCCGTTTGACTAACCTGGATGATGAGTCCTTTTAATAAGATGAGAACCTCTTTGTAACTTGATGTGTCTTCTATGGCTGAAGGGGGCGCCATTACAATTGTTGACGAAGCTTCTGCTCCTCCAGTGACACCTATCTCGCTCTTAAGAGATGGTGGTTGGTCCTGATTTTTTTTAGGTGTAACTTTCTCAACCATATTCTGCAACGACACACGTACTTGCTGCCTTCATAGGGAGCAGCTGCTGGAAGACCACAGTAGAATCTCCAGACTGTACTGGTAGAACCTATGCCCAATTGAAGCTCATCAATCAACTCCTCGTCTGATGATTTTCATTAATAAAACATAGAACGGATGGTCCATCATCTAAATGTTGGATTAAAAAAGTTTTCTTACATATACGTTAATGACAAATATTTTACTTTTAAGTAGTCGTCAGTGACAAGCAATTAAACGTTCACAAAAAAACATATGTTAATACATTGGGTTTCAGTCTTCTTACTTTTGAATTAAGCCGCAGACAAGCGAGATACCAATAGATTAGTCTTTTCAACGTTGCAGAAATTTTTCTCGTGGCATAACAAATAACCTGACTTAGAAGTCCCTTCCGATCACAAATATTTGCATAAGATTAGTAGGGTTACTTAGGGTTTATTCTAATCTACGAGTAGCACGTGTCTTGTCGTGGATTAGCTAAGCAACCAATCACAGGAAATCAAAATCCATATTTTGGAATACACAAGGGCACTGCTTGGTTTAGGGTTTAAATTGGAACGCATCATAATCGACATTACAGGAAACAAACCTTCAAACAACATTCAGGGACTCTTGTATCACTTAGCCTTATGTTACTAGGCATACAATGGCGATAAACCACCAAGTTACACATAAAAATATTGGCATTTGTCAATTTGAGCACAATTTGTCAATTCGAGCACAATTTGTCAATTTGAGCACAATTTGTGTAATAATCATTTGTTCACTTGCCTGTCCACCATACTTGACATCTAAGGTGGTTACTGAGAGACGATGGTCTACCTTAGGTTCACGGCTTTTTGGGCCCCAAATTGTGCGTAATTAGTAGTGTTTTTGCTGTCTTTGTCGTTCGTTAAAGACTACAGGGATGGAATGCTATTTCAACAAGCTAAAAGTCTGGGCTCGATGAAATGGCATTGTAACACTGCAGAAGCTAGCTGCCAGCACGCGTAGGAGCCCAGACTTTTAGCTCGCTGAGGCAGCATCCAATCATTGCTGTCTTCAACGCCCGACAAAGATAGCAAAAACACTATAATGTACATTTATCCAAGATTGATCTACTGTAACGAAAAAAAAGTCATGAATCAGCTGTTTCAACAGTGTGGATTTTAAAAACAACAGTTTGACTGTAGTATCGTTTGTTTTTCAAAGCAACAAAGCTTATGACGGAATTCGAGATGTTTTTGCCGTTTGTCGGCACAATTGTTTCTTCGACAGATCGGTTCCGGCAGTGAGCCATCCTAAACGTCTTTTAGGTTTTTGTACTAAAATTCTCCGAAACTATAGAAGCTACAGCCACGAAACTTTGTGGAAAGGTCAGAAGTGGTGACTTCTTGAAAGTTTTGAGGTAGACAAATTTTTCAAAGGGCTTAAGAGGGTTTCTCCATATAAGAAGGTGACCCTTTAAAAATTTTTTTTCACCACTGGGAGTCGAGTAGGGTGTCATTGGAAAGGTCTTAATGAGATCAACTTTGTTAACAGTTTTTGAATTTCACATTTTCTCCAATAAAATCGTATGGATGCCTTTAAGTAGCCTAAAAAAAGATCCCAATACTCTGTAAGTTTGATGAAATTTGTATCATATTCACGGAAGTTATATCCATTTGAAATTTCTCCAATTACAACAACAATAGCACAAAATTTTGGTATTTTATGGACTATACATCGAATCAGACACTACAGTTTTGATTTGATCTTCTTAAAATTTTCAGATAAGATCGGTGACATAAATTCTTTTGGAATTTCATGAATTGAGTAATTTTTGTTAGTTGAAAATGGACAAACAATGGATTTTCTTTTAAACGAGCAAATCTCTTTGACATATTTCTTGATATTATTCGTTGCTGGTGACTGCATTTGGTAAATTGAGTACAAAACCCTTCTGACATGAGCGTAGGTCTATCTACCTAGCTTGTTTTTTGCTGTAGAAATACAGCTCTTTCCGAATCTCCGCTTAGAGATAGTTAGGTTTTTCAAAATCTGAGATCTGGGTGGTCAATCAATGTCGCCTCTTTTTGACACTAGACGAAATTATTGTACTGAGTACTTTGTCATATTGTATGCATCCTAGATTTTTGAATTCGTCACATTAATTCCTAAATTCTAAACTTCCCACCGGACGCTACCAGAGTGCTTTACGGCTGTTTTTTTACATGGCAGTGGCAATGCCACTATTTCAGTGCGTTACTTTGGAATTAATTGATTGATGATTATAATTGTAATGAATTAACATTCCAAAAACATGTCTAATCGGCCAAACTGGTTGACAAATCTCAAAGCTATGCAGTCCGACATAAAAGATGGCGCACCCGGTACATCCTCATTCGCCATCATTCAACCAACATCCGGTATCATATAACATCGTTCACTCCCACCCGCTATCATCAGACATTCTCTGGCATCACTTGCTATCATCTACCATTATTGAAACTCATCCGCCCATCATCAGTCCACTTCTGCCATCGTTAGCCATCACCCGCTCTCCTTAGTCATTATCTGCCCTCATACAGTGACCCGAGCTCATAATATTTTACCTATCCTGAAATTTTATGTAGGGCGAACGTATATTTAAAAGTTATCACTTCAATAATTTTTGAGAGTAACTTTGGAGGGACCTTCCGTTAAAATTTTTAATAATTCTCTAATTTTCGAGGAACTACCACTTCTGATCTAGAACAGGTTCCTCTGAATAGACTAAAATACCGCCAAATTCTTTAAGTTTCAAGATCATAACTATTACTACTCAAGTATATTTAATTACAAATCTAATAATAGGGTATCTAATCCTAGTTTTTAAATAAAATTTCTTAGTGTCGATATCAAAATTAATAAATGAAAATTAAATTTGAAATTTCACCTAACAAATATTAATTTTAAAAATAAATTAATTCAATCTAACTAATACTAATAAAATTTATTTTTATTCTATGTATAACCGCGGTAGCTGGCACAAATTTTACCAATAATAAATAATATTACGGTATCTAACTTTCATTAATTGTACAATAACAATTACTGCGAATATTTTATAATTAAAATAATTATTCTCAAAAAATTTTACATGTAAGACAAATTATAAATAAATTCTTTAAGCAAGAATAAAACTTTAATAAATTATTAATAAATAACAAACATAATAAAATTTAAATAATTTTATAAATCATGTTAATTTTTTTTTTGTCAAATTTATGTAAAATATTATATCAAAAATAAATAACAGATTTTAATTACTAACTCATGAATTTTTTAATACCCCCTGAAATTAATTTTTTTTAAAAATTTAATTTTAATAAAAATTTATAAAGGTTGAGTACTGTAGCTTCTACAGTTTAGAAGTACTGTAGCTTCTACAGTTTAGAAAGAAACCCTTTTTAGGGTATTGTAAAATCATTTTACAATAACCTACTAAAATCGCGTCCTGTCTGTCCGTCCGTCCGTGTCACACCACTTTTTCTCGCAAGCTACATAAGCTAGAAACATAAGATTTTGTAAGTAGGTGTAGAGTAACGCCCTCTTCAAAGTTTCATCACGAAAATAAATTTACATGCTGTTTAAGGGGGGTCTACCCACATAGCGGAGTGGCCTCTGAAAAAAAAATTTTCCTCGCATGTAGGCAATATGGGTATCAAATGAAAGGTCTTGATGAGAACTTTTCAAAACAGGTCTTAAAATGACAAATTTTTGCTTTGAGGTGTGCAGGGGAAAGAGAAATGTATGAAAATTTGGTGTCCCCCCCTCTCGCGATTAGAAACCTTTGACCCGAAAAATCTGAAAAAAATCACAGATATGTGGCTTTAGGAGCCCAAGGGCAGCAAATACCTTAGAAGTCAAAATTCGATCAACTTTGTTAATAATAGTACATTTTATAAATTTTACGTTTTTGCCTGTAAAATCAAAATGGGACCACAAAATTTCCCAAGAACTGCAATTTAAGTTTTTTGAAAGCAATTGTATTTGTTCAGAAAATTTCACAATAATCGAACAATAAACAGCTAAGTTATAGCCAATTGAAAATTTAACAATTACAACAACATTAACACGTGATACTAGGGAGATACATGTTTGCAACGGACCTAGCCACTATAATAAAAGTTTTAGAAATGGTTTGTAATATTGATGTGTTATCATGACTAATTAAATGATGGGGTCAAAACACTTGAAACAAAATGGCAGCGAATATAAAAATATAATAACTATAACGATTCTTCCAACTCAATTTATGGAATGTGTATATTAGTCAAGTTTTGATGTGCAGAATATATTGTTTGATTTACTAATTGCTTTACAATACTCTCCTGCTACTTCAACTTGTTTTCGTTATTTTGTCATACCCACAAAACTAACTTGCTTAGTTAAATTAGTATAGCATCTGATGGAGATTGCTTTTAGTTAAAACGCTCGTCCTTGTGTTAACTCAATTAATTTTGTGGAAATTTTAAAACAAAAGTTTCATTATAAAAAAATTATTGCTTCTTAAATAACAGATTTCAACCTTGTACATCTGATCGAAAACGTAGGTGAGATTTTATAGTTGAGCGCAAAATTGACGAAAGATGCCAATTCGACAGCAGATATATGAAACAGTTCAACTTGGATATAAAGCGTTTTACAGTGTTCTGATAATCCTGAAAGCGAGTTATATACATAGGAAAATAAAGCTGCAGGTATATAAATCTGTGATAAGACTTGTGTTAAGATGCGGTAGTGAGACATGGACCCTCATGTTAATCACACGCTATCATGTTAATCACATTTGAAAGGCGGGTCCTTAGGCGACTAATGGGAGAGAAAAAAGAAGGGGGCCGATAGTGAACGAGATATAATTCCGAGTTGTATGAAGTATTTAACGAGCCACAAGAACAATATTACCAAAGCTAGAATGAGCTGGCCCCATAGTAGGTATAGACGAACGGCAGGTATCTAAATAGTATTTGTTGGTAAAACTTAGGGACGGGAATAAGTGAGAACGCTCAGGAATTGCTGGTCCGACTCTCTCTGTGAAGATAGCGCCTCATCACTCAGTTTCGGAAATTGGAGGACGCTGTCGATGGATAGAGACAACTGGATTAGTTGTCTGCGGGAAACAAGACCTGTGAGTGGTTGAAGTGCTGCAAAGACGACAAAAGTCCTGTAAAAGCCTCCAAAATTGATTATTTGCTTCTATAGTTAACAAAGTCCATTTGGAAATTTTGGTCCCCCATTGGACGCGTCGTCAGATAACGGATAGAGGGTGCCCTAATTAACTAGCGAGTGAATATGTGGGAAATATAATACCACTAAGTTGAGGCACTGATAACTTTCCACTTCGCATTTACTTGTCATGGAATCAGGACAACAAATTCGGCTTAGATTGTATAAACGACAGCACCTTTTGCAGCGAATAAACGACTATTCACTTGAAACTTGTCATGATAGATCATTGAATAGACCAGATGTCCCGCAAAGACTTCTTGATGAAATAAAAAAATACAGAATTGACGTCCTCGCAGATTGCACGATGTGGGCACATTTGACATGTGAGCGCACACTTTCTTTAAAATCGGAAAATTGCAAGTAAGCCGCAAGTTTGGAGTGGCTTTCATTATGGACAACACTTTTGAACAAATTATTACCGAATTCAAGCCAATTAACGAAAGGATCGTGCGACTCGTATCAAGACAATGTCTGGCTTTCCAACTGCCTGACAATGTCTGCCTTTTTAGCTGTCACACGTCTACAAAAGACAAGGAGGAGGCTATCAAACATGAATATTAACATACAGCACCTTGTAACACACTGTCGATGCATTGCCATCAAATGACATTCAAATTGTTTCGGGTGATTTCAATGCAAAACTCGGCCAAGAAACGGTGCATAGAGATACAACCGGAGGCCACAGTTATCATCCAGATACCAGCAACAATGGGAAATACCTGATAGGCTTCGCGACCAGCAGAGGCTTCAGAGAATTTCCTCATGGGCATCCTCAGTGGTCACACAATCAACCAGATCAACTTTGTTTTTATACAAAACCAAGCGACCACCATAATTTTCGGCAGCACTTGTTTTGCAGTGTTGTCTGTGATTTAGACCACTACCTTACAAGGATCAAGTTCTCCTACCAAATCTCCAAGAGCTGTAAACAAGGGAGGTCAGTTACCCAAATTTACCATATACACTACCTAAACAATAGCTCAGTAACTTCCACAAACATGTCAGAGCTAGGAAATTGCATGAATATACCTCCGCAGGCGGGAGAAGCAGCGATGACCACATGAAAGATAGTAAATGATGCGGTAATAAAAGGGGTTGAAGAGGTTTTGAAGCATCTAACAAAGACAACTAAGAAGACTAGTACGACGAACAACACAAAGAAGCGGTTAAAAAAAGGAACCAGGCGGACAAAAAAGCATCCAGTGGCCAAATCGAACCAAAAAGAACATTGTAGAATCCTCCAATGACAAGCTTAAACCATGTGCCGAAAAAAGAAATGACTGACCATCAACACCAACACCCAAAAGGTTTAAAAAAAAAGACCCAACGTGAAGTCAGGTCGGCGTATGCCTCTATTAAACACAAACAAGTCTTTGCAAAAATGCACGAGGAGTAATCATAGGTAACCCACTTGAAAAAAAAAACAAATGACTGCAATATTTACAGAAGCTATTCACAGTGTCCAGACCAATTGCTGAAACTATGAACATTCCAGAAACAGAGCAAGAGGTTTGGTTTCACCATTAAGCAGAGACAAAGCACAGGCAGCAGTATATAATTTCAGAGAAGATAAGGTTGAATACATGGAATTATTGGACAAACTACCTGTACGTGATTGCGTGAAGTTATGAAAGTTGGAATGAGTGGGCCGTATAGAAACTATAGAAGAAAACCCGCTACCCATTAGAATATTGATGGGTGGTCTAGCGGAAAGACCGAAGACATAATGGGAAGACAGGGTAGGACAGCATATCCTTCCTGAGATTGATCAATTGGAGAAGATGATGCCGTTTTTTTTGTTCCTATTTATTAATTGCAAAGGAACAACAATCGTTATATTATTAATACCTTTTGATTCCTTTATGAGACCTGTGGCAGCTCAGCAGTATTGCAACTTACCCCTCAACATTTTTTTATGCAAGGATATCATTCTATTGTATTTCATGATTTGGAACTTCTTCTTTTTCTTCGTAACACTACAGCCCCTCTCAGGCCTTTGCTTCCTCCAAGAAGCACATTCGACTGTTTCGGTCCATTGACCGCCACATCCGATTTCGAAATCCGAGCAGCGATGAACCGTCTTCATTGACTGAGTCAGACTAGCGTTTCCTCTATTTCCTCACTAGTCTCCATCTTTCAGTTCTTCCAACGAATAGCTTTGTGGGTATCCATTGTTCTTCCATATGATCCGCAAGATCCGTCCATCGCAGCTTCCCAAGGCGTTCAACATTTTTGCAAATCTTTGGGTTAGGGTCCATGTTTCATGTCTATAGCAAAGCAAAGGTCTTATTACATGTTTTTATACCGGAGCTTTGTTTTCCTTTGCAGGCAGCTAGTTTTCAAGATCGTAAAAATTTAATAAAATATGTTACTTACGAGCTGTTTTCTTCTGCGCATTTTGTCTCTTTCATTAGCAGTTTTCATTGTTTTAGCACCTGAATACACAGATTCACCCATATTCTCGTTATTGTCTTTGCCAAGTGTGTATTTTGAGTGTTTGAGGTATTTTTCCTTGATTGCTCCAAGAAGTTTGTTTTATTCTCTTTAATTTTTAGTCCTACTAGTTTTGCTTCGTTGACAGTTTCAGAAAAAGTTCTTTGGCGGTTGTTAGCAACCGTGAAAAACTGTTCATGCCATCCACAAAGGCTAATCTTATTCGCTACTACTCTGAGATTGTCACCATATTTTTTCTTCGTCCTGGTTTTCCTATTACAATATTGTTTGTAAGCCTGAGTTATTTGTCCAGCCTATTGAGGTGGCCATCATTGAACTAATCATTTCTTTTGCAGCAGGCTTGATGTCTAATCATCCATTCTACCACGTTCTGAATCGCCAATTTCACTTCCATCCACAGCTTGTTGCTTGTTTGCAAGGATGTGTCTAATAGGATATGAGTCAGCTGGTTATTGAGGGTCTCCGTAAAAGTTTTTACCACAGACGCCGTTTGGAGCCTTTCGATGTCAAATTATTGTAGAGAGCTGGTCTCCGCCAAATATATCTTTGATAAACGGCATCAATAGACTAGTTTAATCAAAAAATGATCGAGTTACAATTGGATCACTTCAAATTCGGTTGGAGAACTAAAAAGAAGAAAATTGCACGGTTGAAGATTATCGGCATGACGTCAAATATATGATTTCTGTTTCATAGTGTTCATTGAGGTGATAACTTTCCACAAGGAGTTTTCTTATAAGTAATCAGCGGTGCTTCCAACTTGTAGTAATGCACCGAGGTTCGAAGAAAGATCAAGTGACTATCAACTATATCCATTATTAAAAAATAGTCCCAGCTAGCTCCTATTCTATCAGACACATCGCTCAAATAAAGTGAAAGTATGGCAATTAAGACCGTAGTAGGACATATGATTGAACATCAATCCCAGTGCAGAGGAAATGATTGGTTCGATAAGAAGTGCCAAAATAGTTAGACAAAAGGAGTTAGGTGTACAAGCAATATTTAGGTAAGAAAACCAGGGCGAAGAGGTAACATTATGCAAATCTCAGGAGAATAACAAATAAGCAAATACTGTGATAACCAATTGAGAAGCGTCACTGTAACTCTAGCGGGTAGCAACACAAAACAAGCAAGCAAAGTAGTGAAAGCCTGAAACGAGGCTATCACCCAGAACCACGCTCTCCCGTGATGACATCCGCAACTTTATCGCTGATGGAAACAGGATCATATTTCCAAATCCTTCTCATTCCTCCACACAGCTTCAGAAGATCGGAGATTTTAGATGTCCCATTGGCCCCACCAACTCTGGATGAAGTTTGTTCTACCATCAAAGCCCAAAAGAATAATAAAGTGCCGGGCGTCGATGAGATTCTAGTCGAGCTCATCAAATATGGTGGGAGTGGTGTTCAGAAATATTATCCAGCACATTTGCCGACAAGAAAGTATGCGGATCAAGTGAAGCCTATCAATTATATTCCTTATCTACCAAAACAGGGACAAGCCACAGTGCGCAAACTATAGAGGCATATTCCTACTTTGCATGTGGTACAAAATATTTTCTGAAAGCTTGGAAAATAAAATCAGATCAGAGCCCAATAGTATTATTGGGCAGTATCAGGATGGCCTTAGAGCAGGTCGATCGACTGTAGGCCAATTGTTTATAGTCAAGCAGGTACTTGAGAAATGCTGTGAGCTCAACCTAGACGTACAACAAATTTTCGTTGACTTTAAGCAAGCTACAACAGCATTGATCGTAACGCACTGTATCAAATAACGCTTTGCTTTGCAATCCCAGCCAAATTAGTACATCTAAACAAAATGACACTAGCATCGGCACATACCAAAATTCGCATCAATAACCAGCTTGGCGACTTCTTTGACACAAATACCGGAGTAATGCTGGGAGATACGCTGGTCGCATTGATATTGAATTTGGCTCTGACATATTCTGTCATAAGAAGGCTACCTGTCAATACAAGAGTACGTTAGTATACAAGTCAAGGTCATTAACAACCAGTAAAGAACTTTTTCTTCTGAAACTCAACAGCAAAGCAAAACTTGTAAGGCAACAACTCAATGAGATTAAGACAAAACTAATGACGCAATCGAGCGAAAATACCTCAAATCCCCAAAATATCACACTTGGCGAATACATTATCGAAAGTGTGGGCAAATTTGTGTATCTAGCCATCAAAATAATGAGAAACGCTAATGAAAGAGATGAAGTACGATGAGAAATACAGCTCACAAAAAAAATATTTTCTTCAGTTTTGACAATCTTAAAGACCAGCTGCATACGCAGGAAAACAAAGCTCCAAGTATAGAAATCTGTGACAAGACCTGTATTATGCTATGTGTGTAAAACATGGAGCCTAATCCAAGCATCCGCAAACATATTGAATGCCTTTGAGCGACTGAAGAGCAGAAAGCAGTGGCGAAACGGAGGGAACGCTGTTCTGACTCGGTCGAAGAAGACAGTTCATCGCTGCTCGGATTTCAAAATTAGAGGATGTGGTCAATGGACTGGGACAGTTGGATATACATGTTGCAGGAAGCAAAGGCCTGATAGGGGCTGTAGAGTTACGGAGAAGAAGAAGAAAATAGCCACGTTAGCTCAAGAGTACAAAGTAAAGAAGTGCTAAAGCGAAGAATATTGTAGTTTGCAATAATAGCTATTTAATGACATATTTAAAGAACTGATAATATACATATAGCGAAAAGGAGACCATTTGAGTAGATTTCCTTTTAAAAATACCTTGATTGCAACATATCCCTTCACTTAATAGCGTAAAAACATAAAATTGCGAAGAAATTGGATCCACTGAAATTAGTACAATTTGAATGGACAAGGTGATGAAAATCAAGTCGGAATGCATGCAGTGCAAACGTGTATTTTATTAAAAGAAGAATTTGTTTTTTTCTTTGCTTTAGTACCACACGCCCCTTTCGAGCCTTCGATTAGAGATAGTTAGAGTATCTCATCATCTTGATCGAATGTATCGGCAACTCGGGAAGATGATATGGTCAGTACCATAATTTGGCCGTTGATTCGCGCAACCCAGCTACGATACCTTTTGATTTTGAACCAGGACGTATCATAACTGAGTACATATCACCACTGAGTGAACACTCGTAGCCTACCAAAAAAATCCCCTGAACTGAATCACGTTGCTCCCAACGAGATTTGAACCTGGCACCCTCGGCTTATGCGTTAATGCTTTTGCCACTAGACCACACAGACTACAGTCAATACATTTAGTCAAACGCTTTTCCCAACCCTTCAGGCCATCAGAAAAAAAATTCTTCAGGTAAACCTTAAAGATACAGGTTGACTGACTCTTCAACCTCGGTATTTGAACCAAATCTTTTGCACCCAGAAATTTTTACAAGTCAGGGAGCAAAAAAATTTTTTAGGGGTAGGTCTGGTAAGTGGGATGAGTCTTGAATCAATTCGAACTTCAATTCGTTCAATTTCGCCATTGCAATCATGCATGCGCGGACTGGCACATTGCCTTGATGAAACAACAACTTCTTTCTCGCCAAGTGTGGTTGTTTCTTCTTGAATTCCATCTTCAATTGGTCCAGCAATGCTGTGTAATAGGGTTCCTTAATGGTTTTCCCTTTTTGAAGGTAACCAATCATAATTACTCTATGGCTGTGCCAAAAAACTATCGCCATAACTTTTCCGGCAGAAAGAACGATGTTCGCCTTCCTCGGAGCTGTTATCCTACCACAACCCACTGCATTGACGGTTGTTTGGTCTCCGGAGTATGGTGATGGATTCAGGTTTCATTGGCAGTAATTATTTGGCGCAAAAACTGGCTTGAATTCTTTTGGAACAGCTGAAGAGTTTCACTCGACATGTCCATCCGTACGCGCATTTGGCCGATCATCAACAACACTTCATGTAAAATCTTATGCACTCATACAGTTGATATCCCACAAGCCTCAGCAATCTCTTCATAATTGGACAGCGGTCTTCCATCACGGTAGTGTGTAATGAGTTGGGTAAAGATAAAATACCCGTACAGGACTGCAGCGATGGTCTACTGCCTCGGCAAAAGAGGATAGTGGGATCCGCTGAGATTGGCCTTGTCCGAGGGTGCGTGAATGAGCTGGTAGGCTAGCATTGCGGTGTTGTGGGGCAGGTTCTTTTCCCCAGCACAAGACCCACTACAAAAAAAAAATTTCGCATTCACGAATTGAATCAGGTATACTGGCGATCGACTGGTGTCAAGGCTGAGGTAACCTATTAAAGCTAATTTGTTGATTGCCAGTAAAAAAAACTGGGCCGGGAGAAAACAGATCGACGTGAGAGCAGACTTCGTCGTTACTGACGATATTTATGGCCCCCAAATAAGAGTGGGTCATCCAGGTGGAACTGGTGTCACCTTGTACCCTCCCAACCGGATCAGGATCCAAATGTAGACGGGGCCCTATATTTGCCATTTAAGTTAAAAACTCATACAAACATAATTTGTAAGAATTTTTCAATTAAATGAGAATTACAAACGTGGCCAATTTATGTTATAGTATTATGTGATAAAATGACATAATACTATACCAAAAAAGGGCACGCGAGCGGAAGGCAACTCTACCCGGGCAAGAGCCCTATAATGCAAAAAGAAAGGGAGGAGCGCACTTGATGGCTAGCTCATTATAGTGGAGGGGTCGGCCATCGTTGCGGGTCCCATACCCGGTCAGGGTTGTAGAAAGTACTTCTGTTCCATTTAAATGAATGACGATTCTGGGTTATGTACGAAGGTGCTCTTTATAACGGGCTACACAGTAGAATCTACTCGACAGGAAAGAATCGTACATAAATAATGTGTATTTATTTACAAATAACTATTTGCATACATGAATTTGTTTCCCCCTTTTATTTTCAAAAATTATACTAAAGTACCATGAATGAACAAATATCTGAAAAATTCAGTATGTTTTTGGTGGTTGGTTCGCGTGTTCGTCCATTTATACAAACCTTCATGTAACGAGTCTCAACATAAATAAGTAGAAATGCGTCAGCATCAAATGAGTGAAAGTTTGTCGCTGATTGCTCGGGAAATTTATTTTTATGTGGACTGATTTCAAGTGATCAAAATTTCACGCTACACACACCCATAAGTATACTCCATTTAGTTTTCACCGTTATGGTGCCTTTTGAGGGAATTCACATGATAAAGAGAACCGTGAAAGAGTTCCAATGTTTAGCTGGGAGACGGATTCGTCTAATTTTCACGGGTAGAGGAGGTTTCAAGGAAAAACTGCTTGCGTAGAAATAGCAAATAGAACAAAACACACCTCCAACGATGGCGACAGTGCGTACATTCACGCGGATGCTGCATCAACCAGATCCAATGCAATGATAATAGTTCACAGGCAATTGACGGATCTCAGCTTAATCCAAGCACTATTGACCATCGGTACAATGAATTCACTTTCCACTCACGGATTACACTTTGTCAATTTTTGCAATAAGACATAAAGATCTCACTAGGAAAACTACACAAACAATACTATTCCGATTTTCATGGTTTTATTGTAGCCACTATCCAACTGCAATGGTCTATCGCACGCTAATCGAATCATTGCTTTTTCGCGAATTCCGATTGTCCAGCTGCTGGTGCGCTTCTCGGAATGTGTTCACGGTGACGAACAATAACAGCTTTCCCATTCTTTTCAGTCGCCCCGTGCTCTATGTGTCACACCGGGACTTGACCCGCTTCCCATTCATTCCGCTGCACACTTGCCTTCGCCAATGCAATACGTGCATGTGCAGCGAGAAAAGGTGTTGCCACGTTCACATTTCAATTGCAGATTTGAATCATTAAATTATGAAAAGTAATAGTATAGAAAAATTTTAATAACAATAGAAAAAGGTAAATATCATAAAGAATATAACTATAACGAAAAATTTAAATTTAACATAGAAAAAAAAATGATCTAAAATTTATATTAAAAAATAAAAAAAAATAATTTTATGATTCATTACTATAAATTGAATAATGAAAATAAATGTCTTTTCCAAATCTGAAATTAAAATTTCGGATAGGTGTTATGAAGGTTTTCGAGCAGTTTGCTTAGGCGACTGCTCGATGCTATATGCGTGCACTAAAATGACGATTTCTTTCATTGAATCAGTTTTTGGACGTCCAGAATGTTTATCATCAAAAGTGCTTGTGCAACGGCGTTTGAATTCAGCCGCCTAATGTTTCCCGGTTGTAAATGAGGGCGACAATTCACCATACACGGAGTCTAACTCTTCTTTCACTCTCCGAGTTTTTTTTCCCTTTCAAATAGAGGTACTTTATCACCGCGCGATACTCGATTTAATCCATTCTTCTTAACAAACGTCACCTGACAACTTTGGAAGGGTACCATGTGTATTGCACAAATCGGAATAACTTGAAATTTTTATGACATACATATTAAGGCCATCTATTGGTTGGCCATCTATTGGTTGGCTAAAGGATTTGAATGTACTACGACTTTTTGTCGGTAAAACCGAAAACTTTTCAAATGGCCCGTATCTTTTTGAGAACCATAATTCTTTGCTTCTCAGTATTTATAAGTACGTGATTTGTCTGACTTCAAAGAATTTTAGTATGTAGATATTGCAACTGATAGTCATAGTGATATTGTGAAGCTCTACCTGACATTCATATCATTATAACTAATGCTCTTCTAAATAAGAAGTTTTGACCATTATAATCTCGCTAAAACAAGGAAATATTCAATTGACGTTGTTAATGTGCCAAAGTATCAGTTAAAATTAAATTTGCAGTCATTTGAGATGGTAAATAGAATCAGCAGATTGTGGTGAAAAGCAATACCTATAGAAGTGCATAAGAATGACCTACAAAGATTCACTTCTGGTAATTGTATTGTGGTATCACAATGGGCTTCAAAGTGCCTATGTGTGACTTTAACGACATCAAGAGGAGCCTGTCGCTTAACTTCTCCAGTTTTTTACGTTTATTTTATTCGTTTAAGGTCCAACCCACAAATTTTGACTTTTGATAAATAAATGTAATGCAATGGTGCGTAGCTGCCCTATGAATTTATTTTTCTATAATAAGCAATGTTTCAGATCTTTTTCTTCATAGCACTACAGTTCCTCTCGGTCCTTCACTACATGGAAATAGCACTTCCAACTTTCTAAGCCTATCAACAGGATCCACCGATTTCGAAATCCGAGCAGTGAGTAGTCTTTAAAATCGTTGAGACCTGTGGCTTGTCAAAAAATTTCATACAGCTCATGGTGGTATTGAACTCGCAATCGGTGCCCGTCTTGCTTCGCTCCGATTATTCACCTACGGACTCACCTCTCGACGGCGTTCAACATGTTTGTGGATACTTGGGTTAGGTTCATGTTCAACATCCATAGTATAACACAGGTTTTATCACAGACTTTTATACTTGGAACATTTTTTTCCTGTGTATGCAGATGGTCTTCGAGATCGTCAAAACTATAAATAGATAATAATAAATATCTTCGAGCTGTATTCTTCAGCGTTTTTCGTTTCTTTCACTACCACCTCATGTTATTTTGAAGCTTAAATGCACAAACTTGCCCACATTTACGATATTGTACTCGCCAAAAGTGATACTTTGGAGGTTTGTTTGTTTGTTTGTTTTAGCACTACAGGCCCGTTTGGACTTTCGTTTAGAAGAATTAAGAGTATCTTATTATCTTGATCGTATGTATCGGCACTCGAGAAGGTGATATAGTCAATATCACGATTTGGTCTTATTTGAGTCCACCAGTACCTATTTTAACTTGACGGGCTTACAGTCCATCTAAAGACTTTTGACTTACGAGGTGAGCACTCTTACCAATATACTTCGTAGACTACATGATGTTTTGGATATTTAAGGCATTATTGCTCAAGTGCATCATGCGTTTTATTCTCATTGACTTGTAGCCCTAAATGTTTTGCTTCGCAGTTTAGTTAAAACAATTTGGGTAGACAGACCTATGCTCATGTCAGAAGGGTTCTGTACTCAACTTACAAAATGCAGTAACCAGCAACGAATAAAATCAAGAAACATGTTAAAGACGATTTATTGGGGAAAATGTGAAATTCGAAGATCATACTATTATTAACAAAGTTGAACGAATTTTGACTTCAGAGGTATTTGTTATAGTTATACCCATAAATATCTCCTTTGATAATTTTTTCAGATTTTTTAAGATCACGGGTGTCCATTCGCGAGGGAGGAAACACGTTTTTCATGTATTACCCTGTGCCCCCACTGATGCAAAAACTGTCAGTTTAAGAACTGTTTTGAAAAGCTCCCATGTAAACTTTCATTTCATACTCATATCGGCTACGTTTGATGAATTTTATTTCCGGGGGCCACTCCCCTGTACTGAAATCATCTATTCATGGCCTATTTTTTCGAATCCTAGAATGGTTACAAAGCCCTTTTGCTAGGAGCTCTCTCCTGCTTCTTTGACTTGTTTCAATTGTATGTACTCATCTTCATGATACCTATCACTCCTGAAATTTTCATGCAAATTCTAGCAAAGCTGTAGTGTCTAAGTCGGTAAAAAGCGCATATGGCTCCATAGCCATATGTTTCCATAGTAATACAGGGCATATTGCTCCATAGTAATACAGGAAAATTCAAATCGCTATAACTTCGGTAAACACTATTCGATCTTTATGAAACTTTCAGAAAAGACCAATCTTATAAATAGTCATCTCTATTGAGTTTAAAGGTACCGTTTAGATTTTATTCAAGAAAACATTTAGAATTTCGACTTCTCATGTATTTGTTGTTGTTGTACTCATGAAGGCCTACATTCATGATTTTTTTCAGATGTTTCGGATGGAAGGTGTCCAATCGCGAGGGGGGGGGGGGGGTACACGAAAAGTTCGTACATTTCCCCTGCCCCCGCCCCCCTCGGTACTTTTAAGGCAATTGTAAGACTTGTTTTGAAAAGATCTCATTGAGACCTTTCCAATGGTACCCTATTCGACTACCAATGGTGAAAATTTTTTTTGAGGGGTCACCTCCCTATATGGAGAGACCCCCCTTAAACGCCTTTGAAAAATGTTTCCACCCTTGAACTTTCAAGAGGTCACCACTTCTGACCTTTCTACAAAGTTTCATGGCTGTAGCCTCTATAGTTTCGGAAAAAAAGTGCTGTGACATACAGACGGACGGACGGACGGACACAGGTTGTGATTGCAATATGGTTTTGTATTTTAGTACAAAACCCTAAAAAGAAATTTTGACGTCATAGCATAGGCTATTACTTGGCTTGAGTTGCCTTAGACCGATATTTGTGTCAAAGGCATCTGTGAGCTGGTTATTGATGCGAATTTGGGAGATCGTTGATGTTATTCTCATTTTGGTAAGATGGACTGATTTCGCTGGGATATCAAAGCAAAGTGTTATTGATGTAGTAGGTTACCATCGAGACTCCCCTTGGATTCGTTTTCCTTGGAGCTGGTGCGATTTAGCACCCTAGCTCCCTTCTATCTGTGAGCAATAATTTGCCCACCATTATTGACGAGATTGTGCTATTCTAATTACTGTCAATTAAATTTTTCTTGAAGTTAGCGCGGATAGTTGGATAAGTTTCTTTTGGTAGTGCTTTGCGTTTTAGGATACCCAGGGTAGTGTTAGGATGGTTGTCCACTTTGTCGAGCAGTTTGAGTGCTTTGTCACGTACGAATATGTCAACAGGTTCTATTCTAAGGTCCTTGTATATGTCCGTATTTCTAACATACCATGGGATTCCAAAAATTTGCCGAATGCTTTTGTTTTGGATGGATTGTAGTGCCTTTTTGTTGGTCTCTGTCGTCTGGTAGAAGGCTGTACTACCATATAGTAGCGTCGGTCGTATTATTTGTTTGTAGATCAGCAGACGGTTCTTGATGTTGAGTTTCTTGGCCTTAAGGAGTGGAAAGAGTTGGGGTAGTACATTGTAGCAATGTCCTCGTTTGTTGCGTATGTGGTTGGTCCAGGAGAGTTTGTTGTCGAATGTCAGTCCTAAGTATTTGGCTGTTCTTGACCAGGCAATATTTTCGTTTTCTACAGTCAAAGTTTTCGGTTGTTGTTGTCTTTTTCTTGTTATAAATAATGCCTGGGTCTTGTCTGAGTTTAACTTGATCTTCCACTTGCGAAAATACTTCAAAAGTATGTCTATGGAGAGTTGCAGTTTGGTGGTGATGACTCTTGCTTGTCTGGATGAGTATAAAACACAGGTATCATCGGCATATAGGGACTTGTGGACATTCAAAGGCAGCCGAGGTAGGTCTGCAGTAAAGATGTTGTATAGTATGGGGGAGATGGGTGATCCTTGTGGAACTCCAGCTTGAATTGGCCGCATGGTTGAGAGGTGGTTGTCAATTTTGACACGTAATGATCTGCCTTTTAGAAAGGAGCCAATGATTTGGATGAGCTGCAGTGGCATTTGGGATTCATGCATTTTGTAAATAAGTCCTGCATGCCAGACTTTATCGAAGGCTTTGGCTATGTCAAACATAACCAAACCCGTTGATTTCCTGCGGTTTAGCCCTATTCTGATGTGTTGGACCACCCTAGTAAGCTGGAGTTCTGTGGAGTGTAATGGCTTGAAGCCAAATTGTTCTTCTGGAAGTATTTCTTTTTCGGTAACAACCTCAGTTAGTCGATTAAGTAGCACCCGCTCTACTATTTTCGACAGAGAGGATAATAGGCTAATGGGTCGCCAGTTTTGTGGGAACATGAGGTTTTTACCAGGTTTTGGAAGAACAATAACTATTGCCGATTTCCATATTTTGGGGTATTTTCGCAAGCGGAAAATTTCGTTAATTATCGCTGCTATTGCATCGAGAATATTATCCGGGAGCCATTTTAACATGGTGTTTGATATTAAATCAAATCCCGGTGCTTTCCGTCTGTTCAGTACTTGTATGATGTCTTTAACCTCTTGAAGACAGGTGCTTTGTATTAGATCGGAGTCTGTAATGTCTGACCTCATGAGCCTGTTGGTCAACCGATTGACGTGGTCTTCGTGTTCGTCAAGGTCCTCCTCGTCGGATGAATTTTCACAGAACTGTTGTTCTAGAGTATCTGCGAAGGCCTCCGCCTTACCAGAACTGTCGAATTTGATACCGTAAGGGCCGTGAATTGGTGGTATTATAAGTTTGTTTTTAATACGAAAATATTTGGAAACCCTCCAGAAAGCATCGCTCCCAGGCTCCAGACTTTGCAAGAAGCTCTCCCATTGTTCATTGCGGAAGTTTGATATCCGATCACGTATTTTGTTCGTAATTCGATTTGCTTCCTGGCGTAATCTAGGATCACCTGTGTTCCTAGCCCTTCTCCGAACTCGATTCCTCCTCCTTATTAAATTTTTGATGTCGTTAGGGAGTTCATAGGGGTTTGTCACCCTTGTCAGAGTTGTGACTATGTTGTCCTCTTTTGCCTGTATTATTTTGTCTGTGATTTCTTCTATCATTTTCTCTGTGTCGCTGGCTGTTTCAGGTGTTTGAATAATGGTTTCTTTAGCCAGTGCGACTTGGAAAGCTTGCCAATCAGTTTTCTTCTTTACTTGTAGGGGTTCGTCTATGTATATTCCTCCTATTAAGAAGAGCACCGGTTTGTGATCGGATGAAAGTTCGTCGAGGACTTCGATGCGTACATCGTGTTCAAAGGTACGTGATATACCAATATCGAGAGGATAACTATTTCGGTAGCCGTAATGTGTTGGTTCGTTGGGGATATGCAGGCTTAGTGGATTATCTGTGATGAATCGGTTTAACTCAGTCCCAGCACGATTGCTCCTCACAGCTCCCCAGCTTCGGTGATAGGCATTGAAGTCTCCGGCAAGGAGTATGGGACCCTGAAAGTCCAGAAGTTTTTTAATATCTTCAATGAGCGTAGCTGCCTTCGGGTGGCTGTATACCGAGACTACCATGAATTCAAAAGAATCCATCCGCACTTGAATTGCAGTAGCTTCTAGTGTTTGTAACGTAGGTGTCAATACGAGATTATGGTTCACATTCCTTCTCACAAGAATGGCCGTTCCACCTCCTCTGCCTGTTGTTCTGTCATTTCTGTACAGAAAATAGTTAGGGAAGCGTAGGCGGTTTCCAGGCTTCAGAAAGGTCTCCTGGATGAGAATGATGTCAAACTTATAATCAAATATAAGTTGAGTCAACTCACCAGTCTTATGAAGCAGGGAATTTGCATTCTATGTGAGAATGGTTAAATGATCCATAAAGCTCATTATTGTTTCTTTGTCAGTGTGCTGTTGAAACTGTTTTGTGATGCAAACATTCCCTTAATCATTTTCGCCATCATGTCTTGCATCATGGTTTGGAATTGTGTTTGCATGGTGGCAAAGAGTGTGTCCATGTTGTTATTTGTGTTTAGTGGAGTGTTTGCTTGTTTTTGTTTTTGTGTGTTTTTATTTTGTTGTTGTGTAGATGTTGTGGTGGTTTTGTTGTTATTAGCAGCTGCAACTTGTGCGAACGATTTCCTGACATTCACTGGGTTCCGAGGACATCCACCATAGTTGGCTGGATGTTCTCCACCACAGTTCACACATTTCGGCTTTTCCTCTGCTTTTTTAACGCATTTGGAAAAATGGTGGAGCCCATCGCATTTAATACAACGGGCCTGAGCGTGACAATTTCTGGAGGAGTGTCCAAACTGCTGACAGTTGTGGCACATAACTTGTCCTGTACGGGGGCGTTGCGCTTCAACAGTGCATATGAGGTGACATATTGCCCTTATATTGTATATGTCAGTCTCGCTTTTGGGAAGGAGGACCTTCACCAACCTGGATGGCCCATCTCGTAACTTAATATAGTGGATTTCAATGGGGTGAAATCCCTGGCTCTCCAGATCTTCTTTGATGTCGTCAATCGACAGTCCATACAGACCCCTGATTACCACATTTAGATTCCTTTCTTCAGGAAGGATATACGTATGGTATTGTATCGTCATTTCCGTCAAGTATCTTGTGAGTTTTCTGTGGTCTTGTGGTGTCTCTGGGACTATCTGGATCCCTAAGTAGACTCTTTTGGCGGATTCATGTTTTATTCCGAGGTCTTTCATGTCCTTTAGGACCTGGGTCCACTTTTCAGGCTCTCGGAGGATGACAGGTACTGTTGTCCGTTTTTTGTCGTCGTCTGGGGATTTGGATGTGGTGGGCACTGTGGGGGTGGTCTTCTTTTTTGGTGGGATGGCCAGCTCTGGTAGAGCCATTGAGGGACCCGGCGGTGGCAGAGCAGGAAATTCCTCATCCTCCTGAGCAGAGTCTTCCTGCATCGACTCATTTTCTTCCTCTTCTAGGATTGCTTCCTCTTCCATCGCTTCTTCTTCTGAAGAAGGAGGAGAGGGCGGCGGGCCCTCTGATGAGGAAGATGAAGACTCCACTTTTCTCTTTTTGTTTTTGTTTTTAGTTTTCTTTTTCGATTTAGCCAGCGCCAAATCCCTCAACTGCTCCATGAGCTCTTTGTTAACTCGGCGTTGTTCTGCCAACTCCGAGTTAACCTCTAACAATTGCTGTTGAGCCTGCCTCAACTGCTCTATGACTTCGTTAAGCTGTGCCTGCACAGCTTGCGAAGCTTGCAATTGTCCAATCAGCAGAGCGATCTGCTGATCTTTGTCCATTGTGGATATGTCTGTCATATCCACAATCCACCCAAACTAAACTCACACACTAAGAAACCTATCCAACTATTTTTACAATTTTTGTTCGGATCAATAACAATAATTAAAACAACACGCTCTCGTAAACAATGAAAGCAAATATCACTCACCCAGAAGAATCCGTGCCTTTTTGCCAGCTTGTTCTTTTCCTGGTATTTGGAAATCTTCCCTCCTGTTCGCACTTTCACTGTTCATACACTAACTATATAATCACTGCTTATATGAACTCACTCACTAATTCACGAATTCGACTTCCGAATGTCCGCAATGATGCACGGCTTCCACAAGACTGTGTACCATCGAGACTGTTGTATCTTTGCTTAAAATCAGCGAAAATTTGGTGTACGTCTGTGTAGAACTCCCAGTACTTCTCAAGTAGCTGCTTGGCCACAACAATTCCACATTTTACGCAAAGTATTTCGCTGTACTGCATCTTCTGCTTATGTAATTGCAAATATATAGTAAGTTGGTTATGAGATGAGCATGAATGGAAAGACCAGCGATTAAAACTCCTTTTTTGATTGGAAAACTTGTAAATACGTGCATCTGCATTAAGCATTACGCACTTTTCTCCATATTCTGTAAAATTCATTTCATTTTTAACTCTTCGTAGATTATTTTCAAGTCCTTATGATATAAATTAAATTTGTACGGACATGATCCCAATTATGGAATTCATTCATTAGCAGGAATCCCGAAGTCGTGAATCCTCATACGACTACTGTCACTGAAAAGGTATTGATCCCATACATTCATTTGTATGCATCTGAGCGTGGCAACAATTCATATTAATATGATCTGGTGAAACTGGAGGAATCATAGCCAAAATGAGATCCTGGCCGGGCATATTCAACTTATTATTAAAATTCAGTAGATCTCTGCTGGCATGTCATTGTAAATGCATTCATAAAATGAATTCATAAATTAGGGATGAATGTTTGGACGTAGGAATGGATTTCGTTATTGATAAATCATTAAATTTAATGAATATGAGCGCAGATTTTATGTTCCTGCGTTTGCCATCAGCAAATGCGATTGTAAATCCCAACAAATGGAATTTATTTAATTTCCCCTTGCATGATGCATTCCTTAAAAACTTCAACTTATGACTATTGAGTAACCTGAAAATCTATAATATAAATGAGATTAGCTTCGGTTTCTCTCTTTCGCGTTTGTACATACTCGTATATGTATGCACGATAAGCTTTCAATAACAGGATGTTTTATTGTTTTGTGCTCACCAATATTCTATTTCATATGAGGGAGGTTTCTGGCTCGCACAGTTTGATGTTATTTACATGATAGTTCTCGTGAGTATTATTATAGGACTTATTCCCCGCTTGGCTTATTTTTCAGTTATTTCAATATTTAATCGTAATTCAATTTTAAGGTTGAATACACATGAAGGTTATTTAAGCGCATTCATATTCAGTTGGGAAGAGTTAGAAGCAAAATATTTTCAATATTTTAGAAATCAATATAAAATAAGTTTGAGTTAGCAGGGGAGCTAACTCATGTGAAATGGCTTTTTAATCAAATTCAGGTCTAAAAATATTTTTTCAATGATATCTACAACTTGAATTTTTTCAACACTTTAGAACTGTACGAGTAGTATTCAATTATCATTTTACTGTTGTTTGAAAATAGAAAATCCGTGGATTTTTAGCTTGATATACATTCGTCTAAAGAACTGATGTATGGAAAGCTCTCTGCAATAATTATGTCAGCACTTTTGAAATTTGTGAAGCACTTGATAATGGGGTTTCCTCTCTTTCACAATTATATTGAGTCTCTTCAACAATTATGCAATAAATTGCTAAATTGATTGATTTGATCATGCCCATTCCAACGCTCATACTAAAAATATTGCAAACGCAGTTAAATTTGGTTGAATTTGAGTTTTATCTGTATCGAGAGGATTATAGAAATTTGGCTCCGTGGCCCCAGCATGCGGAAAATGCAAAAAAAATCTTGCTTGCGGAAATTGTGCATCGTGGTTTTCTCAAAATGTATTTAAAATCAATTTTGTGCGTTCATCGCTTTTCGAGTTATTATGAAAAAAGGGTCAGATGATAGCAGAATTTTGAAGTAAGGCTGTTTATATGATCTCGGTTAAATTAGTGTTCCGAATCCCAGCGCACCATCTTTCTCCCATTTGCAACATCAAATTGCCGCCGTAACATTTCCCCCTTCGTTTGGGCACATATGCTCTTTTTATCAGTAAATTTATTTACTTTTATTATCATTTAACAGTTTCCCTGTAACTTTTATTTCCCCACCATCTTCATCCTACCCTTTTCCCTTATTTTCAATTACAAAAAAAAAAAAAAATAGTATATAATAATAATTTTAATTTTCCCACTAACAATATTCCATTCATTAATTCCCATTAACAAAATTTCATTCGATACATTTTCCCTAACAAAACTCAATTCCTTCCTTCATACTAACTAACTTTATTCATTAGCTTCCACTTACAAATGGTTATGCAAATTGCAATATATGCAAATGGAAATTGTTGCGTTTGTCGATACGAAAACGATGTGTGGGTAGCGGAATCGAAGTGTATTGAACTTCGATTACATTACCAAGATGCGGCAGCGGTAATTGAAAATAAGATGATTGCGGGATCGGATTTGCTGAAGGGTGAAATATGGGATTGGCAAAAGGGTTAGTTAGAGATTTGGGTGGTGAATAAGAGGGATTGTTTTTGGCGAGGGAGTTTTTAACAAGTTTTTCGATGACGACGGGGAAAGAATAAGAAAGTCTTGATTTGGATTTAGTGACGAAAGTTTGAATCGACGAAATTATCCCAAGTTTGTGACGGATGTGCATATAGTCTGGATTTGGTGCTCAATGGGTAAAGTTTGAATCGATAAAATTATCTCAAAATGGTGACGGATGTGCATATTTGGGGAGAATCGTAGGAGTGGTTCATGAAGTGTCAGAAATCACTGTGCGAACTGGATTATGAATTGTGATTATTGGGACTGAAAGAAGCAAAAAACGAGTGAATTCAAGGGAAGTGTTGTGGTGCAAATTCCATTAATTCGTCTGTAGCGATTAGGCGTAAAAAGTTTAGGGTGAGATCGCGATGTGTTAAGAAGTGAATTTCCCTATTCCGTGACGCCGAGGATATGAGTTGCAGCAAAGTGCTGGATTTCAGTAATATTAACTACTTGGAAAAAACTTTTTTCATGCTCAATTTTTCATGCAGGATTGTAAATACGCTTCCAGATGATATCTGTGTCATTTCTGCAATCTTACGGACCTTCATTTTACGATTTTTCATTACGATTTTTAACACTTATCTCACATTATCCTGTGTAACGGCTTCCAATGGCCTACCCGAACGTTCCGCATCGTTTGTGTCCGTACGACCACGTTTAAACTCAGCATACCAACGACAAATCGTTGGTTTTGATGGAGAAGAGTCCGGGTAATGTTTTTCAAGCCATTGCTGTGCTTCTATGGTGTTTTTACCCATTAAAAAACAATGTTTTATCAACACTGTTACAAGTGACTCTTGTTTCCCACCCGACCACCTGGAAGGAAAGCTCTCATATACTGCCCACGCAAGACCGTAAAAAGAAATGTAGAATTTATTTTGAGCACCGAGATACATTAGCCACCGCGAGCCACGGTTTAAATTTAGGAATTATTGTGAAAGGAAAATTCAGAGAGATGTTTGAATTTTGAAAAAGAAAATCACTGTGTAAAGTAAAGCAACTATGTATGTAACTAGTGCGTAAGTCTGCCAGGTAAATCCACTTTCACAGCAGACAAGGAAAAGGAAAAGCTTCCCCTCACGCAACACCAACACAAAAAGAACAAATGCCCATCGACTCCGATTCCTCTGACTTTGTAGCTTCAATTTATAGCGCCCTTGAACATCAGGACACAGAAACTGTCATACGGTTGCTTTGCAATGCCATGAAATTTGGGATCTAATGGGATATTGTGGTAATGGCATTTGCAGGATATACATCAAGTATCAGTTCCATCAACAGAACGACAAATCACCTATATGTGCCGTGAAGTGCACCAGTGGTTGGAGTAGTTACAATCAAAATTCATATGGACATAAGTCGAGCGAACCCCTTCACACGGAGATGCAAAATTGACCGATTTCGACGTACCAGCACAGATTACGGCGACAATAACTACAGCAACTGCAACTAGCAATGATGCTAGAATCAATACGACTTCAAGGAATAAATACACTCGTTCAACTCACCGATCAATCCCATTCAACACTTATCAATCGAAAACATCCTCATCAAGTATATCAAACTTACGAATATAACCACATATTATGGAATATGCCACCAGCTTTTCGTTTTCGCTTAAAAATAACTCTTCGATATTTAAATTATTAAACATTCATTCATTCCTACGTATGTAGGTTTAATAGTAAGTGATTCCATTTGAAGTATTATTAGAACAGAGAAACTTTTTCCTTTATGTTTAAGCATGATTTTTTATAGTGAATTGTTAAAGGTTTCAGATTTCTTCGAATTAAATATTGAATCTAGTGAAAATTTGAGTCTTGATGATTGTTAACTTGGCTTGCGGATAACGTGGAGGAGTGAGTGATACCAGTTACCAGTGATCCCCTATAAATTTCGGAATATTGCCTCATAGATTTTCCCGCCTCCCAGCTTAGTGGGAATCGCATTCGGCAATAGGTTGTGTCGTTGGAACTCCGTCAGCGGTTGATTTCAGGCGCAGAGTTAGGGATTTTCAGTTTAGGTGCGTGAAATTTCTCCGATAAACCGTTCTCTCGCTTGGCAGTTAACGTGGGGGTTTAGGGCTGAAGCGAGTGGCGCCCACGCCCGTCTCTGACGAGCAAAACCGGGGCCCGCAGAACCCTCCATCGGAGCGCCCTCAAGGCAAGGGTAACAACACGCGAAACACGCTTTTTTTCATTTTTCAAACAAATTACAAAGTGACTTTACTCTAATCCCGATAACTCTGCTTTCTGAGAAATTTTTACACATTTCATGTAAAGGTTCACACTCTATGGAAACGTGGCCAGTTTGGTACTACTAGCACCATTTCTGAGTTAGTCTCGGGACTTATTGAACGATGTGTTATGTAAAGAAATCAAAAAAAATGCTAAATTGATAATTTTTGGAAAACCTGAAGTAAGGATTGATTGTTTATTAAAACTGCATTTTTGGTTTACAGAGAGGGCTAAATTTTGGACGTTGAATTTTCTTCAATTTCATATGAATAGTGAAAGACTGAGACGGTGGATGGTAGTGATAAAAGTGGCCGGTTTGGGTTGTGTTTTAAGTAGTATTAATATTTTTAAATTGGAGTTAATTTTCAGTGCCCCCCTTTCGGTTGCCGAGCGCTCTGCAGCATCATTAGGGGTGAGTAAATTGCACATTTTTCATTATATTAACTTTTACTTATTTTTTTTTGTCATATTTAAAATTTGAATTAAATTATTTAAAATCAAAGGAGTTATCTTGCTTTATGCTATGATTTTTTTGTTCATGAATAATTGTTGTGTTTATTTTTCTTACTTCAAATAAACCGGCCACTATGTTGTAAGCGAAAATAGTTTTTTCGTTTCTCAAGATGACCTCCTCCTCTCCCGTCCATTCCTTTAGTGATAGCGTCCTTATGTAAGGTGGCTCAGCACGAGCAAAGGGTGTTCCGGGAGTCCCACGACACGACTGAGCGCTAGCTGGCCTCAGTATGCCACCTCGGGCTACTCACCACTTTGCTGAGACATAATGTCTCCAACTGTGGAGACTTCGGCGCACATGTCCACATGTGAAGTTAGCACGATAATCATAAAATATGTACCCTTACTCTTGCGCTTTTCAGGTTGCATTGTAATGATTTTTCTTTATCCATTAACTAAAGATTTCAGGAAGGAAATCTAAACAGACCTCGCCTTGGCTTTAGACGTGAAGCCTTGGAATGTGCACACGAACTGTAGCTAACTGGTCAACTAGTCGGGACACCCTTAGTCTACTCCGAGGTGGCTGCTAGTAGGCTAGCTAGTTCGGGGTGGGGGAGGGGGTATTTCGGTTACAGGTCTTCTGCAAGCAGACAAAAACTGAATACAATTTATCAGCCACTAATTAAAATACCAGATGAAAAACACATCCAAACAGCTCCTAACAACACGATCCTACTTTATGTTACATTAATTAATTTTCATCTCTTTTAGACCGTACGTACAGTACAAAACAATTCGGGTAAACAGACCTACGCTCATGTCAGAAGGGTTTTGTATTCAATTTACAAAATGCAGTCACCAGATCGAATCAAATCAAGAAACATGTCAAAGACGATTTTATTGGACAAAGTATGAAATTCGAAGATCATACTATTATTAACAAAGTTGAACGAATTTCGACTTCTGAGGTTTTTGGTATTGTTATACTCATAAATATCTCCCTTGATAATTGTTTCAGATGTCCATCCGCGACGGAGGAAACACATTTTTCATGTAATTCCCCCTGTGCCCCCACTGAAGCAAAAACTGACAGTTTAACAACTGTTTTGAAAAGCTCCCATGAAAACTTTCATTTCATTCTCATATCGGCTACGTTTGATGAATTTTTTTTCAGGGGCCACTCTCCTGTACTGAAATCATCGAGTAATGGCCAATTTTTTCGAATCCTAGAATGGTTACAAAACCCTTTTGCTAGAAGCTCTCTTCCACCTCCTTGACTTGTTTCACTTATGAGCATTAATTGTGGGTACTAATCTTCAGTCATTCATTCAATTGAATCAAGTGTTCAAAGCATGCACCTTAAACGTTGAAGTTGGGAAAAAATAACTCAAAATTATTCAATCTTCGTATTTAAAACAGCCACTATTTTGTTTTACGATTACTGATACCACTAGCTGAACCGATTCTCAAAGATATATATGACACCTATCATTCCTGAAATTTTCATGCAAATCCTAGCAAAACTGTAGTGTCTGAGTCGGTAAAAAGCGCATGTTGTTCCATAGCCATATGTTGCCATAGTAATAAATGCAGCGCATATTGTTCCATAGTAATACAGGAAAATTCAAACCGCTATAATTTCACTAAATATAATTAGATCTTTATAAAACTAGATAGATCAATCTTATAAATAGATATCTACGTTCTAGATTTCATTGAATTTAAGGGTACCGTTAAGATTTTATTCAAGAAAACATGACATCGATAAATCATACTATTACTAACAAAGTTGAGTGAATTGCGACTTCTAACGTATTTTTTGTTGTTGTACCCACCAAGGCCAACTTTTACGATTTTTTTCAGATTTTTCGGATCACAGGTGTCCAATCGCGAGGGGGGGGGACACAAATTTTTCGTTTATTTCCCCTCCGTGTGCGCCCTTCGAAGCAAATTTTGCCAAACTGAGACCTGTTTTGAAAAGTTCTCATCAAGACCTTTCATTTGATACCCATGTCGGCTACCTTCAATGAAATTTTTTTTCCGGGGGTCACTCTCCTATATGGGGAGACCCCCCTTAAATACCTTATAAAATTTTTTTGTAGTTGAACTTTGAAGAGATCACCACTTTACACCTACGCACAACATTTGATGTTTCTAGCTTAAGTAGTTTCCGAGAAAAACTGCTATGACACACGGACGGACGGACAGACGGACAGACTGGTCGTGAAACCAGTAGGGTTTTGTAAAATTATTTTACAAAACCCTAAAAAAGAAACATTAAAGAGACATCATCAATCAAAACTTTACGTTCGCGAATGTTTACCGACGCGGTGCTAGAAATAAACTATTCCAATCCAAACCCCAAATCAATCTAATCTGACTAAAAACGCAAAGCCAAACTATGGAGCCACGTACCAAACCGAACTTCTGAACAGATCAGTAGCGTATTATTAACAATCTACTCCCTCTGTGACATAATTACCTCCCGTCTTCATAACCCCATGAAAAAGAACGGCTACGTGCTGAAAAGGAAAGATTTATTTTCGTTTAGCAATTCATTTTTTAGTTTAATTCCACAATAAGTAGTAATAAACGTAATAATAATTCTGGGTGATTTCAGCGCTAAGGTTGGCAATGAACTATCTCATCGGGGAACGACTGGAGGATATAGCCTCCACGATGAAATAAATGACAACGGCCAGCGTCTGATCGATTTGTATGCAGCATTAACCTAATCACACGTTCGACTTGCTTCAAACTAGCCTATCGATGTCGGTTGTCAAAGGTGTATTCGGCAAAGACAAGCCCTCTTCGAAAATTTGGCCTCAAAAGGCTCCAAACGGCGTCTGCGGCGAAAAACTTCACGGAGACTCTCGACAACCAGCTAGCTCCCATCTTATTACACATATGGCTGAAAAAAAGCAACGAATTGTGGGTGGAAGTGGCGATTGAAACCGCGGATTGGACATAAAGTCCGGTGATCGGTGCCCGGTGCCAGGATGTGATAGACAATGCGTACAAGCAATATACGGGTGTATTCAAAAAGTAAAGTGACTTTGTATTTTGAGGAAAAAATATTTATTTATTCGTCAATATGACGGGGACATCAAAGTAATCAATACACTTGTGCCAACACTTTTTCCAATCCTCGAAGCACTTTTTGGTATAGTCTTGAACTCCTCCAGTGGAGCAGTCTTCGGCTCGTCAATCATTGCAAATCTCTTCAGCTTTGGGAACAAGAAAAAGTCGCATGGGGCGTAATTTGGTGAACATGGTGGCTGTGGCCAAAGAATTCTAGATTTTCGATCCATGTTTTTCGATAGCAAAAAATCGCCGAGCACCCAAAACACTTCTAACCACCATGCCTCTTGCAAACAAACTAAGCATATTATATATATAGCTGAAACTGTAAATATATGTTCATGACAAGTGTACCAACAGAAAAAATTGATAATCGTAGAATTTGAAAAGTCACCTTACTTTTTGTATACACCTCGAATAGGTAGGAAAATCAGGAGGAAGAGGGAACATTATGAAAATCTCAGACAAGTAGCAAAAAAGATAATTAGAATTAAGAAAAGAAAATACTATGATGACCAATTGAGAAGTATCGATGTATGCCTAGTGAGCAACAACACAAAAAAGCATACAAAGTAGTGACAAGCTTGAAACGACATCGGCACCAGCATCGTAAATGAAAACAATATTTAGGGAAGAAAGGCATCATATTTCAAGAACCTCCTTAATCCTCCACACACCTCCAGAACGTCAGAGCCTATAGGTATTCCCAGAGAACTTCCCTTGGCGCCACATTTTCTGCATGAAATTTGCTCCACCATCCAAGCCCAAACGAGTAAGAAAATACCAGGCATCGGTGAGATTCTAGTGGAACTTAAAAGATATGGTAGCAGCGGTTTTCAGAAGGCCATCCATTATCCAGCGAATTTGGCTACAAGAACAAAGCCGCAAGAGTGGAGCCAGTTAAATATACTTTCCATCTACAAAAAAGGTGAAAAGCTGCAGTGCGGAAACTATAGGGGCATATCACTATTTTGTACCGTGTACAAAATATTCGATATTTTGAAAAGTATTGATCCTTTTTCGTCACTAGATGGCGTTCGTTGTCATATATCGGGTAATACAAATCAGATTGAGTCAAACTGCCATGCGTATGAGAGGTGACATTCCAGTCTACAATTTTCATGTGGACAGTTTTGTATTTCCTCATTCGTGTCAAAAGTCGCATTCATTTTAAAATGAGTGAAATTTCTGTAGAAATTCATTATATTTTACAATATCACTACGATCAAAGTGAGGACAATGGATAGAATCGCAGGCTCGTGAGCAAATTGTGGTGTTCACAGTCAAGATACCTTATCAAAAGCCACAGCCAAGAGATGGTTTGCTCGCTTTCGTTCTGGAAATTTTGATGTCATGCACCTCGCTCAGGTCAACCAATCACTGAAAAAGTCGATGAAATCTTACGAAAAATTGAATAAGACCGACACATAAGCAGCCATGACATTGCTGAGGAACTAAATATCCATCACCAAACAGTTTTGAACCATTTGCGTAAAGCTGGATACACAAAGAAGCTCGACGTTTGGGTGCCGCATGAATTAACACAAAAAAATTTGATGGACCGAATTTCCATTTGTGTAAACTAATAAAACGCAACGAAATAGAGCCATTTTTGAAGCAAATCAATACGGGCGATGTAAAATGTGCATGGTAAAAAAAGGGCGAATCATCACAAACGACTTCAAAGCCAGGATTGACACCAAATAAGGCTATACTGTGTTTATGGTGGGATTGGAAGGAAATCGTTTATCATGAGGTGCTAGAACCTGGCCAAACAGTCAATTTGGCTCTGTGCTGTCAGCAAATAACTAGATCGCTACAAGAAATTCAAAAGAACTGGCCAGAATTGATCAATAGAAAGGGCGTTGTCTTCTATCATGACAATGCCAGACCACACACATCTTTGATGATCCGGCAAAAATTGACAGAGCTTGGCAGAGAAGTTTTGATGTATCTACCGTATAGTCCAAACCTTGTGCCATACGACTACCATTTGTTTCAGTCTCTGCAAAACTTCCTTAATGAAAAGAAATTTACTTCAAAAATGGACTGTGAAAATCGCTTGGCCAAGTTTTTTGCCGATAAACCACAGAAGTTCTACACCGATGGAAAATGGCTCTTCCCAAAAAAAATGGCAAAAAGTCATAGATAATAATGAAATATATGTACTTTAATAAAATCCATTTTAAAGAAAAGAAATATTCAATTGAAAAACGAAAAAAGCTCAATACTTCTTAGACTTACCAATATCATTTTAATGTTATTTGCAATTTTCCACTCGTGTGACCGCCTTTCTATTGTCAGAAACAATGAGGAATAAGAGAACAATGGATAGAATAAGCCCATATAAAATTTATAGGGATGCACGGTATCAAACTTTGTTCTGATCCCATTGTTTCTAGGGATAGTACTAGCATTTTAATTTAAACTGTTTCTCATTTTAGGATCGTCTTTGAGGAACAAGATAAAACTTTAGTGATCATCCATATGTTCAGATTGTCGCAATAACTCCTGTGATGGTCTGCGTAACTACATGCTTTTTTGCACCAACCTCTGCGACCTCGCTTAAAAGCTCATTTAAGGGAATCCAATTTGTTGTCACAAGAAAGTAATCAAACGTGCAAATACACTTCACAAAATCAGAAAACAGTATTGAATATGAATAAAACTGTATAGTTACTTGGAAAAGAAAACACTTTCATATTGATAACCCATCATCTTTCAGTATTAACGCACATTACACTTTTTATTGAGTTCCTCAATCCGATTCACAATGTTACTGCTTACAATGTTTTGATATTCATAAACCAGATATAATCTTCCATTCGCTACAATGAACATGTTACTTTGGACACTACGCTAATATCATAAGGGTTTTGTACTTAACCTAGGATATAGAGACATATAGAATGATTCATTCAAGAAAAACTTAACTGACATCTTCTTCTTCGTAGCACTACGGTTCCTGCAACAAGTGCCTACAACTGTCTTGGTGCATGACCGCGTCCTTCAATTTTGAAATACGAGCAGCGATGAACTGTCTTTGTCGACCGAGTCACACCAGCGTTTCCTTGGTTTCTCCACTGGTCTCCGGCCTTCAGTTCTCCCAACGAATACCTTTTTGGGCATCTGTTGTTCCTCCATACGATTCATGTGGCCAACTCGATTCCGTTTGTCAGTATAGGGAACTGACTGTCCCTGGTTCACTCTCGATGTGAGACAAGCCTTAAAAGCCAAAAGTCGAGCACGTCAACATTTTTCACGTGACAGATTCCCCAACTCACGTATTGCTTTTTGTCATCTGAGGTCGATAGCTTAGAAAGAGATGCAGATCGTTTTCTTATATTTTTAATGCTAATCCCAGCAATAGTCCTTTAGTCCGAATCATACACATGCCATCCTCATTTCTATTTACTTGGCAGCTGAAAGATATTATCAAGCTTATTTTAGAGCTTGGTGACTTTGTTAGTTCTTTTCCAGATAGTATTCCTAATCATTTTTTGAAGTCTTTAGCTAATTCTATTTGTGTTCCCCTTTCCTTCCTCTTCAACTTTAGCTTATCTTCACTCTATTTTTCTTCGTATTAGAAAATATTCTGTTTGTCACGAGGGCCGGACACATGAATGGGCGAGTCGCCCTTGTTCTGCACGAGGGCTGCTCAGGAGTGAGTCCTAAGGATGGCATTATCGAGAAATTTGGATAATCCAATGATTAGTAATCGTATGAATGTAATAATCGAATGACTAAATAATCAAATGATCATTTGACCCACGTCGATTTCTTCTACTTCTTTATTGCAACGTTATTCCTGTTTTCTGTTTGGTGGAGGGATATTCCTTTATGGTAGCGCTAATAAAGGCTGTGTGGAGCAATGTTTTGTTATATGGACCAGTAAGTTAGTTTATGTGTTTTTTTAGTCTACTTAAGTAAAAACTAATTAAAAATTTGAAAATAAAACAAACTCAAATCCATTTCACTGTTTTATTGAACAAAGTAAGTTAAGTGCGTACTCTACGGTGAGACTACCCTACACATGGTCGTGATTTTCTCCCTGAAATTCAGTCATTTCCGTTTTATCTTTGAAAGTTTGTCGTGTAGGTCTCAGTTACAGTTCAAGTATTAGCTATTGCAATTGTATAGTCCATTCTTAGTGTTAATCTTTAAATTGTGTTTGATTTTGCCATGTCAAAGCGAGGTGTAAAACGGTCTTTAGTTTGGGATTATTTTCAAAAAAGAGACGATGGCACAATTATATGCAGTAAATGTCAGAAAATTTAAAAATTTATTGGCTACAAAACCAATCTTAGTGAGCATGGGAAAAGATTGCCACCTACCTTGTTGATAAAACCTTCAGAGCTTTACGAAAGCCAAACTGTGCTGATAGTCCACGTGAAGCAGTTCATGTGTCTGTATCATTGCCATCAACATCTACGTCATCTACCAGAAAAAATGCTTGTACACTTTCACCGATAATAAAAGGAAACCAATCTGAAACAGTATGGAACTAGAAAAGGTACGAGTAGCAGAACTTCCTCTAAAAGCCATATTATTAGCCGATAAGTACAAAGTGATGTTTATTAAACAATTTAGTACATTTTGCCATCGAAACAGCTCTTTTTCAATTAATCGTTGTTCTTCTTAATCAATCGCTTTTCCTTTTTTAAATCTAATCTCTGTTTCTGTCCATTGTTGAAAAGCATTCATGTGTGCGACGCTATTTTCATGAGAAGCAAGTGTATTTGATAAATATTTCGAACTATTGTATCCATCACTGATTAGTTTAGAACTTATTCTTCTATTAAAAAGGTTGCAACAAAAACAAAATACTGTACCTTTAGAAATCCAGTATACTGACAGCTTTCTTAAAAAAATGATTCTGAAAAATGTCGGCCACTTTTATTTACAGGATATTTATCTATTGCCGTTTGAGTCGGAACAACAGGAATCAGATGATCTAAGAGTTTTGCATCGATATTAATTGGCCAACAACAACAATTGGACAAATTTATTGATTTGTTTGTTTGACCCATCGAGATGATGTCTGTGTTGTTAACATCAATACCATTTGGCTCAAATGTCTCGCTTGTCCCAACCTTGGGGTTATCAACATCGTACAATCCGCTACAACAGACGCGCTTCATTATCGCTGTGTCTTTATTTAGATATTTCTCGTATCTTTCACGTTTATTTTAAGACAAACATATATGGTTCGAAGCCAAGTTTTCGGTGCTTTCCGGTGGTGTGCTTCTCAGATCACGCGTCAGTGCTTTCTTCGTCTAATAGTATTCTACAAGACAAAGACAATATTTACTATTTCTTACAGTTATGGGGATTGCTAATAAGCTTTGCGCGATCCCCATGAGAAAGAAAGAATATTACTTTACTAAAACATAAATATCACTTTATTAGTAAAACTAAAGAACAGAATTATAAGTAAAGAAATGAATGTAGTGAAGGACTACATGTTGGCGCGCGCGATGTTGACTCGTCGGAGGCTGCGAACGAAGTGAGCGTCTCGTTGACATGAGTTGTGAAATACATGACATCCACTAACAGCTTGATGCGCTCCTTGCGGTGAGCATGTGGACGCCACACAGTCTTGTCAAGTATTCAGTGCCATCTGTGAGTGAATCGCCCCATTTGATTGAATTCTTTGCTTTGTAGTGGATCTCATTTTGTGCTTAACGGTTGATGCCTGTACTATCTTTTGAGTTACGTTAATACCCATATCGTTTTATAAACTCCTAATTAACCCTAAACACAAACCTAAATTGTGAACTATAGTGTACTTGCTCAGAATTGGGTTTTAGTCACACATCTTAGCGTGAACACCTTATTTATTATTGGCTCAAACCTGAAGTGAGTTTGATTTGTACTTGTAATATCTGAAGTGAGTAAAACTTTTATGCAAATATTTATTATACATCTCCATACGTGAACATTTAACGATTTACAAAATGTCGACTTGCGCAGCCCGTAACTGTGTTGATAAAAATAACAAAACCACGTTGGTCACTTGTTACGGCTTCTGTGGCATGCCATTTCATGTAAAATGCGTGGAATTGTCAGGTCCCACCGCGGACGTTATTATGAAGAAGAATACCGGAGTTTACTGGTATTGCGATAACTGTCGCAAATATAATATTGCTGCCTACGTTACCCGACTTCAAAAAGCGAAAGCAACTGTCAACACGCTTTCATCCGCCGTTACAAAAATGAAAGACATACTGGCAAATGCAGAAGAGGAAATAGCGCAACTTTTAGCAGTTGATGATGTGGAACAACAGCCACTTTTGCCTCTGAATTGCAGCCTTTCAAACCCATTACCATTATCGAGTTCATATGTTAATGTGGATTTCGCCGAGTCTAGAGACTTTTGTAACTCTCCAATTGCCGCATGTGTCCAATCTTCTTCGACAACACGTACAACGAGAAGCAAATCGAACCCGCCAGTCAAAGATGGAAATAATCAATCCATGCCAGTTACTAATCGTCTTGTTCAAAGCGGAATGAACCAAACATCAATTCAACACCATTTGCTTAGCGCCAATTACAATTCAAAGGAGAATCTTCTGCAAGCTTCCAATATTCCGCTAGCAAATGCAGAAGAAACGTTTCCTTTCTCATCGAACTCTACACCAATCTTACGTTCTGGTCTCTCGTCAAGAGGGGTGTCACCTCCGCTTCAAACACTTATATCGCGTCTTGCTTTTGATACTCCCGTATCTGAAATTACAGAGTATATTGTGTCGCAACTAGGTTGCTCTCCGCAGTATTTGCATTGCAAAAAGTTAACGCGAGGTAGCCAAACAAATCGTAACGTGGCTTCATTAGAAATTACGGTTTCATATGATATGCCGATTTTGCTTATCTCTGACTTTTGGCCCCCGGGAATTCTCGTGAAACGTTTCGAACGCCAGTCGCGGAAAAATTTTCGGTCGTCCAACAGACCTCAAGCGAAAACCTAAATACTTTTAGTAATTACGTTAATTTTCATTATCAAAATGTCAGAGGTACAAGAACAAAGCTGGACACAATCAACCTTGCAGCCCTTCTGACTAATGATGACATCATAGGCTTAACCGAAACCTGGCTTAGTGACGAGATCGTGGACAAAGAAATCTTTCCTCAACACGTAATTTTTAGATGTGACCGGGATCGATCTACTTCCGGTAAACGGGATGGTGGAGGTGTGCTAATAGCTATAAACAACCAGTTGCATTGTAGACTCGTCAGTACTTTTGCTCCGTCACCACCAATCGAAGGCGTAGCAGTTCAAATTTCTCTTCACAACTGTTCACTATTTGTCTTCTGTATTTACATTCCCTGTAGAACTCACTTAAGATCGTATGAAATCCTTTTTAGTGAACTATCGAGCTTTATAATTAATGCAGCTCCTCCTCACAGTTCTTAATCTGTGGGGACTTCAATATGCCTCTCGTTAACTGGGATGCAGAAGCTAAAGCCATTGCTTCTTCTGATGACCTTTCTATAGCCTTATCCTCGTTTTTATCCCTCTGTAGCCTAAAACAATTAAACTATGTAATGAATGCTTCCAAACGCATTCTTGACCTCATTTTCTCTAACAACCCTGCTGCAGATCCTGTTTTCCCTGCTGCTTCTCACCATCCTCCTTTAGAGATCCGATTATCATTGGATCCAATACGTGGCAAGCCTAAAGAGAAACCAAATCGATTTAACTTCTTCAAGGCTAACTACGAAGGCTTAGCTGCTGATTTTGACGTCATTAATTGGCAAGCCACCCTCAATCTAGACAACCCCAACCTCGGAACACAGCAATTCTATGCAGTGCTTAACAGCATTATCCCACTGCATACACCGACCACACGACCACGCAAAAATCTTCCTTTGTGGTTCACGAGAGAAGTTGAATCTGCTTTGTCCTTGAAGGACTTAGCCAGGAAACGCTACTAACGTACGAGATCAGAACTGGACCTCTCCGAATTTTGCTACCTACGTACTAATGCAAAAAAGTGTGTAAATCCAAAAAGTTATCTTATTTGAGAACAATTGAAGCATAATTTGCTAATAACCCTAAATCCTTCTGGTCTTATGTCAACTCTTTAAAAGACTCGCGTCGGCATATCAATGCATTGTCATACCAGAACCACTTAGTCTACAATGACCAGGCCATATGCGACATGTTTGCTGACTGTTTCTCCGCCGTCTATAGCTCCCTGACTTCTCCTTCTGATGAAAACCCTCAATCCACTCCAGACTTAATTGTTGATTTACACATTAACCCCTTAGAGGTCACAGAGGTAATTCAGTTCCTGAATTCTAGCAGCGCAGTCGGCCCTGATGGAATCCCTAACATTTTTATCAAATCCCTCTCTTCATCCTTATGTATTCCCCTCGCCCATATCTTTAATTCAAGTCTCGAAAGGGTACTTTTCCTCCCCATCCATAAAGCGGGTGACCACTCCCAGGCCTCTCATTACAGATCCATTTCACTACTATCGTGCTTTGGAAAAATCCTGGAACGCATTGTTCACTGTAAACTTTATAATGTTTTGCACCCCAACTTATCCGAAAATCAACATGGATTTGTAAAAGGACGTTCTACCGTAACCAACCTAGGGGAATTTACCAACACCGTTGCAATCACCCTTGACTTAGGAGGTCAAGTTGATGTGATCTACACTGATTTTGCGAAAGCATTCGATAGTGTGGATTACAACATCCTGATCAACAAGCTCCGCCGTTTCGGCATTCAGTAATCTCTTCTTTCCTGGATTCACTCCTTTCTTTTTTATCGTTCCTGCACGGTTATCTGCAATGGATCTTTGTCACACTCTTTCGTCCCAACCTTTGGTGTTCCACATGGATCAATTTTAAGTCCACTTCTTTTCAACCTCTTTATTAATGATCTCCCAACTATCTTCACATCCAACCCCCTTCTATATGCTGATGACCTGAAGATATTTCGAGTCATTAATTCAATTCAGGATTGCCAAGTTCTTCAGGATGACTTAAACTTGTTGTCCTCTTGGTGTAATAGAAATCGACTACAACTTAACATACCTAAGTGCCTTTCCATGACCTTTACCAATAAAACTTACCCCATTCAATTTTCATACTCTATCGAAAGCTCAGTTCTCGTTTCGGTTGAGAGTTTCAAGGATTTAGGTGTGACATTTGATTCTCAGTTGAAATTCAATGTTCACGTTTTGGAAATAGCCAAGAAAGCTTCTCGGATTGCGGGCTTTGTTCTACGTTGCACTCATAGATGTTTCTGCTTTCAAACCTGTGTTCGGTTGTTCGTCATGTTGGCTCGCCCAATTCTTGAATATGCATGCCAGATATGGTTCCCACATCTTAATTATCTCATGGTGGCGGTTGAATCTGTGCAGCGTAGGTTCTCCCGCACACTTTTCTACAAATACAACATCCCGTATCGCCCTTATGACGATCGCCTGATTTCCTTAGTCTACCTTCACTGCAGGTAAGGAGGCAATTCCTGGATCAATGCTTCTTATTTAAATTATCGAGAGGCATGTTATCGTCGAAATTATACAACGCCATTAGCATACGTCCCCCTTCTCGCACTAGGTCGTCGCAATACTACGCTATACCGTTTGCCAGAACCGTAACTTATAGTCACTCACCGATGGTTCGTATGGTAAGAGACTATCTTAATCTCCAGCTTGGTCCTCCTTCTGGCTAATTTGAATCATTTAAAAACATGCTGTGGAGAGAACTCTACGAGCAATAAATTCATTTGTCGTTAATTTCAGTCACTACTTAATTGCTAACTTTAGATTAATTCTTACATGATATTTATATTTTAACCTTAACACGTAATCTATTAGTTCTATTTTATAATTGGGATTATTAATTCTGTAAAATAGTGATGAAGTAAATAAATAAATAAATAAATTGGCTATTTCGCCTAATAGTACAGTAAATATAGCACGAAAAAATAGGTTTGGTCTAAGAAATGACCTACTGGGATTTGACTTGATAAATCGATAGGGGGGCATAAAAAAAAAACTTAACTTCAGATTTCCGAAGTGATCCCCCCCCCCCCTGCTTTTGAGAAAATCCAAAAACATTTTGAAACGCGTTTTTCTCGGAATCTATGGGTTTTAGAGAAAAGATTATTTAACAAAAAATGTTCAGGACACTGTTATCTACATTTTATCTCATTGGAGCAAAGTCGTCCGACTTAAAATACAAAAAGTAGGTGGCGCTAAAGTATCAAAAAAAATGTTTTTTGGCGTTTTCAATAAAAAAAAATTATTTTTTTATAATAATGTAAATGGGAAAGTTGTTCGTCATAAAATTATCTACAATTTTTGTTTAAACAATTTATTTGTAAAACTTACCGTTAACGAGCTGGAGCTTGCCAAAGTGTAAAAGTCGTACATTTATGTGCCGCGCCGATGCGTGTATTCCATTCATTTGATCGAAACATTATTTTTCGATTAATAGACCGTAATGTTTACTTAATATTCTCATTTTTAACAATAATTTTGATAAACAATTAATAATAGTAACCTTTTAGTACTGCTTGTTGTAAACGGTCAACATTGAATTAAAACAAATGTAACTGAAGGTAGTAGTAAAAGATTCACACAAAATGTGACGACTAATTTTTTTTTAATTTAAAATTCGTAACTATTTATTTATTAATTTCAAGCATTAAACTTTACATTGTGTGATTTTATTATGACAGAAATTTAACTGGTAATACTTGCAACGAATTTTTTCCCCGATGACGCGTGCTATATCACGAGTAAGTCTTTCTTTTTCATCTTTTACATTTTTCTTTCGAGAGGCGTAAAATGCATCTGACAGTAATTTTTGTCCAGCTTCACTTTGAAAAAATATGACATTTCCTACACCCATTACATTGGTCGTGATAATCTTATCCTTATAATGTTCCTGTAATCGTAATGTGACAGTGTGTATAGAAGGCTGATCATCTTCGGGAATTAGTTTAAGGAGGTCCTTTATGGCGAATTGACATACATTCCGATTTTCAGCGATGAAGGAAAAGATAATTTCCATGACTTTATCGAATTTTGTTGTTGGACGTCCAAGTTGTTGGCCACATTCATTATTCCGTCTTTGAAGATTTATATAACATTTCCTATGGTACCGAGCTTTCGCTTGTACCAAATCGACATCTTTTATCTTATGTCTAAAAAGCTTACTTTGTTCATCCTTTTGGGGTGTTAACATCTTCATCAGGGTATCATGAACAGAAGATCCTTTCACTTCACAAGTGTCCTTTAAGAAGTTTTGTCCTTTGCAGCCGCATAGAAAACATACGTTTGGATTCAAGACAGGGACGGTTGGTTCCGACTCCGTTGATGGGCCAGGCTCGGGTTCATCGTTTTCCTCGTCATCCTTTCGAATTCTGAAAACAATTATTCTCAATTTAACGTCAAAATAATGGACAGTGATTTAACACTAAAAGCTGGAAGGAACATTTTGTACCACTCTTTTCAATCAACATGATACTTATTGTTTTTGTCTTAGTCTTACTTCCGCTCCGGCCTGCCTGTCCAGTGTTAATCACAGATTAACAAATTGACAAAAGAATAGAAAATTATGTAGCGTTTTTTTTTCAAATTAAAAGTTTGCAACATGGGCTTCAATGCGCTTTAGTTTTGAATCAAAGTAGTTTTTAACAATTTATTGATTGCTTTATGCATTTGCTTGTCAAGTAAAATTTATAAAAATTAGCCGAAATGTAACTGTCTATTATGTCTATTATTTATCAAATTAAAATAATTAAATTGCAATGAAATTTAAATACGTCTTTGTTTATTATAAGTACAGTTTTTGCGAAATTTAAAGTTTTTTGGGTTTTGTACTAAAATACAAAACCCTATTGTAATCGATTTTGTCTGTCCGTCTGTCTGTCCGTTGGTCTCATTCATTTTACAAATTAAGTTATCGTTATCGTATTGGTAAATATTTATACTGTTTTTTTAAATTAAGTTTTGATAAGAATTTATATTGCATATAAATACCTTCTCCACCCTTGTCGAGCAGCAGCAGCTGCAGCACAACGTGAATCTGAGTAACGCTTATGGCAATGGATGTGGACCACAACCGCGTTGCTTTCATTTTCAAGAAATTTTTGGATGTCAGAATCACCTCTGATTTTGCTTGCTCTTATCAGCGTCTTTCGAGCTTTTGGCCCCACGGTGCTCTTATCATTCCCATCAACACTTTTCTCAAAAACGAAACACACTTCTATTTTGAGAGAGCAAAGTGTAGATGCCTTTACTCTTCAAAACGCACATGGCAACTGAAAAATGTACGCCAGTGAGGGTTTAGGCAGATGCTAGAAACCGGTCCTTTGTCCAAACTATGCCGACCGGCCCGGCGAAAGTGAAAGGAACCGTTAACTATGCTGCACTGCATCTTTTCGTCTACAGCTCGTTAACGGTAAGTTTTACAAAAAAATTCTTTAAACAAAAATTGTAGATAATTTTATGACGAACAACTTTTCCATTTACATTATTTTAAAAAAATAATTTTTTTTATTGAAAATGCCAAAAAACCACTTTTTTGATACTTTACCGCCACCTACTTTTTGTATTTTAAGTCGGACGACTTTGCTCCAATGAGATAAAATGTAGATAACAGTGTCATGAACATTTTTTGTTAAATAAACTTTTCTCTAAAACTCATAGATTCCGAGAAAAACGCGTCTCAAAATGTTTTTGGATTTTCTCAAAAGCAGGGGGGGGGGGATCACTTCGGAAATCTGAAGTTAAGTTGTTTTTATGCTCCCCTATCGATTTATCAAGTCAAATCCCAGTAGGTAATTTCTTAGACCGTAAATGCTATATTTACTGTACTATAAGCTTGCAAGCAATTGCATCGTCCTTAACTGTGTCGACTGTTTTGATAGTTCCGACTTTAATCTATGATCGTTGATTTTGGTTTTAAATATTGTCATTGATATTTATCGACTTTCTGCTTTTTTCTAATTCGTTATCTTTCTTAGCTTTCCACTTTATATACTGATGGCCAGACAATTTTCTTTTCAAATGTCCAGAGTTTGTAAGCCTATTCACTTTTCCACCTTTTTTACAATCCGGCGTTATCGTTTTTCAGCTGCTTACCTGTTTAAAATAATGTATGGTAAAATAAGAAATTTACCACATGATGGTAAATTTTATGAGAGTTATAAATCACAACCGCCCAAGTTTAAATGTTTACATGCACGAAAAGGAAATAAAAGCTCTAAACAAGAAGACCGCTCTTGCTGCCTTAAATGCGCAAACACAAACATAACGACGCTATAGAGCGCCCACACTGAAATCGACGAACAAAGCTTATAAGATAGTAAGTATTTTGTCACTCATAGTTAAACAAAAGATTTTGAGCAGAAATTTAGAAGAGAAAAGACACTGTAACACAATTATATAAATGAACAAGCAAAAATATTTTCTGTGTTCTTACTTGACACCTGATAACGATGGCTGCTTTTAAAACTTTCTTGATGGGAGTTTCACACTTTAATTCGGGCTAATTGTTCGTTAGCTCAGCATACAGTGATTTTTCTTCGCCTGAGGAAATGATGTATGTTTGTAAAACCTAGTGTAATAATCGTACCAAAAAGATATTTTACGCAGCGGGGCAATCAGAATAGATAAGTGATCGATACAACAGTTCTGCCGGTCAGTGAAGACTGAAAATAGAATCAAAATACTGATCTGACAGCAGTGGCTACACGCACTAATCAGATTCACAGTTGCAATCTAAAGCAAGCACTCTCTGTTATTGGATATTTCAATGATGCCAGCTTTTCTCAAATTGCTCTTATACCTACACGAGAGAAGTTGAGAGAATATGGAGAATACGGCCTCGGTGAGTAAAAGAAAATAGTAGTTAGCATAATGACGCCCTAAAGCAAGGTGCCCTTCGGCGACGGTGATGTTCATCCGACCCCCTCCCCCGCCCACCTTTGGTCCGGTACTGCGTCGAAGAAGATGCTGATATTGCAAAAGAATAACAATTTACCGGTGTGAAAAATGTCAAGTGCATCTTCATGCTGATTGCTTCAAAATATTCCACTCACGTTGAAAGTTCAGCTTGCATGTCTACAGTGAACTGCCAATAATCTTTAGGTTCAGTAATCCCAACGATGCGTATATGCAACATTTTTAGTAGTGCAAACGGTATAAACAATATTTTTATTTTGATCATGATTTTCTCGTTTTCAATGTCCCTGAAACTGTTATAAACAATAAAATCAGTTATAATATTTTTATTTTCACTCTTGGGAATTAATGGATTGACTGTTCCACAATTTTTCTATTGCAGACATGTTTCCATTCATCAACGTACCATTCATCAGTAACGCTTCAATGTCCGATTTATTTTCTTGTTGCCTAACATGTCAACCATTTGGCCGGACCAGAAGACGATCAGTCTCCGAAACGACAAAACCTTCGCGAGAGATAAAAACCATTTCATCACTCGTCGAGAAATTCACCGCAGGTCACGATGGCAAGCATGGCCATGGGAATATGACCCCAGCATATAATATTCGAATTGGCACTAACGGGAGCATTTATCGTCCTTGCAGTCGCCAAACTTCATTCAATCTGGATATGAACCACGAAAAATTCACTCCTTGCGAGAAACAACAATTCAATCAATTCGACTACTACAACAACTGCTACAAACCTTTCAACGAAACGGGCTATGGAAAAATTATTAATAATAATAATCAAGAAGATAAGAAATACTCATACAACATCATGTACCATGATAAGATTCAGGAGAAGGTGGTCGTAGCGCCCCCTCCGCGAAGAAAACGACCTGCTCCTCAACCAGTGCCTAACAAGGAGTATCTGGATGGGTTGCAACAATTGAATTTGAAACGCGAGAATTGGAAGAACTACCGGAACTTGCAGCTGAACAACTTGGATCAGCCGTCCGCGAATTGCACTGAGTCGAGGAACTATGAATGCAACAACAATAACTTATATACATGTAAGATTAGCAACAGCGAATATTGTAGTGTTAGTTATGTACCAAACAATAAATTAATAAAGAATAATAAATCAGGGTGCTCTAAATTAGCTGTAGTTAGCGATAGTCTAGAATCGAATGCATTGCAAAATTTTAGAAAATTTGATAGAAATAGAACTACTTCCAATAATAACGGTATCATAATTGATAATGTCGGATCAGGCTATCGGGAGGATAAGGTATATTATAAGAACAGTAGCTTCGATAAGTTTGGGAACTATGAGCATGCCAGCGATACCGACGAGGTGATTGTGTGCGAGTCTTATTTGAAAGACGCGTCGAAAGTACCGAAGGGACAACCAGCGCAGAACGCAACTACAAACGCAACAGGAAATCGTCCAAAGGATTCAACTTATACAAAATTCTACACAGACAATTTTTATCAGGACAATTTCGAAATGACGTCAAACAAGTCCATGGATGAGCCTTTCGAGCGAATTGTTCAGCTTCAACCGGACATTGCTCCGATCTTCCAAAGTGCGCTGGCCATCATCAAAGCAAAGCGAACATCCTTGACTAAGCAACAAGAACGCCCGCCTCAGATTCAAAGGCAAGGACGCCTACGGAAGGAGCCATCGTTGGAGCACCAGCAGCAGCACGAGCATCAACAACAGCACCTCAACACACCAACAGGGGAGGACGAAATCATGCACGAGGATAATTCGATTCCGGTGGTATTTTGTGGTCTTGTGCCGATTCATCAGTTGAATGGTGAAAAGTGGATGCAGTCCGTTTTGGAACAAACGCCTGCGGTCACGTTGCCGCCTGCAAATCGAAATAACAAAAGCGCAATTCCTGGTGGTGCGGAAGGCTATGAGGGCAATCCTAATAAACACGACAATAACTCCAATTCGAGGAACGCCCGAAAGGATGCTGAGGTTAAAGTTGTAGGATGCCTAAGAAAAGAGTTGTCAACAACAGACAATACTCTATTCAGATTCAATGCAGACACGACGGACGAAGGATTGACAGCTTTGTACGCTGGAAGGATTAACTTGGACGAGTGCCAGTATGCGGGAATGGACAAATGTGAATTGTGAATTGCAGTTGGTATCAAATTAAAATATTTCAATTTATGTAAATTCGTATTAAATAGAATAACACATATATTGGACATATTTGAATCACATATACTCGTATATGCAACATTAAGTAAACATTATTACTACAAACAAAAACAATTGAAATTTGATTTAGACTATTATTACATGATATGGCTGAATAAAAAGGTATTTATGTGATTAACAGTTTAACAGATAATTGTTTTCTTATTAATTGGGTTTCAAACATAAAAAGAGAGGTGAGTGGTAAAGTAAAGTACATTAACAGGATTGTTTTTCATGAATTTATAGGAAGCGTTTATAAAAATCTAGTGGTTAGTTTTACATCTACTTGGAGTGAGACCTGAAATAGAAAACAATTATTGAGCAAAACTGTGATTCTTTCACAAGATTTTCAGAGGCGTACTGGCTGTTATAAAGTGACTTCTGCACCTAGTACTTGCTGCGTACAGACAAGTTCTTAAATCGCTGCTGTCACTAGTTCAGCCAAATTAAATAATATTTACTGGAAATTATCACATCATCGAAGCAATTAATTCAAGGGATATGTATTGAATATCATCGTTTTACTTCGATACATAACGAAAAGTGAAAAGTGTCTCAAGACAACTTTCGGACCGCTGATATGGAGGAGATTGGCGGCTTCTCACCGACAGGAGAGCCCGGAAAATGTCAAAAGGCAATGTAGTAATCGAGCAGTCCGAATAGGCAAACTGCTCCAAGGACCTTCACGTAAAGCACAATAAAAGTAGAAGAAAAATCATGCGAATCTTGTAACAACGAAGTTATGTAGAAGTTTCGTTATATTTCCTGAGAATCTATTGAAGTGAATTTCTTTTCATTAAGGAAGTTTTGCAGGGACCGAAACAAATCATAGTCTGATGGTACAAAGTCTGGACTATACGGTGGATGCATCAAAACTTCCCAGCTGAGCTCTGTCAATTGTTGCCGGGTCATCAAAGATGTGTGTGGTCGGAAATTGTCATGATGGAAGACAACGCCCTTTCTATTGATCAACTCTGGCCGTTTTTTAGGGTTTTGTAAAATAATTTTACAAAACCCTACTAGTTTCGCGACCAGTCTGTCCGTCTGTCCGTCCGTCCGTGTGTCACAGCACTTTTTCTCGCAAACTACTTAAGCTAGAAACATCAAATTTTGTATGTAGGTGTAAAATGGTGTTCTCTTTAAAGTTCAACTACAAAAAATTTTATAAGGTATTTAAGGGGGGTCTCCCCATATAGGGGAGTGACCCCCCGAAAAAAAAAATTTCATTGAAGGTAGCCGACATGGGTATCAAATGAAAGGTTTTCAAAACAGGTTTTAGTTTGGCAAAGTTTGCTTCGAATGGCGCACAGGGAGGGGAGATACACGAAAAATTTGTATCCCCCCCTCGCGATTAGACACCTCTGATCCGAAAAATCCGTAAAAAATCAGGGATGTAGGCCTTGGTGAGTACAACAATAACAAATACGTGAGAAGTCGCAATTCACTCAACTTTGTTAGTAATAGTATGATTTATCGATGTCATGTTTTCTTGAATAAAATCTTAACGGTACCCTTAAATGCAATAAAATTCAGTACACAGATGACTGTTTATAAGGTTAATCTATCCTGAAAGTTTCATAAAGATTGAATCATATTTAGCGAATTTATAGCGGTTTGGATTTTCCTGTATTACTTACTATGGAACAATATGCGCTACATTTATTACTATGGCAACATATGGATATGGAACAACATGCGCTTTTTACCAACTCATGCGCTTTTACCAACTCAGACAAATTTCAGGAATGATAGGTGTCATGTATATCTTTGAGAATCGGTTCAGCTAGTGGTATCAGTAATCGTAAAACAAAATAGTGGCTGTTTTAGATTGAATAATTTTGAGTTATTTTTCCCAACTTCAACGTTTAAGGTGCATGCTTTGAACACTTGATTCAATTTTTCGTGTATTTCCCCTCCCTGTGCGCCCCTCGAAGCAAACTTTGCCAAACTAAGACCTGTTTTGAAAAGTTCTCCTCAAGACCTTTCATTTGATACCCATGTCGGCTACCTTCAATGCAATTTTTTTTTCGGGGGTCACTCCCCTATATAGGTAGACCCCCCTTAAATACCTTATAAAATTTATTTGTAGTTGAACTTTGAAGAGAGCATCGTTTTACACCTACATACAAAATTTGATGTTTCTAGCTTCAGTAGTTTCCGAGAAAAACTGCTGTGACACACGGACAGACGGACGGACGGACAGACAGACGGACAGACAGGACGCGATTTTAGTAGGGTTTTGTAAAATTATTTTACAAAACCCTAAAAAACTTACTCCATCGCCGAATTAATCGAATAATCTATCGAATATCTGGACCTTACTAGCGAGGAAGTCTCAAGAAGTTCAAAAAAGGAGAAACGTTTTTTCGCCGGGGGCATGGAGGAGTCCGACGGCTTCCTACCGTTGGGGCCAGGCATTTCAAATGCAACTAATAAAAAACAAGTTTGGTAGACAGAGCTACGCTCATGATAAAAGGGTTTTGTACTTAACATACAATTTGTGGATACATAGAATGATTAAATTCAAGAAAATCTTTTATGACATGCACAAAAAATATATTTTTGCTTTAGAAGTAATCCACTTTAACCAGCCAACATTTTGTTCCAATATTTCTAAAATCCTTGACTGACTTGAATCTTAAATATATTTTTGTTAGTCATCTTATCTGAAAGCCCATGTAGTAGAAAAATTGTATACGATTGTGTAATGATTTAACAATTTACGTCCGAACGCGGAACCGACCTCTCATCGGTTCTAAACGTTAAGTCTGAGTAGTGCCAACGGATGGTACTAACCGGTCAACCAATCCGTGCACCGTAACCCATTCACGTGGTGGCTGCTTGTCGGCCAGCTAGATCGGTCGCGGGTCTCCGAATGGGTTACGCTCATTTACATATTTCAGCCGCTTATACACGCCCGTTTTCAAACGCGTTACAAACAAAACCATACGGAGAGGAAACCTATTCTACGTTACTCCGTATTTCTTCTTATGATCAGTCAAAAGAACAAAATAAAATTTTTATTTCGCGTTCCCGGATTCCCGACGCGGTACCGCTAAGTATACTACGTTAACTCAACCCGACGAATGCTACGTTAAGGAAAAACCAAAAACAACTAAGGTACCGCGTACCGCGCACGACGCGAAACCGACTTCAGCGGATTTTTTCCAAACCCTACCCTCGCGACGGCATACTTACCCTGCACCCCATTGCCCGCTGAAAAGCAGAACTGTGCTGTGTGCTGTGCTGTGTGCCTGTGTCAGCAGCGCTGACACAGGCACACAGCACGAACGCAATTTAACAAGGATTCAGTCGATTCAATCACCTTCCCCATCGCAACACTCGTTTTTTTTTCTTTGCATGGCAAATAGGTCCAGAAAATGTCCTTTGTACTTAACTCCCGGGAAACAAAATTCTAAAACTGTTTAATATTTTAATGTGTAGTGATTTTATTACAATATCTTTTGAATATAATTTAACGAATTGCGGTGTAACGCGGGATACAAATGCTTAGAACGAAACGGTTAACCTTTTAAATTATATGAACGCTAAAATCATTGTATCATTTAAACCCCTTAAAATTTTTCTAATTCTTCCGATTTTTCCCACTTAATTACGCCTAATCATTATAAACGAAAATTGCTTTCAATTGATAACTTAAGCGAATCTACAAAAGAAGACTTAGAATTTTAAAAAAAACCGAAACGAGTGTGCATTATCACCACCGCGGGTTCACCCATAGATGGCACTTCTATTTCCACATGGTACGAGCGAGGTTATTCCGTGTGTCGCGAACATTTTTCAAGGGACATTTTCCCATAAACCGCTCCGTGGAAAAGACTGCATTTGATTCGATCAAGTGCCAACAGAGATCTGGTGGAAGTGGTTTGTGTGCTTGCAGTGGTCATTTGAGGAGTATGTTTGGATGATTGGCGAGGGAGTTTCATTGGGAAAATAAATAAAATCGTGGTGGATGTAAGTTGAACATAATTTTCAAAATTCATTAACATGAGTATTATTTTCATACAGTGCTAGTTAATATTAGAAAAGTACACACTTCTATTGATATGCCGCAAACAATTGCAGCGAAAGCAATTCTGTGCGATATTGAAGGAACCACGACTTCTATTCAATTTGTGCAGAGCGGCGAGTGGTTTGGATTTTGTGCGATCGAGACGTATAAGGAATGATGTGTGTGATTTGGTGTTGAGAATACGGTTGGCGAAAAAGGCAAAGAAATCTATTCCCCATCGCAGATCTTCTATCACGGTGCAATGGGTCGCCGTCGGATGTAGTCGCTGGTCGCCGTCGCGTGGAACGAAGACGGGCGAGCTGGATTGGACGAGACCCGACCGATTGTCAAGTCGTGAAAGGTTATGAAAGATGAGAAGGTGCCGAATTACAGATTTTCGGATACTGTAGTTTATCTGTCAGTTTGGAATATTTCACTCGAGTGGAATTATTTCGAATATTTTATAAAGTATATTTTTAATGCTAGCAAACATAAATTGTGCGTTGTCTTATACGGAACACGGTGAAGTGTGAAAGTGATTTTAAACCATTCGTGCATGTGCCTAGAGAAACTAAACTATTTATGAATCTCTCCTCGCCTAAACGTCAAACTCTGGGATTTCAAGGTCGTCGGCAATTTCGCAGCTTGTTCGTAACTCTTCAGCGATATGTGTAAGCGCTGTGGATATTGCCGTTGAGTGTACCGAATTCTGACCACATGGTTGCAGTGTGATCAACTTTTTGGAGGGAGTCAAGGCTGCCTTCCAACCGAGCGGATCTTGCTTCGTGTCAATTTTCAGAAATCTACATTCTCCGCTGTCGCCTCTTTTTCAGATAAACACCTTCGTGCTGCAACTTATATAAATTCTAGTTAAAATCGCTCTCGGATTAATTTAATTGAAAATATAAATGATTATTAAATCAGATAGTGATGGTGATAAAGCTAAAAGATATTTGAGAAAAAGAGACCAAAATATAAATGAGTCCTTGGATGCTGCGCGGTTCGTGTGTTTATTTTTGAAACAAGAATTGAATGCGATCATTAGCCAATCGATTTTCGGTTCGCAAGAGGCAATATTAAACGTAATCAAAGGGATAACATGTGCCGTTCCGGGCAAAATTGAAGCTACTTCGACCTGCTCCCTAGATCGATTCGTCGTTTTGAAAGGCACGGCGTTAAGTCACTGCATATGTCAAATGTGATTAATGTCGAGGAGATGAGTGCGTATATGTGAAGAAATAGGCAAATGAAGTGTTCCTGAGATTCCCATGTCTAGTCCTATCAACTACCACCCTGCACAATTGCCAACTGACCACTGAACCATGTTAAACATCAAAGTGAAAAAAGCAATTTATCGATGGAATATGAAGCAGTAGAATAAGTAGCAGCGAGCATTACCACGTTCGAAGACCATACGGTTGTGATATTCAAAGAAGTCTACATGTATTTACACTTTGATAGCTGAATTTTTATATGATTTTATACACCCTTAGGATATATTTTATGCCTTAATACTCGTGTACTAATATTTGATATACGAACACGAATCTTCACTACCAAAAGAAAGAAGTCTTGACTCATAAGTTACAACCGGTACAATAATACGCTTAAAATAAATTCCAAGACTTGCTCACCCCACTTCGTCAACGAGCGCTCGTCGTCGAGGGAAAGGTATTGTAAGTACCCTTTTAATTAATTTTTTTATTATATATATTCATTATTTATAAAAATTATTTAATATTATTATAATATTATATATATTAATATTTATATTTAAAAAAATAATTTTTTATAAATTCAAATGGGAAAATTGCTTTAATTCGGCATATTCAGATTTCTGAATATTGCAACACGTCACGAATAATACATTAAAACACTATTGCATTGGTATATAGAGAAACAATGGAAATTTACTCAATTACATTTAAAGTTATCAGACTTTTCTTGAGTGTTTTATGTTACACAGATTCCTTTTGATTTTGAATCTATTGAAGAGTTTTTGTTGATTGATCTTTATTCTTTCCCAACTATGAAGCCATCAAAGCAAGTCTGTTTTTTGGCTTCAACCATCTCTGCATATTTTTTTTTTTTTTTTGATTCTGTTTCACTTTTGAATCTACAGTAATTGACATACTTAATATAATTGTCAAAAACACTTCACAACCTATAAGCTATTAACACTTTCATCATGTGTATGCAAACTATCGTTTGTATGTATTCAGCTTAGAATTCAACGCGATTCAACGTATTAGCATAATTAAATACAAATCAAATCGCGCATCATTCTGAAACATTGGATTTTGGTTGTATTTTTTTTTGATACTGAACTCAGACTGGTTATGTTTGTTGAAATTATCAACAGAGCATTACATCCAAGGAAATAAAAATTTCTTTAATAGAGCAGCTTGCCCACTTAATTCGGAAGGGTATTTTAAATTTGTGCGCTTGTAAAACAATCAATAGATACGATTATGAAATGTTCCGCATTTGGCATTTTATTTAAAATATGCTTCGAACAATTTTTCGAATTCCACCATATATCTGACATCAACATTCAATTTTGTTTTTGGTTTTCATTGAACAACCTTCAATTTATGGACGGTTCAACATTGAATTTTTTGAGTTTGATACAGAAATTATACTCGATTAATTTGAACTAACATGCATAGTGGTGATTTATTATTCATAAAAATACAATTTACTCAACACATAACTATAAAAATCATTGAAATAAAACAATTATGTTAAAAGTTTTTCGACGTTTTGTTAATATAATATTATTTTCATATATTGATTCACATTAATATAAACAACAAAAGAGAAGGTAAAGAAACAGAAACATGCTGCTAAGGCTACTAGATTGTATTGATTAGTAAATATTATTAAGTCCAAAATTACTGATGAGAAATCAAATTAAAACCGAGTAAACTATTTCAAAACCGGGAAATTTGTTGTATAAATCAAATAACTATTGCTAAATAATAATTATTATAAAAATCTCTAAATGATATAAAATCAGAATTAAAATAAAACAGAGATACCATGTAGTCCCTATTTATTGCCAACATCGGTATCGCCACAGTGAGATTTAGAGATGTATTTATTTTAAGATGGTATACTCTATGTATTTATTATTATTATTTGCTATAATTGAAGAAAAAAAGAATAAAAAAATGATGAATTGAGCTAAAAGAATCGGTCTTTCCCTTCCGGTTTTTTTTTCCAATCGGGTATAGGACCCGGTACGGTGGCAGGCTTCCACCCCAAAATATGAGCCAGCCGCCGGGTACAAATTAATTCCTTCCTTTGTTTCAGGTGACTTTATGGGTTGAGTGGCCCAAGCAAAGTGCCTTTTTATGGCATAGAGTTATGCAATTCAATTGTATAATTCTATGACATAAATTGGTCACCGGGGTACTCCCCTTCTGATGGGAAAGTTCATATAATTCAAGTTGTATGAGTTTTCCACTCAGAAGAGGAATACCTGGCCACTTCAACAAGTTAACAATGGATTTATTCCGGTTGGGTGGGTATGAAGGGGCTCCACCACCACCCGGTTGCCCCTCTTTCATTTGTGGGCCCTGAATTTATTTGGGTAAAGACGAGGTCACCCCAAGTTCGCCTTTCTTGTCAGGTTTCACTTGTTCTCGTAACAAGTCATAATTCCTTCGGTGAGGTTATCTACAACTTTGCGACTTCGGTCGTTTTCTTTTGATCTCTGAAGACAATTCGTGAATGCGAAATTGTTTTGTAGTGAGTCCTCGTGCCGGGGAAACGAACCCGCCCCACGACACCGCAATGCTAGCCTGCCAGCGCATTCACGCGTCTCCGGACGAGGGCATTCTCGGCAGATACCTACATCTTCTTCTGCCGGGGCAGCAGACCATCGCTGCAGTCCTTCACGGACTTTATTGAAACTCCTTATATTCACTACATACTGTAAAGGAAAGTCCATTTTTTTGTTAGCAATTCATATTATTGTTTCGTATAGTGTAATTTTAAAAAATATAAATGTATATTATTTGATAAAATATGTAGGTCTAACCTACGCTGTCCTAATTGTTTATTTCATATGCATTTGTTGCAAGAACAATTTCAGTTGTTTGTTGCTTTTTACACCTGAGCGCCTGGATATGTGCACATAAACTACGATGTACATTTATTGTTATGCTTTGTTTGATTTCTTTCAGAAAAATATATTTTTTTTTGTGTTTATTTATATCATGAAAAATATTTTTTTCATCAATTATTTTCGGCAATTAATTGATTTGTCAAATATTCTAGTTCATATGAATTTAATTCTATTTGCTTCTTGCTGTTTGCCTAGCTGCATTTGTATTGTATTTTTCATGTTATTGGAATTCGATTTTACATCATTTCATTTTCTTTTTTTTTTTGTTTAAAAAAATATTATTTAACCTTTTTGGTACTTCGATGGTGAATCACTGAGCTCATTGTATTTTAAATGTATTTCTTGATGTCTATTTCTAAATATATATCGATATATAGTATATAATGAATATTTACTGTTTTTGAGTATATCTTAAATTTTTTGATTTTTTTCTGAATTATTTTAATAACAGGCATAATATACTAGAATCTTTTTAAATCATTTCTTTTGTTTGATGATGGGTTGAAGTTTTCTTGTATATTTTTAATTACTTATACATTGAAACCATGAAAATATTAATTTCTTTTCCTTTCATTGTAATAGAATGTACATACATAAAGTTTATGTTGTTTTTAACATTGAATTGAATATTCCTAATTTTTTAGTTTATTTAAAAAGTTTGTTTTTAAGATTTAGTAAATGTGCTCTTAGTTTTTTTATCTTTAATGTTTAAATGATATTTATGCCTAGAGTTTTCACTTTATTTTTTTTTGTTTTGCATTTTGGAATATTATTTTTTTAGCGAAATATTTTTTTTTTTTCATTGAAATGAAACCAATAAAATTCAGTTATGGTTTACGATTTAGTTGTATTGTTAACAAATTAATTAGTATAGTGGTCATTCTCTGCATTAAGTTATGAAATAAATTAGCCTAACCTTATTTCTTGCTTGTTAACACTCTTGAATATAACCGAAGATGTGAAGATGGGCTGCAATTATAACATATTGATTTTTTTTTTCTTCATAAAAAATAATAGTATAGTATCTCTTCATTCAACTACCAATCGAAATTCTGAGCTGACATTTAATTCTATATGATCGACTGTTAATATTTAAGTAGAATAAAAATTACTACGAATTTAATTTATGTTGATGTCTATTACTTTAAGATAAATCTGAGTTTATGCTGTGCAAATATTCCAGCTGAATTCTTTTTAATATGTTTGGTGTATAATATTGAATATCTGATGAATTTGAAAACCTGCTGTAATTAATTTGAAAAAGGGCTGACACCTGACCAAATAAATCTTATATAATCAGGTCAAAGTCACAAAAACTTTGTTAATCTACAGCATACTGTAATGATTTTCAACTTTTTAAGTTCGTACGCGGAACCGACCTCTCATCGGCTCTAGACGTTAAGTCTGAGTAGTGCCAACGGATGGTACCAACAGGTCAACCAATCCGTGCACCGTAACCCATTCACGCGGTGGCTGCTTGTCGGCCAGCTAGTTCGGAGAGGATTTCGGTCGCGGGTCTCCGAATGGGTTACGCTCAATTACAATATTTTCAGCCACCTGAACATGCCCGTTTTCAAAACGCGTTATCAAACAAAACCATACGGAGAAGAAACCTATTCTACGTTACCCCGTATTTCTTCATTCACCAGTCAAGAATACAGAATCTAATTTTTTATTTCGCGTTCCCGAATTTCCGACGCGGTACCGAAAAGTATGCTACTCGAAATTAACCCGACGAAGGCTACTCTAATAAAATGTCAAAACTACAAAGGTACCGCGTACCGCGCGCGACGCGAAACCGACCTCAGCGGATTTGGCGAAACCCTACCCTCGCGACGGCATACCTACCATGCACTCACTTTCCCGCTGAAACAGGAAGAACCACTGAAAAGGAAAATCCGTTTTCTGTTAGCAATTCATGTTATATTTATTATCTAACACAACCAATTTTAATCAACTTCTTGTTCAAGTTGTAAAACGATGAAGAAGAATCAAATCAAAAGTTAATATCTTACAATTTAAACTATTTAATATAAATAAATGCAAAATCTTAATGTTAATAACAATATACAGTCAATATAGGAATTCTGAATTCTCTTGAAACTATTAATAAAATCGCAATAATACTCTCACATCCATTGTAAAACTCAGTTGTGTAATACTTATAAACCTTGCAAAAACTACTTATTTATTTTATATTTAGATTATTTTTTATTTAAATAAACATTTTTTTATATCCATGCCCTTAAGGAATTTGGAAAAATAGTCAAAATTGTAAATTTCTCTTTTAATTTAATTGTAAAATCTTATGGAACACATATTAGGCAAGATATTACAACTTGAAATCAATTTTCTAGCGATATGTTACAACCTATGTTGTGTATGTACTTTGATTGATGATCTCTAATTATCCTTATTTTCGAATGTAAACGCGAGTAAAATTATAAAAATCTGACCAGAGAATTTAATTATTTGTAAAATTTAATCAAACGTAATGATAGAATAATAATTAGAAAATTTTAAGGTGGAAAATAAAAGTTTCGTTTACACTTTCGTAATCCAAACGCAAAACAAAAAGTGTAAATTTAGAAAAAGTAGAATTACGGAATACTATTGGACTGAGCAATTTGATCTATGTTTTGCATAGCTTGTTGTCGATTTTGGAAACAGAAGCGTAAATGAGTATCTACTTTGGAATCTTTTACTAAGGATCATTATTGACAAGTTTTGCCCTTTTGGCCCAGGAAAAGTTGGGTTCATCATAAAGTAAAGATTAAATTACTAAGCATCCAATGTCGATCAAATGATTTGCATTAGATTTTAAGGACTCCACGTTTTAAGATGACCACAAAAAGTAAATATGCAGACAATATACTCGTACTTTGTGCCGAAAACCCCGCCGTTAAGAAAATGTAAAATCAGAAAACCGAATATAGCTTATCGAATCCAGAGCTTAATTATCATCGATTATCATATTAAAAAGCATCAAACAAAATTCAACGATTTCTACTGAATCATTGCTGTTGTAAACTTACAATTTATCATATCAAATGTAATCGACTCGGATACATCCCTTTCTTCTTCAAAAAAACTGTTCACGTTGGTATTTAGGCTTACAATATTTTATGGCAGACAAGGGTTACATGTACTCGTCAAGTAATGATCCTTTTAATATTTGATAATAACTAGATTATACAAACGTAAAAATTGATAAATTACATATTGTTAATCAAAGAGTTGAAGATAAAAATATATTCAAAAGTAGAGTTTAGATTTAGTATTTTACTAGCAATTATCAGCGATGGTTCGAAAATAGGTTGAAAATTAAAATTACATACATATAAATTGAAACACAAGTATCAATACTTAAAATAATAAGTAGCATCGGAAAAAAAAGGATATTCAGGAAACGGGATGTAAAGAATTTTCTACAGTCGAATCCCGTAAGTTATCTGTAATTACCTTTGGTTGTGATATATTTAAGAACAAGTATTTTCTGCGCAAGAGTGTGCGATCGAATAATTTTAACAGATACTACATACATACACACCTTGAAATATAGTATCGATACCATATCAACTGCACTGACTATTTAAACTATTATTTAATTGCTATTCTCATATTAATTTCAAATTATTTTATTTCAAAATTTTCAGGATAGAACTGGTTTGGAAAGGAATCTTTAAAGTTATTAATTCTTTGAAAGATACTCGTATGCTTATTTTTATCTTATTGATCTCTCTCATAGGTGTGATAAGTTCCTTCAATGCAATATTATCGATCTCTAATAACCCTAATGCTCTGAGGATATTTTCTTCTGCAGTCAGCTCACTTAAAAGTTGTTTTCTCTATCAGACTATTATACTTTTCTCAAGTAACCCGTACGTACATATTTTTTAAAAAAAAAACGGTTCCTCTGATTGGTTACAATTACCGAAATTTTCGCCAAACAACGATAACTAACTGATGCTGATAGAATCCACTCATCTATTTTCTCATTTTCATCTTGTATTTGTAACTATTTCATGATCGCCCCCTTTGAAAGATCAAGCATTTAAAGGATGTAAGGTTTTGTTGTGGCTAGTCGGTAGCATCGAGTCCAGAATCATTTTCTTGCATTGCCTATCCCACGACCAACTCAAGCAATTTCTTGACAAGCAAATTATCGTGAGCTATGATAGATTGCAAGATTCCAACAATTATCTTGCGATTTAGCTTTTACCATCGCGACAAACCGTTACAATAAAATAGGCGGAAAAGGAAAGGTTGAGTATTCCACTAACCTTGACAACATAGTTTGCAATATTCAACATATTGTGCAATTCTGTTCTTTGGTACTACGGAGCGTACTCAGCGCTTTCCGGCGCAGGGTTTTATTCTAGACAGCTGAAATAAATGTTTTTGAAACTTACAGCAGTGGTGTACAATACACTCAGTTCTTTACCTGTGAGTTCAGTCCCCTCCAGCCTATGTGGAACCCACAAAACTATACGGATGGCTAAGGTTCTCGTTTCTGGTCCAAGAGTCCAGCGTTTCATTTCCGGTTTTAATCCAAGAAAGCTATGCTAATATTATTTGGAATTTTTTTTACTAAATGTTCAACGTTGCACTCACGAAATAATGGCTGAAAACCTATTCGGAAAATTTGCGACAACCAGCCCGGCTTCCTTAAAAAAATTTCCATGACCGTCCATTTCTGATCATTCCCATTATTTGTTCATATTTTTATCTCTAAACACTTGAATTTATATAATTCTTTACGTTAACTACTAAGCGAAACGACGAAAGCACATTTTTTCGAGGTTAGCCTTGATCTTCTTTCCCGCCGTTTTTTCCTCGTTGCGTCGGACTGTCAATCCGACAACCGCCGACAAAACAGATGTGCGGAATGGAACGCCACATGGCGGCAATGTGCATTTTTATTTGTCGCCAGTGGCATAGTGTTTTGATGGCAACGGTGGAGGGGGGCATTCCCAGATGGATATGTCTCGAAGTGTGTCGGGGTTTTGATTAATATTATGTTTCAAATATTTATATCCACAGATCTAAATATTTGGAGAGAAAAAAAAATATTTTCTGCGCAACGATATCCGCACGAAAGATGAAGTCCGCTTGCACTTCGAGATCATATCCATCTGGCCGGGTGCAAGGGTTCGGGATCGGAATCACTTCGATTCCCGGGCGTAGGCGTCACATTACAATACTTATTAAATACCAAATTTGAAAGTACGTCAACAAAAGCGATTGCTCTCATAGTTCCTTCAGATACTTGGAAGGGTATAAGAAAGTAAGACTCAACACAATTATAGAAGAAAAACAATGTCAAAGTATTTTCGGGCTAGTTAACAAATTTAAATCCGTAAGATTAATTGCTGATTTTTATTACATTCTTGGTATTTTTCAAAATATCAGCGATTGTCCTTTGTCCATCACTGGAATTTCAGCAATTACTCTATTCAAAAATTGATAGTGTTTGATGCTGATAGACTACTCCAAATGAAATGCTATTTCTATTAAAAGAAGCTTCAAACAATTGCGTTCAAAATAAATATAAGGGGGCACACAGGTAGTATAACTTCAAGAACGACCAAAATACATTTTTCTTCTAGAAACGTTTTAGCTTTCCGCAAGGAAATATTTTGTTTAGTGGGCAAAGTTGTCGCAATAAATTACAAAGCGTAATTGAAAAAGAAATTTAAAAACAAATAACAATATTTCTCTAAAAAATTGCATTCCATCTTAAATTCTATTGTATCCCCGGTGGCGGTTGTCCCAGTTCAGTTGCGAAATATGCTACAAACATGAAATATTACAAATTTTACATACCATGGATACGAATTGTTTCATCATCCCTACCGTCACGATCGCATTCCACTTCATCCAGAATGCCCGCGATCAATTCTTCATCCACGTTCAGATTCGAGTTCTTGCTAAGCTCGATGCAGCCAGCGCTGTGCGAACTATGCCAGCTTACTTTTGTTGGATTTCTTTCCGAATGGAAAATGAAGTTTTCGACGTCGTTTTGTTTGAACTCGCCTTATACCACCGTCGAGCATAGGAATGCGATAGGATTGCGAACTCAGCTTATCGAAAACTCATTAACATTCACTTAATATCCGACAAACGACGTTTTGCTTGGCATGCGTGTGTCCTTTTATTGTTTGAACAGCAACACTCAAATCACATAATCGAACTTCGCTATGGATTTTCGCATGTCATTCCATCAGATAATTTATGCAAGGTTCATCAACATCCGCTGACGCTTAACTCCATATTTTCAGGATACCATGAAGGTTTATTAAATCCACTAAACCATACACTTGTGTACAGTCTTTTTGCAGAGGTCACGTTTAATATGCAAATTTTTTTCCTCTTTTGGTTTTTTTTATAATGCACTGAATTGCACGCCATGAAATTTAAAATACACATTTTACCTACTTGTTTGATAAATTGTTGATCAGCATACCTGGTACGATTGCGTTGATTCATCCGTTAAACAGTTATGGTGATTATGTTGTTCAATTTTTGCATCGCAACCTATTCTTGAATAACGGTTTAACTTTCTCCAATAATATTGACTGCGTTGAAGTACTGCATCACATCCACTACTTTGTCCTTCTATAGAGGCGAATCCTTTGCTTCCTTCAGCAGTTTAAATTCCTGCTTCTGAAAGTATTTCGCTTCTTCTCTCAGGGTTTGGTAGATGGACCAATTTAAAATGAGTTTCAATCAGAGCAACCTTCTATAATCCATTACATACCATCATTTTTCCATCTGTATCTCTAGTCGTATTATTAATTTCGATACCAACTCAAACTAGAAAATCTTTCTCGCTATTACTGACTTTAAGATTCGAAACATTCACTTGAGTCTGCTTACGAAATATATTATTCACTTTAGTGAACACGCTGTCCGAATCCTGTGGGCTAATACCCCTCAGTTTCTCCGCCCATTAGTTGCTAATTTCACTCCTGTAGAGATAATGTGGAGGTTATCCCTACCTTGCAGTGGAATTTTGGTAACAGACATTTCAAGAAATTCAAAGTTTTTGAATTTGAATTTAGCAGTACGTTGGAAACGATAGGGTCTTCTAACTTATATACCGATACCACATCGAACAGGTTGCCCTATAGATTCTTACGAATCCAAAATCCTTGAATGTCATTAAGTGCCATGAATTGAGGTAGGTTACAGTGAGAAGCATGATGTCAACCTTTTGCTTAATAATTAATTCAAGGAGATAGTCACGTTTAAGTAGAGGGGATAGTCACGTTTAGGTATAGTAACAAGAGAGTTGACGTTGATCGACATTAGACAAAGACCATTCATGGGAATGTGGCTGAATGGCAAGTTATTTTGAGACGTTTGACAGATCTAAATGTTGTAAAACAAAGTTAATTTTCGAATCTTTTTGTTAATCCTTTTGGATAAAGAATCAAGTTGTTGGTAGATTCCAAGAAGCAGCTCAGTGGTGCTACATATATTATTTACAGTATTGCCTGCCAGTTCTCTAGCGGCGAGCGCAAATGATACCGCGGAGTTGATGAAGCTAGAATGAATGACACTACGGTGTACTTGCGTTTGCGTTGGAATAAATTTAACTTCTGCATATTGATATCGGGGCCAGCCTCGAGATGATGCAGGGTGACTAACTACAGCGCAGTAGCGCTGTACAATTTTTCTTTAGGCTATGTTTGAGTCAATTTACACTCACCGGAGGCATGAATTTCTTTGCATTTAACGCACCGAAAGTGCATGACGCAGTTGGCATTCGAGTGACCAAATCTTTGACACCGGTAGCACTGGTTGACTTCTTCTTCCTGGAGACGTTCCCCCCTTACCACTCTCAAATTCAAGTACCTTATCTGTTTAAGGAATTTCGAATAAAAGCGGTCCAAATCGCTTTTATTCGAAATTCGTGCTGATTAAAATGGTCGATTTTTCTTTTCGACGGTCCATCTTCTTGTTACAATATTTGTTACTGAAATAAATTTAATTCCTGGCGCAGCTATTTGAGCATTTGAAGGAGATGAACATATCCTCTCCGTAGTCCAGAATCTTCAACAGAAAAGTCAGTGGTTCCGTTCTTACTGTTATTTTGTCTGCGTCTATTCTTTTAATTTCGAAATTATTTATTCTACATTCGGCTACCGGTAGCCGAACAATTTCCTCACCGCGCTACCCCAACACGTTGATTGGTGGGACTTTTCGTTATTCTTAGTAATTTTATCTAAAGCACCAGCAGACACAAGTTTTTTTTTTAATATTTTTAAATATTCCATCTTGATAAACCGTTCTGGAGGGTTCTGGGGTAGTACTGAGAAAATTGCGACGGAATTTATAATAAGTTTTTCGTTGATATTGTTACTGTCTGTCTTTCTATGTACAATATTTCAAGTCTTTCTGGGATATTTCTTGTTGTATGTCCATGCTCAGTTCTTTCAGTACTGCGAAATAACTGCTGCTTTCGCTTGCCCCGCCGCCACGTTTGAATTTTCTTCTTCTGGTCTTCATTTATCTTCGCCTTGGGCTCTTTCTTTCTTGGTTGATTTTGCTTTTCCTTGAATGGGCAACAATCTTCAGATTAATTCTTCCGATGAACTTATTCGTAGTTTTAGCTCTTCATTTTCTTTTTTTAACTTATGTGTTTCCTTCTCTTTGATTTCAATGCCAATCATAGATACCGGTTTCCGGATGAAAAAAATGTTTTTGGAGGTTCAATTCTCTTTACGTTGAAATCGTCGTTCGGTTCCTCCATCCCATTTTTAAGTGAGCAAGGTACTGCCAAAATTCTTTTCCCCTTGGGAGTTCCTGGCTTCTCGAAAATGATCAACGATGTAATAAACGGTGAACTTTGACAATTGAAGTTGTAATAATAAGTTCTTTCTAATGAAAAATTTGTTTCCAATTGCTTTCAAAATAATTTAATTTTTAAAATATAATGACATGAGCGATTATAAAACATTTCATGCTAGATTGCATATTCATTGCTTTATCTAAATTGTGCACTAATTATATGATAAGATTACATTTCAAGTGGCCACCTGGTGCTTTCTTGAGACATTTTCATTGAATTGGATGACTTGCTTCCAGATCAGAGCTGTAATTCGTTAGCAATTTAATGCTTTCGTTTTTTCATAAAAATATAATTTTTCGTAACAAATTATGATTTTACTATTGAGTTTATCCAGATGATCGCTTGAATCAAGCATGATTATTAAACAAAAAATATTTTGCATTTCAGGGGTTTTTATAATCTGTTTTAACACAGTCTATTTTGAAAAAAGTAGTACATAATTTGAAAATTTTTTGGTTGGAAATATTTTTGACCTTATAACTATTTGGAATACTTTTTTTTTATTTTTTAATATCTTTGCAATATGCAATTTGATTTATATTTTGGTTTTATAATTTAAAGATAGGTTTTTTTTCACATTTTCTTCTTCGGAATTTGTTTAGAATGTTATTACAGATTCCTTGATAATTTTTCGAAATCTTTGTTTGCATCCTTTAATTTTCCGTTCACATTTTTTTTACATAAGGGAAATATTGGACAAGTAACGGAAAAAAATCATAAACACTCTAAAATGAGATAACTTAACATAGCATATTCTTCTTCTTCTTAGGACTACAGCCCCTCTCGGGCCTTCGCTTCATGCAAATAGCGCCTCCAACTGTCTCGGGCCATTGACCGCGTCCTCCAGTTTCGAAATCCGAGCAGCGATGAACTGTCTTAGTCGACCGAGTCAGACAAGCGTTTCCTCGGTTTCCCAACTGGTCTCCGGCCTTCAGTTCTCCCAACGAATACCTTCCTTGGTATCCGTTGTTCGTCCATACGATTCATGCGGCCAGCCCATTGCAGCTTCCGCACTTACAATCGTTGAGACCTCCGGTTCGTCAAAAATTGCATACAGCTCATGGTTGTATCCAATTTGCCATTGGTCCCCGTCTAGCTTTGCTCCGGTTATTCGCCTCAGTACCCGTCTCTCAAAGGCGTTCAATTTATTTGCGGACGCTTGGGTTAGGGTCCATGTTTCACACCCATAGCATAACACATGTCTTTCACAGATTTGTATACTTGGAGCTTTGTTTTCCTGTGTATGCAGCTGGTCTTCAAGACCGTCAAAACTGAATAAAATATTTTATTTGCGAGCTGTATTCTTCGGCGTTTTTCGTCTCTTTCATTAGCCTTTTCGTCATTTTGGCGCCTAAATACACAAATTCGCTCACATTTTTGATACTGCATTCGACCAGTGTGATATTTTATGTATTTGAGGTACTTTTTCTCGACTGCGTCAGGAGCTTTGTTTTATTTTCATTGATTTGTAGCCCTAATAGTTTTGCTTCACTGTCGAGCTTCAAGAAGTGTTTTTTGGCAGTTGTTAATGACCGTGACAAAATGTTGATATCGTCCACATAGGCTACTACTTGGCTCAACTTGTATAGTAATGTACCTCGCGTATCGGCTTATGACGTACCTCAGATCCAAATTGAATAGCAATGGGGCCAGCTCATCTCCCTGTCTTAGTCCGATGTTTGTTTCAAAGGCATCGGTGAGTTGGTTATTGATGCGGACTTGGGAGGTCGCCGATGTCATTGTCATTTTGGTAAGACGGACTAATTTTGCTGGGATGCCAAAGCAAAGCATTATTTGGTACAGTACGTTACGAAAAATACTATTGTATGCTTGCTTAAAGTCAACGAAAATTTGGTGTACGTCTATGTTGAACTCCCAGCATTTTTCAAGTACCTGCTTGACTCAACAATTGGTCCATCGTCGATCTACCTGCTCTTAAACTACCTTGATACTCCCCAATAATACTGTTGGCGTATGATCCGATTTTATTTTCTAAGATTATTAAAAATATTTTGTACGCCGTACAAAGTAGTGATATGCCTCGATAATTTTCGCACTGTAGCTTGTCACCTTTTTTGTGGATAGGAAATATAGTTGATTGGCTCCACTCTTTCGGCATATGTTCTCGCTACCAAATGTGCTGGATGACTTTGTGAATAGCTTTATAAATACTGCTGCCACCATATTTGATGAGCGCCATGGGATTCTTATCGATGACTGGCGCTTTATTGTTCTTTTGGGCTTTGATGATGGAACAAACTTCATCCAGAGTTGGTGAGGCCAATGAAAGTTCTCCGCAGACATCTATAGACTCCGATGTTCTGGAGCTGTGCGGAGGATTAAGGAGGTTCTTAAAATATGATGCCCATCTTTCTTTAATCTTGGTTTCATCAGCGATGATATTGCCGATGTCATCACGATAGAGCGTGGTTTTGGGCCGATAACCGACTTTCAGGCTTTTCACTCCTTTATATACTTGTCTTGTGTTGTCGCTCGCTAAACTTACATCTATACTTCTCTATTGGTCGTCATCGTATTTTCTTTTCTTAATCCTAACATAATTATCTTATTTTCTACTCTTCTGAGATTTTCATAGTGTTCTCTCTTCGTCCTGGTGTTCCTACCTACGTATTATTTGTACGCCTGATTCTTTTTATCTAACGCATTCTGGTACTTATCATCGAACCAATGATTTCTCTTGCGCCGGGCTTGATGTTCGATCGTCTGTTCTGCCACGGTCCTAAAAGCCGCTCTCACTTCCATCCAGAACTCGTTGCTCGTCTTTAACGATGCGTCTGATAAGATGGGAGCCAGCTGGTTGTCGAGGGTCTCCCTGAAATTTTTGGCCGTTCGATGTCAGATTTTTGCATCGGGCTGGTCTTCGCCGAATTTGCCTTTGCCATACGACAGCATATAATGCCAATACATCCCTAAAATATCTTATTAAAAATAATAAGAGTAGAACGAAAAATCTCCAAAAGTTAGGAGTGCTTCATTTAGGCATTGGAACATGTAATTGTATATTGGTGAAACAGGGAGGTCTGGTTAAATGCGTCTAAAAGAACTTAAACATTGTTACAAATAAATGCAGAGAAATCCAATTATGCACTCCACCTTATTGAATCCAAACACGGATTTAATGATAAAGTCAAAGTCAAAATCAAAAGCGCTTTATTTACGAGGTGTGACAATTAGGTAATGAGACTGATTCCATGAAAACCGTATATTTCACAATTATTCTACAACTCTGTCATTCTCTTTAAAGTAGTTCCCTTTGGCAGCTATACAACGATTCCAGCGCGTTTTCCATTCTTCGTAACATTTCTGGAACGCTTCGACTGGGATGTTCGCGAGTACCCTCGTCACGGCCGCCTGAATGTCCGTAAACGACTCAAATGGGTTCCTTTGACCACCGCTTTTGTTCTAGAGAACAAAAAAAAGTCGCAGCGCAACATATCGGGCAAATAAGGCCGGCTGTTGCAACACGGAGATCCCTTTAGAGGCCAAATACTGGGACAGACTGAGGGCTCCTCAGAAAGATTCCTTGGAACCATCTTCGCGCACAACTTTTTCACCCCAAAATCGTCGCGTTTCCGTTGATGACTATTAAAGCAAAATTCAAGTCTCGCGTCAGCATTGCAGAGATCCAAATATGAATTTGTCCTAGAATATGTTGGGAACTCCAACCCATATAGATTGCATCTGTATTCAATTTGGTTCTCTGTTATCCACGGTTTCAGGAATACACCTCTTATATTATTGTTGGTGTTCAGTCATGATGCATGCTTAGCATTCAGGTTACCGGCAAGAATATAATAACAATGTAGCCTGTTCAATTCGAGTATTTCAAACAAGGAATTGAGCTCCTCCTTGAACTTGAGACGAATTGACGAATTTCATGATCGATGAAAAAGAAAAACTGATTGAATGCACGCGGGCAATAATCAGATGAATGGAACGACGTGCACTGTTAGAAGATAACGAGTAACGCAGTTAAAGCGATCTGAGCCCATAACCTTTTTGACGTTTGGATGGCAATTGTGGGAGGCATTGCCAGATATATATGCTTCGAAATGTATCGGTGTTTAATTACAGCAGATCACATTGCCAGAAAATATTTCTCCACAAATATAAATATTTGAAAAATATTTTCGGCGCAATGATATCTGCACGAAAGATGAAGTCTGCTTGCACTTCGAAGTCATACATATCTGGCCGGGTGCCAGGGTTCGGGATCGGAATCACTTCGATTCCCGGGTGTAGGCGTCACATTACAATTGTCGTAATTGGGGGAAATTCAAATGGCAATAACGTCGGTAAATTTTATTTAAACTTATAGAATAAAATAATACTTCAAAAAACTACTTAAATGGTTGATTTCATCTAATTTAATGTTACTGATGCCGTTTTACTGACAAAAATATTAAATCATACTACAATTACCAAAGTTCAACGAATTTCAGCCTCTTAGTTATTATTTATTGCATGATGATGATTTTTAGGGCTTGCTGAAAGAAATTTTGCAAAAAGCTACTAGTTTCCCGTCTTATCTGTCCGCCCGTCCGTCCGTCTGTCTTTCTGTTTGTCTATCCGTGCGTCATAAGAAATTTCTTCCGAAATTATAGAAGCTACAAAGCTCAAACTTTGTAAAATGGTCAGATGTGGTGGTCTCTCAAAAGTTTAGGTCTTATAACTAAGTGGCCGTAAACAAATTTTTTCATTAAATGTAGTCGAGCAGGGTATCAAATGAAAGATCTTAGCACTTTCAGAATCTGTAAAAAAGGCATTTTTTGCATTAAGAGTCCAGAGATGCGGGGGGTCACGATTGGACACGTTTGAGCCCAAAAATCTGAATAATATCACAGAAGTAGGTCTTCATGAGTCCAAGGGCAACAAGTACCTCAGAAATCAAAATTCACTCAACTCTGTTGATAATGGTATGATTTGTAAACTTTACATTTTCCCCAAAAATCGAGAAGGTGCCCTTAAACATTTTAATGTTTTACTTTTAATTAGGTTGATATAAAGCCCTCATGCCTACCAAATTTCATGGAAATCAAATTATAACCGAATGAGTTATCGCCATTTCAATTGTATGGAATTGCAAAAACAATGACACATGTTGATGGTTAATATATATTTCAAATCGACCGTCACTCTAATTTTTGAATAAGTTTGTTCGTTCTTTGTATTTGGTTTGTGATTGATTATATGAATTAAACTTTTCTTTCTACAATTAGAAAGATTATGTATTGAATAATTTTTTATTATAAATTCAAATAATACAATAATTAAGAACGAACTGAATAAACTAAATTATATTTATCAATTAACTTTCTCAATACAATATTTGAGAAAGAACTGAATTCGTTGAATGAACTTAACTTACTGAATTTACTTCATTAATTTACAATCTATATATACAATTCTAAAAACAATATAGGTATCTACATTTACATGATTTGTTTAATGTGTTAAAAGTAAAGTATTTTTATGTACAGTATATTTTATGAATGGAATGAATATTTTTGAGTTATTTTGAATATATTATAATATAACCGCCACAGGTTCAATGAGCCGAGCATTCAGAAAAATTATTTAAGGGGGATAGCCAAAAATATGTGAACAAAATTGCAAGTCGAAATTTTAAAAATTGACTAAGTTACAATCATTGTAGTGAGAGCAGGTCGGCCGACTGTTTTTCGCTTGACTTTCCGATCACAATGTTACGCTCTTTAGTCCGTTGCTCTAATGTATTTAACATTGTGGGACGTAGTGGGCTCTTTTCTTCGAATATATTTTGTAATATGAACCTGCTTTGTACAGACTTTACAATATAATAGTCCCTTTCATCAATTTACGTACCTTGAAGTTAGACAGATGTTCAGTTACTCTCGGCGTTTCGTAGTGTACGCACATCCATAAAATCCATTTGTAAAAATACCTTGTGTTTCATTACGAAATGGATCGTAAAGGTAATAAAATTAATAAAAACGGTAAAATTAGATCTTCCAGAAATGGAAGAAAATATAATCGACCGCTCAATAGATATGAAATAGAAAAAGGTGAAAACATAAGTCCCAAACGGTATAAGAGTGCTTCCAAACGCAAAACTTCTCATTACTCTGAACATGATGTCCATCCTACTATAAGTTATAGAATTTTGAACTTTTTTAATTGTGTTTTTACAATGCTCAGTGATCATGTATCATGTAAAAAATGCGGTGGAGACATAAACTTTACTGAACAAAGTGTGAAAGGCTTAGATTTCAAGCTTGTTGTGAACTGTGGAAAGTGCGATCAAGTTGTAATTCATTCATGCTCTCTTATTCATAATGCGTACGAAATAAATCGGCGTTTTATCTTCGCAATGAGGCTTATTGGTGTCAGGTTAGCGAGTGCGGATTTTGTGCCTTCATGAATTTACCAAGGCCTATGTTTCCTAGTTTTTATGATAGAGTAGTCAAACAGATCAGAGATGCAGCAAACACTTGTTGTGATATGGTTCTAAGCAAAGCTGTAAAAGAGGAAGTGGAAAAAACTTCAAAACAATTAAAGTCCAAAATTATTCCTGGGATCTCGGTATCTAGAGATGGAAGCTGGAAGAAGCGAGGATTTAAATCATCCTTTGGTATTTGTTCTCTTATTGGCTACTACTCTTGAAAAATTGTTGATGTTGTCATGAAATCAAGCTTCTGTAAATCATGTGCACAAATAAACCTGAAAAAAGATACTAATGAATATGAGACTTGGCAACAAAAACATTCAGAAATGTGCAAAATAAACCATACTAATTCTAGGGGTCAAATGGAGGTGGAAGGAATGAAAGAAATGTTTCTAAGATCTGAATCTTTACATAACGTCAAATGTATTAATTATGTTGGGGATGGTGACACAAAGGCCTATAAAAATATTTGTGATGCTAAACCTTATGCAAATGTGAAGGCAATTAAAAAAGAATGCATCAACCATGTACAGAAAAGAATGGGCAGCCAGCTCAGAGCAATTAAAAACAGCGAACAAAGGAAGGAAAAACTTTAGGGGGGAAAGGTATATTAACAGATAAGTTGAATAATGAATTGACGCAATACTATGGATTAGCAATATGCTCAGTATCGCATCGAAAAACTTATTAAAAAAAATTAAGAAAGTCAGCAATATCCCTGGATATGAATAGGATGAACTGTCATATGGTCCAGGACTCGATAGTTTAATATAGGTATGAAGATTTGAAAAGAAACATGATTTCATTACGAGAGAAATTGACATAAATCTTTAAACGCATTTTTCTCGTAACGACTTTTTTTGAGCTGGTCGCATCAATAACTCAAACAATTATTAACCGATGTCAAATTTTTTTTGTTTTGTTCATTTTAGTAGTGGTTAAGGTTAAGCGGAGCCGATTTGAAAATTTTGTTTTTTACTATTTTTTAAACTGTTTGAAAACCAAAAAAACGGTCGAAAAAATTAAAATATTGTCAATCGGTCACCATTTTGTGAAAAATCAAAATAAAAAAATGGCTACGTACAACGATAACTACATTCATACAGATCACATTTAATTTTTTTTTCAGAGTACCAGGTTTTGAAAAATCGATGGGACCATGGAGGGGTAGTTTTTTTTCCAGGCGCTACGGCATCGTTTACATTGTTGAAACTGTTTAATATTTTTTAATAAAAATTTGTGGAAAAATTATTAGATATGTACTTTATAAAATAAAAAAAACCCGATCCAAAAATTTCTCTACTTACTCGGTCAGACACAAATTTGAAAAATCAGTAATTTTTCGGCCGTCACAGTGGCTATCCCCCTTAACATGGCACAAAATCGAACATTTCCCTTTCCCTGCCCCCTACGGTACCGATAAGGATATTTTAAAACTTGTTTTGAAAAGATCTTATTAAGACCTTTTCAATGACACTCTACTCGACTACCAATGATAAAAAAAAGTTTGAAGGATCACCTCCTTGTATAGGGACACCCCCTTAAACCCCTTTGAAAAATTCTTTCACCTCGAAACTTTCAAGAAATCATCACATCTCACCTTTCTAGAAAGTTGCATGGCCGTTGCTTCTATAGTTTCGGAAAAAAACTGCTGCGACATACAGATAGACGGACACAGGTCGTGGTTGCAATAGGGTTTTGTATTTTAGTATCTCAAATCATGAAACGAAAAAACTATCAAGAAAGCTTTGAGCATGGCAAGCGTATTACGCTTTCAAGCGAAGAATTGGAAAGAGTACCCAGAGAAAACGTAAGAAAAAATGAAGAGATTAAACTGCGAATTCAAAATTTGGAGGATATGATCCGTAAACTAACAAATTTCAACAAAACAAAAGTGATTAAGCCGCAAAATACGTCCAGAAAAGAAGAAGGGACAACAAATAAGACAAACAAAAGAAAAGAAGCAACAACAAACAAGACGAGCGAAAAAAAAATTAGCCACGCAAAAGGCTCAATAAACAAATTTTCAAAATGCGAAAAAGACAACAATCCATGATGTTGATACCATACTAAGCGCGGGAGGAGTAAGTGACAGCGTGAATTACTATATGGTACTTGCTACGATGAATGACGATATGGATTTCGAGATGGAGTACCAAGAAAACATAGGTAACATTAATGATTCTAGTGATAATTTTATCGAATACTTAAGATCATAGTATACTCAACTAGTACCCACACCTTTCATTTACCCTGTGTTCCACACTTTTTGAATTTTCCCAGGGGCACGTCAGCTGATCCGGGGCATTACAGCTGATCCCATGTTTGGTGCGCTCAAGAAACAAAGCAAAATGCAAATAAAATTTCCGACGCACGTGTTCTTTTACGCATTTCAGAACATAGAAGTGCTGCCAGATCCTAATAAAAAACTAAAAGATTGCATGGGATGGGTTTTTTTCTTGCAAAGTTATTGATTTTTTGAGATATGGTAATCCTGAAATCTCTCATCGAAGCATATGTTTATATTCGCGCCAATCCTCGCGTCAGCATTTACCTACCTACCTGCTACCGAAGATTTATGGCTCGCTGTCGGCTTGTGTTCGAATTTTTCCGGAGGGTTGATGGAGTGTGGTTACTAGTTGAGTATACTATGCTTAAGATCAAAAACTAAGGAGAAGGAGCCAACCGGTGTGTCTGCTGGTTCTCCTTTTAAAAATCATAAGATAACTGAGAATGTTCCTCCTATTTATGTCGTTGGGTGGCGCGGAGGGGATAGATCGATAATTTCGAAGTTAAGAGAGTGACTGCTGATAAACTCGCAATTAAAACAAAAACACTGGCTGATTTCAAGTTAGCAAAAGATGCTCTTAGTAGTGTAAAAGCTCCCCATTTCACATGCAAACCAAAGTCGGAAAAAAATCAGACCCTCCTTATGAAGGGTTTGGCCTATTGGGAGAATACAGTTGATCTCCTTAAAATGTTACAGGAAGCAGCACCAGCTATCAGATTCATTAGTGCAAAAGATTTTGCTACTAGGAGATCAACTGTGGAAGGCGAAATATTACCATTTTATTTGGTATAAATTTCTAGCGATAGCAGTCCAAGTGCCCGCCAAAAGGTAAGGTACTTGAACTTTAGAGTTGTGAGGTGGGAGCATCCCCAAAAAACTGAGGTCAACGAGTGCTACAAGCGCCAAAAATTCGTACTTATGGCCGCCAATTTCGCCATGCATTATCACTGCGTTAAATGTAAAGAAATTCATGCACCCGGTGAATACAAATTGGCTCCAATGCAGTATATTTGGTCATCCAGCATCATATTGAGGATGCAAAAGTTCAATTTCCCCAAAACAAACCTAAATACATCGCAGTGTGTTACCTTCCAACTTCGTCAAGCCCAGAGTATCATTTTCACTCGCCACTAGAGGACCAGCGGACAACAATGTAAGTGGCAATAATAAGCTGCTTCTCAAAATTTACCAACAGCTGAAATCTCTTTCAGAAAGAATGAATTAGCAAGATCAGAAAATCAATTTCGTTTTTCAATGTTTAGGGTAACATGCTTTAAAACCAGTCACATTTCCACAGATAAGCTTCACCTCAACTCCATTGTTATTATACATCGACGTGATTATCTCCTTGACATCATGTTTCTCACTAAAACCCACCTCAATTCACAGCACTCCTTGACATTTAAGGATTTCAAATTCGTAAGAAATGATAGGGTAAACGATAATGGGGGAGGTGGCATCGGAATATTGGTCAGAAGACCCTATTGTTTCCAAAATATTCAAAAAGTCGAATTCAAAAGCTTGGTATCTCTTGAAGTGTCCGTTATCAAAATTTCATTGCTAGGTGGGAATAACGTGTTCGTTATCTCTGCCTATGCAACTGGTCGAAATGTTCTCAAGTTCAAGGAGGAGCTCAATTCCTTGTTTGAAATACTCGAATTGACCAGGCTATATAGTTATTATATACTTGTATTAGCTAAACTTTTTTAATTGGATCATTTCACCCTTTTCACATTAACTTAATGTAAATCTATACGACAAATTTGCTCTACATTTGAAGCTTATCTATCCAATTAAAAAAGTTTAGCTAATACAAGTACTTACAAGAGAAATTTACCTTGAATATAACTTGCAGATACAAAAACATATTGAGTTTGCATAAGTAGATAATTAAAAATTAACTCCCTCACCTCTGAGCATGGTGGTCGCCATCACCGGTGTGTATCTAAGAGTGATGGCCTGAGGAGAATTAGTGCACACGTCAAAACCACCTTCTTCTAACATTTTTCTTCTCTAATAATTTTTCGGAAAAATTATTATTCAATATATGCAACTCATTTATATGTAGCTGCAAACAATTCCATAAAAAGTAATATTATATACTTGTTGGTGACTTGAATGCCAAGCATACATCATAGCTGAACGCCATCAATGATCCAAGAGGTGTGTTCCTGAAATCTTGCATAACAGAGAACCAAATTGAATATTCATGCAATCTATATGGGTCGGAGTTCCTAACATACCCTAGGACAAATTCATATTTGGACCTCTGCATTGCAGGCGCAAGACTTGAATTCGGCTATAATAGTCCTCAACGGAAACTGCAGGTGTCTCCTTACTATAGCGACCATAACGCAATCGTTACGGAAATCAATCGTCAAAGGGATGATGTCTTCCTCATTCCAGTTCAACATGAAAATAATCGGTTGAATTTCAAAAAAATGGATTGGGGTGAGTTTGAAAACAAGTTTAATCGGGATTAACAGAAGCAATGCCCTCCTTCTGATGATGGCGACGCTTGCTCAATAGATCTTCATGACAGAAATCTAACTAAAGATGAAATAGATTTCGATTTGTCCAAGTTAGAGAAGCTGACGTTGGAAACGATTGAGAAAGTAGTTTCCAAGGTTAAACATCAAACACCAACATCGCAAGGTTTTTTTTTTTGTTTGTGGTAGGGAGGTGAAGGCGTTTACGCCCGCCGAGTCTGGCAGTGTGGGACTCCCATGGAGGATACCCTTGGACTACCCACTAAACACCTCCTCTGTCAATCTGAGAACCTAGCCTGAAACCGTTTGACACATTACTTCGGGCTAAGCCTCATTTCTCTACGCGTTTAGGCGCCACCGGGCTACAGGGATCCCTTTTACAATGGAAGGAGGGGAAGGGAGAGGGATTTCTAGAAAAGAGACCCCTCCGCCCTGGACGCCTCCAGGCGCTCATATATTTTCCTTTTTTATCTTAAGGACTGCCCGAGCGTAATGTGCCACACAGTTCCATTTGTCAACGGATGTGAGCATCTCTCCAGTGAGTTCATCCGGAGATAGATCTCCCATTTCTTCAATGAGGTCACCGCGCTGCCTGTCCCACCTCTTGCATACAAAAAATGTGTGGTAGGCATCATCTACCTCTCCAGCACAGAATATGCAGTCAGGAGACCGTGACTTACTAATCTTGTGCATGTAAGACCGAAAGTATCCATTTCCACTCAGTAGCTGAGTTAGATAGAAGTCAGTCTCACCATGCCTTCGATTGAGCCACGGCCTCAGGTCACCAATAAGGCGTGCGGTCCACCTACCTTTTGTATCGCTCACCCAGGACTGTTGCCAATCACTGAGTGAGTGTTCTCGTTCTTCTTGGGCGACAGCATCTCTGTCGCATTCGTTCCTCCGCAGGTAGATTCTGCGGCGTTCCTTGGCAAGGAAGGCGATGGATATCACTCCTGCGATGACTAGCACTGCCGACTCCGAGACAGTCGGATATGCAGATGCAATCCGCAGCGCTCCCCATCACTGCACCTGTGCCAAGCGCCTTCGATACAGCCCCTTGTTGAGAGCCTCACACCATATCTCCCATCCGTACAACAGCACAGATTGTACTGCACTCATCAGATGAGGTGGGACCCCCTATGTTGGCCATTAGCCGGCTGAGAGCCGAAATACTCGCTGCAGCCTTGTCAGCTATTGCCCTGATTTGCTCGGAGAAACGCATCTTTGAGTCGATCCAAATGCCCAGGTACTTCACTGCTAGTTTAGTCTCAACGAGTGCTTCCCCAATGTTGATCATCCTTACTCTAGGGACTCTCTTCTTTGTCAAGATGACTACTTCGGTTTTCTCCAAAACTAGGCTGAACCCGCGAGCAGTCATCCAGCCCCTCACTCGGCGCATTAGCATACCCAGTCTGAGTTGCGCTTGTTCAACAGTGCGTCCCGCAACTAGCGCCGCGACATCGTCTGCAAAGCCGATCAAGCGCAACTCATCCGGCAGCTCAATTCTCAGTAGCCCGTCGTACGTGATGTTCCACAGGTCTGGGCGAAGGATGGAGCCTTGTGCAACACCCGATGTAACTTCCATCCGCCGCCGATCCTCCTTCGTCTCATAGAGCAGGCTCCGGTCTGTCAGGTAGTTCTTCAAAATCCGCATCAGATTTTCTGGAACTTGAAAAGAGTTTTCCAGTGCTTCCAGAATATCCGCCCATCTAGCGGAATTGAAGGCGTTTCTGACGTCAAGCGTCACGAGCAACACAACCCTTTTGTTTGACTGGCAGTGAGCCTCCGCTCTTTGGACCGCGCTCACTACTTCCGCTATCGCGTCAATAGTGGAGCGACCTGCTCTAAAACCATACTGCCGTGGAGATAGGTCCCCGGCAGAACGGACCGCGTCAGTGAGTCTTCCCTTGACGAGTTTCTCGAGCACTTTCCCAGCCGTGTCTAGCATACATAACGGGCAGTATGCAGACGCCAACTCGGAATTTCCCTTCCCCTTGCTGATCAGTACGAGCCTCGCCACTTTCCAGCGTTCCGGAAATACACCTTCGTAAAGGCAAGCGGTGAACATACTGAGCAACAAGTCAGGACAAAGCTTGTAGACAAGCTGCAAAACCTCAGCAGGAACGCCATCTGGTCCCGGTGCCTTCCTTGCTTTCATGGTTGAATTGCCGGCTCCAGTTCCATCATTGTGAAAGGTGAGCATTCTATTGGTGTTTGTGCATGAGCTGAATCGACGCGGACAGGGTGCGTGGGGAATAGTGCCCGTACGATCTCGTCCATCTTCTCTGCTTCATGTAAGCAGGGCTTCCGTTGGGCACCAAGTTTTCGCATGACCAGCTTGTAACCTAGGCCCCACGGATCCCTATTTACATCGTCCACGAGATCTTGCCAGCATCGGGCCTTGCTCTTGTTAATAAGCCTGCGAAGATATTTCCTGCCGGACCTGTATGCTGCTAGCCTAGTGTCTGCCTCCTCCCGTGTTCGCGCCCGCTGGGCCTCTCGCCGAAGTTTGTGACACTCACTTCTTTGTTTGGCGATCTCGTTTGACCACCAGTATACTGGAGGCTTACCGTGTCGGGGTCTCCGACAGGGCATGGAAGACTCGCAAGCAGTTATGATGGTACTCATAGTTGAGTTCACCAAGTCCTTGGCTGTAGGCCCTCCACTCCCTGGCGGAGCTCCCAGCAACGGTACGCCTGCCGTAAGCGCGTTAGCGAACCTTTCAATGTCCATCCTCCCAGTCCTCCATCCGAGGTTTGAAGTTTGGGCATATGCACGCAGAGTGGCACCGTCGTGAATCTCAACCGCTATATACTGGTGATCACTAGCCGAGTAGTCCTCTAGTACTCGCCAGTTGTGTGCTCTAGGTACCAGGGACTCCGAAGCGAGTGTCACATCGGGTATGGTTCCTACGCAACCCCAGTGGCGGAAAGTAGGGGTGTCACCAGTATTTAGGACCAAAAGCGCTGTTCTGGCCGGCGATTTGCTTTCCCCTTGAGTTGGATTGTGGCATACCCCATTCAATGGCTCTAGCATTGAAGTCTCCCCCGACCAGCATGTGGCCCTCTGTGTTCGAGACAGCGTCCTCCAGGGCATCGAGTTTGGTTCGAAAAGATGGCATTGCCTCGTTAGGCGTCAGATAAACACTGAAATATGTTATCCCTGAACACCGCACCCACACAAAACCATCCCCGCGTCCATGGCCCTGCACCTGAAGGCGGGCGCTGTCTCGAACCCAGATGGCCGAGGTACCAGATTCGTCAGGGTACCACGCTTGCGAGTCTTTGTTATGATGTTGCTCGCTCAGCAACAGCAAGTCAGCTTTCTTATCCCTCGCAAACTGCTCAAGTAGGTCCTGGGCGTTTGTGCTTTGGTGCAAATTGACCTGCAGGATACGGATCATTTGAACATCGCAAGGTTGAAAAGATTGAAAAGCCTTCTTCTCACATGCGTTAGCAATATTTTTCGGCGATTTTTGGACTGCAACCATTCCTCGTTGGCTTTATTAAAATTACACCTGAAGAATGTCCGGAACTTAATCCGTTCATATTTCAGGCATGAGGTCAGCAATCAATGGGCGGAAAAACTGAGGGGTATCAGCCAAAAGAACACAGATGGCGTTATTACGAAAGTGAAAAGCTTATTCCGTAATAAGTCTCGAGTGAAGATATCGAATCTTGAAGTCGCTAGTGATGAGATAAATCTTACCGATAGCGCTGGTACTGAGATTTATAGTACGAGTCTGGATAGAAATAGAAACAGGATTATATGTGAGGGATTACAGAAACTTGCCCTGATTAGAACACATTTTGAATCGGTTCATCTACCAAACCCTGAGAGCGGGAATGAAATACTTTCAGAGGTTGTTGAAACAAAAGTTTCCGACTTCAAATCAAGCCTGAACGGCAAATCAATTCTTCATTTTAATGAAACATTAACATCTGACCTCATACCGAGCTTGAATCTTATTGATTACATTGTCAGCTTTGAAGGCTTTTATTTCATATTTGTCAGGATAAACACCAAGAAATCATTTGGCACTGACGGTATTCCGAACATAGTTTTCTGACGTTTGCTTGAGGTTGCTATTAGGAATTATTGGATATTGTTCAATAACATGTTGAGCAATTTATATTTCCCAAATGAGTGGAAAGGGGCCAAGAAATCTCCGATCTTAAAGAAAGGAAAAGGATCTTCATACCATAAAAGCTATCGCCCAATCAGCTTGCTGCCCAACATCAGCAAGGTGTTTGAAGTGATACTAAACAAAACATTAAACGCCCACATTCAGAAATATGAGTTAATGGCAGATTGCCAATTTGGTTTTCATGCCAGGCATTCGGCCATACAAGTGATAACAAAAGTAACCTCAGACATGCATTGGAAACTTAATAACAGAGAATGTGTTGGAGCGTGTCTCATTGATATGGAGAAAGCCTTCGATTTGGTGTGGTTGGATGGACTAATTTTTAAAGTCTTTCAGGAAAGGTTCCCCAGAGACCTTGTCGCCATGGTGTGTAATATGTTATATGGGAAATTATTTGTTGTAATTGATGGAAATCTGACGAAAATGCGAGAATTTAAGGTATTGTAGTGATTTGAGTGGATGAGAATGTCCGTAAAGGACTGCAGAGAGATTCGCCGTTCACGGAGGTCCTTCTTGACTCTTTCTTGTGTACTTATGGCTTGTAAAAGTGATGCCATATTCTGAGGGTTGGAGTTAGCAACGTGACGGAGAAGTTCCGGTCGCAAATAGCACTTTAGCACCCGCTGCAATTGGGTTTGAGCGATAGGCTTGGTTAGCTGATCATTTAGTCACAATACGTCGGCTCGAAACTGAAGGCGTCTTTTTGATGGGCTGGGTCCCCTTATATTGGCTCTAAGTCAACTCAAAGCTGACGCGCCCGAAACAGCATTCTCAGCCGTTGCCCTGATTTGCTCAGAGAAATTTATCTTTGAGTCGATTAGTAGCCCCAGTTACTTCACCGCTGGGTTTGATTTGATTAATATGTCCCCAACACTAATCATCCTTATTCTAGGGATTCTCTTTTTTGTCAAGATGACCACTTTGGGTTTCTCCAGTGCTAAACTGAACCCACAAGCAGTCATCCAGCCTCTCACTTGGCGGATTAGCATATCTGGTCTAAGTTGGGCTCGTTCAACAGTGTGCCCAGCAACCAGGGCCGCAACGTCATCCACATAGCCAATCAAACCGGCTCATCTGGTATCTTCAGTCTCAGGACTCCATTGTAAGACACGTTCCATAGATCTGGACCAAGGAAAGATCCCTGGGCGACACTTGATGTTATTTTCATCGTTTGTTGTCCCTATTTCGTGTCATAAAGTAGTCTTCAGTCCTTCAGTTAGTCAGCTTGCATTAGATATTTTGGAACTTGAAAAGGGTTTTCCAGCGTATCCAGAATATCCACCCATCTAGCGGAGTTGAAGGCATTCCTAACGTCGAGTGTCACCCACAGAACGATCCGTCGCTTAGTGTGGCTATATACTTCTGCTTTTTGGATCACGCTCACTACTTCTGGAGTCATATCAATGGTGGAGGGTTCTGCTCTAAAGCCATGCTGCCAAGGAGATAGGTCTCCATCAGGATGAACTGCGTCAGCGAGTCTTCCCTTGATGAGTTTCTCTAGCACTTTCCTAGCCATGTCTAGCATACATAACAGGCGGTATGCAGACGGCGATCCGGGATTTCCCTTCCCCTTGCTGATCAGCATGAGCCTTGCCACCTTCCATCGTACCGGGAAAATCCCATCTCATAGGCAAGCGTTGAATGTGCTGAGCAATAAGGTAGGACGATGGTGATTGACAATTTGCAGCACCTCAGCTGGAACAATATCTAGACCTGGAGCTATCCTCACTTTCAGTGAAAGGACTGGTTCTTCCAGTTCAGGCTATGTGAAGAGTGGACACTCGACTGCTATTACGCCGTGAAGAGCGTCAATACGACTGGAAAGGGCAAGGAAGAGTGCCCATCTTTTCCGCAACATCTTTGCAAGGCTTCCGTAGGTCACCAAGCTTCACTAGCTTCTAGCCAATACTCCATGGATCCTTGTTCACATTGACCATTAGATCTTGCCAGCAGCGAGCCCTGCTGTTGTTAATCAATTTGCGAAGGCACTTCCTAGCCAACTTATATGCTGCTACCTGGTTGCATTCCTCGTCACGGTTCCATCCCTGTTGGGCCTCACGCCAAAGCTATTGGCTCTCCCTTCGCTTTTGAGTGATTTCAGTTGATCACCAGTACACTGGGGGCTCGCCGTGGCGGCGTTTTCGGTGGAGCATGGACGCATTGCAAGCAGTCGTGATGATGCTCATAGTTGAGTTCACCACGTCTTGAGCTGCCAGTTCTTCCATTCCCTATAAACCTCCCTGCAGCGAGGCACCTGCCGTGAGCACCTTGATGAACCTCTGCACGTTCATCCTTCCAATGTTCGACCCAATTGTAGGAAGCCGAGGGTACGGGCTTTGGGAGACAACATCACTGAACTCATGCAAAATGCACTGATGGTCACTGGCTGAGTAATCCTCTAATACTCTCCAATTGTGTATCATCGATACTAACGACTCCCAGATGAATGCCACATCCGGTGTAATTCTCTGCAGCCAATACGGTGGAACTTTGGGCTATTGCCGGTATTTAGAACGACAAGTGCCATCCTGGCCACCATTTATAAGATTCATTTTCCAATGGATCTGTTTGAGGCATGCCCCATTCAATTGCTTTAGCGTTGAAGTCTCCCCCAACAAGCACGTTACTGTCTGCGGTAGAGACAATGCTCTCCAAAGCATTAAGCTTGGCTTGGAAAGATGATATCAATTCGTTCGGTATTAGGTACACACTGAAGAAGGTGGTCCTTTCGCACCGAACCCACACGAAACCGTCCGCCCGTTCACAGCTCTCCGCTTGGAAATCACTTTTCCGAACCCAGATAGCGCCAGTACCAGTTCCATCAGGATACCATGATGCTGAACTTTTATCATGGTGTTGTTCACTCAGCAGCATGAAATCAGCTTTCATGTCCCTCGCAAGTTTCCCCAGCAGATTTCGGGTGGTTAACTGAGTCATTACAGTTCTAATTTTGCCTTGGCTAGGACTTCCTGGAAATCCCGACATTACTCTGATCACAAGACCTGCCTAAAATCCGATCTTGGACCAGTAACCTTGCAAAGAATATATTATGCATCTTTTGTACACTCTTTTGATTTTATGTCCCGTTTCGCCGCATTTGTAACATAGAGAACTCTTTTTGGGTCGTTTGCATACTTGGGCAGTGTGACCATAGCCAAGGCATTTGAAACATTGAAGAGGCGCTGCTCTTCACCGTATCCTGCAGACAACCCACCGTATTCTTGCTTTGCCCTTATTCAGAAATTGTTCGGCGTCCTTTACGGTCAAGTCAGTGATGGCCATTCGTTGTCCCCTATGGTTTTCTGGTGTCAGCCTTGCTTTGATCATGCCCACGCTAAGGAACTCCCTTTAATGGCCTCTTCTTTCTCGGTCAGATCCGTGACGCATCCGATGTCTTTTATTTAGATCGTTGAAATTGGCTCAAGCGATGCTGTAGATGCATTTTTGCCGGGAACTTTCTTTACTGCGTATTAAAATGTATCGATTTTATAGTTTTTGTTAACGTTTAAATATTCAAATATAGGATTCGTGGCGACACCACATCGCACGGTCATTCTGCAAAACACTAATACATTTGACATTCATAGCATTGTAATTTTTTGTACAGTCACTTCAATTCTCTTTACATACAGCATTCATTAAATTAGCACGTATAAAATATAGTCGCTCGCTTGTTTCTTTTTTCTTTAATTGTTTTTTGCTGCGGATACATCGGTCAAAGGTAAAATCTCAACAGGTTATGGGCCCAGACAACGCAAAATAATTAGGGAAAAGAATTTTTGGTGAGCAAAAATTGAGGGTGACGCAATAGTTGATACGATTGTGAAATTCACTGACACAGCACAGGCAAACGCGTGCAGCGGTACGAACGTTCTGGAACAATTGTATTGTATTGAACAGAGTAGCTGAGCAATTGGTGTTACGTTTGGTTGAAATTTTGCGGACAAATCATTGAAATTTATTTTATTTGGTCAAAAGGAATAAAATAATAGCGTTGCAATGGAAACCGAAGTAATTAAAATTGACAAGTTACAAGATATTAGTCAATGGATGACGTGGCGATTTCAAGTGAAAGTATGTTTGAATGCGGCTGGTTATTTCGATATTGTTGATGGAACAAGTAAATCGCCCGTGGCAACAACAGAGGATCCAAAGGTGAAGGAAATTGCTGAATGGAAACAAAAAGATGCTAAGGCTCAGCGGATCATTGTTACATCGATTGGACCAACACAGCTCATAGTTCGTTGCAATACATCGGCTGAAATGTGGACAAAATTGCATGCTGTATACGAGCAAAGGCACGATGCTGGTAAACAATTGTTAATGGAACGATTTTATTCATACAAATGCAATTCATCGGACGATATGGCTACAAATATTGCAAAATTGGAATATTTGGTGCAGCAAATACGTGATGCTGGCAATGTAATTTCGGATGAGATATTGATTTCGAAATTAATATCAAGTTTGCCGGATGAATATAGTCATTTGAGTAGCGCTTGGGATTCAACGGCAACAGCTGAGAAAACATTGGATAATCTCACACAAAGATTAATGTTGGAAGAGCATCGCATCAACACACGAAAAGCTGAACGTGGTGAATCGGCTGAGAAAAGTGAAGCATTTTTCGCAAAACGGGATGGCGATAAAAAGAAGAATAAGAAGAGTCAAGATGAAAAATCACAAAGCAAACAAAAGGGTCGTTGTTTTAAATGTGGTAGCGATCAACATTACAAGCGGGATTGCCCTGATTTGAAGCATTCCAAAGGTGACAAAAGCAACAAAGATGAAACTGAATCGAAGGCATTTTTGTGTGAAGCGAATGAATCAATTTTAAAGCAACAACAACGGGATTCTTGGTTTGTCGACTCTGTCGCAACATCTCATATGTGTAATTGAATCGATTGGCTTGAAAATTACGAGAAATTGCAAACACCCATTCCAGTTACCATCGGTGATGGATCGAAAATGACAGGCATTGGACGCGGCAATGTGAAAGCATTAACATTCACAGGTGAGAAATGGATTTCAAAAACATTAGTTAATGTTCTTTTCGTACCGGACGGGTGTGTGAATCTTTTTTCATCAAGTAAAGCGTTGGACAATGGTCACAAGTTGAAAGCTGATGCGGATTCATTCAAATTCTATGATGAAGACAAAGTGGTCGTGATTGCATTGCGTAGAGGTGGCCTATGGCAAATGCTTATACAACTTATTGAAGCATCGGAATGTGAAAAATCAGCGGCACATGTGGCAATGAAAACACTCACATTGCAAATGTGGTATGAACGTTTGGCACATCAGCATGTTGCATATGTACGAAAAATTTTACGAAATCGGAACATTGAATTCATCGATGAGGATTTTGATTGTGATGGATGCACATATGGCAAGCAGCACAGATTGAGTTTTGAATCACGTGTAGAAAAGTCAAAGGCATGCGGTGAAATAATCCATGGTGATTTATGGGGACCATACGATAAATCAATTGGTGGATCGATATATTTTGTTGTATTCAAGGATGATTTTTCACACATGCGATTCATTTATTGTTTGAAAAACAAGGCTGAAGTCGTTGACAGGCTCAAGACGTTCATCAAGTTTAGCGAAAAACAGTGGGGCCATCAAATCAAGGCATTTCAATCGGACCAAGGAACGGAATGTGATAATGCTGAAGTGAATCATTTTCTTGAGGAAAATGGAATTCAACATCGTCGATCTGTCAAATACACACCGGAACAGAATGGATGTGCAGAACGTGAGATGCGTACGATCGTTGAATCAGCACGTTCAATGATACATGCAAAGGGTTTGAATGAAAATTTGTGGGCGGAGGCTGCAAATTTGGCTGTATATGTCTTAAATCGCACTGGAACGAGCACGGTCAAGAATAAAACACCATATGAATTGTGGTGTGGTAAACCGGCACAGGTTGAAAATCTTCGTTCGTTTGGCACTAGTGTATACGTTCATGTACCGAAACAAAAACGTCGTAAAATGGAACCAAAATCAAAGAAATGTATTTTCGTTGGATTTGACGATAATATCAAAGGTTATCGTGTTTATGATCCGGATACAAGGAAAATCGAGGTGGTTCGCGATGTGAAATTGTTATCGGATGAATTTAATACAATAAAAATCTTGGCACAAGTACACGGTGGTCAGGAAAAAGCGGTACAAACGGAGGAGAATGAGGATGAGCTCAAGCCTGAGCAATCGAATGTTGAACAAAATAAAGCGGAGTCAACCGCAACGGCAGCAACGGCCGAACAACAACAACAACAACAGGCGGCAAGAATTGTCAAGCGTAGAACAACGGGTTTGACTGATATTGATGAGGACAATAAACTTGAATCGCGTACACGTAATCGAAATCAAACGACATTGGTTGCAATGGCACTTATTGCAATTGATGATGAGCCTCAAACGTATCGGGAAGTAGTTGAATCACCGAACAGCGATAGGTGGTTACAAGCAATGCAAGAGGAATACGATTCACTGGTGCGAAATAACACATGGAAATTGGTCGAAAAACCACATGATCAAAAGGTCATCGATAATAAGTGGGTTTTCAAGGTGAAAAGTAATCCGGATGATTCAATTGAAGGATACAAAGCGCGGTTAGCGGCACGTGGCTTTAATCAACAGCATGGAATTGATTATGAAGAAACGTTCAGTCCGGTGGTGCGTTTTGATTCAATTCGGACATTATTTTCAATTGCAGCGGCAAAGAAATTGAAAATGCGACAATTTGACGTGAAAACAGCATTTTTAAACGGAGATCTACGTGAAAATGTGTACATGAAACAACCGATTGGATTCAGCGATGATACAAACAAGGTATGCAAGTTACGTAAAAGTTTGTATGGTGGAATCAAAAGTTTAAGGATTTCATCGAAGAATTCGGCTTTAAATCATCATTGGCTGATCCATGTGTTTTTGCAAAGTCAAATGGGAAAAACACAGTTATTTTATGTATTTATGTTGACGATGGCATGATTTTTGGTGACAGTGATGATGTGATCGATGAGATCATCAATCATTTGAAGCAAAAGTTCAAGATAAAAGTAATCGACGCCAGGTGTTTTCTTGGTATTGAAATTGATCGTTTGAACGGCGGATCGATTTTTATACATCAAACGGCATATGCACGCAAGGTTATTTGAAAGCTCAACATGGAAAATTGTGTTTCAGTGGGAGTACCAAGCGGTACAAATCAAAAATTATCGCAATACGATGACAGCGATCCATCGAATTTTCCGTATCGACAACTTGTGGGCAGCATTATGTATTTGGCAATGGGAACACGACCTGACATTTCGTATGCAATCGGCGTGGCCAGTCTTTATTTGGAAAAACCATCGATCACTCATGTGAATGCGGCGAAGCGTATTTTGAAATACATAAATGGTAAATTGAATCGTGGTATTTTGTACGGGTCTACAACGGGTGAAATTACATTCAATGGATACAGCGATTCAGATTATGCTGGCGATCTTGATACACGCAGATCGACAACTGGTTTCATTTTTACAGTGAATAATAGCGCCATAACTTGGTGTTCAAGGCGGCAATCAAGTGTATCGAAATCAACGGCTGAAGCTGAATATATTGCTGCTTCTGAAGCGACATCCGAATTGATTTGGGTGAAAAGATTATTGAATGAAATCGTACCGGATCAAGTGAACGAACCACATTTGTACATCGACAACGAAAGTGCGGTGAAATTGATTAAAAATCCGGTGTTCCATCGTCGAGCAAAGCATATTGATGTGGCTTATCATTTTATTCGGGAACAGCACGAACGAAAGGAATTGGCAGTTGAATCAATCTCAAGTCATGATCAATTGGCAGATGGTTTGACAAAAGCATTACCAAAAAGTCGATTTGAATTTATATGGCAATCATTGGGCATGACAAATTGAATTTTCCTATTTTCATTTTGATTACATTTTCGAATTCAATCAAGATTTTTGTTAATGATTCATTCAATTATTTTGCATTGGCCCTTATGGCAATAGTTTTATTGGAACATAGTTTTTGGTTTATCTGGTAGTTAACAAAAGGTGGGAGTATTAAAATGTATTTTTTATAGTTTTTGTTAACGTTTAAATATTCAAATATAGGATTCGTGGCGACACCACATCGCACGGTCATTCTGCAAAACACTAATACATTTGACATTCATAGCATTGTAATTTTTTGTACAGTCACTTCAATTCTCTTTACATACAGCATTCATTAAATTAGCACGTATAAAATATAGTCGCTCGCTTGTTTCTTTTTTCTTTAATTGTTTTTTTCTGCGGATACATCGGTCAAAGGTAAAATCTCAACACTGCGTCTTTATTGTCAGCCGTTGCTCCGAATCCGGCCAGTATGTGGCTCGAATACCTTGGTGGTACTGCTTTAATGGCAATGTTGGTGTCTTCGGGCCTTACATTTCCCCTGCTATCGCACAGAACTTCTGCGTGAGATCTTCCAGCTTGGGGTTCTACGAGCAGTACATGCTATCTGGATCTTTATCGGGTCTCCTTTTTCTCCTGCAATATCTCAGGTCTTTTTTTAGTTGGGCAACCATGTGAACTTTATTTTCTGGTACTTTTCTATGCGGTTTTCTTCGTTCAATTGTCTGAAACCTCTGATCTTGTGTTCTATGCCCATCAAGTGCCTCTTCTTTCCTTCTTTTATCCAAATCTCCTGCGATTGGGTTATACGCCAATCTTTTGTTGATGTTTGACGGTGGAGCTGTTTGCACGTGCCCTTTAGGCTTAGCCCTCAGCGCTTCTTCAGCCTTCTGGTCCTCTTTGACCTTTAACCAGCTCCTCCGATAATACCCTGTGTGAACTAGGAGCTCCTTTAGCCCAAGGAGCCCAATCTTTACACCTTTGCTGATTTTTGGCGAGTCACATGTAGATTGTATTCTTTTTAGAATATCTTTTGCTTTTCGGATTAGCCTTTCTTCTTCATTTTGCTGGACGGCATTTGTACTTTTCAACCACCTTTCTTCGGAGAGGTTATCGGCTTCAGTTTGTGAGTACAGTACTTCAGCCATATTTTTGACGATGGCGATGAAATCACACAACGATGCTTTATTTGTCTGGTCACTCCTTTCTTTTCCTATCCTAATCTCTTTGTGGACTTCAGGATGGTTCGTCATTATTTTGGGATTAGCGACCTTACAGATTTTAATTAAAATCTCGGGAACAGTATTAATTTTGAATAATGTTTGATTGGCCAAGTAGTAGGCCACGTAGTGTAGTGGATAGAGCACTCATCCCGTAAGCCGAAGTTCCCTGGTTCGACTCTCCTTTGCGGCAACAAGATTTAGTTCAAGTAACTCTTCGGACGGACTATAAGCCCATTCAGTTATGGTACATGCTGATTTAAAATCAGAGCCTATTACAGCTGTGTGGACGGAGACACGGCCAAAGCGTGATACTGACCATATCACCTTGTGGAATGCTGACACATCCGATCATAATAATCGCTCTATCTCTAAATCAAGGCCCGGAAGGGGCTGCAGTGATACAAAAACAACAACAATTGACCACCCATTAAGAAAAATTATTTATGCTGAAACGAAATTGTGGCTTCTATGTGTTTATAAATGAAAATCTGGATATTCCCTATATACGATTTATTATATGACCAATGCATACATAACTCAAATTATTGATTTACTCGTATGTCATCGGAAAAGTTATTTTGAACTATAGGATGGTTAAAGAGCTCCTCTAGGAGCAGCGCTGTCCTACCTGCTCAACTAATTTTCTTTCCGATCTTAGCAGTCACTTTATCTTTGAATTTTAATTCTATGTACAAATACTTAGAGATGCGATCACACTCGATATGAATTTAATGTTCCTCTTCACTTCCTTAAATAACTTAGAGGTCCCAAATATGAGAAAATAGTTTCAAGCAAACGACACTATCAATGATGCAGTATCTTAGAAATTAATTTTTCATGCTTTTTAAAATGAATGAAAAATAACGACCGCCATGAGCGCCACACAAATATAGAAACACTTCTTGGTTGTTTCCGTCATTTCGATATGGAAAACTCCTTTCTTGTTGTTTCAAGCATAGAAAGAGGCTTGGCAATGTAAAAATTAAGTCTGCTATAGTATCTGGCAATCGAACATTAACATACTATAGGTGACTTCAGAAGAAAGAACTTCTCGGCAAAGTTACAAACATACGAGTATTATTATGTTTCAAGATATTAGAAAATGTCAATTTCCTATGTAAACTTATGGTATTGATATAAATGTATCCACATACACCCATACACAAAAATAGTAACTCGTTCCCTAGTTAATATACAATAGTAAATATAGAAAAATGTTTCGAATAAGCTTATTCACATGGCTGGCATAATTTAGTTGCAAGTTGTTACGAAAATAATCATTAGGAGTTTGCTTGAATTCCAGAAAAATAAATTGAGTTGTTATGATTAACTTCGAGTTCATTTAGAGGGAGATTTATTGGTATTTGACTTGGCATTACTGACGTTATGGCTTAAGGTTTAGTTGAATTCAGTAAGACCTTTGGCTAAAACAATGAAGCAAATTCTGCTAGTAGCCATTTCCCTAAGAAAATTGACGAATAGAAAGCGAAAAAAACTGTTGATTGTAAAGATTTCTAAAAACTTTTGATTTTTTGAAAAGTTTCGTCAATTTATTTTTTAGTCAGTGTTGATAATATAAGAATGAGGGAAGCATTATTTAATAGGACATTCTATTATAAAATAATTCTTAAAAGAAAGTAAGCATAAAAGCTAACTAATGTGTAGTATGAAATGCTTGTGTAGTGAAGTTCCAGATTGATATTGTGATAACAAAATTTGGTGAGGTAAGCATAACTTGCAATGGTTGGATGATTGGGTATTAAAATATTGGATATTCTAAAAGTATTGTGCCTCATTTTTCGATTGAATATTTCTTGTATTTAAAATGGATTTTCTTTATTATTAATATCCATTATTATCTATGACCTATTGACGTTTTTTTAATAGAGCCGTTATTCCATCTGTGTAGAACTTATGCGGTTTATCGGTGAAAAACTTGGCCAAGTGATTTTCACAGTTCTTTTTTGAAGTGAATTTCTTTTCATTAAGGAAGTTTTGCGGATACCAAAACAAATGGTAGTCTGATGGTGCAAGGTCTGAACTATACAGTGGTTGCATCAAAACTGCCCAGCCAAGCTCTGTCAATTGTTGCCGGGTCATCAAAAATGTGTGTGGTCTGGCATTGTTATGATGGAAGACAACGCCCTTTCTGTTGATCAATTCTGGCCGTTTTTTTTGAATTTCTTGTTGCAATCTGGTTAATTGCTGACAATATAGAGCCAAATTGAGTGTTTGGCCAGGTTCTACCACCTCATGATAAACAATTCCCTTCCAATCCCACCATACACACAGCATAACCTTATTTGGTGTCAATCTTGGCTTTGAAGTCGTTTGTGATGATTGACCTTCTTTTGACCATGATCTCTTCAAACGACTTTCTCGTATCCCACCCATTTTTATCGCCCGTAATGATTTGCTTAAAAAATGGCTCGGTTTCCTGGCGTTTTATTAGCATTTTGCAAATGGAGATTCGGTCAATCAAATTTTTTTGTGTTAATTCATGCGGCACCCAATCGTCGAGCTTCTTTGTCACCCAGCCTTTCGCAAATGGTCACACGGTAGCGGAAACTTTCATCATCCAATCAACATATGTGGCAGCATAAAAGATATAACCCCTCGAAGCAATCAGAATTGCGTTGTAAACAAAATATCATGCATTTGAATCATTGCTTCTGCCATGCGACAAGAGGTGTTCGTGATATGCGTGATAATTTGCGGGCATTTACATCATTTCCTCAAATGAAGGTTTCATACTGCCTGTGTTTTCATTGATTCTACATAGACTCGCAATGAATTTTGATGCAGTATATAATTCGACTAATTCAAAGTCGAATCTAAATACTGTCGAAATTTACAGGGAAACGATTTTGAGTAAGGATCTAAACGTGAGGCTGTCGTCAAAACCGACATTCCTATCAGCTGTACAGCCACTGAGCTTCTGGCTACGGACACAAACATAACGATCCCGCTGCTTATATCTTCAGACTCACGCAGATCCAGCAGAGATGCACACATGCCAACAAAGAGGAGTAACGAGGCCAGAGATGCTGCTGAGGCAGCAATGGCATGCATGCCGAAGGAAGACACTTATGAATTTAACACTTCATTGGTGGCAAGTAAAGGACGAGTAAAGCGTGAACTTGAGGCGTAACGTAAATTAAAAGTAGCAGCAACAATAAAAACGGAAGTGCTAAGGAGGAGGTGAAAGAAGTATTTCAATCTCTAGAAGAATTGACTCTTAGCTACGATCAAAAATCACTAGGAATCGAGACCAAAAACAAAGATTTTGATACTATAAACGAGGAATTGCAACAGTACTAGGCCACATTGAATGTCTTTACATCGGAGTTGCAACAATTGAAAGATATGTCAGCGCATCATTAGAAACGAATTTATGAAATCCTCTCTAATCTTTTGTGTGATCTGTCGAAAGTTGAACAAGCCTTATGCACGGAAACTATCAGTGATATGGAAATGAATACACTTGATCCAGTTAGTAAGGTTATAGAGAAATTCACAGTGGCTCAACTACATATTAGTAAAATTAAATCGGTAGCTACAAATATCGCATAAGATGTCAGAATCTGGAATCGTTAAAAACAGATTCAAATAAAAAGGTTTCTGAATATGAAAAGGATTTAGGCGGTTGCCGTTTGTTGAGCTCACAACATGAAAACAGAATGAAGTTATTGTAGGAATCAATACAAGAGTTCGACAACAAAAAGCGGACTCTTGAAGAACAAATCGATGTTCTTCGGGAAGAATGTGCGAAACTGAAAACAGCTGAGCATGTTTTAACAATTAATGCTGAAGCGCTAGGCATAATGTTCGGTTTAAAATAGATGAACTACGTGACGCCCACACAAAACAATTGGTAGCGGCTCGTGACAAATTCTCAGCCAAATAAGAGACTATGAATGAGCTTAAAAATATCTACCAAGAAACTCACGGTGGCACACCAACAAATGACCGCTGGTCACGACAAGCTCAAACAATCGGAGGCTGATAAATCCACTAAACTACACGAAAGAAACACGGATACAACTGATAAATATCTTACCTCCTCTCCTAACTGGCTATCGACATCATGCCGTAGCGTACTAATCACTCATTCGCACCAAATTCATTATAATCCACCCAGAGCCGGATCCACCATATGTGCACAACGTGCATTTGCACAGGGCGCCAATCAATCAGGGTGCCAGCTACGACCCCAACCTAGAAACAATTTTCAAAAAAAAATCATCAATAAATATTAAGCATAATGTGCAATTTACACGTTATGCTCCTACATATAAATATTTTTTCCAGTAGCTAGCTCTGACTAAGAAACTAATATCGTTCATATGTATATTCGCTTAGAACCAGCAGAGCATACCTTCAATCAAGATCCATTGGAGATTCCCTGCTCTGCTTCTAAGCGAACAACGATGTTCACCTATGTGCACGTTTCAGCTCTGCACGTCGGGCGCCCATCTCTACCATTCATTCTATGGCGGCGATCTACTCGTCTTCTATGCTGCTTTTTGCACGCATAGAACGTGCAAATTTCAAAACTGCGCATTGTTCGCCCTTAATTGTTGCGTTGGGTGTCGAAGTCATCACGAGCATTCTACTACTCTCTTATGTGCATGTTGAATGTTTGCACATTGGGCGCCCACAAACTTCAGACATATTAGAACACTTATCTGTTCGCCTTTTATGTTATTCGTGATGGCTATACAATGCGTAGACTGTGCAAGCTAAAAACTTGCTCATCGTGCACCCTTTGGTTCTGTGTCAGATATTCAAGGTATCATGAGCTATCGTTCGCTTCGAACCAGATAAGCGGATCTATTGGAGAAACTCATTTCTGGTTTAACGTGAACTGAAAGACAAACGAAAGAAGAATTAATGAAAATTTTTCTATTCGGTGGTTATGCCCAAATACATGATTTGGGCGACCGATGTGCAGGCTTAGAAAATGCACGTAGGGACGAATATCGATGATGTGGATATGGATGGAGCCGCCGAAAGAAGAGAAGGAGAATGATTACAGGAAAATTATTTCTTTTTATTGCTTTTCATTTATTTCCTACTGGAAATGCAAAAATTTCTTTTGGAACTAATGTTTGGATGGAGCAGATGTTTTTTTCAAAAGTTCGTGAAGTGCTTATTAATAAATAAAAAATATAGATATCATGAAAAAACTAAAACCATCCGGTACCGAGTATCGGAAGCGGCGCAAAATTCAAGAAAATGAAAATAAAAAACAGTCAGGACTGTTGCAAAAACTGTTAGTTCAGCCGGGAACAAGTGACGCGACTTCAGTGAATTTCCGTAATTTCGAAAGTGCTTCTGAAAGTGTTTGTGAGCCAGTAGTGGTGACAGTTGGAGCTCAACAAGAGGAAACAAACATCTCGGATGGTATTTTAGATTTAAGTGATCCCAACAGCTGGCAGCCACTTAATAATGAATTAGTTGATAGGATAATTCTTTGCGGGCCAACACAAATTATTGACTTTAATTTTCCTAAAAGCAATAATAGAAAATTTAGTCCTTCTTTATATAAAAGAATTTTAGCCAATGGAGATAAAACCTTACGACCATGGTTAGTTTATTCTAAATCTAAAGATGCTGTTTATTGTTTTTGTTGCTTTTTATTCTCTAAAAACAAAGCAGCCCAAGCGTTGTCAAGCAGTGGAACTTCGGATTGGAGCCACATAAGTCAACGTCTAAAGAGCCATGAGAACAACCCTATTCACATGGAAAATTTCAGGACATGGAAAACATTAGAAGTTGGATTAAAAAAACAACATACTATTAGTCATAGTTTTGAACATACAAGAAAAGCTGAAATTGTACATTGGAATAATTTTCTTCGTAGATTGTTGGTAATAGTTCAATTTCTTTGTACTCAGTCCTTAGCATTTCGGGGTTCCTCCGAAAAGTTAAATGAACTAAATAATGGGAATTTTTTGAAGCATGTTGAGGCAATTGCGAAATTTGATTCTGTTTTAGGAGAGCATTTGAGACGAATTAATGATCAAGAGTCACAAAATAAATACTTGAGTAAAACTATTCAAAACGAACTAATCGATTTAATATCTAAAGCGGTTAGGAATAAAATAATATCGATGATAAGAGCCGCAAGACATTTTTCTATTATCGTCGACTCAACTCCTGATAAAAGTCATATTGAACAAGTTACCTTAATTGTCAGATTTGTGCATCAACATGACAACACATTTGAAATCAGGGAACATTTCATTGGTTTTATGGAATGTTACAATAAATCTGGTGAAGGACTCACAGAGCTTATCTTGCAAGAACTAAATAGTTCAAATATATTATTGAGCAATTGTAGAGGCCAGGGATATGATAATGGGTCCAACATGAAAGGCAAACAGTGTGGTACGCAGAATAGAATAAAATCTATTGAGCCAAGAGCATTTTTTGTTCCATGTTGCTCTCATTCATTAAATTTAGTTGTAAATGATTCTGCTCGTTGCTCATTAGATGCAGTTGAATTTTTTGACGTTGTGCAAAATTTGAATGTATTTCTGTCGAGTTCTACAAACAGATGGAGTATATATAAAAAATATGTTCCTAAATTAACGCTCAAACCACTCTCCGACACAAGGTGGGAGAGTAGAATAGATGCTTTGAAGCCTCTTGTGAATAATGTAGGGGAGATATATGAAGCACTTATTGAGATCGCTGAAGATGGGAATTCAGAGGTGAAGGTCACAGCTGAATCACTGGGAAATAAAATATTCAACTATCAATTTATTTGCAGTTTGTTAGTGTGGTTTGATATTTTGCAAAAGATAAACATTGCGAGTAAGTATTTACAAGGCCAACGAGTGAATTTGCCTGCAAGCATTGATATGCTTCAACAAACTCGCAATTTGCTAGTAGATATGCGTACAGATGAAATTTTTAACGAATATTTAAATAAAGCTGAGAAGATTGCTGTTGACTTGGATATACAAACTCAATTCCCTAGTTTATCGTCTCTGCGCCGCCGAAAAAGAATCTACCAAGACGAAAGCGTAGATACTATACTTGAACCTAAAATTAGTTTTAAAGTAAATTTCTATTTCAAAATATTAGACCAGGCAATCAGCTCTATCAACGAAAGATTTGAACAATCACAATTCAATATTTTCTTTTTTGTACGACATAAGTGATGCATCCAAATTAAAAAATTTGAAAATTTTGTGCTTTAATTCAGAGTCGGCTCTAAGTCATGATGGATCTAAGGATTTAAACGGTGAAGAGTTATATCAGGAGCTATTAACACTGTCGCCACTCATTAAACCTAACCTTTCGAGTTTAGACGTTTTGAATTATATATTTAAGACCAATTTGGATCAAGTATTTCCCTATTCACTGATTGCCATCAAAATTTTAAACACTTTACCAATAACGGTGGCATCAGGAGAACGCAGTTTCTCAAAACTAAAATTTAGAAAGAATTACTTGAGGACAACTATGACTCAGGAACGATTGGTAGGATTATCTATTTTAGCAATTGAGAAAGAGCTCGTAGAAGAATTGGAGTATGATGATCTTATAGAGGACTTCACAAAGCTAAAGGCCCGGAAAGTACAGTTTGTTTAGTCCATGGTGAGTGAGTTTTCATATTTCAGGGCTTTGTAATTCTATAAACATCTACTAGTTTTATGCCATGTCTATTTGTCCGTCCGTCCGTTGCAGCAAGTTTTCTCTGATCCTATAGGTGCTTCGATCATCAAACCTTATAGAAAGGTCAAAAGTAGTCTTTTCTTGAAAATTCAGGCCTTAAAGACATTTTCAAAGGTAGTCAAATATTATTTTTTCACCTGAGTCCTTAATTGATGTTACCACAAAAATAGACATGTTTTGAATAAAACCCTTCTGACCGGCAAACAATTCTGCCTACCAAGTAAGTTTTAATTTAATTTTATATTCAATAGATTTTGCTTCAGATGAGAACTTTTTTAGATGAATTTGATATTCCAATAGATTTTTCGCAATTTTCTCAATATTAAAAACCGCTTTGCACAGGGCGCCAGATGAGCTTGATCCAGCCCTGAATCCACCACGGAAATATAAATGAAGAAAATCGCAACATTCCCGAGGAAAGATTCGATGACCGAAATAAGTTGAAATTGGTGAATAAATATACACATACGACACTCTACGCGTTGGCACGGCAATTAAACTACCGGTGGAAACAAGAAAAACTAGGAAATATTAGCGCTGGCTTAAGCGAAAAAGGGAAAAGCGAGCGTTATTGTCAAATCCTCATCTCGTGTCGTGATGTAAATAAACATTACTGACAGTTCAAACTATCCGTCAAATGCATTCAGCACGTAATACACTTAATTCCAACTAAGATCACCACAGAGTGGAATTCGTTGTAAGTGAAATCAAGCGAGGGGAATCACTCGAACAAACGAAAAAAAAGCACTCCAAGACATGATTTTCCCGGTGGACGGGAGGAAAAAACCTTAACCCGGAGGTTTTTTAAGCCCGGAAAGATTTGCGCACTTTCTTTCTTTGGGAGATTTCATGCAACCGGCGGAGGTATAACTAAGCGATACTCAGTGACAACATTGACGAGGAATTGAAAACAAACCCTGGATCCCGGAACATTAAACTGGGATGAAGCAAGTGTGCGGTGGGGATAATCAGGAAAACAGAAGATAGCGGGCACTTTACTAGATTACAGAATAAATATAAGTGCTTAAATTTTACTTTATATTGGTCAAATTTCTAATAAAGTATAGAGTATTACTCAAGTCGATTAAAGATAATTGTAGATTTTTCTTTCCTCGCTACCATTCGACATAAATACTTTCCTTTTCAGCTGTTAAAGGTGCGGCTGGGGAATTCTTTTCCCGGAACGTTGACCAAGCAGGAAGACGTGGGAAAGTTAAGTGAGCTTCTTCTCGTTCGGACGGCTCCTTGAGAGGCGAACGAGTAGTGCCCATGACCGTCTTTGGGTGAGTTAGTTTGGGTCGGTGGAGCCTCCGCTGAAGTAGCCCCAATAAAATGGTGGGGCAGCTGGGGAATCGACAAACAAATGTTTAAAATGAGCAACATTGGAGAAAATCCCAATGAATTAAAACAAAAATCCTATACTTGTTTCATGATTCGTTTTCGAAAAAGTTTCAAAAAGGCCAAACGGAGGATTTCATGTACGCACCGATTTCCCAAGTGTACGAGAATGTGTAAAAAAAGCTATGAAAGAGCAAAATATTTAATTCAAGAAAATTGATACTGACCTGCCAATCAATTTATCGAGTTATCCCTCTTCTTCTTCGTGGCAATACAGCCTCCAGCTATCTCAGTCTATTGATCGTATCGTCCAATTTTTAAATCCAAGCAGCGATGAAATGTATTCGTAGACCAAGTCAGCCCGACGTTTCCTCAGTTTCCTCACTGGTCCTCATAAAATATGTCTGGTTTTATAAGGACCAGTGAGGATTGCGATTGCTATTCGCATCATTATTATCTGAATTATATCTTCGACCTCTGTTTTTCTTATAGCGGTTGCCTTGCTTTTTACCTTTTCTATCTGAGCCGTTAGTAAAATGCATCACGCTATTGGTAGCTTGCGTCTCTGCATTTTCCAGTTCTTGCGCAAGAGACACGGCTTCAGCAAAGCTTTTTGGTCTTGCCGAGAAAATAGTGCTTCTTAGCTGATCACCTAGTCCGTTTTTGAAAACAGTCAATGCGTAGGTGTCATTCATTTGCATTATTATTTTCTTCTCGTTAGCGGAAACTTGACTACCTATTTCCTGAATTTGTAGCTGATTAAGTTCATCAACTAAATTCAGAATCTTGTCTTTGTAAGCGCTCACGGAAGATTTTTTCTGGTAAGTGCCGCTCAAAAGTGTGTGGATTTGTGGAACTGTTTTGTTACTTTTGTAACGATTCTGTAATTCTAATTTCAAAGAGTCAAAAGTGGAAACCGAAGTGTTGGCCAAAGAAAGTCTGACGGTGGCACTCAATTTCGCATTTACAACAAAGTCCATTAAGCTAGTTTTTGCATTAGCTGATAAAGTTGCGTGTAAAATTTCCAGAATTTTAAGGAAAGGATCTAATTCCTTATATTTGCCATCAAAGACAGGGATCAACTTCATAGCCGTTTCTAGATTAAAATCAGCCATCGTAAAGTTTTCCTCGAGAAATGGTAAACTGAATTCTAAATCCTCGCTAATGGATTCTTCTTTAGTGTCTGTCTCTATAGAGTATCCTTGTTTACTCAGCTGTAGCCAGATTTCTCCTTCTAAGATTGACGATTGAGCCCTGAATTTTAATTTTAGATCTAATATTCTAGAGTCTTCCTCACTACAAACTTTAAGGGTATTATTGAACCTTTCTCTCCTAGCTTTCAATTCTTCTAATTTTGCGTGAAGAGTCTCAAATGTATACAAACTTTTTGCACATTTCTTCAAGTTGCTAAGGATCCTTTCATTTTCAAGCACAATCAGTTCTAACTGCTCCATAAATCAATAATGAGATGCCAAAATTCAATTAGTATAGCATGAAGTCCTTTCAATGATAACGAAAAAAAAAAAAAATAAGGATAACTATCAATTTAATTTTATAGTCATTTCTATATGCATTTGATTACACATTTATATTCCTATTCAATCTTTTAACAACGTAATTCTTATTATGTTTGTTGTAGAAGTAAAATATAATTAATCCTATAGTGAATGCACCCGTCGTCACCAACGATTGTTGATACTGCTCCACGAACGTACTTTGCACAGAACAGCTATTCCCCATATTGCTTCCAGTACCTTCGTTCCGGCTTTAGCTCTAACAGTTTCTGCTGTAACCGCTGCTTCTGCTCCCCAACTGATATCCGGATTATTCTGTGAAGCTCTGCTCGTTCGCGCTTTAATTTCGTTCTTCTACCTCCTCTCGGTCGACGCTTCTTCGGAATCGTTGCTTCAATATCCTGTTCTTTGTTGATTTTCTTCTGCTGATAACGCTCAATACTGCGAGGCTTAGGTCCTCTGTAGTCAGGTGTACCTATCTTTGTAGGTACATAAGGTGGTGCTGGCTGCTCAATCTTCTTCACGGACATCAGTTTGTATTCCTCCGCTTGTTTCACTAATTTCTCAAACACTTCATTAATAACGCGCTTATCCTCTTCTGATAGTCCTTCATTAATCGCATCCTCTTCTTCAAAGTTCGGTAGGGCAGGATCGCCATAAAATATGTCTGGTTTTATCGGATATATTTTATCTCGTTCCTCTCTAGAACAAGATATAAATTTCTATTATAAAATCCAGAACTGGTAGGGTACCTACTTATCCAAGCGGCTAGGCCGCAGAGATTTCTGGCGTGGAATCTTTAATTCCATTAACGCCATGGTTACTAAATTTTAAACTTTAACTTGCTACAATTAGCAGCAAAGTAAATAGTTTATATTCGCTACAAACTCGCAGCGATTCGTTTAAAGAAACTCCTTCTAACGCGTATGATCAATAATTGATATATTTTTCATAACTCCTTTGGTTTATATACAATTTCGTTTCTTACAAGCTAAACAAAAATATGAAATTTATTGGTCATACATTATTACAAAAATGACCCAATTCTCAATTTATTACTCAGAACGACGACACGTTCGAGTATACAAAATATCATGCATATGAACTCACATGATTCATTATTACTTGACCATAAACTCAAGTGTCGTGTGTCAAAGGGAACACCACTTCAGTTCACACCTCAAGCAATGTACGTGAATCATCTTTACTAGCCCATACGTTCAATCGTCGCGTGCCAAAGGGAGATTTCATTCACACGTTATCAGTGAATGTATTTCTATGGTGAGATTCATGTTACATTCGTTACATTTTAATGTTTATGTTCACTTGATACTTTTCGAAGTCAAGTGAAATTTATTGCATTAGGTCAAGTGAAATGTGGGTGATATTCATCACATTGATTTAGTATTAATGTGATGAATATCATTTTAATATATGAATGAATTGTTACCTTGTGTTGATATCATTACGTGTGTTTCTATTTAGTTCTGGGTGATACTCATTACATTGATCGGGTATCAATGTAATGAATATCACTCTAATTAATGAATGATTGTCGGATATCATTACACTCAGCCTTCAGTTCTCACAACGAAAACGTTCTTGGGTATCCGTTGTTCGTTCATACGATTTATGTGTCCAGCCAATTGCAGCTTCCACATCATTATAATCGTTGAGACCTCCGGCTTGTCAAAAATTTCATAAAGCTCATAGTTGTATTGAATTCGCCATTTATCCCCGTCCAGCCGCACTTCAATTATTCACCACAGAACCCGTCACACAAAAGCGTTCAATATATTTCCGGGTGATTGGATTAGGGTTCATCATCCACTTCCATAGCATAACGCAGGTCTTATCACAGATTTGTATACTTGGAGCTTTGTTTTCCTGTGCATGTAGCACAGGAAAACAAAGCGAAAAAACATAGTATTTGTGAGCTTTATTCTTCGGCGTATTTTGTCCCTTTCATTAATGGTTCTCGTTATTTTGCCGCCTAAATACACAAATTTACTCACATTTTTGATATTGTGTTCGCCAAGTGTGATATTTTGTGTACATGGGGTAGTTTTTCTTGACTGTGTCATGAGTTTTATTTTATTTTTATTAATTTCTAGCTCTACTAGTTTCGCTTCGCTGTCGAGTTTCAGGAAGAGTTCTTTGGCAGTTGTTAGTGACCATGACAAAATTTTGATGTCATCCGCATAGGTTACTACTTGACTCAACTTGTATAGTAATGTACCTCATGTATCGACCGGTAGCTTCCTAATGACGTACTCCAGAGCCAAATCGAATGGCAATGGGGTCAGCCCGTCTCCCTACTATAGTCCGATATTTTGTGGCAAAGGCGTTTGGTTGGTGATGCATACTTGAGAGGTTGTCACCGTCATTCCCATTTTGGCAAGATGGACTAACTTGGCGAAGAGCAAAAGCGAAGCAATATTTGATAAAGTATGTTACGATCAATACTATCATATGCTTGCTTAAAGTCAATGAATATTTGGTGTACGTCTATGTTGAACTCCTACCATTTTTGAAATACCTGCTTGCGAGTGAACAATTGATCTATTGTCGATCCATCTGCGGTCAAACCACCTTGACACTCCCCAATAATTCTGTTGGCATATGATCCGATTTTATTTTCGTACAAAGTAGCGATATGCACTGTAGCTTTCACCTTTTCTGGGGATAGGGAATAAAATTGATTGGCTCCACTTTTTCGGCATATATTCTTGTTGCCAGATGCGCTGGATGATTTTCTGAATAGCTTTGTGAGTACTACTGCACCATATTTGATGAGTTCCACTAGAATTTCATCTGTGCCCGGTGCTTTATTATTTTGGGCTTTGATAGTAGAGCAAACTTCATCCAGAGTTGGTGAGGCCTATGGAAGCTTTCCGGAAACATCTATAGGGTCTGATGTTCTGGAGCTGTGCAGAGGATTCAAGAAGTTCCTGAAAAATATGAAGCCCATCTTCCTTAATCTTGGTTTTTTTCAGTGATGATATTGCCGATGTCATCATGACAAAGCGAAGTTTTGGACTGGTAACCATGTTTAAGGACTTTCACTACTTTGTATGCTTGTCTTCTATTGTTGCGTACTAGGCTTACAGTGCTGCTTCTCAGTTGATCATCAAAATATTTTCTTTTCTTAGTTCTAATTGTCTTATTTGCTGCTTTTTCTTAGCACTACACCCCTAATCGAGCTTTCGCGTCCAGCAAATAGCGCCTCCATATGTCTCAGTCTATTGACCGTGTCCTCCGATTTCAAAATCCAAGCTGCGAGGAACTTTTTTCGTCAACCGAGGCAGACCAGCGTTTCTCCGGTTTCTCCACTGGTCTCCGGCTTTCAGTTCTCCCTTTTTTTGTAACCGTTTTTCGTTCGTACAATTTATGCATCTATGTTTCACACCCGTAGCATAACACAGGTCTTATGACAGATTCGTATACTTGGAGCTTTGTTTTTCTGCTATGCAACTGGTCTTCAAGATCGCCAAAAGCGAATAAAATATTTCATTTGTGAGCTGTATTCTTCGGCATATTTCGTCTCTGTCATTACCGGTTTTCGTTATTTTGGCGCCTTAAATACACAAAGTCGCTAGCGTTTTTGATACCGTATTTGCTAAGTGTGATACAAATTTATCTTATTTGCTACTCTCCTTAGATTTTTATACTGATCTCTCTTCGTCCTGGTTTTCCTACCAACGTATTCTTTGTACATCTGATTCTTTTTATCTAACGTATTGTGGCACTCATCATCGAACCAATCATTTCTTTTGCACCGGCCTTGATGTCCAATTGTGTCTTCTGGCATGGTCTTAATAGCCTCTTTCACTTCCATCCATGCTTGTCTTTAGCAATACATCTCATAAGATGGAAGTCAGCTGATTGTCGAGGGTCTCCGTGAAATTTTGGCCACAGACGCCGTTTGGAGCCTTTCGATATCAAATTTTTGTAGCGGGCTGGTCTTGGCTGAATAGGCCCTTGGCATATGACATCAATAGGTTAATTTGATCATGTAATGATCCGAGTTAGAATTGGCTCCTCGGTATGTAAGGACGTCAAGTATGCTCAAGGGCCATCTTTGTTTGGATTTGGTTTTGTATATTGCGCTCCAGTGATACCCAAGTCATTTTATGAATATGTCAATGAAAGAAGCAGGTCAAACATATGACTAGATTTCTGCTACATGTAAAGTCAATCGGGCACTGACCATCGTCATTTCAGTTGTTCCTGAATGAGATAGCTCATTGTTAACCTTTGCATTGAAATCACCCAGAATTATTTTTTTGTCGATGTAGGCAATGAGTCTACTAGTCTTTTTAAGTAATTGTAGAAAGTTTCATTTGTTTCTTCATCCTTTCCTTTCGTCAAGGCATGTAGATTAATCAGCCAGATTTTGAAGAATTTCGCTTTTATACGGATCACGTCCAACCGTTCATTGACTGTCTTTAAATCAATAACGAGCGAATCAAACTCCCTATCTGCAATGAAAAAACTCGGAATTTTCACTTTTCAGTAGGTTTGCCACTTTTGAATCTTGTGTGCGATCTCATGTCTTGAATGTCAGTTCCAGTCCAGCTCGTTTCCTGGATTGCTAGTATTTTTATTGACTGGCCTGTTGCATAAGGTCCTTAAAAGCGCGAGAGTAATTGAATGATCTGACATTCTGGGACCCAGTGCCATAGTCCTTTGTCCATTTGTGAGGTTGCTGCGTTGAGCCAATTCATTTTGAGGCCCTTCTGCAAGTTTGAAAGCATTATGGGGTTTTCCAGGGACGGAAAGTTAGCCCGTGATTATGACTTCGATCCCGTTATCAGGTGCGAAAGATTCGTCTTCATCCTCTTACGTCCCCACAAAGAAGATGTCAGTAGGATATAGTAGCAGAGCTGTAGATGTACGTACAGTTATTAGCATTTCTCGGCATATAATGTCTCTTCCTTGGGGAACTAGTAAACCGAATGTGCGAGGAATCAGGGAAGCTTGTGGTTGGGAAAACAAGAGCTCCCTCCGCCTTCCTCAAATGGGCTTGGAACCCTATATAATCGAATTACATAAATTATAAAATTAGCAACCAATCAACATAACATTAAAGATTGCAGGCACTTTTACCCCCTCCCCAACAACGAGTCTTCGTAGGTAAGTATCCTTTTGTTTTATCTGTCATGAGTTGTTGTAATTTTTTTTTCTTAGGTTTTTCAAAAAATTATTGCAGTTAAAAATAATTTATTAATATTTCTTTTCCATAATGCACTTTACTTTTCCATGCAAACTTATCCCTTCAAAACAATGCACAAAAGCCTTCCAATTCGAAGAAAAAGGTGTAAGCCAAAATTCATAATAATTTTTGTAAATAGTTGATCGATAAGGAAAAATTGTAAAAATTTTGTTTAATGAACGAAATATTAATCAACAACGAATAATTAAATTCGGAACTTCAGTCTTTTTAATTGGAGTTCTATTCAGTTATGGGATTCGTCGCGTTGGCTGGCTCCTCTGCTCATGAACTGGCCATCGGATGAGCTCTCTCCCTTTTTCCGTTATTACAGGTGCTCCCGCAGAGATGCTTGGCCTTCCACACCCGATATGGTCCAAGGCATCAGTTTTGGATTTCGATCTGGTTGGAAGGGGTGCGTGGTGGCACCGCCACCACCTGGATGCCCCACTCTTATTTGCGGGCAATGACCATCCTTAGCAAGGACGAAATTGTCTTACGTATCTCGCGCGGCTAACCAATTATTCGTCGTCGCGTATTTCTTTGTAATCCGTTTCGGCAGATTATGTTCTTTCTAATGAGTTTTGGATCCAGCCTATGAAGTACAGACCTAGAGGCATTCATTCAATTAACATATGGCATAGAAGTGCATATAATCTACACAGATATATTCTTTTCAAAGCCGACACCATCGTTTCTCCACATTCTAAATATGATTGCTTGAATGTATAATTTAGTTTGGCAATATCCACAAGATTCCATTCGAGAACATGAGAAATTTGCAAATCTTCATCTTTTTTTAGGGTTTTGTAAAATAATTTTACATAACCCTACTAGTTTCGCGACCAGTCTGTCCGTCCGTCCGTGGGTCACAGCAGTTTTTCTCGGAAACTACTTAAGCCAGAAACATCAAATTGTGTGTGTAGGTGTAAAGTGGTGATCTCTTCAAATTTCAACTACAAAAAAATTTTATAAGGTATTTAAGGGGGGTCACCCCATATAGGAGAGTGACCCCCCGAAAAAAAAATTTCATTGAAGGTAGCCGATATGGGTATCAAATGAAAGGTCTTGATGAGAACTTTTCAAAACAGATCTTAGTTTGGCAAAATTTGCTTCGAGGGGTGCACAGGGAGGGGAAATACACGAAAAATTTGGGATTGCGCGATTGGACACCTGTGATCTGAAAAAAATCAGGAATGTAGGCCTTGGTGAGTACAACAACAACAAATACGTGAGAAGTCGCAATTCACTCAACTTTGTTAGTAATAGTATGATTTATCGATTTTATGTTTTCTTGTATAAAATGTAGTGAATAAGATTGTTCAAAAGGTCCGTGAAGGACTGCAGCGATGTTCTGCTGCCTCGGTAGAGGAAGGTGTCGGTATCTGCCGAGAATGCCCTCGTCTCGAGACGCATGAATGCGCTGGCAGGCTAGCATTGCGGTGTCGTGGGGCGGGTTCATTTCCCCAGCACGAGGACCCACTACAAAATATTTCGCATTCACGAATTGGACTAAATCTCAAAAGGCGACCGAAGTCGCAAGAATTGTAGATAACCTCACAGAGGGGAATGGAACTTGTTACTAGAACAAGTGGAACCTGAAAAGAAAGGCGAACTTGGGGTGCCCTCGTCATTACCCAACTAAATTCATGGCCCACAAATGAAAGAGGGGCAACCGGGTGGTGGTGGAGCCCCTTCGTACCCACCCAACCGGAATAAATCCATAGATATCTTGTTGAAGTGGCCAGGTATTCCTCTTCCGAGTGGAAAACTCATGCAACTTGAATTGTATAAATTTTCCCATCGGAAGGGGAGTACCCCGGTGAACAATTTATGCCATAGAATTAAACAATAAGATTGCATAAATCTATGCCATAAAAAGGCACTCTGCTTGGGCCACTCAACCCAAAAAGTCACCTGAAACAGAACAAGGAATTAATGAGTACCCGGCGGCTGGCTCATGTTTTGAGGTGGAAGCCTGCCACCGTACCGGGTCCTCTACCCGGTTAGAAGTTGAAGAATGGAAAGAACATCGGGTACGGTATTAATCCATTTTTTTTTATTTTACAACGAAAAATATAGTATAATAATAATCCATCAGACCTCTAAGTAAGTTTACTATACTGTGTATGTAATACGTATCAATGAAAATGCATGAGAGAAAAAAAATTTGTGGTGATAATTAAATTTTATAATAAAATGTTTTAATAGTGTATGTAAATTAAACGGTACTCACCTGCATGGTCCGTCGACCGCTCGATGGGTGCAGGTATCGTCTAAATAGCTGTACGTTAGACACACAAAGAAGAATTATCACATTCATCAATCTTAAAAATCACCAACTATGATATACATAGAATACACTGAAAAGCTTAAACTCAGTCCCTAAAATCGCTTGCACAATTTTTGATTTTGTTCTCCGAAAAAAAATGCGAAAATCAATAAAGCCGTTTAATAACGATCACGAATATAATGGGAATATTCACATGAAAGGCTCAACTTTTTAGGAAATTGCAGAACATTCATGCCTGGAACTAGTACCAGAGCAATTCTACCAAAGAGCACTGTAGTCATAACAAGTTTTATTTCTTCCGGTACTTATAGCGTAGGTGGAAATGTTACGAATTGAATATGCATTGTAAACAAAAACTTAAATTCGGGAGAAATTCCACCAACACATCGCAAAACCGCACTACACTCTTCTTTTTTCTTGTCAAGAGAGGACTCTAACATGTATTTTAACTTTCATTTCACTCGTATGGAGTAATTTGCCACATTTTTCTTCCTTATAACCACCGTTCACCACGTTCCTCCCGAATATATCAAAACACCATTTATCTCCACACTTTTCATTAAACCATCAGATGCGAGCCGTCTTAAATACTGTTTTTCCGTTATGACGATTCACTTTTCACCACCTTAAATTTGCGGTCCCGTCTTGCAAAATCTTTTCTCTTGCTTTTCACTCGAAAGATTTCTCGCCACCAAATCTTATGATCTTTGCACGGAAATATTTGAGGAATCCCACTTCCTATTAATTATATTTTACGAATTGCTTCTTGAGTTGTATGCGGCGCGCACGTTTTTGCCCTTTTCCAGATGATTTTTCAGACACCCAATTGAAATTTGGTATGCACTACATGGACACAGGATTCGGAACTTTTTCTTTCTTCTCTGCAACAATATTTCACACATATATTCGAACTTTCGCTTAATCCACAAAATGTTTAATAATTTGAGCAGCGACAGGCCTTCCCGATATTATCTTCGCGACTCCCAAGCGAGATCTCGTGCGCGCGCAAATTCCTCCCGTCGCGCGAAGAAACCCCAAAATCCTCCTCGCGCTGTTGCGGCCACAGCTTCACTCCTTTTTTCCACTCCCTATCTAACATGTTATCTTCACCGTTTGTTATCACTCGTTTCGGTTGTTTTTTTTAAATTTACGTCGTCGTTTCGTTCTAAGCATTTGTATACCGCGTTACACCGCAATTCGTTAAATTATATTCAAAAGATATTGTAATAAAATTACTACACATTAAAATTTTTAAACAGTTTTAGACTTTTGTTTCCCGGGAGTTAAGTACAAAATAAATTTTCTTGACTCATTTTTCATGCGAAAAAAGCGCGAGTGATCCGATGGGGAAGGTGACTCAATCGTTACTCCCTATTATGTTGCTCCAATGATTCTTGCTGTGGCTGTCTATGTCGTGGATTTTCAATTGCTCGTCGTGGTTTTTTCCTAGGTGTAGGCTCTAATGTGCCATTGTTGCTGTTGTTATTTGAAATTGGTTGCGGTAAATGTTGTTGACCTGGAACCGGTCATTTTAATGCCTTTATGTTTTATTTACTGAATAGTTCATCTTAAATCAATCGTATCCAAATATAGACGACGAATCTGACTAAGCTAAATTGTCGAATGGGCGGAGGAGAAACAGATTCTAAATAAGGATTAATGGAAAATAATAATAAGTAACGTGTTTTATTCCGTTTTCTTTTCTCCAAAATCTACTATTCATCAATGTCTGCAAATCAATTCATATTTCCATTGAAAACTGCATAATGCATTCAATATAAACTTAATAATGCTGCTTATCCAATTTGCAGATATCAGGTTTTTCAGATTTTAAGTCTAGACTATAGCCTTCACATACGGTTTTGCTTTTACCATTTTCTCTTTCCTAATTAAAATTGATTAATTTAATTACAAGTTTATAGCAAAACTTGTGGAGAATTGCCGCACTATACTTTATGTCGTGTCGCCTGAAAAGACGAGATGCCAATACAGATTCCGCTTCCTAATCTACTTGCGATTTAGTCAGACACGCGTGATGCACTCAGAGTCCTAAATGTAAAATTAATGCTACTCTTCAATTATTACCGCACCAAATATTTAGCAATGACTCGGAAATTTACGACAAAATGCCACGAACCACGACGTGGAGTTGTGCTGTGTGACGGTCGCAGCGCTGGCTTTTAGAGCCACACTCCTCAATTACTACAAAAATCTTAACGGTACCCTTAAATTCAATGAATGATGTCTATTTATAAGATTGATCTATCCTGAAAGTTTCATAAACATTGAATCATATTTAGCCATGTTACAGCGTTTTGAATTTTCCTGTATTACAATGGAACAATATGCGCTGCATTTATTACTATGGCAACATATGGCTATGGAACATCATGCGTTTTTTTACCGACTCAGACACTACAGTTTTGCTAGGATTTGCATAAAAATTTCAGGAATGATAGGTTTCATGAATATCTTTGAGAATCGGTTCAGCTAGTGGTATCAGTAATTGTAAAACAAAATAGTGGCTGTTTTAAATGCGAAGATTGAATAATTTTGAGTTATTTTTTCCCAACTTCGACGTTTAAGGTGCATGCTTTGAACACTTGATTCAATTTAATGAATGACTGAAGATCAGTACCTACAATCAATGCTCATAAGTGAAACAAGTCAAGGAGGTGGGAGAGAGCTCCTAGCAAAAGGGCATTGTAACCATTCTAGGATTCGAAAAAATTGGCCATTAATCGATGATAACAGTACAGGAGAGTGGCCTCTGAAAAAAATTCATCAAACGTAGCCGATATGAGTATGAAATGAAAGTTTTCATGGGAGCTTTTCAAAACAGTTGTTAAACTGTCAGTTTTTGCTTCAGTGGGGGCACAGGGAGGGAAATACATGAAAAATGTGTTTCCTCCGTCGCGGATGGACATCTGAAATAATTATCAAGGGAGATATTTATGAGTACCTCAGAAGTTGAAATTCGTTCAACTTTGTTAATAATAGTATGATCTTTGTAATTCATATTTTCTCCAATAAAATAGTCTTTGACATGTTTCTTGATTTGATCTGGTGACTGGATTTTGTAAATTGAATACAAAACCCTTCTGACATGAGCGTATGTCTGTTTACCCGACTTGTTTTCTTTCTTTTCTTAGCACTACAGCCCCTTTCGAGCGTTCGCTTAAAGATAGTTAGAGTTTGAATGATTGAATGTATCGGCACTCCACGCGGTGATACGATCATTATCACGCTTTGGCCATGTGTCCATTTACCCAGCTGCGATACGTTCTGATTTTAAACCAGCACGTATCATAACTGAACGGGCTCATAGTCCGTCCGAAGAATTACTCGAACTCAATCTCGTTGACGCCAACGAAACTCGAACCAGAGACCTTCGGCTTACGGGCTTAGTGCTCTAACCATTAGACCACGCGGACTAATTTTCATAGGTAGAGGAATTTTCGGCTTTTGATGAATTTGTTTTTTTTTTGGAGTGTTCATAACAATTCACATATTTGAGTTTTCAAAAAATTTTTAACGAACTTTTATCTTCTAAATGTAACATCTAAAATTTTACATCTGATTATATTATTTATTACATAAGCAATTGCCCATATTCGTAAATTCTTTATGCGGCCCGTTATCAATTTAACACTCAATCCGAACAAAACCGAAAAGCAATCAAATATCATATCCTCCCACAATCACCACATTCAAATTGTGCTAAAATACTCGTACACTCTAAACACATCCTAAAATTTGCCTTTTCATTGATGAAGGAATTGCTTCAAGGAGGAAATTTCCCGTCTAGTCCAACCATAATAAAATACAAAATCTCATTGTGGAAAATAACCCAATAAAACTTTTACCATAAATCCCCCACTTGGTCGTAACCATAAACTCGTAAAAGTATGCAGACTATGAGTACATACAAGTATAAAATCAGAATGAATGGAATCCTTGCTAAACTATCTATCCCTTTTGCCTGAAAAGAAAAACGATTTGAACGGCATGGAGTGAAATAGAAACAATTAACGGACGTATATCGTATGCTGGTGCATGTAGATTGTGTTTGACAAGCAGAAATATACACAAGACCACTTACCTGAGAAATGTTCCGCTTTTCAGATAACATCATTTATTTTAGCTATTTAAACAAAGGACAACAATTAAGCAATGTTGTACATTGTATCACTTTTAGTGGAAAGAAAACCGTAAAAATACTTTTATTGCATTTCATACTTTGAACAGTTGATTTAGAATAAGAAGAATGTTAAAAGAGTTTTAAAAGTTGTTAAAAATTTCAAAATTATAGAAGTATCCATTTGCATTTTGCTAAGTGAACGAAATGATGAACTTTTTACGTAGTGTGGTTTTCAATTAGATTCAGATATTTGATATCCGTTTGATGTAACTTTGGAATTTCACATGCAGGTAATATTTTTCCGACAAATTTCGAGCAAAGTTTCTGAAAAAATTTTTATTGACAATTCGTTTGTTCTTCTGAAATCAAATTCTTTGTAGAAATATGGCAATTATTTTAGTAGCCGAGATATTTTACGTTTTATTGAATATCATCCTAAGAAAGAACTAGGTCTGAGTTGAAAAAAATAATAAGAAAACCAACCTCAAGGTGCCCTAAAAAGGATGAAATAAATTTTATGGAAGCGGTGCCATATCAGTTTTTCCCTGCTTCTTTTATGAACATTGATTTGTCACCGCTTCCATAAAATTTAATTCATCATTTTTAGGGCTTTTTAAAAGTTTTTTTTTCACCCATTTTAATAGCATAAATTTTAATAAAATCTATTAACTAAAACTCAGTTTCCTGAATACATTGTACCATGTACATAAAAATTTAATTTCTCACCATAAATGCAAATTTTACAATTGCTTAAATCTACAGAGCACTCCGCCGTAGACGGCCCCAAGTCCCGTTAAGAAAGGAGGAGGGATCTCCTGTTCCCCTAGCCCACAGTTTCTATGACTCCTCATCCTAAGCCCCACGAACAAATGGTAGTAGATGGTCTTGTGGTCGCACCTTAGGTTTACTGGTGCCCCAATGATAACTGCAAATACACCTGCAGTTCTGCTACTAAATCCTAATTAAAGCTGGTTTGTGGAAATGTATGAGGGTGAAGGCGAGTCCTTTGCCTGGTAATGAAATCGAAAGTAATAATCATGGCACCGGGATAGACGACAGGCTAGTGCAAGCATCCTCAACGAGGAGACTGCAGCTGGAGATACGGACTCAGATTGCACATCGATGACGGTCATGGGACGCCACTCGCTTGTCCACTGCCCCTAAGTAAGTTGCCTAGTGAGACTGTAATTCAATCATAATTTGGACAAAAATATATAAGAGTATGTTAAAACTTCTAACTCTTTTTATAAGTAATATAAGTTCAAAGTTCTCGACGCAGGGGCCTTTGGACTAATTCCGCCAAATTAGATCCAGAATTTAAAGTTCTGTACTCTTGCTCCAGGGCATTGTAGAAAACTTCTCAAATTCAATTATTGAAAGCTCCTAAATCTCCACTGACAGAAACCAATCCAAAAATCGTTCTCTTGCTAAACTTTACTGACCAAAGTTCACCTCCTCACTTTCATCCAACGGCTAGCGGTAACCAACCAGTTCTGGTGTGATTTCACCATCCGGAATTCCGCCCCATTCACATTCCGAGCCGATTTCAGGTATTTCCATGTGATGAGTTCCATTACTAAGCTTTTTCAAACATCACGGATTCGATGCACAAATCTTTTTCATCTCCTTTGGCCACTGTCAAGCGATGACAGTAGCATATGTTTTTCTAAGTCCGGTGGTAGCGCAATAGTTTTCGATTGAAAAATTAAATTTTCGTGTGGGATAAATGCAAGTGAGTTCCAGTTGCTGTATTTCTGGTAGCTGTTTGTGTACAGCAACCAAACCGGTGAGCGAAGCGTTTTTCTGTGTCATCGTTTTTGTTCAATTCGCATGTTGTCGTAGGTCAGAGGAGGTTACGTTGTTGTTAACGCGCATAGATTTTATTTGTGCAGTCGTGTGAATGTTGTCTGTTGGGTTCAAATCCCGAAACGTGCTCTCTTCAAATCGTTCACCTTACAAAGCTCTTGTAGGTCCCATGTTAACAGCGGTCAGGAATTTCGTGTGAATGTACGTCAGCGCAAAAATCATTAAAGGTCCCATGCTGACTTGAATCAGGAATCTCATGTGGATGTAGGTCAGCCTGGAGAGTAAGTCAAATGTTTTATAGAGCCATCTGCTAAAGACAGGAAATTTCTCTCGGTAATTGAACTGGACCGTGCGGTAGGTTGCTGCTTCGCTTACACTTACATAGCATTGAATTACCATTCAAAATCCTTCTTCTTGGGTGAAAACTTACAACGTTAATGAACGCGTTCGGTGAACGCTTAAAGAAACTTTGGTTTAACAATTGCTCTAATTCTAGTTCTAATTTATATTATCGGCTCTAGCTCATTAATGTTCATTTTTAACAACAAGTATTATTTCAATGCACACACATTTTATAGTTATAGTTACCCCTCAACAGTTCGGCTCTTGGAAGATTTATTTTTTTCTTGTCTTTCATTTCGTGAACTGGTTTCCATTCATAACGAGTAATTTTATGTTAACAGAAGGTGCCCAAAGCTGTCTCTAATGCCAAAGTTGTTCCTAACGCCAAAGCAAGAATTACTCCGTAACAATAGCTCCCCGTTACTGTGAAACCCTACATTGTTTCGAAACCTGCAACAAGGCCTTGAAGTGGATTGGACCTACGGCAACGACTTCGTAACTGAACAAAGGATTATGGAATTAGATCCTAGAATGTGAGATCACTGGACAATCTTGGCACTGTGCCGAACCTTCTAGAATATGCCAGTCAATATAAACTAAACATACCGGCAATCTAGGAAATGAACTTGACTGCTAGTGATATTCAAGCTTTGAGATCGCACACAATATTCGAAAGTGGGAGATCTGCTAGAAAGTGAGAGTTTTGAGTGGCATTTACTCTGGATATGGAATTCAAATCACAATTGTGTGCGATCCGTATAAGAGCGAAATGTTTCAAACAAGACAGTCCCGACCAAAAACAAGGCCGAAGAAACAAAGGAAATGTTCTAGAATCACCTGAAAAGACTAGTTGACTCATTGCCTATAAAGGACGTTAAAAATATTTCTGGATGATTCCAACACTAAAATTGGCAACGAGCAATCTCCTCGGGGAACGACTGACGGATACTGTCTCCACGATAAAACAAATGAAAACGGCCAACACCTGATTGACTTTCCACGCAACAGAAATCTAGGCATACGTTTCACTTGCTTCCCTCATCTACGCATACTCGTACATAAAATGGCCTGGGTGTCACTGGATGACAACACACAAAGCTAAACCGACCATGTTCTAATCCAACCAAGATGTGCATCAACTATTCTTGACGTCCCTACATATTGAGGAAAGATCATTACCTGATCAAATTAACTTATCGATGTCGAATTTCAAAATTTGATTCAGCGAAGACCAGCTTTTGGCTAAAATATGATATCAGAAGGCTCCAAACGGCGTCTGTTGGAAAACGTTTGATGGAGCCCTTAACAACCAGTCACCTCTAGATGGAAATGATAGCAAAAAATTAAGCCCGTGGTAGAACAGATAATTGGACATCAAGCTCGGTGTAAAAGAAATGATTGGTTCGATAATGAGTGCCAGATTGCGTTAGACAAAAAGAATCAAGCGTACAAGCAATATTTAGGAAGGATAACTAGGACAAAAAGAGAACATTATGAAAATTTCAGAATGTTAGCGAATAAGATAATCAGATTTAAGAAAATAAAATATTACGACGACCAAATGAGAAGCATTGAAATAGGTCTAGTGAACAACAAAACAAGACAAGCATACAAAACAGTGTAAATTTTGAAATTCTCTACCCTGCTAACATCGGCAATATCATCGCTGATGAGGGTAGAATTAAGGAAAGATGAGCATCATATTTCAAGAACCTCCTCAATTCTTCGCACAGCTCCAGAACATCGGAGCCAATAGATATTACCGGAAAGCGTCCATTGGCCTCACTGACTTTGGATGATGTTTGTTTTACCATTAAACCCAAAAATAATAAAGCACCAAGCATCAATAAGGTTCCAGTGGAGTTTATTAAATATGGAGCCAGTGGTGTTCATTCATAAAGTCATCCAGTACATTTGGCAACAAAAACATATACACAACAAGTTGGATAAACAGACCTACGCTCATGTCAGAAGGGTTTTGTATTCAATTTACAAAATGCAATCACCAGATCGAATCAAATAAAGAAACATGTCAAAGACGATTTTATTGGAGAAAATATGAAATTCGAAGATCATACTGTTATTAACAAAGTTGAACGAATTTCGACTTCTGATGTTTTTGGTATTGTTATACCCATAAATATCTCCCTTGATAATTATTTCAGATGTCCGTCCGCGACGGAGGAAACACATTTTTCATGTATTTCCCCCTTGTGCCCCCACTGAAGCAAAAACTGACAGTTTAACAACTGTTTTGAAAAGCTCCCATGGAAACTTTTATTTCATACTCATATTGGCTACGTTTGATGAATTTTTTTTTTCCAGGTGCCACTCTCCTGTACTGTTATCATCACTTCATGGCCAATTTTTTCGAATCCAAGAACGGTTACAAAACCCTTTTGCTAGGAGCTCTCTCCCACCTCCTTGACTTGTTTCACTTATGAGCATTAATTGTAGGTACTCATCTTCAGTCATTCATTAAATTGAATCAAGTGCTCAAAGCATGCGCCTTAAACGTTGAAGTTGGGGCAAAATAACTCAAAATTATTCAATCTTCGCATTTAAAATAGCCACTATTTCGTTTTACGATTACTGATACCACTAGCTGAACTGATTCTCAAAGATTTACATCCTGAAATTTTCATCCATATCCTAGCAAAATTGTAGTGTCTGAGTCGGTAAAAAGCGCATGTTGTTCCATAGCCATATGTTGCCATAGTAATAAATGCAGCGCATATTGTTCCATTGTAATACAGGAAAATTCAAAAAGCTGTAACATGGCTAAATATGATTCAATCTTTATGAAACTTTCAGGATAGATCAATCTTATAAATAGACATCATTCATTGAATTTAAGGGTACCGTTAAGATTTTATACAAAAAAACATAAAATCGATAAATCATACTATTATTAACAAAGTTGAGTGAATTGCGACTTCTCACGTATTTGTTGTTGTTGTACTCACCAAGGCCTACATTCCTGATTTTGTTCAGATTTTTCACATCACAGGTGTCCAATCGCGAGGGGGGGGACACAAATTTTTCGTGAATTTCCCCTCCCTGTGCACTCTTCGAAGCAAATTTTGCCAAACTAAGACCTGTTTTGAAAAGTTCTCATCAAGGCCTTTCATTTGATACCCATATCGGCTACCTTCAATGAAATTTTTTTTCGGGGGGTCACTCTCCTATATGGGGAGACCCCCCTTAAATACCTTACAAAATTTTTTTGTAGTTGAACTTTGAAGAGATCACCACTTTACACCTGCACACAAAATTTGATGTTTCTAGCTTAAGTAGTTTCCAAGAAAAACTGCTGTGACACACGGATGGGCGGACGGACGGACGGACGGACAGACGAACAGACGGACAGACTGGTCGCGAAACTAGTAGGGTTTTGTAAAATAATTTTACAAAACCCTAAAAAAAGGTGACAAGCTACAGTGCAAAAACTATTGACGTGTATCACAACTATGCATGGTGCACAAAATATTTTTAAATATCTTAGACCCTAAAATCAGATCATACACCAATAGTGTTATTGGGTGGCTTTAGAGCAGATCAATAGACGATAGACCAATCCTTTACAGTCAAGCAGGTACTTGCAAAGTGGTGGGAGTTCGACATAGGCGTTGATTTTAGGCAAGCTTACGACAATATTGATCGCAACGTACTGTACGAAATAATGCTTTGCTTTGGTATCTCCGCAAAATTCGTTCATTTCACCCAAATAACAACGACGTCAACAAACTTCCAAGTCCGCATCAATAGTCATTTCACCGACACGTTTGACACAAATATCGCACTAAAGCAGGGAGATGGGCTGGCCCCATTGCTTTTCAATTTGGCTCTAGACTATGTCACAAGAAAACGACCTGTTGATACAGAAAGAGCTTTACTATGCAAATGGAGCCAAGTGGTAGCTTATGCGGATGACATTAATATTTTGTCACGGTTCTTAGCAACCGCCAAAGAACTTTTCCTGAAACTCGACACCAAAGGATAAGTAGTAGGGCTACAAATCAATGAGAATTTAACAAAGCTCATGACGCAGTCGAGAAAAAATACCTCTAATACCCAAAATATCATACTTGGCAAATACAAGCATAATATCGAAGATATGGGCAATTTTATGCATTTAAGTGCCAAAATAATGAGAGCCGGTAATGAAAGAGGCAAAATACATCGGAGAATAGAGCTCGCAAAAAAATGTTTTATTCAGTTTTAACGATCTTGAAGGCCAGCTGCATGCACAGGAAAACAAAGCTCCAAATACATGAATCGGTGATAAGACCTGTGTTATGCTATGGGTATAAAACAAAAGTCCCAACCCAAGAATCCGCAAACATATGTGACACCTTCGAGAGACAGGTCCTGAGCTAAATAATCGGAGTGAAGCAAGACGGAGACCAATTACAGACTCGATACAGCCATGAGCTGTATGAAATTTTTGATAAGATGGAGGTCTCATCAATTGTAAGACGGCGTAAGCTGCAGTGAGCTGGCCAGGTGAATCATATGGACAAACAGCGGATACTCAAAAATATGTTCGTTGATGGAACTGAAGGGTGAAGACTAGTGGGCAAGCCAAACAAATGCTGGTCTGACTCGGTTGACGAAGACAGTTGATCGCTGCTCGGACTTATAAATTGGAGGACGCGGTCAATGGGCCGAGATAGTTGGATGCACTTGTTGCAGGATGCGAAGGCCCGAGAGGAGCTGTAGCGCTACGAAGAAGAATAGCTTGAATGTAATTAGGTTAAAACAACCACATATTGATCTACCTGGATACAAAATTTAATTGGGTTTAAGGGTATCCATAGTGGGCAAAAATTTGCATGAGGAGTGCAAAACATTTGGATATTTTGGAAGATATTAGAAACTAGATATCAGATTCTAATTAAATTTGCTAATAGAAATCGCCAAATAATAATCTTGGCTTTCCATAATCATCAACAAAAAAAAAAAAAAATGATTATAAACTGTTTAAAGTTCAAAACCATCCGTATAAAACACGCATTAATTTTTGCACATAAATTTATTGATTTTACACTTGCATCGTACACTTATATTTTTTTTAGTATAAAATTTGTAAAAACAATTATTTTTATATAGAGGATCGTCATAAAATTTAAACATGTAATTTGTAAACCTTTTCTTCTTGTTTACAGTGCAAATCCAACATTGTCTCCGGGGGTTTTCCTTTTTACCTCCCGTAAATATTTTGACGAGTTCGTGTCTCCCAACTTCCCATAATAATCTACTGGGATGGCCACTTCTTCGTGAAGCCCTTTATGTGCAGGCTCTACAGTTGCTGGAGTATCGTCATTGATCCCCTTTTTCGTGATTTTGTGTAAGGTTTTTGTAAATTTTCCTTGAAGTTGTATTTAACTTTCAGTAAACTCTAAAGACTTTAAATAGTGTGCAACTCAATAGAAACATTACTGCCTATTTTGTCCATTTTGTTTTCTACGTCTTACGAGGGAATAGTATGACAAAAAACTGATCCACGCGGTCTACTCCTTTCACAAATTCGTTGCACGCTACAATACACAATGGTTTCAAAATTTTCCCACTAGTTGACTAATGAATTTTGTGACTTTCTATAATATCGCCGAAATGAATAGTCGATGTCATCCGAAATGGTATTTTTGATTGCCAAGATTGAATCAAAATATCTTGACGGTGACGAAAGACTGACTGTCCCCTTTTTAGGACCCCCAGGGCGGAACTGATCTGGTAATTCAAAAGGGTGCATCTGCTATCGTTGGGCTGTCGTCTCCGATGTTAGTGAAGCTGACGGGGGCTGGCGATCCCGGGGTACCCGAATCGCTTAGTAAAAATACTAGGACAGGAACTTGATCCGAAACATAGTGGCTTTATGATTGTTTGATAATAAGATCAACTCATTGCTGCGAACCTCAACCCTGGAGGTATACTCAGGTACCACGGGCAGCTGATAAGCCTCTCTCTTCGAATGGTCAGCTGATTGGTTGTGGCCCTATGGGGAGTATCGTGGTGGTTGTGGTGCAAACAAAGGCTGGTGTTGACCTTATAGCGTCAGATATACATAGCTATATCAGTATGAAAGTAGAGATTTCCCTCAATGTAAACTGGTACCGAACTTGGGTGCGATGATTGGCGCTTAAACTAATCGCAGTCTAATGGTGACCGTGAGGTTAGGCCCCAAACGGCAGGTACTCACGTTAATCATACTCTACTAGTGTCCCCTTTTTCGAGCCTCTAGGGCAAGATTGAACTAGTAATTCAAAGGAGTGCAACTGCTATTATTGGGTTGTCTTCTCCGATTCCAGTGAAATCAATGGAAATTGGCATTCCAGGGGTATCCGATTCGCTTAGTAAAAATACTAGGACAGGAACTTGATTCAAAACATAGTGCTATATGATTTTTCAATAACAAGAGCAACGCATAACTGCGAACCTCAACCCTGGAGGCATATTCAGGTACCACGGGCAGCTGATGAGCCCCATCTCCGAATGGTAGCTAATTCGTTGCAGCCCTTTGGGGAGTACTGTGATGCGTTGACCTTATAGCGTCAGATACAGCTATGTTTCTCATCTGCCAGTATGAAAATTGGGATTTCAACCATTGTAAGCTGGAACCATATATAGGGATGATGATTGGCACATTGTTCTAATCTCAATCTTATGGTGACCGTGGGGTTAGGCCTCTTCTTGTGGGTACCCACGTGAATTCAGAATTAGAATCCCGCTAAGAGGATGTGCCCCGGTGAAACGAGTTTTGAGCCTTGTAGCGAAGGGAAGCAGGTGGAGGTGGGAAAAAGTGAAATTGGATGAACAGCGTAGGCGAAGTAGGAAAAGGAAGCGATGTACTTAAGGCATGTTGGGTGGTGGTGCATGGTAGTTAAAAGGAAACGGTGGACTAAACGGACGGCGTAGCCTATTAGAAAGGAGAGATGATTGACCTGGAGGCATGAGGGCTGAAAAGAAGAAGTGGAACCATACGAAAGGAGTCAAAACCTAATAGCGAGGAGAAGCAGAGACATGGAAGTGACGAGGCTGAAGGAAGAAGTGGAACCGGATGAATGGCGTGAGCATAGTAGCAAGGAGTAACGATGTACCTGGAGGTACATTAGGTGGTAGTGTATGGTGACTGAAAGAAGTAGTGGAGCTAAACGAATGGCATAAGCATAGCAGGAAGGTAAAGAGAGGGACCTGTTTTCTGGATTGTGTAGTAATCGAGCAGTCATACAAGCAAACTGCTCGAAAATCGTTCTATCTCCTACCTCAAATGTGGTGGCCGCAGCAGCAGCAAAACAGTATCCTAAAGCGACTAAAACAAACCGAAATAAAATAAAGGAGTAAAGAGCTGCAATCAAAGATGAAAAATGCAACGTTCTATTGCAACTGCGCGGCAGCTTAGATTCAACTTAGAAAAATATCGAAAAGTTTAATGATTTCCAACTTTTTAAGTTCGAACGCGGAACCGACCTCTCATCGGTTCTAGACGTTAAGTCTGAGTAGTGCCAACGGATGGTACCAACAGGTCAACCAACCCGTGCACCGTAACCCATTCATGCGGTGGCTGCTTGTCGGCCAGCTAGTTCGGAGAGGATTTCAGTCGCGGGTCTCCGAATGGGTTACGCTCAATTACAATATTTTCAGCCACCTGAACATGCCCGTTTTCCAAACGCGTTGCAAAACAAAACCATACGGAGAAGAAACCTACTTTACGTTACTCCGTATTTCTTCTTATAACCAGACAAGAATACAAAATCTAATTTTTATTTCGCGTTCCCGAAGTTTCGACGCGGTACCGAAAAGTATGCTACTCTAAATTAACACGACGAAGACTACTCTAATAAAATGTCAAAACTACAAAGGTACCGCGTACCGCGCGCGACGCGAAACCAACCTCAGCGGATTTGGCGAAACCCTACCCTCGCGACGGCATACCTACCCTGCACTCTCTCTTCCCACTGAAAAAGAAGAACCGCTGAAAAGGAAAGTCGTGGTTATTTATTCGCAATTCATTTTATTACCTCCTTTTTGGTTTTATGTTTTTTTTTTTTCACGTTAATAACGTTTTGTAATTTTCATATTTTGCGTTATTTGTATATACATAATAGTTCTGTATAATTATAAGAACTAGCCGTTAATATTCGACGAAATAAGGTAACATCCTAAATGAAATAAACTTAATTTCCATTTTACATGCTTTTCATTCAGTTGGAAATTCTGATCCATCTGATTAATAAGTAACAAACTTCTTTCCATTAAGCAGCATATCAATATTGAATTTGCCATTCAGAAACTGAATATAACGAAACATTTACTCATATCCAAGAAAATGAAAGTTATCCTCGAATTCAAATTTAACGTACGTACAGCAAAAGTTCAAATTGGAGAAGAAGGAATATTTCTCATCTGTGATTTCTACAAAAATTGATATCTACCTAATATAGTATAAATTTGATGTTAATTCACTTTTCATTTCATCTAAATTTCTTATTTCATTGACTAGAAAGGAATTTATTGTTGCTCTTTTTCGTATTTTCTTTTTTCATATGAATTACAAATAAATTTGTATGGGAGTGTAAAATAACGAAAATATTCTAATGTCGAAAGAAGCTTTATATAAAAAAATGCATAAATATTAGTAAAAATTATATGTAATCCTAACTTAATAGTAGATTGATTTATGTATTGATCCAAGTGTACGTGATTAAATTGTTGACAAAATATAATGTATAATTGAGTACAGTGTATAAAAGAGCGAAATTTAAACAGAAATGCAAATAATAAATGCATGATAAATAAATCTTCTAATTGTCTGTATGAGTTTATCAATTTGTTTGTTTAGCTCCATGGTATGTCTTGATAACTTTTGATTTAAGATATAAATTTGACCATTTATGCATGTCAGCAGTGTTAAAATCTTTTCATATATTTTACACAGAGTTACAAGCGGTTGTGTGTAATTTTACATTGAAATTGTTTATTACATGAGTTTAGTTTGTTCTAAGACCATCAGTTCAAAATTGAATGTATATGAACACGTTGGCTAAGGGCGGTTAAAATGACGGTTTGTATTTTTCGTGATGAGTTGTTTAGAGCTTTGGCAGACGGTAATGAACTTACAGGAAACCGGGCTATTTCAGCTATAATTTTTTTCAACAATCGAAAAGGCAAATTTGCTTTTTTACTACATCTAGGAACTGCTACACAGGAACTGCTCACGATTCAGGCAAATCAGTGATTAATTTGTACGACATTTTCCGGGAAAATTATTCTTTATACATACAAATTATGAAAAATGTATTGAATCGAAAATAAAAGAAAGAACGTGTAGTCAATTCGGAAGACTTAGTGAATGAAAAACCCTGTTTTCAGATAAACTATTTGAATGGGAGAGGGTTGAAAGAGAAAGGTGATTGTATATGATTTGGAAACAGCGAATTGTGGACATAGAGCATGCATTTGAAGATTACATTATTTCCGGCAACGAAATCAATTCTCTCTTCACTAATTTAATGTTGCAGAGTTCATTGATAATTTCTTCATTCTATAAGCTATTGTTTTACTTTCTAAGCAAACTGACCTTAGTTTACCTATATTTTGTCACATTACTTGCGATCATATAAATATATGTATCAATTTGTTCGTTGCTACATTAGAATTCATATTTTTAATATATTTGGCCTTCGTTTTCTTTTCTTTCCTACCGCTATCAGAGTCAAAATTATTTTGCTATTTGAACCGGGGGTAAATTATGGAGAAACTTTTGTGCGCAAAACTAGCTTCCATACGATGCGACATAACTTAATGAGACCTAGAGGTATCATCTGGTAATGGAGACAGTAAGACCTGGATTATTTCAAGCTGATGTAAATGTTGGCACCCTTATAAAGGAGGATATTGCGCGAGTAATATTTGCTGAAAACGGTCTGACCTGGTAGATAATACTTCAACTTGACCGCACATATGAGGCGATATCCGCACTTTTGTTTCAGCAGGCTCCCACTTGCAGAAAGTTGATCGTTCGCTTTGAATCTATGGTCTATATCGTCCGACTCCCATGCTAAGACCGAAAAACATCCTCCTCGATTCGGAAGCGAATGCTTAGCAGAGCCAAGGGAAAATTGCAGGACTTGGAGGAGAGCTATTCGCAGAATGAATTGTATACTTTGGGTTTTTTTTTTTATTTATTCTTACCTGTAAGTTCAGTCACCTCCAGCGCCACTTCTTCACTGGTTACCATGTATTGGCGCTTGTGCACGTGGGGCCAAATATCCCCTTCTGGGCTAATTGCTCCAATTCCAAGGGGCATGAATCCCTAGTCACAGCAAGGGGAGACTGGTACAATGTTGTCCTGCCCTATTGTAGCCCTTTCTACTGCTTCCTACAGCATATGCGCACACGCGGTAAAGCTCACTTTCACTTACAAACGGGTCGAAAGGCGCAGCGACGTGTAGAATCACTTTACCACTCTGTAATACCGGAGCTTTCACTTGTCAAATTGACTACTTGTTTTCTCATCGGACAAAACAGATGTGTGGAATGGAACGCCACATGGCGGCAATGTGCATCTCTATTTGTCGCCAGTGGCATAGTTTTTCGATGGCCACGGTGGAGGGGGCATTCCCAGATGGATATGTCTCGAAATGCGTCGGGGTTTTGATTAATATTCTGTTTCAAATATTTAAATCCACAGATCTAAATATTTGGAGATAAAAAATATTTTCTGCGCAACGATATCCGCACGAAAGGTGAAGTCCACTTGCACTTCGAGGTCATACCCATCTGGCCGAGTGCAAGGGTTCGGGATCGGAATCACTTCGATTCCCGGGCGTAGGCGTCACATTACAAAAGTACTTGATTTATGAATGTGCATCCGCACGGGGATGGTGATTTTGGTCGCGGCGGTGTAGGGGACTTAAGTGTTTCGCTCATTTCCACGTTGGACGTGAAAAAGCATCAAGGGAGTGAATTATCGCCGCCATTGGTGAAGTGCATTTCACGACGGAATTCGTATGGGAAACGGCGAAAAATAACTTCCATCCCTCATAAAATATTGAAAGTGGTTTTCATGTTCAAGAATTTGGAAATAAATAACGTGCTCGAGAATATTTAGGTTTATGTTATAGTTGAGCCGGGTATCGTTTGTGCGAGTGCTCTTTGTTGTTTAAATGTAACGGAAGTTACTTGCGGTTGTGCTAATGATCGGGAAAATAAGCGGCTGAGAGAAAGTCTAGCGGAATTGATTTAATGTTTACTAGTTTGCAATTACCAGTAAAACGACGTGTGTTACATTTGCTCCGGCTCATTATTTCAAATGCAAAAAGCTGTGAAATTCGATAAGCGACGTCGTTTGACTATTTCCTTTAAAGTAGCTATTATAGCATTTTCTAAAACAAAAGACGATCATCTCTGCAAAACGATTTCATAAGTGTCGATATCAATTTGCGTTTTTTCTTTAAAAAAAATCATCAAAAAGTGTGGTTTCACTTGATATATATTATTTATTTATCTCTTGGTTAAAATAACTCAAGAAAGATTCAATCTACTCTGATCGGTTCTTCTATATATTCAAACAAAACCAGTAAACAGCGCAAATGATGTTGACAACCTCATCCTTTACACACTTAATATTTAACGATTGAACATAATGATGTTTACTTTTATGCACTCACAAACAACTGCAAAACTTGTTTCGTGGTAGTCATTTTCATCATGATAACGTGCATCAACTCATTTGTCCATGTAAATTTGGTACATAGTAAATTGACTTCTTTGACCAATCTCTGTAACGCGATATCACACTTCAATTGCAGCCAATCTATTGCAACTCTATACCATTTGATCATTGGCTTAAATACAGCTATAAACGCATCGTATGGTTCCTGGCAAGAAACCAATGTCTCCTCGTCCAGCAGCTTATCCATCCAGCCCAGCCTATGCATATGTCAATACTTTGGGAACAAATAACCAGGACATTGCACAAAGCGGTTCGTTTAATCGTTTAATGAACAGTGTCTTAGGCGAAACAGACTACTAAACTAAAGTTAACGCATAAAACAATTGTTATCTCATGCACACTTTCTCATAACGGGAAAATAAGTTTGACGAACTTTTTGAATAGTCTCAGGCAACCAGTAATCGTGAAATCAAAGTTATACCAATTTACCAAAGGATAATGATTGAACAAAACAACCACGAAGAAAATCAGGGCAAATCCACTACTTTATTCAATAATATTTGTTTCAAGTTTAAGCTTAATGAGAAAATATCATTTGAAATTTGTTTTGAAAATTCCTTGCCAAACACTAGTGGTATGATGATTTCTAAAAGTAAACAAGTTGGGTAGACAGACCTATGCTCATGTCAGAAGGGTTTTGTACTCAACTTACAAAATGCAGTAACCAGCAACGAATAAAATCAAGAAACATGTCAAAGACGATTTTATTGGAGAAAATGTGAAATTCGAGGATCATACTATTATTAACAAAGTTGAAAGAATTGTGAATTCTGAGGTATTTGTTTTAGTTATACTCATAAATATCTCCCTTGATAATTTTTCCAGATTTTTTAGAAACATATTTTTCATGTATTTCGCCCTCCCCCCCTGTGCCCCCACTGAAACAAAAACTGTCAGTTTAAGAACTGTTTTGAAAAGCTCTCATAGAGAACTTTCAGTTGATATTCATATCGGCTACCTTTCATGAAATTTTTTTCAGGGCCCACTCCTCTGTACTGTAATCATCGATTCATGGCCTATTTTTTCGAATCCTAGAATGGTTACAAAGCCCTTTTGCTAGGAGCTCTCTCCTGTCTCTTCGATTTGTTTCAATTGTATGTACTCATTTTCATGATACCTATCATTCCTGAAATTTCCATGCAAATCCTAGCAAAGCTGTAGTGTCTAAATCGATAAAAAGCGCATATGGCTCCATAGCCATATGTTTCCATAGTAATAAAGCGCATATTGTTCCATAGTAATATGGGAAAACTCAAACCGCTATAACTTCGTCAAATACTACTCGATCTTTATGAAACTTTATGAAACTCTTGTAAATAGTCATCTGTTCGCTATATTTTATTGAATTTAAGGGTACCGTTTAGATTTTATTCAAGAAAACTTGAAATCGATAAATCATACTATTACTAACAAAGTTGAGTGAATTTTGACTTCTCATGTATTTGTTGTTGTTGTACTCATTAAGGCCTACATTCATGATTTTTTTCAGATTTTTCGGATGGAAGGTTTCCAATCGCGAGGGGGGGGGTACGCGAAAAGTTCGTACATTTCCCCTTCCCCTGCCCCCCTCGGTACCGATAAGGCAATTTTAAGACCTGTTTTGAAAAGATCTCATTGAGACCTTTCCAATGACACCCTACTCGACTACCAATGGTGAAAATTTTTTTTTGAAGGGTCACGTCCCTATACGGGGAGACCCCCCTTAAACCCCTTTGAAAAATTTTTCCACCCTTGAACTTTCAAGAGGTCACCACTTCTGACCTTTCCACAAAGTTTCATGGCTGTAGCCTCTATAGTTTCGGAGAAAAAGTGCTGTGACATACAGACGGACGGACGGACGGACGGACGGACGGACGGACGGACGGACAGACGGACACAGGTCGTGATTGCAATAGGGTTTTGTATTTTAGTACAAAACCCTAAAAAGAAGATACTTTGCAGATCAGCATCAAGATAGATATATTGTATGATTCTAGCAAAGTAATCGAAAAATGTTATTTTCTTAATTTGTGAAATTTTATCCGCAACTTGTACTGATACGAACGTTTTGAATTACCTTTACGTATAAATATTTCAAATTTGAAAAGAAAAATAATAATGTCTGAGTAAACTCCAATTTCGGTCTTTCCATTCCTCAAGACTGACCGGGTATAGGACCCGCCACGATGGAAGGCTTTCCGATTAACATGGGCTAGTCATCGGGCGCGCTCCACCATTTTTGACGCTTAACAGGGGCTCTTGCCGGGTAGAGCGGCCTTCCGCTCGCGTGCCCTTTTATGGTGTAGGGTTATGTGATTTGATCACATAATTCTATAACATAAATTGGTAACGTCTATATTTCTATTTTGATGGGAAAGGTCATGCAAATTATGCTTGTATGAGTTTTCCACTCAAAAGTGAAATAAATGGCCACGTCTACGTTTGGATCTTGATCCGGTTGGAAGGGTGCGAGTGGGAACAACATCCATCCGGATGCCTCCCTCTTATTTGTGGGCCATAAGAATCGTCGGATAACGACAAAGTCTCCGCAAGTCCGTCCGTTTTTGCTCGTTTAAACTTATACTCGGAACAAGCAATTCTAACCCTTAGTGATTACCTCAATTTTTCGACTTCGTTCGACATTTTCTGCGACCCAAGAATTCGTCAATGCGAAATTCTTTTGTTGTGGGTCCTTGTGCTGGGGAATGAACCCGCCCCACGACACCGCAACGCTAGCCTGCCAGCGCACTCACGTGTCCCTAGACAAGGCCAATCTCGGCGGATTTTACCATCCTCTTTCGCCGAGGCAGCAGAACATCGCTGCAGTCCTGAACGGACATTTTAAATAACTACTTTCACTACAATTGCCAGTATTTTTAATTTATATTGACTAGCCTGCTGTAAATCGTCCTTAACAGCGCTATGGTGGTTGAGAGATCCGACATTCTAAAATACAATGCCTTCGTCATTTTTCCGTTTTCGATGTCATTGCGGCGAGTCCGATCCATACCGAGGCCCATCTACAGGTTTTGAAATACTGCAGGGTTTCCAGGGACTGGAAGTTAGCCCATCGTCCAACCTCTGTATTGGTGGTATAGTTTTTACTTCGATTCCGTTATCAGGCACGGAAGTCTCACCTTCACCCTCTTACGTCCCCACAAAGGAGGTGTACGTAGGATTTAGCAGCAGAGCTGTAGATGTATTTACAGTTATTAGCATTTCGATGTGCGGCCCCGATAACATTTATTGCTATTTAATCGCGGGGCTTAGGATAAGGAATCATGAAAGCTGTGGGTAGGAGAAACAAGAGGTTCCCTCCTCCTTTCGCAAACGGGCTTGGGACCGTCTATATATATATATATATATATATATATATATATATATATATATATATATATATATATATATATATATATATATATATATATATATATATATTTATATATATGTAGGAATAAATAAAACCTTTGCGCAGGTAATAGGTATGTAATTTATTAATTAAGTATACTGATACAGAAACGGTTTGCAAAGAATATCAAATAATTTAGCTTTTACATGTGTTCCGTCCTGCGCAGAGCTCGTCGTACCAAGAACGTCTCGTCTCCTCTCAACTCCAACTCGTCTACCCTTTTCTCCAACCAAATAAACAAGATCACGAGCGTTCTACTTACTGTTATCTGAACTCGTTTCAAACACGTATTCGCAGTCAACTAAATTTTCATAGGGTGATTCCAAAATGTGTAGCTAATTTGAATTGGATTTTTTCATTTGAAAAAGAAAAAAAATAGTATATTCCCACATTCGGCCATTCTGTACACACTAGTTGTCACTTTATTCCTCATTTTCATATTCTCCGGTAGGCTGTTTAAATTCTTCATCGTTGAGTTCTATTTCCGAGTAAACAGTCTCGTAGTCAGGGTCTTGTTGAGCTCGCCATGGCTTCATATGATCAGCTGAAGCACTTGTACAAATAGGGCCTTCATGCTCACCTATTTTTTCAACTCGATATATATTATTTCTCATAACCGAAATTACTCAGTACGGATCCAAAAACTTAGGATGAAATTTGAGTCCCGCTCCAAACTGCGTTCTCTGGATTACTACAATGTCGTCAACTTTGTAATTATTTGCTTTCTTGCGTCTCTTATTGAAAGTCTGTCTGTTTTCTTCTTGAATCTTATTTATATATTTTTTGGCTTCTTCTCGCAGTTCATCACGTTGTTGATCAAATGATCCAATAATTTCCTCATCAATGATCTCTCTGAGGTGAATATCTTCTTTCAGTTTCATAGGAACTTCAAATAAAAGTTCGAATGGAGTTTTTCCAATACTTCTATTAAATGACGAATTGATATATTGCTGTACTACATTGACATACTTATGCCACTCAGCTGGTTTTGGCATTGATAGCTTCGTTAACATCAAAATCACCACTCGATTTACTCTCTCAACATGACCATTTCCTCTCGGAACTCCTGTCGTTATGAGCACCTGCTTGATTTTCTGTTTGTCGCAGTATTCTTTAAAAGCATTAGACGTAAATGCCGTTCCTCTATCTGATATTATTCGTCTTGGATTACCGAATGTAACTACTTGTTTACTTAAGCGAGCCATCACCTCTTCAGTTGTTGTCGACTTCGTGGGATAGAGCCAAGTGTATTTCGTAAACGCGTCAATCACCGAAAATAAATGATTATAGCTCTTTTTAGTGGAAGGCATTGGCCCTAGACGATCAATGTGATAGTGGTGTTTCACCTTTATCAACCGGATTTAAAAATCCCTCTGGTTTTCCTGAATTTTTTTCAGCTAGAGGATACTTGACACAGTTTTTTATAAACTTTTCAACTTCTCCTTGCATTTTCGGAAACCAAAATTCTTGTTTAATAATATACTCAGTTTTTCTCAGCCCAAAATGTCCTTTTTCGTGCGCTTGCCGTATCATTTCTAGTTGCATCGACCTTGGCACCACGAGAAGAACATCTCCATCACACTTTCGATACAAAACACTTTTCTTCAATACGAATTCCGTCTTTTCTTCGCATTCAATACATCCGCAGACCTGTCGAAGCTCCAGATCTTCCTTTTGAGACTTTTGGATTTGCAGAACAAATACGTCTCGACCTTCCTGCACCAACAGAACATCTGCGGGATTTCTGCTCAGAGCGTCAGCGTACTTCATTGAATTGCCTGGACGATGCTCGATAGGATACTGGTATTCTTCAATCAATAGAGCCCAATGAGCCACACGTAAACTTGTATCTTTCTTTGACATAGTCAAAGCAAATGCACGACAGTCCGTCACTATTTTTACTGGAATGCCCAAGCGATAGATTCTAAATTTTTTGAGCGATTTGATCACTGCCAAGACTTCTAATTCATAACATGTGTATTTCTCTTCCGTTGGAGTAGTTTTCCAGCTAGCGTAATAAAAAGAGTGCAGCATACCATCTTCACTATCTTTCTGCATTAGAATTGCTCCCAAGCCTAACATGCACGCGTCAGTATGAAGTTCAGTCTCTGTTCCAACACGATACAGTTTCAGCACTGGTTTTTCCATCAACGCATTTTTTAAACGATTAAAAGCGCTACATTGTTCAGAACCAAATTCAAATTTAACACTGTTTCTCAGTAGTTGAGATAAAGGTCTCGCAATCACCGCAAACTGGGGAATAAATTTCCGAAAATATCCAGTTAAACCCAGGAAACTTTGCACTTGTCTTACTGTTTTAGGTTCTGGAAAACGTGCCACAGCTAATGTCTTTTTATCTGAATGTTTGATTGAACCCTTTTCAACAATGTATCCTAAATATTCGACACGTTTTACCAATAATTCACATTTTCCCTAGTTGATAACCAATCCATTTTTACTCGTGGTTTCTAATACACGTTTTAGTTTCTCCAGATTCTCAGCTTCATCTCGTGCAGGTATAATTAGATCGTCAAGATATGTCAGCACTGTTCCGTCGTTAAAAACTGCCGGCGAATTAGAAAGCCTGAATGGAACACTTAGAAATTCGTATTGACCATAAGGGGTCACAAATGATGTACATTTAATACTTGACTCCTCCATTGGCACATGAAAGAAATCATCTTTGAGATCAAGTGTGCTGAATAGAGCTGCATCTTGAAGTCTATCAAGTTGATCTTCTATTAAAGGTAATCCCTAAAAATTTTCTTATTTAGCAATCTATAGTCTACGCGAAGTCTTAGTTCACCATTTTTCTTTTCAACCAGTACAATCGGACTGGCATATTCTGATACACTCGGTCTCATGATTTTGTCTTGTATCCACCAATTAATAATTTTATTCACTTCACGTCGTTGTGATTCAGATAATCTTCGCGGATTTTGATGAACAGAATGTTCGTCTTGCAATATTATGCGCATTTTAACGCCACTGTTTGCTATTTTCTCGGGTTTATAGTTTTCAACTAACTGCCGCAGTCTCTGGGTCCACTAAATGTCCAAAAGAAGCTTGAATCGCGTTTGTATCTTCAGGAAAATCTACGTCTGCCATCGCTATTTCCCTCTAGTCAACATTGCTCGCTTTAGACAATTGAAAATCAATTTGTGGGTCGTCTTCTTTGATCGTAGTCAACGTCGCTTGTCTTTTCTTCAAAGTGATCTCAGCCTGATCGGATAATTCGCCACTAATGATCAAATTGTGTCCTGTGTAATCATCAGGAACCACATCAAAATTGAAAACAAACGATATGTAATCTATTGTTATTTCTGCATCAAATCGTCCCAACGTTTTTCCACCCGTCGCGCCAACACCATTAAAAAAAATCGTTTCCTTTTGTAACTTTGGTGCACCTAGCTGAACGTACAAGGTTAGTCGCACTAAATGTAAATCACTCCGCGAATCGATTATCGCGTCTATGTCTTTTCCAAGAATGTTTACAGTTTTCTATGTTTTCTTGTCATTGACACTAGCTAAATCACAGCGAGGCTTAGCTCCACTTGAACTATTGTTATCAATGTCTTTCACGCACCTACTCGCAACGTGTCCAAACTCTCTGCATTTAAAGCACTTTGTCCCCTTCGACTTATTAGGACAATCAGCATTCACATGGTTTTTATCGCCACAGTTATAACACCTTTTAATTGACTTATCATGTTGTTCTCCCTTTGCTTGACTATTAGCGCGTTTGGATTTGTCTTGTTGTTTAAGTTTATTTCTATTGTTGCTACGTCGCTGCATCATTTCATACTGCCCAAATTTCGTTCTAAGACTTTTTATCGTTTTAGCCCCACTCAAGATAGTTTTGTTGGCCTCGTCATCTTGTATCCCGTCAACAATATATTGTATCCCGTCAACAATATATTGTATCCCGTCAACAATATATTGTATGGAGATTGCTCGTCATGCTAGTTCAATATTAGCATGACTAGCAATCTCCAGCATCCGATAAATATATTCCTGGTATAACTCCTCAGATTTTTTCTTGCTAATACTTAATTGTCTATGCTGCCCTGCTAAGTGCAAAAGCGGTATCTCAGTAAAAGTGATTTTCGAGAAAATTGATGTTTTGTAAATTTAGTTTTTCCTTTACTTTAGAAATTGATTTTTTTTATTATTAAATGGAATTAAGACTATATGTTGATTATGTTATTTTGTCATATGGTCAAAATATCAAAAATGCATGTGTATACACCATTTTCATGAGATACTGCCATCCTGCTTAGTATATATATAATTCGGAATTGAGTTAGCGCTTTTTTGCTAATTCTTCTCGTACATGTCTTCATACAAAAAAATAAGAATTTGTTATTAAATAAAATACATATTATTTAAACAAAATAATTTAATCCAGCTACATTTTTAAATTCTTTTATTGTACTTATTTACTATAACACACGAATATATTTAAAGAAGAAACGTTTTCTATAAAATCTCAGTAGATGAAATAGAGAGTTCTTTCCAAAAGGACATTCTATTTTGTGGTATAATATTTTGTAGAGATTTCAAAATATTTTCTTTTTTTTCTTTGGAAATACCATTTGGTGATGTTCTCTTCTTCGGTGGCGGTATAACTTGAGTTTTCATAATTTTATTTCCAATTATCCTAGCCGTAATAGGGTCTTTATCGAATCCAGTTCTGTACGTCAGATCCCAACTGCCTCGACTGACTTCTACTTGAACCATTTCACTGATGTATGGACGCGGGTTTATTCGTGAAAGTTGATACTGTGTCGTGTAATCTTCCCAGTTATAAAAGTCTTCTGTCGTCATCTCCTTGGATTTTACGTTTTTACCTGCATTACTTACTGCTTGAGAAAAGTCTGCGAAATCGTATATTTTATTTTTCATGCGCTTCATTGCCAGTTCGACCCTATGATGGAAGCTGTCGGCCGACATGAATGTGTGCCCTGGTTCAAAATATTTAATGATAATCTTGTCGGCGTTAATATCATTTGAATTGACAATGTAGATTAAGAAAGAAAAAAATGTCGAATTCTTGTTCTGTGATGAACAATTATCAACCCACAGTATGATATTTTTTTTATCTCGGTGAAAGATAAAAAAATGGTAACATGCACTAATGATTTCATCTTTGGAGCGTCTAAATAATCCTTCATGCCACAGTACTGGAACAACACAGCAGTTTTTTTGGCCTTTACCAGTTGGCACAAAACTTTCGTTGTAAACAACTATCCTATGGGCAAAAATAGTCGTTTTAAACATATCAATCCTAGGCACCATGATAACCTTCTGTAAGTCGACAGAATCTATAATTGTTTCAGTACTATTTACCTGATAGTCTAATTTATATTGCTCTCTTGATTTGTTTGCCCGTTCGTTGTGGCTTGCCCACTTAGTGCATCCTAAACAGTCTTCTTGAAGATTTTCTTTGGTATGTGTTTTATCGTGCAGACGAAATTCTTCACACCCCTCACATTCTTCATGACCGATTTTAACAAAAGAAATATTTAATTCCCGGACCACTTCACGGTATTTGTTGTAAGCGATGTTCTAAGAGGGTTTTTTTCTAAAAAATCTTTGTGCAAGGCTGTGATTGTCATATCACTGGGCAAGTATAAACGGTTGGGGGCATGCTCACGTCGGTAATGAGAAATGCTAGGCTCGAAGCTCATTATATGTTCCTTAATAGGATTAGCGTTTTTTTTTTTATTGTGAGGAGTTGCTCCCATTCTCCTGTCTATCGGTGATGCAACCGTGTCCTTAAAATTACCCAACACAGTCTGTAAAGGTTTGTCATTACCTGATTTGTAACCCAAAGTCGCCAAAAAAAAAGTTTTGCATATTGCATACGTAGAACCAGTTCCGTCTTTCAGTAAATAATTATAGCTGATTTTTTTTCTATAGTCCCCACTTTCAGATTTTGCTACTGTTCTTTGTTTCACGGGTTGTGCTGAAGTATGATGCAGCATAAAAGCTTTCCTCTCTTTGTCAGTCAAACTCCAAAAGGTTTCATTTAGATTTTTTCGCAGACCCTCACCAATATTTTGGATACATCGCTTTTTGCAGGAAGCTGGACAAGGTGGTTTCACGCCATGTTTCTCTCTTAACTCGTTTTTTTTGCTTCTTCTCTAACCTTAAGCGGTTGATCGTATTTCTTTCTTTTTCTTATTGTGCCTGTTTTAGTATGAGCTATGGAATCGGGCGCATTGTTTTCAGTAATCATTTCATTTTGTTCGACATACTCAATGTCTTGAAAATGAGTGATCCTCATAAATTCATTTCCTCTGGACCAAGACTTAACTGAATCCTCATGATCAGCAACTGGAACATTTCCGTTATTTATCAGAGTGTCAGAAGTATGAATTGTGTTTTTGGTAATAGTTGTTGTTAATTGGTCTGCATCATTTTGAGAAAAATAAGATTTTTGTTGATCATTTGCAGTATATGTAATGAAAGGCACTGTACTAGGATCATCTAAATCAAGAAAATTTTTGACTGAATTTGTTTTTGGAGAAACTGCTAGCGATGCTATTGGAGTTAAATCATTATTTTCAATAATCGGCACAGCTGTTGTTAATGTAATGTAAGATTTTGTGGATATGTTATCTAAGTTTGCAAAATTCTGACCCTCTTGTTGTTGACTGAAATATTGAACTTTTGACGTAGATGGCCCCGGTAAAAACTTTAAATCTTAAAAGTGAGAATAGTTTGACAATTGATTTATCTGTGCCTTTGATTCGTGTGCCCTGTCGTATCTTAAAAATGGACGATCATTATCAGAATCATAGTCGTTACTAGGGAAAAAGTCGAGGTCGATATTTCGAATATTATGACTTAATTTCTTCGAATCCTTCAATCTGTCTCTCAATGAATTGTTGTTTTGTGCTAACAGCATCATCATTTTTAGGGTTTTGTAAAATAATTTTACAAAACTCTTCTAAAATCGCGTCCTGTCTGCCCGTCTGTCTGTCCGTCCATCCGTCCGTCCGTGTGTCACAGCAGTTTTTCTCGGAAACTACTTAAGCTAGAAGCATCAAATTTTGTATGTAGGTGTAAAGTGGTGCTCTCTTCAAAGTTCAACCACAAAGCAATTTGATGAGGTATTTAAGGGGGGTCTCCCCATATAGGGGTGACCCCCCGAAAAAAAAATTTCATTGAAGGTAGCCGATATGGGTATCAAATGAAAGGTCTTGATGAAAGCTTTTCAAAACAGGTCTTAGTTTGGCAAAGTTCGCTTCGAGGGGCGCACAGGGAGGGGAAATACACGAAAAATTTGTGTCCCCCCCCCCTCGCGATTGGACACCTGTGATCCAAAAAATCTGAAAAAAATCAGGTATGTAGGCCTTGGTGAGTACAACAACAACAAATACGTGAGAAGTCGTAATTCACTCAACTTGGTTAGTAATAGTATGATTTATCGATTTTATGTTTTCTTGAATAAAATCTTAACGGTACCCTTAAATTCAATGAAATTCAGTACACTATTGACTGTTTATAAAATTGATCTATTCTGAAAGTTTCATTTAGCGAAGTTATAGTGGTTTGAATTTTCCTATATTACTATGGAACAATATGCGCTGCATTTATTACTATGGTAACTTATGGCTATGGAACAACATGCGCTTTTTACCGACTCAGACACTACAGTTTTGCTAGGATTTGCATGAAAATTTCAGGAATGATAAGTATCATGTATATCTTTGAGAATCGGTTCAGCTAGTGGTATCAGTAATTGTAAAACAAAATAGTGGCTGTTTTAAATGCGAAGATTGAATAATTTTGAGTCATTTTTTCCCAACTTCAGCGTTTAAGGTGCATGCTTTGAACACTTGATTCAATTTAATGAATGACTGAAAATGAGTACCTACAATTAATCCTCATAAGTGAAACAAGTCAAGAAGGCGGGAGAGAGCTCCTAGCAAAAGGGTTTTGTAACCATTCTAGGATTCGAAAAAATTGGCAATTAATCGGTAACAGTACAGGAGAGTGGCCCTGAAAAAAAAAATTCATCAAACGTAGCCGATATGAGTATGAAATGAAAGTTTTCATGGGAGCTTTTCAAAACAGTTGTTAAACTGTCAGTTTTTGATTCAGTGGGGGCACAGGGGGGCAGTACATGAAAAATGTGTTTCCTCCCTCGCGAATGGACATCTGAAATAATTATCAAGGGAGATATTTATCAGCGTAACAATAACAGAAACCTCAGGAGTCGAAATTCGTTCAACTTTGTTAATAATAGTATGATCCTCGTTTTTCATACTTTCTCCAATAAAATCGTCTTTGACATGTTTCTTGATTTGATTCGATAGGGTGACTGCATTTTGTAAATTGGATACAAAACCCTTCTGACATGAGCGTAGGTCTGTTTACCCAACTTGTTGTATTTATTTGCGACATCGTTTCTCTGTAACAACATATGTTTTCTATAATTGGATTGTTTTGTTAAGAACAATCAACAATTTTTACACAGTTACAAAATATAAATTATTTGACAAATGACCTATATATATTTAAATCATCACATGCACCTACGTAGCATAAACTACTAATAATAAGTATGATCATCACTGGCGCGACGGTAGCTGCGCAGCTTTGCACCAGCGATGAGGAGTCCGGTATGTAATTGCCTGGCAAATAAAGTTCAATTTCTAGATAATATGCCGTGTACCTCAACTCTTTTGTTACTAATTCATATGTATCATTTCAAGGTTTTGTAATGATTTTCAACCTTTCTAGTTCGAACGCAGAACCGACCTCTCATCGGTTCTAGACGTTAAGTCTGAGTAGTGCCAACGGATGGTACCAACAGGTCAACCAATCCGTGCACCGTAACCCATTCACGCGGTGGCTGCTTGTCGGCCAGCTAGTTCGGAGAGGATTTCGGTCGCGGGTCTCCGAATGGGTTACGCTCAATTATAATATTTTCAGCCACCTGAACATGCCCGTTTTCAAAACGCGTTATCAAAACCAAACCATACGGAGAAGAAACCTACTTTACGTTACTCCGCATTTCTTCATTCATCCAGTTAAGAATACAAAATCTAATTTTCATTTCACGTTTCCGAAGTTCCGACGCGGTACCGAAAAATATGCTACTCGAAATTAACCCGACGAAAACTACTCTAATAAAATAACAAAACAACAAAGGTTTCGCGTACCGCGCGCGACGCGAAACCGACCTCCGCGGATTTGGCGAAACCCTACCCTCGCGACGGCATACCTACCATGGACTCATTTTCCCGCTGAAACAGGAAGAACCACTGAAAAGGAAAGTCGTTAAGTAGTTAGCAATTCATGATTTGTTTATTTCTTACGTAAAAATACAATATAAACACTTTCTTATTAACTTTAAATATTTAAAGGAAATCATAACCTTACGGGATCACAAATATGGTACAAGAGATTTACAGAATTAAATTAATTGTATATAACCAAACTGTATAATGAAAATATTCAATATAAGTGAATTCAACCAGATATGACCCGTAAAAAAAAATTCCTAGAATGTAGTATCCTTTCATAAATAGGATGTAAAAACTATCAAGTTATGCTATTTCTAACAAGGAATAAGTAAAAGAAACATCCATACAAAATGCAAGTTCTAATCTCTTTAGTGCTAATGAAAATAAATTTCAATTGTGAATACTTATAAACCTAGCCTGTTTTGTAATATTTTATTTACAGTATTGTTCAATTGTACTTTCAAGTAAATTCCTTTATCAATTTTAAAAACGATTTTTCATTGCAAACTCAGAAGGCTTGTACACAACATCATGTACATTATAAGGCATACTAACTATAAATAATTCACTTGTGAATTTGCAAATAACTAGTTGCGATAAGAGAGGAAAATATAAATGGCATCACTAGATAAGACATTTTTCACAATTATTATTAAATAGTGTACATATAATGTAGTTGCTGCATGAGGGACCTGACATTCACTTGTAATGTTTCTGCAGATTTCCTAATTCTATAATTAACTCACTATCAAATAAAGCTTGACAATGGATACGAATTAAAGCGCCACATAAACCAACGGCACAAATCGGGAGTGGAACTACCAAAGAAGACCGTAACGTCTCAAGAGGAACCTGTTCATGAAAATCCAAGGCTAGAAGAGGTACTCATAGAGCGAAGTGTTGCCAACCAAAGAGATGGAACAGCTTTTTTTTTTTTTTTGAACCACAGTTGACACCCCAAGCAGTAGAGAACCAAGAATCCAGCTTAAGAAGATCTAACAGGATTAGGAGATTACCTGCCCATCTAAGCGACTATGTACTCCATTAAGCGTGGGAGACTGTAATGTATTAATTCTAATGGTTCTGGCAACATTCCATTCCATGTATTCTAATTCAACTTTCTTCTTGTGCAAGTGACAGCTGAATTTAGTCCTTCCTTAATAAGGACTAATTTCTGTGATTGAACACGAGTATCAAAATGCGTGCCTTTTTATTTGATACACAACAATAATTAACTCTAACTCATGCTCAACATTTCTCCTAATTTTTCTTTTCAACCATTTTTCAATTGCAATAAATCGACTCGCGTACAATTCCTTTTGAATTCAGGCCTTTAAGACTTCGACTAGCTAATAGAAAGGACCAAATAAAGTAGTAGATCGCTTCAAAATACGTTTGCTGCATTTTTCTCTTTTTCATTTGATCTTCCCATCACAATTCCTTGAATTTATACTGGTTGCAAATCATCTAACCTTATTCACCGTTCACTTTTACTTGAAAACACCTCCGATTGTCTTTAATTTTTTTTTTCCTTTTCTTTACTTTAGACTTTTAATAGTCGTTGATAAAAAAAAATAATAAATTTACAAATATGAGGAGCAAAAACACATTTTGTCCTTTTTATCTTAATACCTTCATTAATAATTTAATTATCTGCAACATTTCATAGCATCTCTCTTTCATTTATATTTTCCTTTCCTATTTGTTTTTATTTTTCCGACATAGTATATCAATCAATTAATATCATTTTCCTTTTTTTGTTTTCATTTCCCAGCATAAAACTTAAAATTTTCTCTTGTCCATCAAATGTCTCATTTTTTCTTTTAAACAACTAGAAAAGTAATATTAGATCTTGTACAATGTGTTGTTTGCTTTCCATTTAATTTTTTAATTCTCTTCTAAATGGCATTCATTAATTGTCACTCTAAATATTTGCTTTACAAAGTTTCAGTATGGGATTTATTTCCTTCCCTTTTAAGTAGGTTTGGAAAGTAGTTGAGTTGAATTTCTACATTCTTATTTTGGATATTTAATATAGATTTTCTAGGACGCAGAGTACATTAACTAAACACATTTCTCCTGATTTGCTAGGTCCTTTCAATTGTAAGGTTCATTAGCGATTAGGTTTACATAAACTGGCAGCGTTCGTTGATCGGCGGAAAACCGTTTTTTTGTTTAAGTTATGAAGATTTCTATTTCTTTGCCTTCATTCAGTCTAGGAGTTCATTTTTATTTTTAAACAAAATTGCAGATGCTACAATTACGAGAGTGGTAAACATTACGTACTATACTGGTGTAACGACACTTGCATTAAAAATATCCAAGGCTTTATTCAAATAGTTCATTTGCACAGCGATACACATATCTGTCGCTCGGATTAAGATCCAAGGAAGTCATGTTCCAAAGTCATTCGATTTTCCTAATATGGTATCCCGAATAGAAGGCCCTAACACTTTGCAAAACATCACAGTTAAGCCACCGATTGAAAAGCATTACAGTTTTTTTCCCAAAAAGAGATACATACGAAAGCTGTATGAATTCAAACGATAAATTATCTTCGCAACAACACAAAAATTTCATCAAAACTGAACTTTTTCTACCTTTATAAAAAAATCATCTAACTAATATAAATAATAGGACTTACCTGAATGCCAAAGCTCGAAATTAAACAACTGAACACTTTAACCCACTGTTTTTCTATTGAATTTCACAAGAATTGAAGGATACTTATCTGCTTCCTATCAAAACAAACTAGAAATAACAGAAACTTTCATCCGAAAAATGCACATGAATTAGAAATCCGATCGTAATAATCAAACCTTATAACGTTCGATTCTTTTCGCTGCTGCAGCGGCAACTCAATTAGTCAAAGCGTTTTGCTAACCAGTAAGGGCTAAATATACTCAGCGGCATAGCGGTAACTCAGTATTTGCCTCACGCATCATATTTGCCGCTTATCAGCTTAGGAAAATGGCAAGGAATTTTTGCCTTGATTTCAGGGTTTTGGCGATATTAAAATATTCCGCTATTTGCCTACGTTTAATAGATATACCCTTAATTAAAACTGAGATAGGGAAAACTTTTTTAAGGGGTTTTTTATATTTCTGAATGAGATAAAGATATTTGGCTTAGTTGATTAGATGCACAGTTTTTTAAGCTATTCGATGCAATAAAAATCAAATTTACGATTTTTTTTGAGATACTTTTGCGCTTAGCACGGCAGTATGTACCTGTTTACTATTAACGGTCTTAGCAAACTCTTCTTTGAGCGCTTTTTTAATTGACTTCCACGTTTTTGTACTGCATTCATAATTTATAAACAATTTTGCAAAGCCCTTCAACAATCTTTTTCCATAAATTACTTTCTGCGGATCAGTCCAATCATAAATCTCTGCTGTCTCTTCAAAATTTTTAATCTACCGATAAACATTTTCAATTCCGTCACCACTAAATGACTCGAGCGCATCTTCAACGTCTTTGAATGTCAACACCGGTTGGTTGTAGCGGCCAGTAGACTTTCGTTTTTTCTTCTTTACCTCACGTCGTCGTTCTTGTTCATCGCCATCACTATCGCTATCGCTGTCGCTTTCCTCGTCATCGTCATCTTGATTATGATCATCTTCTTCTAGTGCTGCCATTAGTCTATTACGTAGTACAGGTTTATTTCCGGTTAACTTTAACCCTAAACCACGCAATTTCTCTTTTAATTCATCTTTCGATAGTGAATCCACATCTATTTCATCATCGTCGTCGTCGTCCCTCCCTTCGCCGCCGTCGCCATCATCCCCGTCTCCATTTCCAGAATCTCGGGCATTTAGATTACTCTGACTACGCTAATTTTGGTTACTTTGCGATCCTGAGACTCCATCTGCAGACTTTGCTAAGGCTTTCCTTAATCGCCCAGCAAGCACAGCCCTACCACCACCCAATGGCAGATTCAACACTTCTAACCTTTCCCTCAACTCTTCAGATTCCATAGAATCCACGTCTAGATCAACACTACTTGGTACAGTCGCCATCGTGCTTCCGTACAAAAAACAGGTCTCAAACTGAACAGCTTGTAGATCACTCGATAAAACTATCGCTAGGCCGTCTGCCGTTAAACAGTTTTTTTCGTTTAGCACGTCGATCTCAACACTCTGTAACTCGGCACTCAATGTACTCAATCGTCCTCGCGTCTTTTCTTAGTACCGCACTCTCACAAGTCTACGTCGTAAAGCTATCTTCATTCGCGTATAGTTATTAATTTCACTCTCTACCCGTACCGCTAACGTGGCTTTCATCCCGGACGAGCCCCCACTTTGTAGGAATGAATAAAACCTTTGCGCACGTAATAGGTATGTAATTTATTAATTAAGTATACTGATACAGAAACGGTTTGCAAAGAATATCAAATAATTTAGCTTTTACATGTGTTCCGTCCTCCGGAGAGCTCGACGTACCGAGAACGTCTCGTCTCCTCTCAACTCCAACTCGTCTACCCTTTTTTCCAACCAAATAAACAGGATCACGAGCGTTGTATTCACTGCTATCTGAACTCGTTTCAAACACGTATTTGCAGTCAACTTAATTTTCATACGGTGATTTCAAAATGTGTAGCTAATTTGAATTGGAGTTTTTGATTTGAAGTAGAAACAAAATAGTTTATTCCCACATATATATATATATATATATATATATATATATATATATATATATATATATATATATATATATATATATATATATATATATATATATATATACGAGTGTATATATATATATATATATATATATATATATATATATATATATATATATATATATATATATATATATATATATATATATATTGTTACATGTACAAATAATTCTGCGAGCTACTGTCGCAATTGTTTTCATAATCATTAAGAACGTCAACAAATGAATTTACTCGAACCCAACAAGCATGATCAACATCTGCAAGTGACGTCACCCCATTCATTAATTTGCTCGAATCTACCAGGTACCTCTCGGTAGAACATTCGCCAATGTACGAGAAATGGGTGAATAGGTAGAGACCCTATATAAAGGCGAGCTGAATGAATAGGGGGATCATTCATTCGACCGCGATAAGAACTGCGATAGTGTGTTTCGTAATAGTGAAGTGATTTAGAAGACAATTGCGATAAGAAATTTATGGACAAGTGTTAGATTTTTTTTCATAGTGAAAATTAAAATAAGTGAAAGTGTTAAATTGTTAAATTGATCATTGTGCACTTTTGTAATTAAATAAACTCTTTTAACTTAAATTAAAAGACACTGCGTTTTCACTTTCCCGGAACATTAAAATTACTGGCCGCGAACCGAATACACATGACAATGGTGTCAGAAGTGGGATAGAAAATTTTGGAAGTGAAAACGATTAAACATTTTTAAAGTGCACAACAGTGTAAATTAACGTGAAACTGGTGGAAAAATAGCCTAAACAATAAAAATGCCAGGGAACTTACATTAAAAATTAATCAATTGAGCATATCGGAGCTCAAAGAGGAGTTGGAAATGCGAAATCTAGCCACGCAAGATACAAAGGCCATACTGATTGCACGCTTGCGTGACGCGATCGAGTCGGAAGGTGGGAATCTGGATTCGGGTGAGTTCTCAGATGCGGAAAAAGGCGCAGAAGGTGGAGAAGTAGAAACACCAAAATCAAAGGAGCCAAAAAATGCGTTAATGCAAATGTTAATGCTGATGTCATCGAGTCTGACTGCGAAGCTAGATGAACAATCAGCGAAGCTAAATGAACAATCAACGAAGCTTAATGAACAATCAACGAAGCTAAATGAACAATCAGCGAAGCTGGACCAACAAGCAATCGAAATCAAGGCAGACATCAAGGCAGACATCACACAGAAGCTGGAGAAACAGTCAACCGAAATAAAAGCGGAGCTCGGTAGTCTCAACAAACAAATTAAAGGCGTCGAGGAAAAGGTTGACCAGGTCGAGGAAAAGGTTTGCCAGGTCGAGGAAAAGGTTTGCCAGGTCGAGGAAAAGGTTTAACAGGTCGAGAAAAAGGTCAGCCAGGTCGAAAAGAGAATCAACAATGAGATGGAAAACATGAAAAAGGAATTGGAAGCAGCAAAGGCAGTAGTAACCGCCTCACCAGCCCCGCTTACAACCGCAGTTCAAGGCTCGTCTAGAAATGTGCAAGCACCAATATTCGATGGGCAAACGGTCTGGAGTATTTACAAGACCCAATTTGAAGCTGTCGCAAGGGCGAATCGCTGGAATGACCAGGAACGCGCAACTGCATTGATTCTTGCTCTAAGAGGCCCAGCTGCCGAGCTTTTGCAGACGATCCCCGTTGATTTACACTCAAACCCGCCTGCTATATTGAACGCGCTCGACAAGCGTTATGGAGGCGACCATCTGAAGCAGATTTATCGTCGTCTGGCGAAACCTTACAGCAGCTGGTCCAAGACATTGAGCGACTGGCACTTTTGGCTTATCCAGCTTACGACCCAGAACATCGAGATGATGCAGCGACAGAAGCATTCATCAGTGCCTTAAAGGACCAGGAATTGCAACAAGCTGTGCAATTAGCTCAAAAGCAGACGGTTAAGGCCGCATTGGTTTATAGTCTGAACTATGAGGTAATGGCAAACGAGTGCAGGTGTGAGCGCGTGGAAAATGAGCGAGAGCGGCAGGTAAATGGTGCGCCTAGATGCTGGGATTGCGGTGTGAAGGGGCACCTGCAAAGAGACTGCAAGAATCGAAGAAAATGGAGGTATTGTCCAGGATGGTGGAGATCCAGATCGAGTCAGAAGCCTAGAATGGAGGCCCATCAAACTGCAACGGCCAACTTCGAGGGGCAGAGGTTGGCTAGGAGGATCGAGGTCCCCAGCACCACCATCACCGTGTCAAGACTACATCGTGGAGAAGCGGACTTATGCCTTCCGGGTCAAGTTGACGGAGAACACTGCACCATAACAATCGACACTGGTGCAATCCGATCGATTATCCGACCAGACCTAGTTAGACAGCAACAACTTCACAAGGGCAGAATTGTCTCACTACGGACAGCTACGGGAGAAACTGCACCTGTTTATGGAGAGGTCAACCTCCAGATACAGTTGGGAGACCTTGTGTTCCGACATAATTTTCCGGTCGCGAACATTATGGATGACTGCATTCTCGGAATGGATTTTCTGCGACCACATGGAATCACGTTGGACTTGGGCAAACGAGTATTGAAATGGCAGAATGTCGAAGTACTGATGGAGGATCCCAGTGTCCAAATCCCCAAGCTGAATGTAGTGGTATGTACTGACACTGATGTACCGAGTTCTTCCGAAAGCATTGTATGGGCCAAGCTTGATGGTGATTCTGGAGACCACCGATCTTATCTGATAGAGCCAACGAAGACGTCCGCGTTGCGCAGTTTGATTGAAGGACGAAGCCTTGTAAGATCTTTAAGGAACGGATATGTGCCGGTTAGAGTCCTTAACAACGCAGACTCAACCGCGAGCATCAAAGCGGGAGAAGTCATCGGCAGCTGCCAGCCTGTTTCCACCATCACCTCTTTGGAAGCTACTCACAACCATCATTGGAAAAGGAGGCAAGACACAGACAAAGCCCGGGAATCCACGTCTGCAATATTGAAGCAAGTCAAATTGCTGGTGCAGCTATTCAAACGAGCCTCTGATCTGGTCACCAAGTACAGTGACATTTTCTCAACAAGTCCGGATGACCATGGCCGAACAAGTTTGGTAATTCACGTCATAAATACACAGGGAGCCAAGCCGATTCGACAAACACCAAGACGTCTCCCTATAGCCAAACAAGGAGAAGTGAGCGCGCTGATCTCGGACATGGAAAAACAAGGCGTTATTGAACCATCTGTCAGTCCATGGGCTGCGCCTGTAGTAGTTCTAGTAAAGAAAAAGGATGGTAGCACTCGCTTTTGTGTCGACTATAGGCAGCTTAACGACGTCACTAAGAAAGAAAGTTCCCCACTCCCACGCATCGATGACATCATGGGCACTTTAGCCGACGCAAAATGGTTTTCTACACTCGATCTCAAGAGTGGCTACTGGCAGGTAGAAATTGACAAGAAGGACCGAGAGAAGACCGCATTTTCAGTTGGGACCGGATTGTGGCAATTTGTGGTGATGCCGTTTGGGCTTTGCAATGCTCCAGCCACTTTCGAACGCTTGATGGAATACGTGCTACGTGGTTTAACCTGGAAAACCTGCTTGGTGTACCTAGATGACATCATCGTCATCGGGAGAACGTTCGAAGAGCATGTGCGGAACTTAGAAGAGGTTTTCTCCCGACTGCGACTGGCAAATTTGAAACTAAGTCCCGACAAGTGTGCCCTTTTCGCAGCTGAAATAAAATACCTGGGACACGTCGTATCAGCAGAAGGGGTCAAAACAGACCCTGAGAAAATTGAAGCCGTGAAAAGCTGGCCAACACCAAACAACAAGCGCCAACTACGAAGTTTACTGGGTCTGGCAACCTACTATCGAAGATTAGTCAAAGACTTTGCCAAAATAGCTAAGTGTCTCCATCAGCTAACCGAGAAAAATCATCCGTATGTCTGGAACGAACAATGCCGGACAGCCTTTGAGACCCTGAAAGAAAAGCTTTGTGAATCACCCGTGCTGGCGTATCCGAAACCCGGAAAAATGTTTGTAGTTGACACCGATGCAAGCAACGGCGGTATTGGAGCTGTACTCTCCCAGCAGATCAATGGCGAAGAAAGAGTCCTCTCTTATTACAATCGAGTTCTCTCAAAAAGTGAGAGGAACTACTGCGTGACCAGGAAGGAGCTATTGGCTATAATAGAGGCCACCAAGCAGTTCCACAAGTATCTATATGGCCAGAAATTTGTTCTTCGAACGGACCATGCATCATTGAGATGGCTGCTCAACTTCAAAAACCCCGAGGGACAAGTTGCGAGATGGATCGAAAGATTGCAGTCATACGACTACGAAATTGTTCATCGGAAGGGTGGAGTTCATGGAAATGCTGACGCCCTATCCCGCCGTCCATGTCCCGCTAACTGCAAGCATTGCCGACGGATTGAGGAAAAGGAACCGCCCGTTGATCTGCGATTGATAACGGCCGAATTCGATGAAGGTTGGTCACTGGAGGAGATTCGAAATGCCCAGTTAGCCGATGAAGACATCGGACCATTGCTCGTATGGAAGGAGACGACTGGGCGGCCTGAGTGGAAGGACGTTTCGATGCATGGCGCAACCCTGAAAAGCTATTGGGCACAATGGAACTCCCTTCAGGTGGAGGGTGGCGTACTCAAGCGGAAATGGGAAACGGCGGATGGCAGCTCCTATAGGATGCAAACTTTACTACCCAAAAGCCGAATCCACGATGTGGTTAAGGAAATGCATGAAGGATCCTCGGGAGGCCAACTCGGTGTTAACAAGACCTTAGCGAAATTGCGGGAAAGATTCTACTGGCTCCACGCTCGAGAAGACGTAGAGGACTGGTGTCGCAGATGCACGATTTGCGCTTCCGTCATAGGTCCAAAACGACGACTGAGAGGACAAATGCAAACCTATAACGTGGGGATACCGTTTGAAAGGATTGCTGTTGTCATCGCTGGACCCTTTCCTGAATCTGAATGGGGAAATCGATACACGCTGGTCGTAGCTGATTATTTCAGCAAGTGGCCCGAGGTCTACCCCATTCCCAACCAGGAAGCAACTACTGTAGCCGAACAGCTAGTGTTAAATTGGGTCAGCAGGTACGGCGTGCCTTGTGAACTACATTCGGATCAAGGCCGAAACTTTGAGTCACTAGTTTTTGGCGAAATGTGCGAACTGCTTGGAATACGGAAAACGAGGACAACACCGCTGCATCCCCGATCCGATGGAATGGTCGAACGTTTCAACTGCACGCTCAATAAACACCTTGCCAAGATGGTTGACGAGAACCAAAGGGACTGGGACCGACATATCCCACTATTTTTGATGGCATACAGAGCTGCCGAACATGCATCGACGGGCCAAGCTCCAGCCAAAGTCGTTTTTGGAAAGACTATTCGTTTGCCAGCCGATATAAAGTTCGGAACACCCCCTGAGAAACCCCAAACGATCTCGGAGTACGCAAGTGATCTAAGACAACGGTTGAACCACATACATCGGACAGTGCGAAAACACCTCTAATCGGCTACTGACCGCATGAAGACCAGGTATGATCTCAAGGCTAATTCTACTGGCTTCCAGCAAGATGACTTGGTGTGGCTATATAACCCGCAACGGCGAAAGGGTAGGTCTCCAAAGTTGCAACATAATTGGGAGGGACCATACCGAGTTACAAAGCGAATCAACGACGTCATATACCGAATACAGGAGCATCGTAAGCCGAGAGCTAAAATGAAAATCGTGCATCTGGACCGTCTTGCCCCATATTGCACCCAGGGAGAATTGACTACAAATAGCGACACATCTTTTCGGGGCGAAAAGAACTGAGGTGGGGGCAGTGTTACATGTACAAATAATTCTGCGAGCTACTGTCGCAATTGTTTTCATAATCATTAAGAACGTCAACAAATGAATTTACTCGAACCCAACAAGCATGATCAACATCTGCAAGTGACGTCACCCCATTCATTAATTTGCTCGAATCTACCAGGTACCTCTCGGTAGAACATTCGGCATTATACGAGAAATGGGTGAATATGTAGAGACCCTATAAAAAGGCGAGCTGAATGAATGGGGGGATCATTCATTCGACCGCGATAAGAACTGTTTCGTAATAGTGAAGTGATTTAGAAGACAATTGAGATAAGAAATTTATGGACAAGTGTTAGATTTTTTTTCATAGTGAAAATTAAAATTAGTGAAAGTGTTAAATTGTTAAATTGATCATTGTGCACTTTTGTAATTAAATAAACTCTTTTAACTTAAATTAAAGACATTGCGTTTTCACTTTCCCGGAACATTAAAATTACTGGATGCGAACCGAATACACGCGACAATATATATATATATATATATATATATATATATATATATATATATATATATATATATATATATATATATATATATAGATATATATAGATATATATATATATATATATATATATATATATATATATATATATATATATATATATATATATACGAGGCGTGTGCAAAAAGTATCACGAATTTTGAATTTTCGCGGGTTACGTATATTCGAATTTCGATTTTTTTGTGGCGTTATGTTGGTACTCATGTCTGTCACTTATGCCATTTTGAATGTTCACTTAATTGGTGATAGCTGCTTTACTTGCACGTGTTTTTAATCGTCTTCGATTTTTACTTATTCAAAAAAATGGATCAAAGAACATGTATCAAATTTTGTGTGAAAAACGAAATTAAGTGCGCGGATGCATTCCGAATGTTGACTGTGACATACGGAGAAGCTACCTTGGACCGAAGCAACGTTTATCGGTGGTACAAAATGTTTTTAGAAGGCCGAAAAGATGTGAACGACGAAGAGCGTGCCGGACGCCCGAGCACTTCAACAACAGACGAAAAAATTAATGAAGTGGAGAAAGTGGTATTGGCCAATTGTCGAATCACCGTTAGAGAAGTTGCTGAGGACCTGAACATATCGATTGGCTCGTGCCATTCGATTTTTATCAATGATTTGGGCGTGAGACGGGTCGCCGCGAAATTCGTACCAAAATTGCTCAATTGCGACCAAAAACAGCAACGCATGAACATTGCTAATGAGATGTTAAACTCTGTCCGCGACGAACCAAATTTGCTCCAGAGGGTCATAACTGGTGACGAATCGTGGGTTTATGGTTATGACGTGGAAACCAAAGCTCAATCATCTCAATTGAAGCTGCTGCATGAACCAAGACCGAAAAAAGCGCGCCAAGTTCGGTCGAATGTGAAAGTTTTGCTGACAGTTTTCTTCGATTGCAGGGGCGTGGTGCATCATGAGTTCTTGCCACAGGGAGGAACGGTCAATAAGGAATATTACCTGCAAGTTATGCGCAATTTGCGCGAAGCAATCCGCCAGAAACGCCCGGATTTGTGGGAGAACAAAAATTGGCTTTTGCACGACGATAACGCCCCTGCTCACTCATCGTTGCTTGTGCGCGACTTTTTGGCCAAAAACAACACACTAATGATGCCGCAGCCACCGTTTTCTCCAGATCTGGTCCCCTGTGACTTTTTCTTGTTTCCTAAACTGAAGAGGCCCATGAAAGGACGACTTTACGCTACGCTTGACGAGATAAAGACGGCATCGAAGGAGGAGCTGAACAAGATTAAAAAAAATGATTTTTTGAAGTGCTTCGAAGATTGGAAAAACCGTTGGCACAAGTGTATAATATCTCATGGGGATTACTTTGAAGGGGACAAAATATATATTCATGAATAAATAAATAATTTTTGAAAAAAAAAACAAAATTCGCGATATTTTTTTAACAAACCTCGTGTATATATATATATATATATATATATATATATATATATATATATATATATATATATATATATATATATATATATATATATATTGGGGTCTCATCAATCAATGCCCCAATTCTAGTTCAAATTGAAGTTTTACTCTAACAAGGTAATCAATTTTTAGTGAAAATAGCAGCTATTGTAAAAATATTACGTTATAAATTTTTGAGTTTTTTAATTTTCAACCCTGTTTTTCCCCCGTATAGTCTGTTAACAAAATCGGATGAACTTTGCTTCTGCAGTGTTTTTGTTGTGTTACTCGTAGAGAATTAATTTCATGATTTTTCAGACTTTTCGGTCCACAGGTATCCGAACGCCAAGGGGGCACAATTTGTTCGTGTTCTTCCGTTTTCTCTGCCTAGCCTTTCATCGATATTGCAATTTTGCCTACTGGTATTTAAAGATCTCATTGAGACGTTTCACTACCTACTCGACTCCGTTCGGTGAAACATTTTTTTGAGGATCACATCATTATATAACGATGACCTTTCTTCCTTAAAATCGTTTAAAATTTTATTTAACTATGGAAGATTCATTAACCAATAACTTCTGAGCTGTTCACAAGATTCGATGACTTTAGCTTCTGTACCTCCGGAAAAAACTTGCTATAATGCACTGACGGAGAGGTGGATTTGCGGGAAAAGAGGTACCGATTCTAATAGGGTACTAAAAAATAATTATTGAGAAATCCTATAAAAACCAAAAGAAAAAAGTATGAAACTGATAATTTTCTCATTTAAAAATTGACCATCAAGAGCAATTAAATCCAACGAATTTCTATTCATTTGACGTGCTACTAATTTAGACTTGAAACAATTAGTCCAACTTTTATCTCGCCTGAAATGCCAATTGGCAGCTAATTATCCGAATGTTAATCTTTCTTTGATTATTCGTCTAGTTCTAGTTTTTTTTTCGGTTGGCACACACGATATTTCCGTAATTATGTCTGATTACTTCCTCTCCACAGAAAAACTTGCGATCCCATGTCTTTGTATACAACATCCTCAAATCTAATCTAATTTCACTAATTTTCCTATATTTGCAGACTTTCATACACATCGGCATGCCATCGACAATGCCATTACCCTATTTACCATCGACTCCACTCTCCGTTTTAATGCTTTCACAAATTTCTTTAATGACATCGTCAACGAGTGCTGATTCTGTTTCGCCATTACGTCGCAAGGACATGCAAATTGCCAACATTTTGCAATCGACTTTTGTCAACACAACAAACACTCTCTTCGTTCTGGACGATAATGGCACTCGAGCTCGAAACTTTGTCGCATCCTCGTCATTGGCCATTATTGAACTTGCCATAAAACTATTTTCACATCAAAAATCATCGCAGATATTTGCACTCGATAATGTGCTGGATTTGTTGTATCCCGCTGCCAACGGGGTCCGGACAAACAAGAAAGCAATTGGCAAAATAAGGACGAACAGCGACAAGCGTTCTAAGTCAAGAGCAAAACGGCGACACAGACGTCACTCAAAGAAATTGCAGTCGCAATTTCAGATGAAAGATTCGCCCGGAATTGAAGAGAATAATCAAGAAGGAAAATTCGGAAATCATGAAGCGAGGAAGAATGCGAGAGACAGTCGGCAACATGCTGGATTAGATCAACTAACAACTGGAACGTCAGCTGGAAAACAAATGAATTTAAGGTTAACTTCAAGGACGTCTGTTGTCCTCATGCTACGAAATGCGACGCTTCTGAAGACAATAAAAAGTTTTCCCATAAATATTCCGTCGTTGGTAAAAATTGTTTTTCTTTATGACGAGTGCATGAGCAGGAGGGAGAGTGAAACTAAGAAAAACCTGCAAGAATTTTCCGAGAAATTTTGGTTGAACTTTCGAATTTTGTTTACATATTTCATCCTGTTCTGCTCCACCGGAGACCTGAATAATATCTGTTTGAATTGTACATGTCAGCAATGTGAGGGACAGGATGGCATTGTCCAGGGAAATAACACGACAACAGCAAATCCGCAAACTCCTGGCAACGCACTATTTACTATCAACAACAAACGAGTCCTCCTAGAAAACAAAAACCTTAATCTTGTCCAGTCATTGTACGTCTATAATCCATTTGATATTAGTGATGTCGAAAACAGGAATCCGAACAAAGGAAAGAGTGATCCGCAAAAATTCGGAGAACTCCGCAAAATCAATTTGGACTCGGACGTTGGGACAATGGGGCGGAACCTTCACAATGCGTTCAGAACTATTCGGAACGGGAACGGACAGAATTTGAAAGTGGTTGCTTTCACGACGCCTAACACTATTCAAAAGGCGGATTTTCCATTCTTGTCGCACCACTTAACACCGGAGCTGATTGAGAATCCTTTCAGATCCTTGGACGCTTTTGTTGGAGTGGAGATTTTTATAATAGAGCAACTGGCGCAAAAAATGAATTTTACCATTCAATTGGTACCTGTCAGCGACCGCAACGCTTACGGATGGAAGGTAAGTTGATTGGGTTGAAAAAGTTTCCTTTGGAAAAATGGAGGAAAAGGAAACTTCGAAGTAATTGCTCATTTTGTTTCATTTCCTTGAGATAGAATTTAAGTGGCCGTAGAATGGAAGTAATTATGTTAGTACTTTCCGAATTTATCGTTCCAAGGAGAGTATTCTCGAGCTTCTCAATGTAATAAATGACCCATGCAGATTATATTAAAGGAAATCTCTTAGCAGGAGTCTAATTCCAGCTACCAAACGGAAGCTTTGTTGGTGCTCTGGGAGATTTGATTTATCAACGGGCCGATGTATGTTTGAATGGATTCTTCATCAAGGACTATGAAACTCTGCAACTTCACTTCACAACGTCCGTTCAAGATGATAAAATTTGTGTTGCCGTCCAAACTCCTGCGTTGGTAAGTAATTGATGGTATTAGAAGATGCACGAATAACTAAATAAGCTTTAAATTGAATAATTTGGAAGAAATTCAAGTTCGGTTCAAAAATTTAGCCTTTATTTAAAGTTGCAAATTTTTCAATGAGTATATGAACACGTGTAGCGTGCCCTTTTTTGCGAATCGACTAAAATTATGATCATGGAACTCTACTGTACAGTCCGAAATGATAATAATCATGAACCGTGGTACTGAATAAGAGTAAAAGCGAGGCCACAAATTTACAAACACAATTTTTAAAAATATTTCAACTAATATTTACATAAGATTCGGTTTTTATGACGACCTGAGATTTACATCGATCTTTTGGGTTTATAGTAGTGAAATCTCTCTTAATTAGGGTGTCCATCTGGTCACAACCCAAAACCAGGACATTTGACGACCTCCCCCCCCCCCCCCCTTTGCGCCACTCACCACCCTTTAGTCACAGATCAGTTATCAGTGTTCTGAAATTTCCCTACTCTTTAGACTCGCGCTGTCTGGAAAAAAAAACGAAAAAGATTGCAGAATAGTACATTTTATTGTCTCATCATTCTGGTAATCAATACAAACTGCAAGTGATGCTTGTAACATGGTTGTCGAGTGTCGAGATAAAGTCCGTTTCTTACTTCTGTTACATTACCAATTTTTATTCTAAATATATGTGACATGCGCCGAAGAAAGGGGCCTTACAGGGAAAAATTAGATTTTGAGATTTTTACACTTTTCTATAGTTTTTGAGTTTCTCTTTTGAATGGGACGATCCCTCATTTTAATGTAGTAGACTTCAATTGGGTTGAAGCCCTGAGATTGTAAGTCTTCTTTTATCTCTTCAGCTGAAAGGCCATACAGACCCCTGATGACAACATTCAGCTGTCTATCTTCTGGCAGTATATAAGTGTGGTATTGCAGTTCATTTTCTGTTAGTGCTTTGGTCAGTCGTCTGTGATCTGTGGGTGTAGTTGGTATAATTTGTATTCCCAGGTAGACCCTTTTCGCGGATGTGTATGAAATGTTTTGTGTTTTCATTATGTTCAGTGTTTGGGACCATTTTGAGGGCTCTCGTAAAATGATCGGGACTGTTTTTGATTCTTGTGTTTGTGTTGCGGGTTGTGTGTTTGGTACTATTGGCTTTGGTTTGGGTGTGATGGCCATTTCTTTGAATACCGTAGCTGGTTTTGGTGGTGGAAGGGCAGGGAAAATCTCATCCTCTTTATCTTTGTTATTATCGCAGTCAACTTCCATCTCACTCTCTGTAGTTTCATATGCGGAACTTGACTTGGGAGGTGAAGACGCCCTCACCTTTCGCTTTTTCATCCGAGGGCTCTCTTTTTTGGATTTTCCGTTGACCTTAGCCTTGTCCTTGAGCAATAACACTAGTTCTGCATTTTTCGCAGCTAGCAGCTCATTTTTGTTTCGCTGGTCGGCCAGCTCAGCATTAGTTTTAGCGAGTGTCTCTTGTGTTTGTAACAGCGTTACAAACACTTGATCCAACTTCAGCGTTATACTGTCAAGCTGGGCGACCAACGAAGCAATTTGCTCATCTTTGTCAGCAGGTATGTCACGTCCGGCAACCACGCCACCGTCCGTCGACATCCTGTCCACCAAAAGAGAACTATCTATATGTTATAATTATTATAAGATCCGCCAAATAACTAATTTTCAATAAAATTCAGAATTTAGAAAAATATAATAAGAAAAATTGACTGAGGCTGACCCAGGTCAGTAAAGGAATACCAAGTACTCACCCAGAGTCCCGGTATTCTATCTTCTTTCTTCTTATTCGCTCTATCTTCAATTTCTTCCTATCTTCTTACTCGCTCTATCTTCTTCTTAGTTGCTCTATCTTCTTCTCTTTCACTCTATTTTCTTCTTTTTCGCTCTATCTACCTGCTGTCTTCTTACTTGCTCTATCTTCTTCTCTTTCACTCTATTTTCTTCTATTTCGCTCTATCTACCTGCTGTCTTCTTACTTGCTCTATCTTCTTCTCTTTCACTCTATTTTCTTCTATTTCGCTCTATCTATCTGCTGTCTCGCTCTACGTTCTACTCTCCTATCTTCCCTCTCGCTCTACTTCTCTCCTATTCGCTATCTCCCTTTGCCTTCGACTTCCTTCTCTTCCAATCTTCTGTCTCCTTCTTATCTTCTGTCTTCTTCTTATCTTCTGTCTCTATCGTATCTTCTGTCTCCTTCTTCTACCTCCTACTTCTTCTATCTTGCATGTACTTCACTTTCAACTTTTACTCTTCCGTCAGCACGTCGACTTAATAACTTGACTTGACTTCACTGATTGGTACTAGCAGTTAACTCCTCCTTTGTATACAAATGTGTTTATTTAATATAACGAAGTAACAAACATTTATTTCTTTCAAAAAAAAAATCAGTTAAAAATCAACAAACGTGTAAAGGCTAATTCAACATTAGCAATCATTATTTTTAGGAAAAAACTCATTGAATGTGGTGGATTGACGAAACATTTTACGTGTTCCAACACCTTGATAGTAGGATTTTAAATTTGACAAAAGATTGTATGCATAATAGTCCCCTTGATTTCTCGCAAAATTTTGCTATTTATGTAAAACTTTGCTCGCTTCTCTATATGTCCTAACATCTGGAACTAGTGGTTCTTCGTCTGACTCATCTGAAACGTGTAATTCCTCGATGACGTCTGCATGTTCCTCTACATCTTCACAAGACAATTCACTGTCAATTTCGAAAAAGGTTCCGATGCTTGAATTGTTTAAAATTTCTGGTATAAGTGCGTTACCCATTTTAGCCAGTACAGTAAATGGTATATCGTCTTCTGCAGAAAACTGTTCAGAACAAGAATTCTTAGTGTTGTCTTGAAAGAAGCCTGCTTTGCGGAAACAGTTACGAATTGTGTCCTTTGTAACACTTTCCCAAGCATTTTTTATGAAATATATCGCATCTAGCAAGTTCATGCTTTTTGCAAGATCATATGCCGAACTAGCGGTGCCTATATTCAGCAAAATTTGCTTCACTATTTGCATCCTTTCAGCGATTTAGTAGCACCCTAGTCTAATGGCTGGTAGACTGATGTGCACTTCAGGGGTAGAAAATTAGCTTGATATTTTTAAATTGTAAATACATCCATCGTGATGCAGCATTGTCCAAAAACAATATGTTTCTACTTTTTCGTCCCATTTTTCGATCTAAAATCTTAAGCCAATTTGACATTATTTCACCAGTCATCCATGCTTTGCTGTTGGACAAATAGGATACTGGCAAATCATTGATGTGAATGTTTTTAAATGGTCTTGGCCTGGCCCATTTACTGATTACAAGAATCTTTTCGTTTTTACCAGCCATATTCACACAAAGAAGTATCGTTATTCTTTTCTTCGATAACTTTCCCCCAAAACAGCGCTCGTTTTTAAGCGTTAAGGTTTTGTTTGGCAATGCGTGGAAGAACAATCCTGTTTCATCGGCATTGTATATTTCTTGGGCTGAATAGCCCTAAATAATCGATTGAAGCCTTTGTAAAAATGATTCGACATAGACAGGATTAACGCTAGATGCTTCTCCTGAAATTGCCTTAAAGTTAATATTGTGTCGAGTACGGAACCGTTCTAGCCACCCTGCAGATGCGGGAAAGGTTTCCAAGCTATGGTTCGTAGCAATTTGTTTTGCTTTATCGCGAACTATTAGTCCCGAAAAGCAAAATCAAAGAAATCGCTGTAAGCTATGAAATTCATTATACCTGCCAATGGAATTCCTTTGTTTCTAGCTTTGTCAAACCATTCATAGCATCTCTTGTCGATTTGTAACTCGTCATCTTTTAAAAAAACTCCTCTTTTCATTGATGATACATTTTGAGTTAAATTTTTCTTCTAAACTAACATACCACGATTCTTTAAAATATCTGCAGCCTGAGTTTTTCCGATATTAAACATTTTCGAAAGTTCGCCGACAGTAAGTTCTTCTTTTTTGTAAACGTTTATTATTTCAACTTTTTCTTTTAGTGTCAACCGATTCCGTTTCGTCGTTATTTTATACTAACAAAACGCGAATACTACACTGTTTATTAGTTAACACAACACCGTAAGCAATTTACTAAGCAAACTGTCAAAGATACTACTATACAATGATATGAAAAGCAATGTGCTTTGTGCTCCGTTCGTTGATGCAAGCAACTGCAAACTTCAATCCGGACAACATTTACTTTCAACAAGACGGCGCTACATGCCACACAAGCAACGAAACCCTTGATGTTTTACGGGAAAAGTTTCTGGACCGTGTTATCTCTCGAAGGGGTGATCACAATTGGCCACCGAGATCTTGCGATCTAACATCTTCCGACTTCTTCTTTTGGGACCACGTTAAAGAGAAGATCTATGTCAACAGCCTAGCGTTAATTAAAGACCTCAAAAATGGAATTCGTGAGGTTAGCGAGGACATAGGGCAGGCACTTTGCGATTTGGTTATGGAAAATTTCATGAAAAGGATATGGTTCTGTAAGCGTGGTCGTGGTGGTCATCTGCCTGATGTTATTTTTAGGGTTTTGTAAAATAATTTTACAAAACCCTACTAGTTTCGCGACCAGTCTGTGCGTCTGTCCGTCTGTCCGTCCGTCCGTCAGTGTGTCACAGCAGTTTCTCTCGGAAACTACTTAAGCTAGAAACATCAAATTTTGTGTGTAGGTGTAAAGTGGTGAATTCTTCAAAGTTCAACTGCAAAAAATTTTATGAGGTATTTAAGGGGGGTCTCCCCATATAAGAGAGTGACCCCCCGAAAAAAAATTTCATTATAGGTTGCCGATATGGGTATCAAATGTAAGGTCTTGATGAGAACTTTTCAAAACAGGTCTTAGTTTGGCAAAATTGGCTTCGACGGGCGCACAGTGAGGGGAAATACACGAAAAATTAGTGTCCTCCCCCTCGCGATTGGACACCTGTGATCCGAAAAATCTAAAAAAATCAGAAACGTAGGCCTTGGTGAGTACAACAACAACAAATACGTTAGAAGTCGCAATTCACTTAACTCTGTTAGTAATAGTATGATTTATCGATTTTATGTTTTCTTGAATAAAATCTTAACGGTACCCTTAAATTCAATGAAATTCAGTACGTAGATGTCTATTTATAAGATTGATCTATTCTGAAAGTTTCATAAAGATTGAATTATATTCAGTGAAGTTATAGCGGTTTGAATTTTCCTGTATTACTATGGAAGAATATGCGCTGCATTTATTACTATGGCAACATATGGCTATGGAACAACATGCGCTTTTTACCGACTCAGACACTACAGTTTTGCTAGGATTTGCATGAAAATTTCAGGAATGAAAGGTGTCATGTATATCTTTGAGAATCGGTTCAACCAGTGGTATCAGTAATCATAAAACAAAATAGTGGCTGTTTTCAATGCCAAGATTGAATAATTTTGAGTTATTTTTTCCCAACTTCAACGTTTAAGGTGCATGCTTTGAACACTTGATTCAATTTAATGAATGACTCAAGATGAGTACCTACAATTAATGCTCATAAGTGAAACAAGTCAAGGAGGTGGGAAAGAGCTCCTAGCAAAAGGGTTTTGTAACCATTCTAGGATTCGAAAAAATTGGCCATGAATCGATATCAGTACAGGAAAGTGGTCCCTGAAAAAAAATTCATCAAACGTAGCCGATATTAGTATGAAATGAAAGTTTTCATGGGAGCTTTTCAAAACAGTTGTTAAACTGTCAGTTTTTGCTTCAACGGGGGCACAGGGGGAAATACATGAAAAATGTGTTTCTTCCGTCGCGGATGGACATCTGAAATAATTATCTAGGGAGATATTTTTTGGGATAACAATACCAAAAACCTCAGAATTCGAAATTTGTTCAACTTTGTTAATAATAGTATGATCTTCGTATTTCATATTTTCTCCAATAAAATCGTCTTTGACATTTTTCTTGATTTGATTCGATATGGTGACTGCATTTTGTAAATTGAATACAAAACCCTTCTGACATGAGCGTAGGGCTGTTTACCCAACTTGTTTCTTCACTAAATCATTTCAATTAATTTGTCGTTAAACTCTTTTTGCGCCAGCAAATAGAAGAAATCATTTGTTTCTATTCGTCCTAAAAATATTTTACACTCTTCTACACTCTTCTTTTGTGCCAGATTTCTGCTAGTCTTTGCAATTTGGTTAACGGAAAATATGTAGTCTTATGCCAATTTCAATGGTATAATTAATGCAATTTGTCAACTTTTGTACATCAATCTTTTTAGTTTAGATGAACACTAAATTATCACGTAGAATCATTAAATTATTTCTAAGTGTTGTGCCCAAAAAGCGCAGTAATAGCTTCATTAAATCTTCTGATGGACTCTGTACCACTCATAGGGTAGATTCTGTTATGCTTAGTACAGTGCTCAGAAAAACTGAAATCGGTACTGGGGGCTCGATTTCTTTTACAGTGTTTACAACTAGATTCCCTCCATGATTCGTAGTCTGCTTAATTACGATGCCTTTCACTCCGTTTTGATTTAGTTCTCCTACGGTATTTGCCCGGTTCAATATTTTGTATTTTTGAGACCTCTCAAATCACAAAAGCAAAGCACTCAAAATCAACCCTGCTCTGTGATACCTGTTTGGGGACATGAAACATAATTACAGCAACGTTGTGGAGTGAGTGATAGCAATCCCCATTCTGAGAAGCTGTAAGACCACTACTTTTTGTGTTGCGTTGTTTGTACCTATTCAACGCAAAACTGCTGTCAACAGAGTCTGAAACTAAGAATAGAACGTAAGTTTTGGCTCTTACAAACGCACATGAAAACATCTATAACGATCTTAACTGTGGTACACCTACAATTAAACCACGATCGATTAACTAAACTGACACCATTACTAATGAAGAGACCTTCAGTGGCTCGGATATGATGTCCCTCAACACAGGCCAATATGTTTTGCCAAGGACACCACCTCCCATTGACGTCCAAATCTAAATACTTGCGACAAGCACTCACGGCCACCTTTCATCATCATATCATCTATGGTAGGATCACCCAAGCCGGGCCTTGGCCTCCAGGATTAATCTCCTCCAATCTTCACGGTTTCGCGATCTTGTTCGGCAGTTATTCACTCCCAATAAGGTCTGCTGTCAGCCTCTATCGTATCTTCCCATCGATTTCTCGGATTTTCCGCTGGGCGTCTACCTTGTGTTCTACCCTTTAATGTACTTTTGAGTAGCCGGTTTTCTTCCATTCTTTCGATTGCAACTTACGTAACTTCACGCAAAAAGAAACAGGTGGATTGTCAAATGATTCATTCAACTCATCATTGTAACATAGTCTCCAATCTGTTCCTTGTTTTATTTGGCCGTAGATTTTCTGGAACACTTTGCGTTAAAAAACATCCACTGCTTTTTCAGGTTTGCTGGTTAGGGTCCATGTTTCACTTTCATATAAAAGAACAGGTTTGACAAGTGTTTTGTAAATGTGGAGCTTATTTTGCCTGTGCACAGCTGTGGACCTTAGAGTGGGATATACGGAGTATTAGACTTTATTTGCGGCATACAATTCAGTCCTTTCGGCATCCCTTCTATTTAGGTTTAAACTTTCAAGGTTACAGTTGTCTAAGATCAGATTTTGTCGAACTGAACTTATCTTCCCCGTTTGAGTCAAATTTAGTTTTAATTTCAATAACTCATAGGCTAACTTAGTTTGCTTCAGATTCTAGACTCAGAAATGCTCTTTTAGCGTCTAAGATGAAACATGCCATAATATTGACGTCATCAGCATATGCTACCAGTTGCGTTGACTTGAACATTAGTGTACCATAGGTTTCAGCTTATGTCTTCCTGATGACCTATTTCAGCGCAAACTTAAAGAGCATTGGGACATCCCCTTATTTTAAGCTTTATTTTCATTATGAACACCATTAACCTTAACCTGGGAGTCTGTGTTTAGCACCTTGACCTTGACTATGCAGACAAAGCCAAGCATTAATTTGTATAGCACGATTCAACCGACACTGTCGTATGCTTGCTTGAAGTTTACTGAGAGTTGGTCCACATTGATGTAATAGTCCCAGCACTTTTCGAGCACCTGCTTAACTGAAAATACTTGGTTTATTGTAGATGGTCCACTCAAAACCTCCCTGATACTCTCTTACAATACTTTCATAGTATGGCTTTAATTTTCTTTCTATAATTTCGGAGAACACATTAGAAGACTTACATAGTAGAGCATAATAACTTCATGAGCTCCATGATACTTTCCAACCAGTAAAACCATGCAACTCATAGCAGCAATTAGCTGTATTAACCGGAAAAAAGTCTTGTGGTCACCCGACTTCAGCCGCACCCTCATTCCTGGTTACATAGTAAATTATTTTAATACGGTACGCACGACTTAGCTAAAGGTTATATTGTAGGGTCTATCTATTCTATTTAATTATCATCAATTAGTGATAAACCCATATTTAAATCTTTTTTATTTGTACCAGCCACTCCCATTTGACAAAACTCAACTTACAACCTTTGCAGTCTACAGTCAAACCAAGAATGCAGCTAAAATTCCCTCACAATTCTTACTTCGCTCTTGGCTCATTCAACGTGAGTAACCATATGCGAATTGCATGCGGTTACTCGGGTTGAATGAGGTTGAACTTGTGCATATATGTATGTACATATCTTTATATTGACTTGCACATGTGCACTTTGCACTCATGCCTGGACCTTTATTTCTTTCTTAAAAAATAGTCCCTTTATGAATACTATATTTTTCATCGACGATTTTGTTTTATTCTGTATCGCAAATATAAACACAAATATCTGTTTCATCACACACTCGACTTCTAAGCAATTAAACTGCATTGTGCTTACACGTCAATTATAGAGATCATGTTGTCTTTATTTGATAGCTCCCTGCCGGAAACTGGTGCAATGTTGCCAACATTCAATTTAAGCAACGCAACATAAATTTCGTATTTGAAATTTATTTTGCGCATCATAAATTATTTGCTTGCGAGATTCCCGAATAAATCGAATGTCTGGTTACTACAAGTTTCCAATCTTAAACATCGTATTTTATATATTTACATTGTCAAATAGATACTATTACTTTTGCAAAAAATCCCCGTTGGCAGCACCAGCCGGAAAGGTGAATTTCTCGTATGTAGCGTAAGGTTTTGAAAAAGAATTTGGCTTGCCTATTACCGGACTTCTTACTGCAATTTTCGTGGCACTACATGGGTATTTATTAACAAAAAGAATCTGCCGCAAATCGTATTTGGAGACCCTTCATAGAGGCACAAATATTTTGCTAATTAAATTGAGTTGCACACGTATGGATCACATATTGAAAATCGGCGGGTAATAAATTGTTATAAACATACTTATGTATACTGGTTTCGACCTTCTCAAATTTGCTGTTTACACATTTCACAGTGGTTACCACACAAAGGTGATAACTTTTTGGCTTAAATAGCTCAAATAGTTAATTTCAAAAGATTTCAATAAAAGTTTAATCAGCACTTGTATTGCCATTAATATATATATTTTTGATTCTTTTCTGAACCATCAGTGGCCGTCATTTTGAGTTTTTATTGAAAACAGCTGCTGAAAATATTAAGATGAAAATTTTCGAATTTTTTATTTGTCATCCGATTTGCATAATTAAATTAAATTAACTTGCCTTAATAACTTATGATTTCAAGTTTAATCGGAACCTGTTGAAAAACTTGGCTGCTAGAGGGTTACAGAAATAAAAAAAAATGTTTGTCACCCTCCCTGTATGGGGAGACCCCCTTAAACACTTTAAAAAATTTTCTTACACTGCCAATTTCAAGAGGCACCACTTTTGAACTACGTAAAAAATTTCCTCATTCTAGCTTATGTGGTTTGCGAGAAAATTTGTGACGCACGAACAAACGGACGGACGAACAGGCAGACAAGTTGCGATTTTATAATGTTTTAAGGGTATTGTTAAAAATATTTTACAATATTTAAAACAAAGTCTGATTTATAAATACTTTCAAGATAAGTCATTTAAAACGTTTCCATGAAAAAAATTCATTATATCAGTTGCTACTAAAATAGCGAACTGCGCTTGCCTCCTGACCTTTCCGGGCCGCCATTTTGAATGCATGCATTTTACTTTGGACTGTTTTAAATTTTTGTGGGCTAGGACTCCATCAATCAATGTGCCAAATCTCGTTCAAATCGGAGTTTCACTCTAGACAGGGCAAAATAGTTCAATTTTTAGTGAAAATGGCAGCTGAAAATATTGGGTTTTAAATTTTCGACTTTTTTAGTTTTCATTCAATTTTAATAATTTTCTGCATAATACAAAAACACAGTACAGAAATCCATAATCTCAAGTTTCATCAAAGTCCGCTGGTAAATGTGACCACTAGAGCGCCACGAAAACCTGAAAAAACGCATATTTAAACCGCCGCCATTTTGAAATTTGCACATGCATGGTCACCAAAATATCAAAGTCTGTAGACCTAAGTAATGCCTATCTTGAAACCATTCATATATGTCGGATCAAAATTGCGACTTTTAGAAGCCTTTGAAGTTTTGAGTTTCAACTGGCCGCCATTTTGTTTTTTGTGACCGGACCTTCAGTTTTTTCACGTAATTCTTTAGATACTTACAATTTTTATCTAATTTCACGAAAATCGGTTGAATGCTTTGACCACTTTTACAACAAAAAAATTTTGCACGATTTCGACCTTTGAGCGGCCGCCATTTTGTTTCTGCCATACCGACTTTGCATTTTTTATTGCGAAATTCATTACAAACATCAGTGAACCTTCATACCGAATTTCATCCAAATCGGAGCTATACTTTGGTCAGAACAGAAATCACCATTTTTCGTCTAAAATGGCCGCCATTTTGTTTTTAATCGGCCGATATAGCAGGTTCACAAGCTCAACCGAGATATTTACCCAATACACCTTTCCTAAAAATTTGGGGAGAATCGGAGCAAAATTGCAACCTATAGCGTGGTCACAAATTTCGTCATATCCCATATATATATATATATATATATATATATATATATATATATATATATATATATATATATATATACATATATATATATATATATATATATATATATATACATATATACATATATATATATATATATATATATATATATATATATATATATATATATATATATATATATATTGTTACATGTACAAATAATTCTGCGAGCTACTGTCGCAATTGTTTTCATAATCATTAAGAACGTCAACAAATGAATTTACTCGAACCCACGAGAACCCAACAAGCATGATCAACATCTGCCAGTGACGTCACTCCATTCATTAATTTGCTCGAATCTACCAGGTACCTCTCGGTAGAGCATTCGCCAATGTACGAGAAATGGGTGAATACGTAGAGACCCTATATAAAGGTGAGCTGAATGAATGGGGGATTGATTCATTCGACCGCGATAAGAACTGCGATAGTGTGTTTCGTAATAGTGAAGTGATTTAGAAGACAATTGCGATAAGAAATTTATGGACAAGTGTTAGATTTTTTCATAGTGAAAATTAAAATTAGTGAAAGTTTAAATTGTTTATTGTGCATTTTCGTAATTAAATAAATTCTTTTAACTTTAATTAAAAGACATTGCGTTTTCACTTTCCCGGAACATTAAAATTATTGGCCGCGAACCAATAACACGCGACAGTGGTGTCAAGAAGTGCGAAAGAAAAATTTTGAAAGTGAAAATTTGAACATTTTTATAGTGCACAAAAGTAAAATTTAAAGAAACATTAAAAATGCCACGAAGCTTAAACTTAAAAATTAATGAATTGACCATGTCGGAGCTTAAGGAAGAGTTGGAACAGCGAAACCTGGCTACGCAAGGTACAAAGGCCACACTGATTGCACGCTTGCGCGACGCGATCGAGTCGGAAGGCGTGAATCTGGATTCGGGTGAGTTCTCAGATGCGGAAAAAGGCGCAGAAGGTGGAGAAGTAGAAACACCAAAATCAAAGGAGCCAGAAAATGCGCTAATGCAAATGTTAATGCTGATGTCATCGAGTCTGACTGCGAAGCTAGATGAACAATCAGCGAAGCTGGACCAACAAGCAATCGAAATCAAAGCAGACATCACACAGAAGCTGGAAAAACAGTCAACCGAAATAAAAGCGGAGCTCGGTAGTCTCAACAAACAAATTAAAGGCGTCGAGGAAAAGGTTGACCAGGTCGAGGAAAAGGTTTACCAGGTCGAGGAAAAGGTCAGCCAGGTCGAGGAGAGAATCAACAATGAGATGGAAAACATGAAAAAGGAATTGGAAGCAGCAAAGGCACTAGTAACCGCCTCACCAGCCCCGCTTACAACCGCAGTGCAAGGCTCGTATAGAAATGTGCAAGCACCAATATTCGATGGGCAAACGGTCTGGAGTATTTACAAAACCCAGTTTGAAGCAGCCACTTGCATAAATCACTGGAATGAGCAGGAACGAGCAACTGCATTGATTCTTGCCCTAAGAGGCCCAGCGGCCGAGCTGTTGCAGATGATCCCCGTTGAATTGCACTCAAACTCGAATGCTATAATGAATGTGCTCGACATGCGTTATGGAGATGATCATCTAAAGCAGATTTATCGGTCACAGCTAAGGCATCGGGTGCAGAAGTCTGGTGAAACCCTACAGCAGCTAGCCCAAGACACTGAGCGACTGGCACTTTTGGCTTACCCGGCCTACGACCCAGAACATCGAAATGATGCAGCGACAGAAGCATTCATCAGCGCACTAAAGGACCCGGAATTGCAGCAAGCCGTGCGTTTAGCCCAAAAGCAAACGGTTAAGGACGCATTGGCTTATAGTCTGAACTTTGAGGCGGCGAAGAATGCGACTCGTACCACTGCCCGGGTCCGTGAGGTAGTGGCAGACGAGTGCAGGTGTGAGCGCATGGAAATTGAGCGAGACCCGCATGTAAATGGTGCGCCTAGATGCTGGAATTGCGGAGAGAAGGGGCACCTGCAAAGAGACTGCAAGAAGCGGAGAAAACCGAGCTATTGTCCAGGGTGTGCAGCTAGGAGGAGATCCAGACCGAGTCAGGAGCCCAGAATGGAAACCCTTCAAACAGAGGGGTCGGGAAACATGTAAGAGCCAACTTCGTCGGGCAGAGGTTGGCTAGGAGGATCGACATCCCCAGCACCACCATCATCGTGTCAAGACTACATCGTGGAGAAGCGGACTTATGCCTTCCGGGTCAAGTTGACGGAGAACACTGCACCATAACAATCGACACTGGTGCAACCCGATCGATTATCCGACCAGACCTAGTTAGACAGCAACAACTTCACAAGGGCAGAATTTTCTCACTACGGACAGCTACGGGAGAAACTGCACCTGTTCATGGAGAGGTCAACCTCCAGATACAGTTGGGAGACCTTGTATTCCGACATAATTTTCTGGTCGCGAACATTATGGATGACTGCATTCTCGGAATGGATTTTCTGCGACCACATGGAATCACGTTGGACTTGGGCAAACGAGTATTGAAATGGCAGAATGTCGAAGTACTGATGGAGGATCACAGTGTCCAAATCCCCAAGATGAATGTAGTGATATGTACTGACACTGATGTACCGAATTCTTCCGAAAGCATTGTATGGGCCAAGCTTGATGGTGATTCTGGAGACCACCGATCTTATCTGATAGAGCCAACGAAGACATCCGCATTGTGCAGTTTGATTGTAGGACGAAGCCTTGTAAGATCTTTAAGGAACGGATATGTGCCGGTTAGAGTCCTTAACACTGCAGACTCAACCACGAGCATCAAAGCGGGAGAAGTCATTGGCAGCTGCCAGCCTGTTTCCACCATCACCTCTTTGGAAGCCACTCACAACCATCATTGGAAAAGGAGGCAAGACACAGACAAAGACCGGGAACCCACGTCTGCAATATTGAAGCAAGTCTAATTGCCGGTGCAGCTATTCAAACGAGCCTCTGATCTGGTCACCAAGTACAGTGACATCTTCTCAACAAGCCCGGATGACCAAGGCCGAACGAGTTTGGTAACTCACGTCATAGATACACAGGGAGCCAAGCCGATTCGACAAGCACCAAGACGTCTCCCTGTAGCCAAACAAGGAGAAGTGAGCGCGCTGATCTCGGACATGGAAAAACAAGGCATTATCGAACATTCTGTAAGTCCATGGGCCGCGCCTATCGTTCTAGTAAAGAAAAAGGACGGTAGCACCCGTTTTTGTGTCGATTATAGGCAGCTTAACGACATCACTAAGAAAGATAGTTACCCGCTCCCACGCATCGATGACATCATGGACACTTTAGCGGACGCAAAATGGTTTTCTACACTCGATCTCAAGAGTGGCTACTGGCAGGTAGAAATTGACAAGAAGGACCGAGAGAAGACCGCATTTTCAGTTGGGACCGGATTGTGGCAATTTGTGGTGATGCCGTTTGGGCTTTGCAATGCTCCAGCCACTTTCGAACGCTTGATGGAATACGTGCTACGTGGTCTAACCTGGAAAACCTGCTTGGTGTACCGAGATGACATTATCGTCATCGGGTGAACGTTCGAAGAGCATGTGCGGAACTTAGAAGAGGTTTCCTCCCGACTGCGACTGGCTAATTTGAAACTTAGTCCCAACAAGTGTACCCTTTTCGCAGCTGAAGTAAAATGCCTGGGACACTCGTATAAGCAGAAGGGGTCAAAACAGACCCTGAGAAGATTGAAGCCGTGAAAACTTGGCCAACACCGAACAACAAGCGCCAACTACGAAGTTTCCTGGGTCTGGCAACCTACTATCGAAGATTCGTCAAAGACTTTGCCAAAATAGCTAAGTGTCTCCATCAGCTAACCGAGAAAAATCGTCCGTATGTCTGGAACGAACAATGCCAGACAGCCTTTGAGACCCTGAAGGAAAAGCTGTGTGAATCACCCGTGCTGGCGTATCCAAAACCCGGAAAAATGTTTGTAGTTGCCACTGATGCAAGCAACGGCGGTATTGGAGCTGTACTCTCCCAGCAGATCAATGGCGAAGAAAGAGTCCTCTCGTATTACAGTCGAGTTCTTTCCAAAAGTGAGAGGAACTACTGTGTGACCAGGAAGGAGCTATTGGCTATAATAGAGGCCACCAAGCAGTTCCACAAGTACCTATATGGTCAGAAATTTGTTCTTCGAATGGACCATGCATCGCTGAGATGGCTACATAACTTCAAAAACCCCGAGGGACAAGTTGCGAGATGGATCGAAAGATTGCAGTCGTACGACTACGAAATTGTTCATCGAAAGGGCGGAGTTCATGGAAATGCTGACGCCCTATCTCGTCGCCCATGTCCAGCTAACTGCAAGCATTGCCGACGGATTGAGGAAAAGGAGCCGTCCGTTGATCTGCGACTGATAACGGCTGAGTTCGATGAAGGTTGGTCATCGGAGGAGATTCGAAACGCCCAGCTAGCCGATGAAGACATCGGACCATTGCTCGTATGGAAGGAGACGACTGGGCGACCTGAGTGGAAGGACGTTTCAACGCATGGCGCAACCCTGAAAAGCTATTGGGCACAATGGAACTCCCTTCAGGTGGAGGGTGGTGTACTCAAGCGGAAATGGGAAACGGCGGATGGCAGCTCCTATAGGATGCAAACTATACTACCCAAAAGCCGAATCCACGATGTGGTAAAGGAAATGCATGAAGGATCCTCGGGAGGCCATCTTGGTGTTAACATAATCTTAGCGAAATTGCGGGAAAGATTCTACTGGCTCCACGCTTGAGAAGACGTAGAGGACTGGTGTCGCAGATGCACAATTTGCGCTTCCGTCAAAGGTCCAAAACGACGACTGAGAGGACAAATGCAAACCTATAACGTGGGGATACCGTTTGAAAGGATTGCTGTTGACATCGCTGGACCCTTTCCTGAATCTGAATGGGGAAATCGATACACGCTGGTCGTAGCTGATTATTTCAGCAAGTGGCCCGAGGTCTACCCCATTCCCAACCAGGAAGCAACTACTGTAGCTGAGCAGCTAGTTTTAAATTGGGTCAGCAGGTACGGCGTGCCTTGTGAACTACATTCGGATCAAGGCCGAAACTTTGAGTCACTAGTTTTTGGCGAAATGTGTGAACTGCTTGGAATACAGAAAACGAGGACAACACCGCTGCATCCCCAATCCGATGGAATGATCGAACGTTTCAACGGCACGCTCAATAAACACCTTGCCAAGATGGTTGACGAGAACCAAAGGGACTGGGACCGACATATCCCACTATTTTTGATGGCGTACAGAGCTGCCGAACATGCATCGAGGGGCCAAGCTCCAGCAAAAGTCATTTTCGGAAAGACTATTCGTTTGCCAGCCGATATAAAGTTCGGAACACCCCGTGAGAAACCCCAAACGATCTCGGAGTACGCAAGTGATCTAAGACAACGGTTGAACCAGATACATCGGACAGTGCGAAAACACCTCGAATCGGCTACTGACCGCATGAAGACCAGGTATGATCTAAAGGCGAATTCTACTGGCTTCCAGCAAGATGACTTGGTGTGGCTATATAACCCGCAACGGCGAAAGGGTAGGTCTCCAAAGTTGCAACATAATTGGGAGGGACCATACCGAGTTACAAAGCGAATCAACGATGTCGTATACCGAATACAGGAACATCGTAAGCCGAGAGCTAAAATGAAAATCGTGCATCTGGACCGTCTTGCCCCATATTACACCCAGGGAGAATTGACTACAAATAGCGACACATCTTTTCGGGGCGAAAAGAACTGAGGTGGGGGCAGTGTTACATGTACAAATAATTACATGTACAAATAATTCTGCGAGCTACTGTCGCAATTGTTTTCATAATCGTTAAGAACGTCAACAAATGAATTTACTCGAACCCACGAGAACCCAACAAGCATGATCAACATCTGCAAGTGACGTCACTCCATTCATTAATTTGCTCGAATCTACCAGGTACCTCTGGGTAGAACATTCGCCAATGTACGAGAAATGGGTGAATACGTAGAGACCCTATATAAAGGCGAGCTGAATGAATGGGGGATTGATTCATTCGACCGCGATAAGAAATGCGATAGTGTGTTTCGTAATAGTGAAGTGATTTAGAAGACAATTGCGATAAGAAATTTATGGACAAGTGTTAGATTTTTTCATAGTGAAAATTAAAATAAGTGAAAGTTTAAATTGTTTATTGTGCATTTTCGTAATTAAATAAATTCTTTTAACTTTAATTAAAAGACATTGCGTTTTCACTTTCCCGGAACATTAAAATTATTGGCCGCGAACCAATAACACGCGACAATATATATATATATATATATATATATATATATATATATATATATATATATATATATATATATATATATATATATATATATATATATATATATATATATAAATAGCAGTAGGTAAATTTCTCTCGAGAAATTTACTTAAAAAAGTATTAAAAATATAAAGAGAGTATTCAAAGTTTGGGAATAAAGTTTCGGGCATCTCATACCCGCCTAGCAGCTAGTCTTATAATTTCTCACCTCACTCACACCAGGTTAGCTTGTTGGATGAGGAAACAATTCGCTGTCATTCTCCCCTAGCCCTTAAAGTGCATTGCGGGTGCCTGACACCCAACAACCATTTTTAAACACGCAGAGATCCTATAGTATCGAACAAATCGGGTATGTATCGCCATCTACCATTAGTTCAGATCACTTACTTCAAAGAAAGTAGGTAAGGACAGTGCATGAATCGTTAGTGTGTAAGCAGCAGCTGCTCAAAGTAGACGTTTCTAAAAACCCGGGTGTCGAACATCCAGTGTGCACTTAGTGGTCGATAAAGTGATTTTGGAGCAAATATTTTTACTGAAAAATTATTGATTTTTGGTAAATTTATAACGTAAGTATAGCATCTGAAATGTTAAAAAAAAAATTTTTTCATTATTTCATGTTGTTATGCTTTGCAGATGGCTTATAACCTACGCCAGCACATGGTGCGTGAGAAATTGATTGAGACGAAGTACGATGAAGAAGATTTTGGTGGCGGTGAAAGTGAAGAGGATGCTTCAGATTACGAACATGAACCTGACTATTTAGATGAAGAAGAAAATGATGAAATTCCAGAGGCGGAAGAGTTCCGTCCGGCAAAGCGAATGCATGAGAAAAGAAAGAGAAAATGAGATTGATGAAACTCCACTCAGCCTAAGAATTCGAAGTAAACCGGCAAGAAGACAGACTGGACGACCATCTTCAAAATTGAATGGAAAAAGCGTTGGGAAAGATCTTTTCGTTTGAAGCACGAATCAACAGTCTCGTTGGTCATGTAAGAAATAAAGTATACGTAGGTATAGGTTCGTTGTTGTGCCACGTGCGTATTCATACACTCCGTATTTACATATAGTATATTTATAGAGAACGATTATATTGAAAGTTGCTATGTACGTGTGTATATATTGATGTGTTAGATATACTGTATCTATGTCCTCGCAGCACAGTAGGGATTTCGGCGCATCAATTCGAAAAAAAATCAAATGTTATTGATTTTTTTTTTTTAAGCCGTTGGGCGACGCGTTTCGACTACTTTGAGTCATCTTCAGTGTCTAAATGTGTTGAAGGGAGCGACTTTATATAGTCGTAGGATGAGTAATTAGCGAATAGGTTATAAGCGGATGGGTAATTAGCGGATGGGTAATTAGCAGATGGGTAATAAGTGGATGGGTAATGAGGTCAGGAAGTAAATTACTCAAATATACCAAGTAGGGGGATATTATGTTTTTGTTTTTTTGCTTGTTGGCTGTCCGTTTGTTTTGTTTCATCTCGTTTCCGTTTTCGTCTAAGAGTGTGGTCTAGGACAGAGAAAATTGCGTTGGAATTGGTAACAAGTTGTTCGTTGATAATGTCACCGTCTGTCTTTCTATGTTTATAAATTTCAAGCCTTTCTAGGATGTCAAGTCTCGGTCCTTTGTTTTGTTTGTGTAGCAATTTCATAGAGTTTGTCATAGCATCAGGCTCATGTGCGTGGTTTTGTAGGTGCGTCGCATAATTGGAGTCTGCCTTGTTGTATAAGAAAGATCGTAGGTGCTCTTTGTATCTTGTCGTTAGTTTTCGTGTTGTCCTTCCTATATATACCATGTCGCAGTTCTTGCATGTCAGTTTGTATATGCCGCTGCCTTCGTATATCGATGTGTCATTCAGTTTTGGCTTCAGTTTGTTTCCAATGTTGTTGTTCGTTTTGAATGCAGTTTGCAATTTGTATTTCCTAAGGAAGTTTGATAGTTTGTATGTTTCTTTGCCTACGTATGCTAACGATACCCACTGTTGGTCGTTCTTATGAGTTCCAGTCGGTTGGCGTTCCTGTTTTTGTTTGTACTGTGTGACAAGTTTGTCAATGTCGCATTGTTTGTATCCGTTATTATTAGCTATTCTTTAAATGCTGTTTAGTTCGTTGGAGTAGTTAGTAGGAGTCATGGGGATGGAGTGAAGCCTCTGCACCATTGATCTGTACGTGGCTCGCTTATGTTGTGCGGGGTGGTTAGATGTTTTATGTAAGGTATGATCAGTTGTGGTTGGGTTTCTGTATATTTTGTAGTCCAATCGTATTTGTTCACGTGTCACAGTTAGGTCCATATAGTTGAGTTGTCCGTTTGTTTCTTTTTCCATAGTGAACTTTATATTCGGGTGAATTTCATTCATATAGGTAAATAGTTCGTCTTGTTTATTTTCTTGTGAGCCAATAACAATGAAACAGTCATCTACATATCGTCTGTAAAATATTACATTGAATCATTTGACAACTTTGGGTATAAAGACTTCTTCAAATGTTATTGATTTTTATTGAGTATTTTCATATATCACTTTTCTAGGTTGGCTCGACCCTCCATTGCCGGAATTCATAACTGGACCAAAAGGCAATGCTGCTAATTGTGAGAGGATTTTTGAGTTTGGAAAGTTTCATTTACTGACAGAATTATAAAAATGATTGTTAAATATACGAACGAAGAGATAAAAAACAAGTGTGCTGTTGAACTAGCTTCGGGTAAACAAATCAAACTTACGAACATCATACTGATGCAAAGGAAATCAATGCTTTTATAGCTATTTTATATCATTCTGGAATGTGGAAAACGAATCGAGAGGATGTAAAAAGGCTATGAAGTTATGGGAATGTAGTAACATTTTATAGATGTATCATGTCCTGTAGAAGGTTTTTGTTCTTGTTAAAAAATTTACGTTTTGACATAAAAAGCACAAATAATAGTGAGGATGGACTCGCTCCAATAAGAAAAATTGGGGATATTTTTGTTAATAATTGCACAGCAAATTATCAGCCGAGCAATATGTGCACAGTTGACGAGCAACTTCATGGTTTTAGAGGACGTTGCAAGCACCGTGTTTATATGAAAATGAAACCCGATAAGTAAGGATTAATGGACAAAGCGTTGAACGGTGCACTGACTGGTTACTTGGTAATTTATCCTTTAAATTTTTTTACTAGCTGGAATGGTAAATAAGAGGTATAATAATTACTTTTTTTAGGTTTTCGCTATACCTTACTTAGGAAAAACCTATAGTTTGTCCACAGAGTAGTTGGCACCCGAATATTTCTTCCAAGCAGTTACAGCGCTAATACATGGAACCAATCGCATAGTCACCATAGATAACTGGTTCACGACAATTCGACTTTTATTAAAAATTTTGCAAGCACCGGACAATAACTGGCACTATTAGGAAAATTAAAAGAGAAATCCCACAAGTAATGAAAATAACCTCTAAGGCGGTTCAAAAACAGTAACTTCTGCTTTAGTGAGAATATAACATTAGTTTCGTTCACTCCGAAGAAAAATAGATATGTTCTGCTAGTTTCGACTTTTATGTTGTCGTCTGAAATCACTGGCGGAAAGCCTATTACAATTTTTCTATCCCGGAGCACTCTGGGCCTCTGGTAGAGACCTTCGACTGGGGCCCTCGGACCCGGTTAGCCCAATGAAGAGGGGCCGTGCGCCACTCGCTTTTCCAATAGGCCCCACGGGAGTCGCCAAGCGAGAATCGCGACTCGTCAAAGACTCGTACCAGCACCGATGTTATTTCCGCGCTCGCGTACCGACTGTGTCGCCTATTCCTCCCTACACCAACTCGCACACCTAAACAGCGCGTGGAATCTAAGGGGAATTTATGTCCTGCCGGACCCTTGAGCAACACCACGTGTTGGCGGAGCACCCTCGAGCCTTCCACACCTGGGGTACTATTCGTGCTCGCCCACTACGCCACTTCCCGAGCCAAACCTTACACTTTGGCACGTTCCACTTGTGGAAATAAATTCTACAAAAGCAAATGTTATTGGAACTAATTATTATTATCGTGAAATTCAGATTTAAAAAATAAAGTATACAAAAAAGAAATACTACAACGAAAATACTCTTACGCTCGTATGTCGATAGTAGCTAACTATCCGGGGGCCCCCTAGTCTGCGGCTTCCAACTGTAGCGTTCTCCTGGCTCCCTCCATCAATCGCCTTTTTCCGTGCAATTCGCCGAAATCTGCCGTCCCGCCAACTCCGAAATTGTATTTTCTTCAATATCCCGCCTAACCTCCAAAAGCAAATTCCGCCAAAAACGCTCGCCTAGTCCAATTCCCAGAATCCAAAGAAGAGAGCTTTTCAAGCTCCATCCGGGGCCTTTTATCATTTCTCGTTGCCACGCTTTCCTCCAAGCGAGCTTCCGAACGTGGCTCCACTTTCTCGTCCAGTGGAGGCGCGCGGCATTACGGACTTTGCTGCATTATCCGTAGGCGTTGTTGTAATCGTTCAGTTGAACGCCCTGATCATATGGCAGCTCAAAAGCTCTCGGTGGGAACTGTCATTCCCAATGTTTATTTATTTGCCGAGACCAACTTTTGTTTTTCTTATAACATTATCAATTGTTAGGATCTAATTTCATCTCATTTGACTGATTTTCATTCCGATTCTTTACATCAATTGTCTCCTAGCTTGCTTTGCGGGGTAGTCAAAGTGTAAGCTCATTTCGACTCCTTATGAAAGCAATATACGTAAGTATCAATATCCAATTTTTAAACATTACAATAAAATTAAACATCTCGTAATTTCGAAACAGTTTTGGGTACTGCATTGTCCAGATCTCTACTGCCTGAATGTAGAGTAAACAAAGAGAAGATGATAACAAAATCTAAAGTGAGGGTGGCGTTGATATTAAACTGTAGCTACTCTAAAAATTGTCTTTCGAGCTCGTTCATGTCTTCTACGGTAATATCCTTAAGAATTTGACAATAGTCGACGTTCCACACGGCTTGATCATCCCATACTTTGCTTGCTAGCAGGATGGCGTCAAACACCATTCGTTTCCAGTTGCAGGGTGCGATATCTAATTCAGCGTAAGTTAACAATCGTTCTAAATAGACTAGGGTGATAATAGCACATTCTGCTGTCAATTGAGCAGCGTTAAATAAAGTTCGTACAAATTTGTAGATTTGCCGATGTTCCGGGTTGTGGACATCGTATTCATCAGGGACTAGGTCCCGAGTGAGCGGGTGAAGTTTTTCGTCAAAAATATCTAGTCGCCACTCGGATTGTCGGTTTTTAATGTGATAGTAAATAGCTAAAGATACGCACTTTACAGTATTCTTAAGATTTGGCTGCGATACAGTACTATCGTCCAGATAGATTGTCGAACATGACGAACTCTTTTTCAGTTCCGGCACACTGACACTTGTCGATCCATGGGGCTGGGCTATTTGATGCTGCGACTTCTTTCTTGTGATCACACCATTCTCGACCTTTGATCTCTCCAAGAATATCGTAGCTGCTGATGGATCAACTGAAGGATCTGCATAACCATCAGTCGTTTCACGTTCTGATATATGTTGTATGTTATTCGTAGATTGGTTTCCTTCGGGCATATGTTCCTCATAGACAGGAACTTCCTTGACCTTTCGTCCGGGCGGCGGACTCGAGTAGGCACAACAAGAGTTTTTATTACCCATAGTTTATGATACAACCTATCGAATATCTTTTTATGCTTTTTGAAATCTTCGCAGAGATTCTCTTTTATTTTATGGTTCTTGTGTTCCTAGTTTAGTACTCACTTTTACGGACTACGTCGAATTAGTTTTGCTGAGTTAAAGGTTAAAATGTCTCTATGAGTAAATCGTATTTTATAAAAATGTTAACATTTTGCATGGTTTCTTATCTGTCGGGTTAGTTAAAATTTACGATGTTGTGAGTAGTTTCGTTTTAAAAACGGATTAAATAACTAAAGTGTTTAGTGTTTTTTTTTTCTTATATGTAAAGCTTGACTTATCTACGCAAAACAGAAAACTAATGTTTTATTGCTTTATACTAAATTTCGTGACTAGGTTAAGAGTTTCAACTAAAATTAAAAAAAGGATTAAATACATTTTAAGTATCTACTTCCGCTTGGCTCGGGAAGTTATCCTCGCGGAGAACTTATATATATATATTTTTTTTTTCCTTATTATACTTTTAAATAAGACCGCGGGCACCCTTAAACTCGTGTGTGGAAGGCTCCCGTGACAAGCCAAATATGATTCGTCACTACAATAAGACAAAAGGTGGCACAGACACTTACGATCACTTGTGCCATTCATTCACGACAGCCAGACGGAATAAAAGATAGCCATTGAAAAGATTTTTTCCCATACTAGATCAAGCCATGGTTAATGCAAGAGTACGACTCATGTGTAAATTTAAAAACTAAGGTAAATTTGACCGAATTACAGCACAAAATTGCATGGAAGGCGTGATCGGAACTATTAGCAAACCGCATTTGGCAGATTGAGACTAGACATAAAATTCGCAATAGCTTCAATATTGTGCATTAGTAGACAAGCTTCAGATCAAAATCGATCAGTTGTGATGGGAGATAACTATGCAAGGTGTTCATTATGTCCCTTGAAGCGTGACAGAAAAATTAAAAGTTGTTGCGCATCTTGCATGCGCCCTATGTGTAATGACCACCGCACAGGTCTTTGCGTTAATTGTGGATGTGTATAAATACGATGTGTGTTCAAAAAGTATCACGAATTTTGAATTTTCGCGGGTTTACGTATATTCGGATTTCGATTTTTTTGTGGCGTTATGTTGGTACTCATGTTTGTCACTTATGCCGACAAGCTCGGCCATTTTGAATGTTCACTTGATTGGTGATAGCTGCTTTACTTGCACGTGTTTTCAATCGTCTTCGATTTTTACTTATTCAAAAAAATGGATCAAAGAACGTGTATCAAATTTTGTGTGAAAAACGAAATTAAGTACGCGGATGCATTCCGAATGTTGACTGTGGCATACGGAGAAGCTACCTTGGACCGAAGCAACGTTTATCGGTGGTACAAAATGTTTTTAGAAATCCGAGAAGATGTGAACGACGAAGAGCGTGCCGGACGCCCGAGCACTTCAACAACAGACGAAAAAATTAATGAAGTGGAGAAAATGGTATTGGCCAATCGTCGAATCACCGTTAGAGAAGTTGCTGAGGACCTAAACATATCGATTGGCTCGTGCCATTCGATTTTTATCAACGATTTGGGCATGAGACGGGTCGCCGCGAAATTCGTACCAAAATTGCTCAATTGCGACCAAAAACAGCAACGCATGAACATTGCTAATGAGATGTTAAACTCTGTCCGCGACGAACCAAATTTGCTCCAGAGGGTCATAACTGGTGACGCATCGTGGGTTTATGGTTATGACGTGGAAACCAAAGCTCAATCATCTCAATGGAAGCTGCCGCATGAACCAAGACCGAAAAAAGCGCGCCAAGTTCGGTCGAATGTGAAAGTTTTGCTGACAGTTTTCTTCGATTGCAGGGGCGTGGTGCATCATGAGCTCTTGCCACAGGGAAGAACGGTCAATAAGGAATATTACCTGCAAGTTATGCGCAATTTGCGCGAAGCAATCCGCCAGAAACGCCCGGATTTGTGGGAGAACAAAAATTGGCTTTTGCACCACGATAACGCCCCTGCTCACACATCGTTGCTTGTGCGCGACTTTTTGGCCAAAAACACCACACTAATGATGCCGCAGCCACCGTATTCCCCAGATCTGGCCCCTGTGACTTTTTCTTGTTTCCTAAACTGAAGAGGCCCATGAAAGGACGACGTTACGCTACGCTTGACGAGATAAAGACGGCATCGAAGGAGGAGCTGAACAAGATTAAAAAAAATGATTTTTTGAAGTGCTTCGAAGATTGGAAAAACCGTTGGCACAAGTGTATAATATCTCATGGGGATTACTTTGAAGGAGACAAAATAGATATTCATGAATAAATAAATAATTTTTGAAAAAAACATAATTCGTGATATTTTTTTAAAACACACCTCGTATGATGTTTTTATTCTTTTTTTGTTTTTTTGTATATCAATAACTAATACTCACTATTGTTATAAATTTACACCAAATAAATTGATTTAAACTGTAAAAAACTTGATCATTTATTTTGCCTTTTTTGACCATGAAATTGACTCTTCAATCTGACAAATAATTATAGTTTTTGAAAACAACAATATTGCAGCAATATTTTTTCCAAAGTATGGTATCTTGAAAATATAAGCCTAAGTTTTAAGGTAAAAATATTGAAAATTTCGTTAGTTATGAATTTTAAGTTTAAAAAAATCCATTTTTCACCTTTTTTTCTTTCAACAACTTTTTAAACAAATTAAAAATTAATAAATGAATATAAAATTTACATAACATTGAAGGAGATATTTTAAAGTATATCCCAAAATTTTTTTGTTATAAAATATTCCATAGCGGCAGAGCAAATCACCATAGAACACATCAGAGTGTCTGACACTTTACGTGATTCATAAGAAGTATGCACTTTAAGGGCTAGTCGATCTTAGTTTTAGCTTTAATCAATTCAAATTTTTGCTCGAGCTTTTCTGGATCGGCTTTAGTTTTTAACAATACCGACTGTTTCTAAAAAGACAAATTTCTTTTATACTGCCTCATAAATAATCCTTTGATTTAATGCATCATCCTTTAAAACTAATTTTTTTGTTCGTAAGACTGAAACAGAAATTCAAATATATTTTAGATACCGCAATGGCTACTGCTACAAAAAGTTTTTTCCGCATCTGTGTGGCTTCTTCTCATCATGACATTCCTGGTAGCATCAATATTATATACCAGCCTGTTGTGGATAGTCAGCCAAAACAATTGCGAGAAAAACATCCTGGTCTCAACACGTTCTAGTCCAATAGAGCTAAAGAATTCCACTCGCAGCAAACAGAAATCTGTTAAAGGATCAACTGAACTAGAAGAGAAACAGCCATTACCTTTGAAGACATCTAACCAATCGTACAATCAAGTTTCATTGATAGTTTCCCAATGCTTCCGGATAATTGCTGTCCTGCTAAACGCTCCAGTGAATCATTCGTTTAACTCATCCTCGTACGAAAGGGTTTTCGTGGTTCTGTGCCTTTTGCTTGGTCTCAATTTGACCGGATCATTTCAGGTAAGCATTGTTTTATTCTCGGACAGTACATGTTAGCTTGTTATAACATGAAAACTGGAATTCAAAGCATTTTATATGAAAATTCTCAGAAATACTCGATCTGTAGGAGATAGAAATTTTATTCCGATACATCCTCTTTGAAATATGTAAGCATCTAGGTTGTAATTAAGCTGCTTGAACAATTTGACGGTATCGTAGCGAACAAAGTTATTTCAATCTCTCGACGATTTGAACAAATATTAACAATTGTATCTGTAATTACCATGTAAATTTCATTTTCGCAAATCTACTACATTCCCCACTTGCTGGAGGCTGGTACAAAAGCAATTTCATTGGAATCTCATGTTCATAATAGGGGTCGCTAATGGATGTCTACACAACGCCTAGAGAGTATCCTAGCATTGATACGCTCGAACAATTGGACAAAACGGGAATGTTAATTATCTTGGAGCATGCTGGATTGCAAACAGATATATTCGGCACTGAAGCACCAGGAAGCATCCTCGGTAGGTATTAACACTAACCACTTGCTGTAATTTCCTGTGTTTTTTGGTAAATTAAATGCAACAGCAACCGCGTGTGATTCGTTTCATTATGTAGGGAATGCATGAAGAATTTTTGCCTGATTCTGTACAAGTAGAATTAGTTGGAATTTCGATTAATTAATTGGATTCCGAGGTATAAATATTATGGTTCTTTGACAGAAATTGCATGATGGAGAATGCTTGATATTTGACTAACAATAAGGTTATTAGTCAGCACTATATACGTAAATTATCTTCATTGCAAAATGATGCTGAAATTAGTTTCATGAACTGATGAATACCTTGTGCTATAAAAGAATTTAAGACAATTACAATATTTACTTATTTCAAACGTCGATTTACAGACTAGGAGTCCAATTACATGGAAATTAATAGATAAATACAAAATAATAGGGGTACTGTTATGTGCGAACTCTTTATTAAAAAAAAATAATAAAAACGAAAGTTTTATAATCACTAAAACTTTATTTTATTCTTACTCGTATAATTTCAAAAGATCCCGTATGATTAGATTAACTTCTATTATTCGAATAGCAACGTTTTGCCACGGCTCAGGTAATTTTATTATCTCGGATTGCTTGCGTTGCAAGACGAGATGGAATTTGCAAGACTTGGGAATATTTCGTGTGAATGGAAATGTTCCCAAGCAAAATTAAAATGTTAGCAAAATGCTTGGTTCATGGACATGGTGTCACGGGGCAAAACGTGTTACTTGCAAGCAATTGCATGCGCGTAACACCTTCCCCCTTAGATTAAGGTTGACCTCAACCTTTTACAAGTATCTAGTTCTAATGCGTCTATTTTCAGATTCAATTGATTGACTTCTACTTTCTAAAATATTTTCATCGCTTTCCGAATTTCTAAAAACAACTCTTGCATCTCTTATTCCATGTGAATTGCTCAATCTCTTTCTATTAAAACATCCTCTAAAAATTACTATGGACAATTTTCCATTCAAACATTTATAGACAAAATACACAAAAACTAGTATGAGCACTAATGAAAGTATCAAGGAAATAGTAGAATTTTCTCGAATTAGCTTTGGTATTGGTACAATCGCTTTATCCCAAAAAGTAGCCTGTTCTACTAAATCAGAAGTAAGATCCTTTAGTCCATGAATATTTTTGCTTGTAAATTTACCAAAACGTAATTTATAGCTTTTAATTTCATTTAGTTCAAAATGATTACAACATTCTTCAATTTCTACTACTTTATCTTTTGGGACAAAATATTCAACAAAATTCCTCTCAGGAAAATAATCGTGAGTGGCACTATGAATGCTACAGTCATTTGTCAAGTTAACAATATTACTTCCAATGATTTTTTCTTGTTTTGTCATATTGCAATTAAATTCATATCTAGTTTCCAAAGAGTTTATTATCAACAGTTGAAGATTATTTATTTTATGCATGATATCTAATTCATTACTTAATTGTCGGAATTCACAATGTTTATCCGATTGTTTAAAGAACAAACTTGTTCCACATGATTGTGAATAGACGCTTTTAAGGGGTAACGGTTTACATATTTTTAATTTATTAATATCTTTACAATCAATTTCATTTGTCGTAATAAACTGTTCTCTGTTTTTATTTACAACGAAGTATTTCTTTAAATCGCTTATCATAATAGCTATATTTTTCTTAATGTATGGAAATCCAATAACTTCGTATATTTCAAGATTATCGCTAGTTACTTTATCGAGTGAAATTATGATAAATATATTCTTATTTTTGACGAAAGCAGTCAACTGTAAGTCTTTTGTTAAATCCTTGTAATTTTCAATTAAGGGAGTTACTGCTAAATGCTCCTTATCTTTTATCTTATTCAATTCATTGATTAGTTGTCCCGGTTCTAAGATAAAAGGATGTAAGATTCCTGATTGGATAAACAACAAACTATCACGGAGTATTTCGATTTGTAAGTCAATAACTTCAATTTTATGGTAAATTTTCGAATAAACCTCTTCATAATAAATTTGTAGGCTTAAATGTTTCTCTTGCTCATTTGTAATATTATTAATTTTCATTAGCTCATCAACAATTTCATCCTTTTTAACACGGATGGAATTTTGTTCGGTGGAAAGGACTTTCGCTTGTTTATTAATTTCATTCATTAAGTAAGTATTCTTCATCATACCCTTGCTGATATTAAATTCATTTCTTTCGATGGAATCTATAGCGTCTTTGATGTTATCAAAGTCGTATGAATCCATAGTTCCAAACAACACTTTCAATGAGCCTCCAACCCAATCTGCTTAGCCTCGTCGCAACCTGATGTTAGGAGTAAAACCTAAAAGACCATATACCGTATTCAGATTATGTTTTAATCGACTAGCTTGCAACTCCACATTTAACTTTAAATTTTTACAAGCAGGAATGCTATTTATACATAAATCATTGATACTACGCGTTAATAATTTCACGTTTTCTATTTTAATTTCGATTTCCGCTAAGTCTATTACTTTAACTAACTGAATTTTCTTATCAATAAATTTAGCGTCGGATATATGCTTAAAATACGCCCCAGGATACTCTATTCCTCTTATAGAAACATCACTCATGGTTGTCCTGAGTCCTGCGGTAAGGAAAATGATGAATGTGACCCTGAAAAATATGGTTTTGCATCACAAACATTGAACCAACTATTGAGTTTATTATTTATTTGGATAGAATATTTTTTAACACAGAGGATTTCGTATGGGCCTATCCATTGGTTCTCAGTATCTTTGTTTTTCTTTTGTCTTATTAAAACCTTATCGCCTAATTTATAGTTATATACAGCGCCTCTTTTATCTAATTGGCTGTCATTACTCTCTTTTTGTTTCTTTTTGATATTCCAGTTGAATTCTCTGGCGCTTTCTCGCATTACTTGTAAATCGTTTAGTCTTTTACGGAGTGTGGTATTAAGCTCAGATTCATTTTGTTCTCTCTCAGCAGGTATTTCGCTAGAAGGTAGAGTTATTTTACCAAACAAAAGTTCTTCTGCTGATTTGCCTGTTCCCTGACTTATGCATTGGTTGAAACAAAGACTTGCCATTCCAAGTGCTTCTTTTGGTGAAAGATTTGTTTCTTTAGTCACGCTTCTTAAGAATTCTTTCGTTCTGGCGTGTGATCTCTCCACTGCTCCATTTGACTGTGGATGACGAGAACTTATTGGAATTTGTTCAATTCCTAGTCGCTTATATAAGTCAGTTACATATTTGCCAGTTAAAACGACGCTATTATCGGAGAGGATCTCTTTTGGTACTCCAAAGTAAGCAATCCATTCGTTAATGATTGCATTAGATACATTTTTAGCATTCTCACTTTTTATATAAACAAATTTTATGTACCTTGTTAAGTTGTCTTGTATTGTTAGAGCTTTGTGCTCTCCATCTTTCCATTTGAATGACACCACGTCCATTGAAATTCTATCAAATGGCTGCTCTTTTAGTTTTTCTATGGTCATAGGTGCTTTCAAATTCCGCCTTACTATCTTTTGCCTCTGGCATTCGTCGCAATTTTTGACATACTTTCGAATGTCCTTTCGCATTCCTTTCCAGTGATAGCTACGTCTAAGGAACTCTTCCAAATTATTGACACCTCTGTGACCTCCAATTATAGCTTTATGATACTTTTCCAAGAGTTTCTTTTTCTCATTCATGTCAGTTATTTCGATTATATCTGAATTCGCTGCATTTGTTTCGTTTTGTTGTTGGTCAATTAAAGCTTCACTTCTTGCCTCCTCCCCTTCTATAGTCTTGAAATCGTCCTCGATTTCATTTTCACAGGAGTTATCCATTTCGTCTAGAGAAATTTCTTTAATTTGTCCATCTTTAAAAATTCTTACAATTTTATCTCCTTGTCTAACTATTATTTCGCCATGCTTGTTGAATGTTATATCCTCAATGAGCTTGGTATGTTTATAACCTAAGACACTTTCAGAAACATCGTTTTTATGTTCTCCTATGGTTTCTTTATATTTGCCGTTATCAGCAGGCACAATTGCATTGACAGGAAGGTTTCGACTTAGTTCGCCTGCTACTTTATTATTTTTTCCCGGAGTGTATTCCATTGTATATTGATATTCTTCTAATTTCAACCTCCAACGTACCAATCTACTTCCTGGGTCTTTGACACTAAAGAGCCACAGCAGTGGTCTATGATCAGTTCGAATAATAAAATCTTTCCCATATAGATACGGTCGACATTGCTTCACAGACCAAACTATTGCTAAACATTCTTTTTCAGTCGTTGAATAGTTTCTTTCAGCATTATTCAATGTCCTGCTTAGGAACATTATTGGTCGTTCACGTTTTTCATCATCTTCCTGCGATAATACAGCTCCAATTCCACTGTTACTCGCGTCTGTCGTTAGTATGAACTTCTTATCAAAATCTGGGTACATCAAAGTTACATTTTCTTTCAATGTTTGCTTGATATTCTCGAATGCCGCTTGGCATTCCAATGTCCAACGAAATTCTTCATTTTTCCGCAAAAGTTTGTTCATAGGCTCAACGATTTTCGCATAGTTCCTTACAAAGCGGCGGTAATAACCTGTAAAACCCAAAAAAGATTTAATTTCTTTTGGATTTTTAGGTACTTGCAACCTATCAACAGCTTCAAGCTTCTTAGGATCCATGCTCACTCCATTATCGGAAATGATGTGTCCAAGGTATGTTACTTCCTTTCTAAGGAATTCACATTTGTCCGGTTGAACTCTTAAGTTATTTCGCTTAAGACGTTCAAAAACTGCGATTAATTTCTCATTATGATCTTGCAAAGAATCTCCGTAAATGACGATATCGTCCAAGTAGACAAAGCATTTCGACCCTTGTAAACCTGACAAAACCGTATTCATCATACGCTGGAAGCAAGCGGGTGCATTTTTTAGGCCAAAGGGCATACGAGTATACTCATAATGCCCATACGGAGTACTGAAGGCTGTTTTGCACTGATCCTCTTGCTTCACGGGAATCTGATGAAACCCACTAGTCAAATCAATCGTAGAAAAATATTTTGCTTTGCCTAATTGATCGAGAATGTCAGAAATATTTGGCAACGGGTAATTATCTGCAATAGTTACCTCATTTAACTTACGGTAGTCTATTACTATGCGCCATTTTAGATTACCACTTGCATCAATCTTTTTCGGTACCACCCACAGGGGTGAATTCCAAGGACTGCTACTTTCCTTTAAGGTACCATCCTTTAATAATTTTTCAATTTGTGTTTTCACTTCCACTTCATGAATTTTGGGAAACCTGTAGATTTTTGTATAAATTGGTTTTGTTCCTGGCAACAAATCAATAGAATGTTCTGCTGCCTTTGTTAAATTTTGTGGATCTATTTCTGTAAACAGACATCGATAATTATTCAAAATATCCCATAAACTTTTCTTTTCTTCTGCATTCATATGTTCATCTCGAATGACTATTTCTTTTAGACTTTCTTTGAGTTCCTCAGTATCAACTTTGCACACGTTGATAAGATCTGAATTTATTTTTAGTTCTTCTTCATCTTCATTCAAGATAACAATTGGAATTTCCCCACTATCATTAACTTCGACAAGAGAATTCGCCACTTTCGATTTGCCCTCTTGCATTCCCATTACAAGGAGGTTTTCTTCGGTTTTCCACTGACATGCAAGTAACGAATAGTTTCTGATCTTGGCCTTGCAAGAAGATTTTTCTTGCATAAATTAATTTTGCTCTGGCCAATTTCTAAAATTTGATCTTTCAAATTTACTATGGTTTCATTTTCTACAAGAAAAGGAGATCCAAGAATACCATCGAATTTGTCGAATAGTCTATTGGTTGCAACTTGAAATTGGATGTCGAATTCAATACAACCATAACTTAATTGCAATTTTGTGAGCCCAAATGTCTTTGCATCTATTGCATTAATGCAACGATATTTAATTCCTTTCGACTTTTCGACATCTTTTTCAAAGACATATTTTGCTGCAATTAAGTTTAGTGAGCTTCCCGTATCCACTAAAAATTTTAAATATTGATTTTCGAATTTTAGAAAAACATAAGGACTTTCTTCAATATCTAAAGCATTTATTCTAAACTCATTTACATTTTCATCAGTCTTATGATACGTATTTTTCGAAGATTTAAATTTTGAAACTGACGAAGATCCTTCCTTCTTCGAGGAGCTTCCTTCAGTTGAAGTGTCTTCCATTGTTCGATTTTTATCAAAGCGTTTTGTTCTGCAATTTCGTTTGATATGTCCAAGCTTTCCACATGCAAAACATTTCTTATCCGAATGAATTTTGTGAACACGAGGTAGAACATTTCGATCCGTAAAATCCTTTTTCGTTGATACTTTCACTAGTCCTTGTCTCTGTTCTTCTTCCTGTGCTAGACGACTTGCCTCCTCCAGATTTTTTGGCTTCTGCGTGATGACGTACATAGTTAAAACTTCTTTTAATCCATTGATGAACACTGTTTTAACTTGTTCCTCGATGAAAGCATTTTCACCAATCGATGACTGTCCTGATCGCACTGTCAATATCCTTCGATGAAGACTGAGAAGCCTTTGGTGATATTGTATAACCGTTTCTTCTTTTTCCTGTTTAAATGAGAAAAGTTCACGTTGAAGATGTAACATAGAATGTGGTTCAGCATAAACCTGTTTTAATTTCACTTTCAACGCATTCCAATCTTCGAATTCTTCATTAAGTATAATTGTTTGTGCATTTCCTCGGAGTTGCATACAAATGTACTTAAAAAGAATGGATCGAATTGGACCTTGAGCCAATTTCATTGCCTCTTCACATGCGTATATGAAATTAAACGCATCCTCAGCTCGTCCTTCGAACACTGGGATGAAGCTTTTCAAGTCCGAAAAACTTATCGAAAAAGGCGGTCTTGAATTTCCGTCTACGGCACTACTAATTACATTTGTTCCACCGTTTTCCAAACTCATTATTGTTGAGTTAGGCCCACTTTCTCTTAAACCACTAGAATCAAATTCCGATTCTTCAAAAAGACTTTGAAAACTTTCCGCAAGGTAATTTCAAAACTAATTTCAAAACTATCACTTTCACATGCACTTTCAATTGACGACTCACTACTACTTTTTACTTGCCCGACGGAATACGTTCCTAAATATTCCCAAAAAGACCTGAAATCGAGATACTCCTTTTTAACACGGATTTGAAAATTTTCGCGATATCGATTTCTTAATAGTTCGCTTACAGTTAACCGAACTTTCTTTTCACCGATTTTTACACGATAGGTATCATTCATCTATTATCTTGAACAATTTAAAACAAATTTTCCTAAATTGGATTTCCACACTCACAATTTTGTTATTTTAAATTTAAATTTTTCCGAATCCTATCACTTTCCAAATCGTATCATACTTTTCCAAATCCTACACTCCTTATTTCACATTTATTCCCTTTCTTTTTTAAATTTTTCCAAATTCTATCACATTTTCTACACTCCTTATTTCATATTGATTGCCTTTCGTTCTTCAACTTTAATTCCCTTATACTTAGCCAGGGAAATTTTAAGGCTAAGGGCTTATTCAAAATAATAAATGCAAGACACAATGAAAAACTTACTGATGCATCCTGTCCCAATTTCGTTGCGTTGATTACAGTTGTTCCTGCGTTTGCACTTTCTTCCCTCGATGATTCCAATTTCCTATTGTAATTTTGGTCGAATTCCTTGCAAATTATCCCTCGATGGAGTAGTTTCTGCTTCACGCAGACTATAGTTGAACTACTCAACGTTGGTTGCCCTCGCCCTAGGAGAACAACGTATCCTTTTTGTTTCCCTCGTTGAGGACTGTATCTTAAAGATACTATTTTTTCCGTCCTTTTTATTAATAATTATGCCACTAGCACGAGTATCTTAGTGATAGTCACTTTCACTTTCACGTTCCTATATATATTTTTTTTTTTTTAGAGTCACTTTAACTTTTAAATTAGATAGCCACGATAATTCTTTCTATCACTAAATGGCTATCCCACCGCTGCCACCAGAATTTTTGTTATGTGCGAACTCTTTATTAAAAAAAAATAATAAAAACGAAAGTTTTATAATCACTAAAACTTTATTTTATTCTTACTCGTATAATTTCAAAAGATCCCGTATGATTAGATTAACTTCTATTATTCGAATAGCAACGTTTTGCCACGGCTCAGGTAATTTTATTATCTCGGATTGCTTGCGTTGCAAGACGAGATGGAATTTGCAAGACTTGGGAATATTTCGTGTGAATGGAAATGTTCCCAAGCAAAATTAAAATGTTAGCAAAATGCTTGGTTCATGGACATGGTGTCACGTGGCAAAACGTGTTACTTGCAAGCAATTGCATGCGCGTAACAGTACCGGTTAATTCATGCGGTTTTTATTGTGAAAAATGGTTACAAATTTAATATTTAAAGTATTGTCCATCGCCAGCTATAACTTTTTCCCATTTTTCTGGCAGTTCACGAATCCCCTCTCTAAAAAATTCGGCCGGCTTCTCCGTTATCCACGAATCGATCCAATTTTTGACTTCTTCATAATTAGAGAAGTACTGGTCAGCCAGGCCATGTTGCATTGATCGGAAGAGATAGTAATTGGATGGCGCAAGGTCTGGACTATATGGCGGGTGGGGTAGGGCATCCCATTTGAGCGTTTGAAGGTAGGTTTTGACGACCTTTGCAACATGTGGTCGAGCATTGTCATGTTGCAAAATTACCTTGCCGTGCCTTTGTTCATATTCCTGCCGTTTTTCGCGCGTGATTATGATTGTTTCATTCGGTTGCAACAGCTCATAGTAGATCACACCCAGCTGGTCCCTACAAATACACAGCATAACCTTTAGGCCATGAATATTCTGAACGGCCGTCGATGATGATGCATGGCCGGGGTATCCATACGTTCTCGAGGTTTTGGATTATCGTAATCGACCAACTTTTCATCGCCAGTGACAATTCGATGCAAACAACTTTTTCTTACGTGCCGTTGAAGCAGTTGTTCACATTTGAAAAATCAGCGTTCGACGTCTCTTGGCTTCAATTCATACGGCACCCAATGGCCTACCACCTTCCGGATCATTCTCATTGCATTTAGACGATCGGAAATGGTTTGTTGAGTGACGCCAAGTGATTTTGCAAGTTCTTCTTGCATTTGGGATGGATCTTGGTCGAGCCATGTCTCCAATTCGTGATCTTCAAACTTTTTTAGCTGTCCGGGCCGTTCATTGTCCTTCAAGTCAAAATTGCCACTTTTAAACCTTGCAAACCACTTCTGGCACGTACGCTCAGCTAGAGCATGCACACCATACACTTCCACTAAATACGATGACTTTCGGTAGCCTCTTTCTTCATATTGAAGTTATGAAGAAGTACTCCCCGCAAAAACACTTTATTCGGCACAAAATTCGACATTTTCAGAGTAAAAAAGTATTGTTGTTTACGCTTCAGCTAAATAACACATACTGATTCTGAAACTATATGACAGTAGCTTTCCACCACATATTTGGAAAGGTGAATCACTGGAATAAAAATCAAGTAACGTCATCGGTTAGGAACTACTATTATATAAATTCAAAATATGGAAGAAATTAAAGAAAAAATACGCCAAGAGACTGTGGTAGAAGACCAAGACTGCGCAGGTTGTACATAAAAGGTAAACGTAGTAAGGAAGAGTGGAAAAAGGTGTTAGAACGTGTATACAGAACATGAAAATTAAGCAAGGATCTATTAGAGCGAGCAGCGTTGAATGCAATAATTTGCCTGCATACATTTTGACTTAAAAGATAATTGTAAAGCTCGAACAGAAGACATTCGTCAAGAAAATATCGTCTGGACTCGAGGGTTGGAAGGTTAAAATAAGTAGACGGTAATCATAAGGGGAGTAAGGAAGGTTGAATTTGAAGAATGGAGACCGTATGAATCTGCGTTGAGCTGACTCAAGAGCATGGATGTGCTTCCTGTGGTATGGACTCCCAATTGGGGAGCAGTACTCCAAATTACTACATACTAGTGAGAAGTAAAGACGCATACAGAAGATATATTGGAATGAACAAGTGGATCGTTAAATAAACCCAGTTAAGCGGGAGGCTTTCTTTATAATTAGAGCAATATAGAGATCAAACTTCAATTTACAATCGAAAAGCACGCCAAGATAATTTAAGGAGGTTACATGGCTCAAAGGGATACTACGTTGAGAGAAGAGGAAATTTTTTACTGGAGAATGTCATCTGATGGCGTTCGGAAAAATTTAAGGAGAAATGGATTGATTCACACCAGTCCTAAGACGCTGAAGTTCAGTTTGAAGGAGGGAGTCTAAGAGAGAGTTAATAACTCGAAAAATCTTGAAGTCATTTGCGTAAAGGAGACAAGGGGATGTGATAACAGAAGGTTGATCATTGACAAAAAGTAAAAATAGTGTGGGGTCAAGCATTGAACATTGTGAAACTCCCGAACTGCGGTGAAAAGAAGAAGAGAAGCAAGAGTTAAAAGTGACTACAAATTGACGATTCAGGACATAGAAGAGAAGCCAGGAATAGAGACAAATAGGAACATTGAACCCTAAAAATTTCTCTAATCGGAAAGAGTGATCCACCAAATCAAAGGCTTTAGAGGAATCCGTAAAAATAGCGTCCACTTGTTGCTGATCGAGGGCAGCCGCACTATGATGCGCAAAAGAACGTAAATTTGTAAGGGTAGATCTACCTCTCCACTCGTCCACTTGTTGTTGCTGAAAGTAAATTTGTAAAAGTAGATCCGCCTCTGACAAAACCATGCTGTTGATCAGCTAAAGATGGGAGGACAAGTGGGTACCATCTTCTCAAAGATTTCACCAAAACAAGGAAGAAGGGAAATAGGCTGATAGTTTGAGATGTATTACGATCACCAGATTTCAAGAAAGGAAACATGTGGGCAATTTTCTATTAGTAGAGAAAACTCCACAGGATAAACCCAAATTAAAAAATAATTGAAAGGGGCATACAAAGTGAAAAAGATAAAGTTTGCTTGAGAATTTGGAATGTCATTAGGGCCCACACTGATACTGTTGTCAAGATTATTTAAGAGCAGCTCAACCTGCAAGTAGTAGAACAAATAGAGCAAGAAGAATGGTTGAAGGAAGGGGAATGTTTCGCCCTGTCGATAAAAGAAGAAAAATAAGAAGTGAAGAATTCACAAGATTCTTGAGGAGTAAACGATGTCACGCCATCTAGATTGAAATTATCAGGGACATCATGAGAACTCCATAAAGATTTTGCGTACAACCAGAGCGCACAAGTTTGATTCAATATTAACTAAGTTTCAATGTGGTTAATATATGTCTGAAGTGCAGAGGTGGCAATTTTCTTGGCCACGCACGACGCTCTTTGAATTTGGCGAGGTCAATTGGAAGATCACTGGATAAGAATTTTTGCGGGCAGCGTCTTTTGCTTTAATTGCAATGACAACATCTGAATTACACCAAGGAATATCTTTAGGTCTTCTTGCTGGAAACACAGGAGTGCATTGCGAGATTAAGGGCGAAAGAAACATATAGAGCTTATCAACATAATCTTCAGTGTGGAGATTGCTGAAGAACGAATACCAATTCACGGTATAAAGGCAAGCTTCCATACTCGATAAATCGGTTTTTAAAAATTAAAGCGGGAAGGTGGGGAATTCCTCAAAGAACGAGAAGATGTGATAGTAAACGCAATGGAGAGTAGTGGTTGGTGAAATCAGGCTCGACGAAGGACGAAACTGAACAGAGAAGAAGGTGGCAAGTTGGAAAGAACAAGATCAAGTACTTATGTTATTGGCAGTAGTATTAGTGTTGAACAGGGTGAAATAACAGAGGGAAATAAAAAATAAAGAGCAAAATACACACTACCACCAGAAACTATGGAGACATGTATACCATTCCAAACATTAGAGGGAGAATTGACGTCACCACAGACTATGTTACGTTACACCAAGCGATTCTGGTTGAGGGCCTTGGCGTCTTAGATAACCCGTGGTGACGGGGTAGGAAGGCGTCACTCGCCAATTCTTGAACTGCCTCAAGGAGCCAATTGGCGTACTTGACGCTCACTGGAATGGTTTGGACACCAAAAGACACCAAGTAGTGTCATACACACAGGGCCTACACCTTACTCTGACTGGCTATATTCCCTAGCCGCCAGCAGCTTTTTCTTGGCTTGTTGAGCCGCCTATCAATACTTCCACCGAAAACTAACTTGAACCGCTAATGATTCAAATTGAAATCCAAGGTGATAATTCAAGTTATAATTCAAAGTTATTTTTAATATATTCAAAGATTCGAAAACATAATTTTTCCTTTTCTACGTTGGAGGCCGCGTTAATTGTCGAAATCCTAACGCCTTCCGGTTTCGCCACTTTTTCCGCTTCTACCCAATAAGCGTGCTTGCGACGGAGCTCCAACGTTCTTCGCGATCCGAATCAATTTGCCTGCGTAGCTTTCTCCTAGTTCACATGCCCGTTCGTTACTGGTCGTGATGGCTAGGATTCCACTGGAGATTCTCTAATTGCATCACGTTTGTCCTTCTTGTTGTTGAAATAATCAGTAAAAGAGACCGCTTTAATCGTCGTTGGCTCTTTTATAAACTTGCCGCAACGGCTCTTTGACTTGAGTTTAAAACCCCAAGTTCAAGACCACAACAACCACCACGGCTCCTCAACCTTATAGCGTTTTCCTCGGACACAAACCCAGTTTTTCTTGGTGGCCATCTTTCTTTCGCGCACAATCATCTGCATCATCGATATTTTGGTTGTAATCTTCTTCTTCTTCTTCTTAGCCCCTCTCGGGCCTTCGGTTCCTGCAAACAGCGCCTCCAACTGTCTCGGTCCGTCTTTCAATTTCGAAATCCGAGCAGCGGTGACCTGTCTCCATCGACCAAGTCAGACCAGTGTTTCCTCGGTTTCCCCACTGGCCACCGGCCTTCAGTCCTCCCAACGAATACCTTTTAGGGTATCCGTTGTTCGTCCATACGATTCATGTGTCCAGCCCATTGCAGCTTCCGCAGTCTTACAATCCTTCAGACATCCGGTTTGTCAAAAGCCTCATACAGCTCATGGTTGTATCAAATTCGCCATTGGTCCCCATCTAGCTTGGCTCCAATTATTTGCCTCAGGACCCGTCGCTCAAAGGCGTTTAATATATTTGCGGATGCTTGGGTTAGGGTCCATATTTCACACCCATAGCATAACACAGGTCTTATCACAGATTTGTATACTTGGAGCTTTGTTTTCCTGTGTATGCAGCTGGTCTTCAAGATCGTCAATACTGAATAAAATATTTTATTTGCGAGCTGTGTTTTTCGGCGTATTTCATCTCATTCATTGCCCGTTTTCGTTATTTTGGCGTCTAAATACACAAATTCGCTAACATTCTCGATCGAGTGTGACATTTTGTATATTTGAGGTATTTTTCCTCGACTGTGTCATAAACGTTGTTTTATTTTCGTTGATTTGTAGCCCTACTAGTTTTGCTTCGCTGTCGAGTTTCAGGAAGAGTTCTTTGGCAGTTTTTAATGACCGTGACAAAATATTGAAGTCGTCCGCATGGGCCACTACTTGGCTCGACTTGTATAGTAATGTACCTCGCGTATCGACAGGTAGCTTCCTTATGACGTACACTAGAGCCAAATTGAATAGCAACGGAACCAGTGCATCTCCCTGCCTTAGTCCGATATTTGTGTCAAAGGCATCGATGAGTTGGTTATTGATGTGAACTTGGGAGGTCGTTGACTTCATTGTCATTTTGGTAAGATGGACTGACTTGGCTGGGAAGCCAAAACCAAGCATTATTTGGTACAGTACCTTACGATCAATACTGTCGTATGCTTGCTTGAAGTCAACGAAAATTTGGTGTACGTCTATGTTGAACTCCCAGCATTTTTCAAGTACCTGCTTGACTGTGAACAATTGGTCTGTTGTGGATCTACCTGCTCTAGAACCACCTTGACACTCCCCAATAATACTGTTGGCGTATGACCCGATTTTATTTTCTAAGAATTTTGAAAATATTTTGTACGCCGTACAAAGTAGTGATATGCCTCTATAATTTTCGCACTGTAGCTTGTCACCTTTTTTGTGGATAGGGAGTATTAATGATTGGCTCCAATCTTTTGGCATATGTTCTTGTTGCCAAATGTACTGGATGACTTTGTGAATAGCTTGATGAACACTACTGCTACCATATTTGATGAGCTCCACTGGAATCTCATCGATACCCGGTCTTTATTATTCTTTTGGGCTTTGATGATGGGGCAAACTTCATCCAGAGTTGTTGGGGCCAATGGAAGCTCTCCGCAAACGTCTATAGGCTCCGATGTTCTGGAGCTGTTTGGAGGATTAAGGAGGTTTTTGAAATATGATGCCCATCTTGCCTTGATCTTCGTTTCATCAGCGATAATTTTGCCGCTGTCAACACGACAGTGCGTGGTTTTGGGCTGATAACCACGTTTCAGGCTTTTCACTACTTTGTATCCTTGTCTTGTGTTATTGCTCGCTAAACTTACATCTATACGTCTCAATTGGTCGTCATATTACTTTCTTTTCCTAATCCTAATTATCTTATTCGCTACTCTTCTGAGATTTTCAAAGTGTTCTCTCTACGTCCTGGTTTTCCTACCTACGTATTCTTTGTATGCCTGATTCTTTTTATCTAATGAATTCTGGCACTCATTATCGAACCAATCATTCATCTTCTGCCGGGCTTGATGTCCGATCGTCTGTTCTGCCATAGTCCTGATAGCCGCTTTCACTTCCATGCAGTGCTCGTTGCTCGTCTTTAACGATGCGTCTGATAAGATGGGAGCCAGCTATTTTTCGAGGGTCTCCGTCAAATTTTCGGCCACAGACGCCGTTTGGAGCCCTTCGATGTCAAATTTTTGTAGCGGGCTGGTCTTCGCTGAATATGCCTTTGACATATGACATCGATAGTTTAATTTGATCAAGTAATGATCTGAGTTGCAATTGGCTCCTCGGTATGTACGGACGTCAAGTATGCTCGAGGCCTAACGTTGTTGTATCAGAACATGATTGATCTGGTTTTGGGTGCTGCCACCCGAGGATACCCAGGTCATTTGATGAATGCGTCGATGTTGGAAGCAAGTTGAAGGTATGACTAGATTTCTGCTACATGCAAAGTCAATCAGGCGCCAAACTTTTCAACGGAAGAGTATTTGGGCTACACGATCAAGAAAAACTGTTCACAACCAACACAAGAGTGAATCACTGCGCTGCTTAACTTCAATCAACCTGAGACCATCGTCGAGCTGCGTCGATTTCTTGGGGCCTGCAACTTCTACAGACGTTGTCTTAAACACTCAGCCCACCATCAGGCATCGCCGAATGCTTTCTTAAGCAACAGCAAGAGAAAAGATAATCGCAAAGTTCCTTGGACACCACAAACGGAATCAGATTTCCAAATGTGCAAACGCGACATTGCAACTGCAGCCTTACTCATCCATCCGGATCACAAGGCGCAATTTCAACTTGTCACTGACGCATCTGACATTGCTATCGGAGCAGCCTTGGAACAGCAAAATGGCGAACACTTGCATCGACTCGGCTTCTTCTTTCGTAAGCTGAGGCCAACGGGAGCTAGATACAGTGCGTATGATCGCGAACTTCTAGCTATTTATGCCGCAATCAAGTTATTTAGGTATATTCTGGAGGGTCGGCATTTTATTATCAAAACCGACCACAAGCCTTTAATCTACGCATTCGCTCAAAGTCTTTACATAGCTAATCCGAGACAATTGAGACAGTTGGACTTCATCTCTCCGTTTACGACGGAGATAGTCCACATCTCCGGCTCGGAGAATCTGGTAGCCGACGCCTTCTCGAGAATTAATACAATCAACATGCCATTCACCATAGACCCAACTCAACTAGCCGAGGCTTAAAAGGAAGATGACGAGCTTCTTGTGCTCCTAGACAACAGCAACAACACGGGACTACAACTACAAAAGCTGTCAATCAGTACTGCAACAGTTTACTGCGACATTTCAACGGGACACATTCGTCCTTATGTCCCACCGGAACTTCGTCAACAGGCTTTTGCTTCAGTTCACGGACTCGCTCACCCGAGTGGCAAGGCCACCCTTCACCAACTGCGCCAAAAGTACGTATGGCCTAGCATTCAGAAGGACACGAAACGATGGACCCGCAACTGTATCTCCTGTCAACGCTCAAAAATCCAACGACACAACAGGAACCAGCCCATCTCAATAAATGTACCGAACGAAAGATTCGATCATGTACACATCGACATCGTCATTCTGCCATTGATGAGCGGGTATCGATACTGTCTTACCATGGTAGACAGGTTTTCATGGTGGCCAGAAGCAGTCTGCGGACACTGTCGCCAACGCTTTTTACATCACCTGGGTTGCGCATTTTGGAACTCCCAAAACGTTGAAAACCGACCAATGCGCTCAATTTGAGAGCGCACTTTTTCGAGCCCTTACCAATTTGACCGGAACGAAACGAATGAGAACAACACCCTATCATCCTGCGTCCAATGGTGCGATTGAGCGATGGCACTGAACCTTCGAATCAGCTCTTATGTGCAGTCAAGCAACATCCTGGATACAACTACTTCCAACTGTTCTACTATAATTGCGAACGTCACTCAAGGAGGACTTGGGAGCTTCACCCGCCGAATTACTTTCCGGCGAACAGCTACGTATTCCTGGTGAATTTTTTACAAAAGAGCACATGCCGATGCAGTCAGACAGCCGTTGGCGCAACTCTACACCGGACCACACGAGGTGGTTAAAGGAATCAACGATCACGTCTTCATTATCAAGATAAAGGGACAAGATGGGACCATCTTAACCGAACGACTCAAACCAGCGTATACTACAAAAGATGACAACGAACAACATCCTGACATTCCTCTCAGAACGTACAGTCGGATGTCAAAGCCAACAGCAACTTGACGTCGATTTGGGAAAGGGGGTACTGTAGCGATCACAAAAACTATTTCCACCACTAAGTGGCACTGACATCATCTACAGGAAGTTTGACTTTACAAATATGGCAACCAATCAGCTAGCAACAAGATGACTTATCACCAGCTGTTCTCTTTGGCTTTTGGTCGCGAAGCAGACAAGTTTAGTTTCAGTTGACCAAATGTGATATATTTAGATTTTTGCAATAAACTGTTGCTTACCACATTAAGTGAGTTTAACGATTGCATTGTGTACGTCTTATTCCACGGGATTCAAGGCGGCTACAGATATATGACAACGAACACCATCTAGTGACAAAAAGGCTCAATGCTTTTAAGACTATTCAATATATAATCCGAACGCTCCACTGATCCAAATAGGGTGTAAATTTTGGGTGTTTGGGTTATCGAGGGCCTATTGTTGCTTTTTTCTATTTTGACGATTTCGAAGACCAGCTGCATACACACGAAAACAAAGCTCCAAGTACACAAATCTGTGATACGGCCTGTGTTATGCTATGGGTGTGGAAGATCGACCCTAACCCAAGCATCCGCAAACATATTGTTACATGTACAAATAATTCTGCGAGTTACTGTCGCAATTGTTTTCACAACCATTAAGAACATCAACAAAATGAATTTACTCGAAACCACGAGAACCCACCAAGCATGATCAACATTTGGAAGTGAGTCACTGCACCATTCATCTGCTCGAATATACCAGATACCTCTTGGCAGAACATTCACCAATATACGAGAAATGCATTGAACGGATAGAGACCCTATATAAAGCCGAGCTGAATGAATGGGGGGATCATTCATTCAACCGCGATAGTAAAAACGGCGATAGTGTGTGGAAAGCGATATTGACCGAGTAATAGTGAAGTGATTTTGGAAAACAATTGCGATAAGAAATTTATGGACAAGTGTTAGACTTTTTATAGTGAAAATTAAAAATGTGAAATAGTTAAATAAGTGATTGTGCATTTTTTTTGTAACTAAATAAACTCTTTGAACTTAAATTAAAAGACATTGCGTTTTCACTTTCCCGGAACATTAAAATTATTGGCCGCGAACCATATACACATGACAGTATTAACACCTTTGAGGGATGGGTCCTGATTCGAATAATTGGAGCAAAGCTAGACGGGAACTAATGGTGAATTTGATAGAACCATTAGCTGTATGAAATCGTTGACGAGCCGTAGGTCTCAACGATTGTAAGACTACGGAAACTGCAATGGTATGCACACATGAATCATGTGGACGAGCAACGATTACCCAAAAAGGTATTCGTTAGGAGAAGTGAACGCCGGAGACCATTGGGAAAACCGAGGAAATTGTGATTTGACTCGGTCGACGAAGACAGATCATCGCTGCTTGGATTTCGAAATTGGAGGAGCCGTCAATGGACCGAGACCGTTAGAGGCGTTTTTTGTAGGAACCGAATGCCCAAGAGGGGCCAAAATGCTACAAAGAAGAAGATTGTTACTAGATCGGGCTCTGCTTGAAACTACACAGATTAATTTGAAATTCGAATTTCAATGTGAATACATTTGTACCATGTTTTCAATGGTATTGTCTTCAAAATTAAGTGAAAACTTAATTTGTTCAAAATTTGAGAACAGAAAGCCACTTAAATAAACCAAATAGCAGCCTCATATATCAAAAGTATAGAAATATGTTGACTTAAACTACATAGAAGATACAACAGGAATTTATTTATCAGAGTTCATTCCAATCGTTCGTTCATATCAAAATTGCAAAGTTGATTAATATCTTTAGGGTGTTACTCTAATCATCCCTCTAATCTCTTATGAACATAATTAATACCTCTAATTTCAAGTATAATAAGAAATCAGTGAAACGTTTTTCATCTGCTCCTTACAATTTTGTTTGATGGAACCATTTTCCTTTTAAAATATTTTCTTTCTCCTAATCCCATCATGTTGACCCGAAACCTTATCCCCAACATTTATCCTTTCCTGGCATTACAAAAAAATTACCATGAACCCCAAAAAAAACTCATCTAATACATTTTTTTCTCTCTCTCATATTTAATTTCAAAGGCAACCTTCGCACGAAAATCAGAGTAACTGGAGTACCGGACGATACCCTTCTAGCACAAATCGGGTCCGGCCAGAAATTTTCAGCTCTTCTGCGTCTCGGAGATTTCGATCGAATTAAATTCAAAATACCTTACAGATCCGATGGAAAAACACTTATTCACGTAATTCCAGATTGTCCCAAGTAAAAATACTCGACACAAGTTGAAAAGCCTTTTGGGAATTCCATTTGCCTGCTTCCGAATTCATTTGAAACAGGATAAGGGAATTCTCGTTGGCGATTCGTTTCCAATCTTTATGCTATCTTATTTGAAAATTAACATTTTTTTTCACTTTTATCTTCATTTTTTTTCGCCCCATTTTACAGAACTTATAATCTGGCGTTCCTGGTAAATAAATCATCGGATCTTTATGCGACAATAAATCGCTATTTGGGGTTGATAGCGGCCGCAGGACTTATCGAGAAATGGACTCGTGATTCCGTACAAATGTTTCGCTTGCATGGCAATTTGAAAAATCGTAATTTCTTGAAGGATCCACAAATTATTCTGACTTTGAGCCATTTGCAATTAGCATTTTTCATGCTATTTGTTGGTTTACTTCAAAGTGTGATATTGTTTGCGGGAGAAATTATCTGGGAGCGGATGCGATTATCTCATGTAGCTAAGGAGGCAACACAACCAAATGAATCCGAAAAATCAGGTTCTACGAAGTTATTTAAAAAATTATCCTTCTAATGAATAAATAAAATAAATAAAATTCATTAAATCCTTTTAAGAGTTCTCAATTTATTTCTCAGAAAGAAGGTAAGATTAATGCAAATTTTCCGATTGCTTAGTTAAATTTATTACAATATGAAATTTATAATCATTCAACCAAATATTCAAATTTCTTTGGATAGAATTATGAATTCCCTTCTTCAATTCATGACAAACTCAAGAACCCAGAAAAAAGGATCAAACCACATGACAGTCATACAACATTGACCAACTCAAAATAATTTATAAGGCTCGTAACCTCTTCCACGAGAATATTAATATGATTCAAAGGACCACAATAATTTTTAGGAAATGATGTTCATATATTTTCTACAATTCGTCCTTGCCATCAAAATACATCTCCGGAATATTCCTGGCAACGTATATTCATTATTATGTTCTATATAATCACCGGATAATTATTCCGCTAGTTCATTATGTGGTCAAGAAACCGAAATCCTTATTAGGGAGAGTGTTATCATGAAATTAAAATCTTTTTTTTTGTGCTTCCTGGAAAACAAACGAAGGCCGGACAAAGAGGGAGTAGAAACAACTGTAAGCTACGGAAATTAATTTATTGTAGTTAATAATTGAGATGCTTCCGGCGTTACCCGTAAAGGACTTTACGAAAGTGCAGACACAGCATAAAAAGGATTTAGTGAGGACATTTTATTCGAGTCTTGATTATTTATTCACTATAATAAAGAAGACACACATTTTACGGAAAGAATTCATTTATCACCTAAGGGCGGATGAAGTGGTTTGATATGGGTTGAAATCAGCTTTGTGGCCATGAATAAATGCTAAGTTGAAAGAGATTTAGTTTGCTTTTAAGTTTTAGTGAAAACTAAAATTGGGTTAATATGTTGAGGATAAGAGACTTAGGACTCGAAGTGCCTACTTTGATGTCAAGGCGTTAGTGAAATGCAAAGAGCCAATCATGTATAAGTGATAATTGAATACAATCTTGATAGCAGTGTAGATCATAGCAAACCTAAAATAAAAAATCCCCGTTGGCAGCACCAGCTTAATGTCGGCTTAAAAGCTTAAATAGTTAATTTCAAAAGATTTCCATAAAAGTTTAATCAGCACTTGCATTGCCATTAATATATAAATTTTCGATTCTTTTCTGAACCACCAGGGGCCGTCATTTTGAATTTTTATTTAAAACGGCTGCTAAAAATATTAAGCTGTAAATTTTCCAATTTTTTATTTGCCATTTGATTTGCATAATTAAATTAAATTAACTTGGCTTAATAACTTATAATTTCAAGTTTTATCAGAATATGTTGAGAAACTTGGCTGCTAGAGGGCTACAGAAATAAAAAAAAATGTTTATGTCACCCCCCCTGTATGGGGAGACCCCCTTAAACACTTTAAAATATTTTCTTACACTGCCAATTTCAAGAGGCACCACTTTTGACCTACGTAGAGAATTTCCTCATTCTAGCTCATGTGGTTTGCGTGAAAACTTGTGACGCACGAACAAACGGACGGACGGACAGACAGACAATACAATATTTAAAAAAAAGTCTGATTTATAAATACGTTCAAGATAAGTCATTTGAAACGTTCCCATGAAAAAAATTCATTATTTCAGTTGCTACTAAAAAAGCGAATTGCGCTTGCCTCCTGACCTTTGGGGGCCGCCATTTTGAACGCATGCATTTGATTTTGGACTATTTTAAATCTTTGTGGGCTAGGACCTCATCAATCAACGTGCCAAATCTCGTTAAAATCGGAGTTTCACTCTAGACAGGGCAAAATAATTCAATTTTTAGTGAAAATGGCAGCTAAAAATATTGGGTTTAAAATTTTCGACTTCTTTATTTTAAATTCAATTTTAATGCCTTTCTGCATAATACAAGAACATAGTACAGAGATCCATAATCTCAAGTTTTATCAAAATCCGCCGAAAAATGTGACCACTAGAGCGCCACAAAAACCTGAAAAAACGCATATTTAAACCACCGCCATTTTGAAAGTATGCCTATTTTAAAATTAAGTTTCATGTATGTCGGATTAAAACTGCAACTTTCAAAAGCCTTGGAAATTTTGAGTTTCAACTGGCCGCCATTTTGTTTTTTGTGACCTGACCTCCAGTTTTTTCAAGAAGTTCTTTAGATACTTATAGTTTTCATCTAACTGCTGAATTTCATGAACATCTGTTGAAAGCTTTGACCACTACTACAACAACAAAATTTTGCACGTTTTTCGACTTTTGAGCGGCCGCCATTTTGTTTCTGCGATACCGACTTTGGATTTTTTATTGTGAGATTCATCGCATACATATGTGAAACTTTGTACCAAATTTCATCCAAATCGGAGCTATACTTTGGTCAGAACAGGAATCACGATTTTTCGTCTAAAATGGCCGCCATTTTGTTTTTGCCCGACCGATATAGCTGGTTCACGAATTTAGCCGAGATATTTACTCAATACACCTTTTTTGAAAATTTGGTGAAAATCGGAGCAAAATTGCAACCTCTAGCGTGGTCACAAATTTCGTTATATCCCATATATATATATATATATATATATATATATATATATATATATATATATATATATATGATGCTCTCCGCAATAGGTAAATTTCTCTGGAGAAATTTACCTAAAAAAACAAAGATATTAAAAGAAGTAAATAAATTCATTCATATAAAGCAGGCCAATTTGCCAATGGCTATAAAAATGAAATCTTTCTCAGTTATAAAGATTTGAAATTTTGCGCCAAGAATTTTTCTTGCTAATAAACAGCAATTGATGCAAGAACATTTTCCGTGAGGTGAATAAGTATCAATTATGGGACGGAAGAAACAAACCTCGGAGGTCATTGTTGAGTGCAAACAGGATTCTAAAAATGTTTGAATGGATGAAAGAAACCAAAATGGAAACATTACTTACAGAAACTTGCCTGTAGTTCCCTTGCTCCAGTTTGTTGACACTATATCTGCGCACCCTCTAACTGAGTCGAGCCTTGATACCCGCGATGTGTTACAGCCTTCTGCACCAGATCTTCCTTTATCGGGGGAGAATACTAGAATAACACATGATACTGTTCCTGCCATAATAACGAGAAGTAAAACGCAAGCTAAACCTGTAACAAAAAACAGCGCCAAATTGTTGACCAGCAATGGTTCGGGGGTTGTATTTCAATCATCACCTGGGCCCTTATCTTCTCGTCGAGGTGCTATATCGAAAAATCGGCCCACTCTTGTAACGGATATTCAACCAACGCCAGTATCTGATGTTTCTAATTCCACCCTTAATCTGCCAGCACCACAGAAAGTTCCATCTCTTCATGTCGTCGCGCCGCCGAAGAAAATATTTATATCTCGTCTGGCTTATGAAACATCGACGAATGACATTTGTGATTATGTCTCAACGAAGTTTGGACCTTCAGTAAAGATCATCAGCTGCCACAAACTGACAAAAGACAACATTGAGGGAAGAGTTATAGCTTCCTTTAAGCTAACTGCACCGTCAAACTGCAGCATAGTTCCTCAACCAGAATACTGGCCTCCTGGAACACTAATTAAACCGTTCGAGGCAACCAAAAGAAGAAATTTTTGTCGCGTTCCGAAACTTTAACAACTGGTCACCCTACAACTTCTTCTAATATTAATTTAAATTTGGATATTCAAAACACTTCTCGTAGCTTCAATCTTTATTATCAAAATGTACGTGGCATGCGAACTAAGCTGGAAGCTATTAAAATTGCCTCTTCCATTTCCGGCGATGATTTCATTTGTTTTACAGAAACCTGGCTAACTCCTGATATCACCAGCAGTGAAATTTTTCCCCTATATGATGACTACCGAACTGATAGAGATCGTTTGATTTCAGGTAAATTTGACGGTGGTGGTGTACTTATTGCTACTCATAAAGCCTTCGACAGCAAACTCTGCTCTGACTTTCCACCGTTTCTTCCAGTAGAATGCATCACTGTCTTAATCAATATCTCCCAAGCTGTGAGTTTAGTATTGCTTTGCGTGTACATCCCTTGCAATGCTCCTTTCCGCGCTTACAACCATTTTTTCTCTGAATTATCTGCGTATTTTTGTAGCATCAACCCTCTATACAATACTTTTAATCTGTGGTGACTTTAACATGCCTTGCCCAAGGTGGGACTCAAGCTCTCATACCCTCTTATCCTTCAATGATCTCTCTATCCTGTTTTCTTTTTTTTATCGCTTTGCTCCCTATCGCAATTAAATATGATCCCAAACGCAAACAATCAACTTCTCGATTTCATCCTTACGACCAATCCATCCTCTATCTCCTCGATCACAAAATCCCCCTCTGAATATGTAAAACCTGATCCCCATCAACCTCCGCCTGAGGTTCGTTTATCTTTTCTTGCACCTCAGACCAAACGCACTCCTTTCTCCCCAAGATTAAACTTCCGCAAATCTAACTATGCAGCCATTCAGCTCGAGCTGGATAGTATTGACTGGAATTCAATGCTACAGAAGCTAGATGTCAATTCAGCGCCATGAACTTTCTATGAGAATCTCAGTAGCATAGTTGCAAACCATGTACTACCTGCCGATCCCCTCAGAAAAAGAGCCCCAACTGGTTTTTCGCTGAAGTCTCAGACGCTCTCTATTTGAAGGACCAGGTGCGCAAAAAACTTCATTATTCCAACTCTAACACTGACCTCACCAACTACCGACTGCTTCGTAAGGAAGCCAAAAAAGCGGTTAAGAACGCAACGCAATCTTATTATAATATGATTGAAACATCACTGCAATCTAATAGTCCTAAGCCCTTTTGGACATACATACATTCTCTGAAAACAACATTCCATATTCCTAATATCTTCTAATGGCGTAATTGCCAAGCTTCTGATAGGCAAGCTATCTGTGACCTTTTTGCTCAATTTTTTTCCTTCACATTTAAGTTTTTGAACCCCACTATGTACTCATTGTGTCCTTCTCCTTCCCCTATTATGCATTCTATCGTGACCTCTTCATCGGAAATTCAAAATGTGCTGCTTACCTTTGACATAAATGGTGGTCCGGGTCCTGATGGAATACCAAATCTGTTCGTTAAGTCATTATCTTCTTCATTATCTACCCCACCATCAATAATTTTCAATATTAGCCTTTCTTTCTCCTGCTTTCCTGACGTCTGGAAGCATGCTAACATCTTTCCGATCCATAAGTCCGGGGATCGAAGTGAAATCTCTAACTATCGTCCTTGAGCGAATTGTGCACAACAGAATGTACCATGATATCAGTATCCTGTTTGCAAATGAACAACATGGCTTCATTAAAGGTCGTTTGACAGTAACTAATTTTTTAGAACTTACGAATACCATCTCTCTTGCTTTCGACAAGAGTCAACAAGTCGATGTGATGTACACCGATTTTGCTAAAGCCTTTGACAGTGTTGATCATGGCCTTTTGGCTAAGAAACTCTGATCGTTCCGCGTTTCCGACTCTATCCTCTCTTGGATCTTATCCTTTTTATCCCATCGCTCCTGCACCGTTACATGGAATAATTTTTTTTCGTCGGACTCATTTAGCCCAAAATCTGGTGTTCCTTAAGGATCAATTTTAGGCCCTTTGCTATTCAACATTTTCATTAATGATCTTTCCCAATGCCTATCCTCTAATTGTCTTCTTTACGCTGATGATTTAAAAATTCATGGCCTCATTAACTCCAGCAAAGACTGCTTATACCTCCAAAATGATCTTGACAATCTCCAAAATTGGTGTCAAGGTAATTTACTTTCTCTTAACATTTCTAAATGTTGTCACATGAGATTCACCAACAAATATCATCCAGTTTTATATGAATACCAGATTGATGGATCGGGGCTCGCACTTGTGGACAAATTTAAAGATTTGGGAGTAGTATTTGACCCAGGTTTGAAATTTAACATCCATGTTCCATGCATAACCACTAGAGCTTCACGTGTCGCTGGTTTTATTTTACGATCCTCTTGCAAGTCTTTAAGCATTTCAACCAGCGTCCATCTGTTCGTACTTCTAGCCCGGTCAATCCTTGAGTATGCCTCCCAAGTATGGTCTCCTCACTATACCAATCTATCGGATGCTGTTGAAACTGTACAGCGTCAATTCACACGATCTCTATTCTAAAAATATAACCTCACTTACAGCTCCTACGATGAGCGCTTACAGATCCTAAACATTCCATCACTCAAAAATAGGAGAGAATTGCTGCTTATTTAAATTATATCACGGTATTCTTACATCCAATCTTTGTGAAAGGCTTTATATAGGTCCCACCTCAAAAACGCGTTCAGCTGACATATTCTTTGTGCCCTTTGCTCGTACTGATATTTATTTTTATTCATTTTTAGTACGCGTATCACGTCGCTACAATGAGCTCCAGCTGGGTCCTCTGCCACATTCCTTAAACGCTTTTAAAAGCATATTGCATAATATTCTGCTTAGCTTTCAATAGTTTATTAGTATTTTATATTCTTGTTCTTATTTTCTTAATATAACTTTGTTTATTCGCATGTATTATATTATATTTCATTACCTATTTTGCAATTGGGTTCACGGATCTGTTGAATAGTGTAAATAAATAAATAAATAAAAAAATAAATAAATAAGGCCTAATATTATTGTATTTAGCGTGCAATTGAATTCTGATGATGAGTTTTCCCTTCAAATCAATAGCTTTCTTTTATAAATTCAGAAATTTCAACCTGTTAGATGAACACAATTTTCGTCGGTATTGATTAAAATTTAATAAGTTTTTATCCCTTATGGGCTGCAAATAATCAAGTTTAAAATAAAACAAAACCAGTGTTAAATTACATTAATTTAATTAACACTTCAGATGTTGCAAATGTATTTTATTCTTAGCGACACGTATGCATTACGATCAGCATTGCCGACCATCTTCAGCGCTAGACGTGAAACTACTAGTGGAACAATTATAGCAAAAGCAAAGACATCAGCTAATAACAGTTAATTTCAAAATATATGATTCAGTTGGATTAAATGTAATATAAATTGCCAGACTGTTGTCAATACTACATAAAAGTTCTTTTATGTTATTTCAACATACTCGTATTATGGGTTTTGATAATTGATGCAAAAGCTAATAAAGTTAATCGTTACGATATTTTATCTAGCCAAATTAAATAAATGTCAATTTATTGGGCTATCGTCGATTTTTAGTAAATTGTTCATTATATGTATGAATAGAGGTCCATATTCGTCGAGTTTTAACGTGTTAGTTACATTTTTTAATAATATAAAATTATCCTGTGTAGTGCTGAAGCTAGATAATTTAAAATAACTTCTTTGATTAAATTTATTCTTCTTTTTTCTAACCACTAATTGAATCATTTCGATTAGGTCAACAACCGATCTTGCTCTACAGCCTGTTAAGTAAGAGCGTATCCAACATAATTTTGAAATAGTTTATTTAACAACAATTTTTGACTTATACATACATTAAATACATACTTAGGTAACGCCCTTTCAGTTTAATAGTTAGTCCAATTACCACCAGCATCAATTTTTGCTTGGCGCCTCCGAGGCATACTTTCCACTAAATTTTCAGCGTATTCGAGGGGAAGCGTCTTCCAAATGAAGCGAATTTGTCGGGAGAGCTGCTTCAAAGTGTAAACACTTCTGCTTGATGTAGGCCCAGACGTTTTCAATAGGATTTGCATCAGGCGATTGCGAAGGCCAACCAAGTGTCACAATGCATTTTTCCCGTTTCCATTCAGTACACAGCCGGCTCCGGTATTTGGGATCATTATCGGTACCCCACCATTTTACATTGCTTGCACACAGATGTTCCCAAATAGCGGCGTGTGATAACTCAAGATCTTTTTGCTTCTATTTCGTTTGTCCTTGATGTAAGGACATGCCAGAATTGCGCGAAAACAAAGCCACGATTCACTTTTCGTCCTTTTAGGTCACTTTTCCTACCGAACCACGGTTTGGAAGGTCATCGACGGTTTTTGATTCTTTAAATCATTGAACCCGCTTCTTGACAAACGATACAGACATTTTAATGTATTTAGCCACCACTACATAGTTCATTTTCGGTCCTTTAGGGTGCATGCAAAGGAACACGGCCTCAAAGCGCTTTGCGTAAATGGCACTCATCGCGATCTTAGTGTTTTCTTGACGGAACACTGACTTCAACTAAAATTTTTTTTTTCATAGCGCCAAAGACAGAGGTTCTCTCTACCGATCGAAAAAAATTTTAAGTCAATATCACTTACCGACCACAAGCTATGCTGGATAAGCTCTTGCTTAACAGACTGTATGATACACGGACTTGGTATACTTGGTACAAAAAATGTGTCATACTCGTATATCATATGTGATACATTGAGCAGGGAACTTTTTACGGAAACTTATCTGTAGTTCCCAAATAAGGCCTAATATTATTGTAATTAGCATTCAATTGAATTCTGGTGATGAATTTTCACTTTGAATCAATAGCTTTCTTTTGATTCTTACTTTATTTCTATGTACTAAAATACTTGTCGCATTGATATGGTAATTAGAAGATCTTTACCGGCCACCACTTGATCAGTCAGCTCTGATTTTGTTCTTTCGTTTATCCGCTCCAGTTCACTCCTCCTCAAGTTTGGCCATACGTTTTGATTCAAATTAGTTTTGATTTATTTAAGGATCTCATACAATTGTTTGCCATTGACTGTTTGACCTTCGCCTATTAATGTAATTTGTCAAAGATGCAAGAGCTCAATTAGTGACTGCTTGTGAGGTGAGTCTTGGACTTTCCCTAACTTAACTGTAACTACATTTCTTAATATTTTCCTTATTTTTTGCATTCAGGATACAATCTTGTGTTTGGATGAAAACTGCATATGCTGAATAGATTTTAACGTACCATGACGCTCGGAGGGAATCATCAAAGGAAATGGGCTCTATTTATTGTTGCAGCTTTAACTCTAAATGCTTGTTAAGATTCATTAATTTTTCCATGTCATTCTGTTTATCGAGAATTTCTTTAAATCCAAATGATCCTTAGGCATGTTTCGCAGAAATTTTTGTTACAAAACAATACAATCTTCTTTGCTTGGCTAGCCCGAGTAGGAATCAGTTTAAGCATGTCTAAATGAACATTAGGGCCTAATGTGGAAACAGTGCCGCTTGCCTAATTTTGGCATGCCTAATGCGGACCTAATGGGCATGCTTAATGTGCATGCCTAATGTGCATGCCTATCGCGGGCCTAACGGTGTCCTAATTAAGTATGCCTAACCTAAGCAATTTTGGAAATTTCGCGTTTTATTGCAATCTAGAGAGTAAAAAGAATATTCAAATGAAAATTTTGCAATTGAAAATGAGATCAGGGATTTTCCATAATTTATCTGTTTTTTTTTTCTGTGGTTGGGAGGTGAATGTCATTTAAGCACATAGTGTCAGACTCCCATGTTTGCAAGAAGGCGACTGGACTACTCACTAAGCACCTACCCTGTCAACCCGAGAACCCAACCTGGAACCATTCGACACATTACTTCGGGCCACGTTTAGTTTTGTCACGCCATGAGGCTCCTTTAAACTGGGGTATCTCTCTTCAAGTGAGAGGGAGAGAGGAAGAGGAGTTACTAGACAAGCGTTTACCCAAACCTGACGCCCCCGGCTACTGTGAGTCCCTTTTAACTTTTAGTGCAGTCGAGCTTCCTTTTTCTATTCGTGCAATTCACCCCATAATGCTGTCAATCATTGAATGAGCGCTACCTGCCCTTTTGGACAACCATCTCCCTTCCGTTCTCGTTTCAACGCCGGTAAATAGAGCAGTGCTATCTAATGAGGAGGGCTATAGGTATCATGCCTGCAATAACTCTCACGGCCGAATCAGAGACTATCGGTTATGAAAATCCAATCCTCAGTGCTCCTCTTCTCTGTACCTGTGCCAAGCATTTTCGGTCTTCCTCCTTACTGAGAGTATCGCCGCATATTTCCGCTCCGTACAGCATCACTGACCTTACAGCACTCATTAAGAGGCGTCTTCTTAATGGGTTGGGTCCCCTACGTTGGCCATAAGTTAACTTAGAGCCGATACACCCGAAGCAGCCTTCTCAGCCTTCTCAGCCGTTGCCCTGATTTGTTCAGAGGAACTCATCTTCAAGTTGATCAGTAGCCCCAGGTACATCACTGCTGGCTTTGATTCGATTAGCATGTATCCAACACTGATCATCCTTACTCTGGGGACTCTATTTTTGTCAAGATGACCACATTGGTTTTCTCCAGTGCTAAACTGAAACCGCGAGCAGTCATCCAGCCTCTCACTTGGCGCATTAGCACACCTAGTCTAAGTTGCGCCTGTTCAACGTTGCGTCTAACGACCGAAGCCACAACACCATCGACATAGACATTCAAGCGTGACTTACCTAGCATGTCCAGTCTCAGTAGGCCATCGTAAGACACGTTCCACAGGTCTGGATCTCAGATAGATCCGTGAGCAACATCCAATGTAACTTCCATTCTTCGCTGGCCCTGTGTTGTGTTGTAAAGTAGGCTTCTGTCCTTCAGGTACTCCCTCAAAAACCACATAAGATATTCTGGAATTTGAAAAGGGTTTTCTAACATATCCAAAATATTCGCCCATCTAGTAGAGTTGAAGGCGTTCCTAACGTCAAGTGTCATCCACACAACGATCCTTCACTTGGTGCGGCTATATGCCTCTACCTTTTCAGCCGCGCTCACCACCTCTGCAATCGCATCAATAGTGGAGCATCCACAGGAGCAAGAATTGAGTCTGTGACTCTTCTTTTGATGAGTTTCTCTGGCACTTTCCCAGGAGTATCTAGCATGCATAACGGCCGGCATGTAGATGACGATCCTCGATTTTCCTTCCCTTGCTGATCAGCACAAGCCTCGCCACCTTCCATCGTACCGGGGAAACCTTATCCCGTAGGCAATATACAAGCATATACAAGCTGAGCAGCAAGTCAGGACAATGGTGATGAATAAGTTGCAACACCTGGACCTGGAGCCCTCCTTACTTTCAGTGAAAGGACTGCCTCTTCCACTTCCAGCTGTATGAAGAATGGACACTTGACTACTATTTGAGTATGGACAGCATCAACACGGACGGGATGAGCGAGGAGTGGGGATTATCTCGTCCATCTCTCCTGCTTCATGTTTGCAAGACTTCCGTAGGCCACAAAAGCTTCCGCATAACTGGCTTATAGCCAAGGCCCTACGGATCATTGTTCACACTGTCCACTAGATTTTGCTAGCAGCGAACCTTGTTGTTGTTAATTAATTTGCAAAAGCACTTCCTGGCTGACTTATATGCTTTTACCCGGTTGCATGCCGTGTCACGGTTCCGTGCCTGTTCAGCCTAACACAAAACTTGTGACAATCCCTTCACTTTTTAGCGGTTTCAGTCGACTACCAGTGTACTGCGGCTTGCCGTGCCCAGATTTTTGAAGGGGTATAGAAGCGTTGATGTGATGATGTTCATAGTTGAGTTCACCACATATTGAGCTGACAGTTCTTTCCACCCATGCCAATATCTCTGCAGCGGGGCACCTACTTTGAGTACCCCGATGCTCCGATGCTCTACCCAATTGTCGAAAGTCAAGAGCACGGACGTTGGGAGACAACATTACTGATCTCAAGTAGAATACACTGATGATCACTGGTTTAGTAGTCCTTCAAGACTCCCCAATTGTGTGCGTATTTCCGATGTTTAGTACGACGAGCGCCGTCCTGGCTGCCGTTTCTAGGATTCATTTTCCCCGTGGATCTCTTTGAGGTATGACCCATTTGATTTTTTTAACGTTGAAGTTTCTCCCAACGAGCACGTTGCTGTTTGCGTTTGAGACCGCGCCCTCCAAAGCATTAAGTTTGGCTTGGAAAGATAAGAGTATTGGGCTTGGCAACCATTCAACGTAACTATACTCTTGACTGTAAACTACGCACAGGAAAAGAAATCGCCAGAAAAGTACCTGGCTTTTCAGTCGAGATTGTTGCCTGTGTTGAGGGAATTGATATATCTACAGTGGCCATGAAGGAAAACAAAATAATTGCACTTGCATCCAGATTTGTGGGTGAGCTACTCAATTCACAAGTATCTAGATACGCCTCAACGCGTATGTGACTATTGATAGACCAAACGTAGTGGAAGAATATAACCGTCATATGGGCGGCGTCGATCTTATTGACAGCATAATGGGTAGGTATAAAATAAAACTACGAAGCAAAAGAGGGCAGATTCGAATGTTTTACCATTTTTTGGACCTTGTCGTGTCCAATGCTTGGTTATTATACAAACGAGCTCATAAGATCAAGAAAACGGATGAGCCCCTGTGGACATTGGCAGACTTTCGTGAAGAGGTTGGTAAAGTGTTCTGTAAGATGGGGATAAAAGCAAACGATCAACACCGAAGAATTGAATCGGACAAACAGGCCAAAAAATGCAAAAGTCCAGCTCAAATTGTTCCTCCCACTGCTGTGCGCCAAGACGATGTTGGTCACTGGCCAATATGGGTCAACCAAAGGTTCCGACGCAAGCACCCTAAATGCACTGGAAAATCACAGACAATTTGTGAAAATTGTTTCAAAGCATTCCAAAATTGTATAAAAGCATTCCACACTTCGTAAATGAAGATATTGCTGCAATATACTTGTTATGGCACATACCCTTTCTTTGATTTTCTGAAGTACCAAATACATTTTTCTATTAAAACCAAAACATGCGTGTTTATTTATTTCCGAAATTACATCCTAAAAGCTACTTTTTATTTTATAAAATGTTATTGAGTTATAAAGGATTAAAGCAAAGAGAAGATAATCAATAAAATAACAAGAAAAGAAAGAAAACATCAGAAAAGACAGTCTTTACTAGAAAAAGAAAGCAAAAACCCAGCATGTTTGTATTTTGAAGAACTGTATTTGGAATCAGTAGAAGCTTGGATAAGTTGCGAAATATGTGGTAAGTGGACTCATTGTTTGTGTTCCAACATAAAAAATGACGAAGATGATGTTATTCATATATGTCTCCTCTGTTGTTAGGTACCCCATCTTGCTCTTGGGGGTACTCTGTCCTGTCCCAAGATGGAAAAAAGCGTTTATGGCATTTTTTGATTTATTATATTTATAACCACGAATAAGTGACTGATTTTTAGCTGAATTGTAAGACCTTGTGCCAAAGAATATTTAAAATTAAATATGGTAAGTTGCTTCTAAAAATCTGTGTTTTATTTTTTATCACCACCACACGGGGAATGCCGGTCGACAGGAGTACTCTTGGAGGCTAGCATTCTGTGGGGAGCACCCCCTCTATGGACCTGAGGATATTGAGGACGTCGCGAGGTTCCCTCCTGGGATGACAAGTAACGACTCTAACTGAATCTGGAGTACGCCAGCAGATATGATGGTTTGGATCTAGTTGCTTTGTACGGTAAAGCTAAGGTGACACTCATACGTGAATGGCTCCAATTCAACCATCATACCGTCTCCGTCCCGGTAAAACCTTGGCAGGCCTCGGGCTTTGTTTGAACTTTGCCCCATTGAGTTGGTGGTTTAGGTTAGCGATTAGCGCTAGTCTAGCACTGAGCACTTGTCCCCAGAAGGGATTATGCCAATCTTCACATGGTCTGCTTGTTCTGCAAAGATTACCATGAGACTAAAAAAGCGGCTACGTATACGAGCGAAAATAGTGGCTCTGAGGAACCCAATAAAACCCAAAAAGATAAAAAATAAGCAAAAATAACAACGACGACGATATTCACAACCCATCGGGAGTAGTACCAACGATAACAAAAATGATGACGAATACAATGGTAGTAAAGATGGACAACAAATGAGATTAACAGACAGTCATTTTGCGAACTCCAGAACATCCCAAAAAGAAAGAGCGGGATGCTCTGCAGGGTACGCCTGATGTTTGAGAGGTGAGGGAAAATATGAAAAACATCAAGAATTTGATATTTACTTCTGTGATCGCTACCAAAACGACAGAAGCAAGAGTCATAAATCCTGAAGTCCACAAAGAGACTACGGCAGGAAAAGAAATGACTGACTAGACGAATAAAACGCCTTTGTGTGATTTCGACGCCACCGTCAAAGTGTGGTAGAATCGCTGTACTTGGAAAGGGAAGTCGGTAATCTCTCCCAAAAATGATGGTCACAAAGTACAAATGCTGCCCAGTGATGTGAAAAAAGGCCAATCCAAAAAGCAGGAGATGTTTTAAAAACAATAAAATCTGCATGCGACTTGCCAAAAATCAGCAAAGGTTGGGCTCCTTGAACTAGAAGAACTTCTAGATCACATAGGGCATTACCAGAGGAGCTAGTTAAATTCAAAGAGAACCAGAAGGCTAAAGTAGAGCAGAATGCTAAAGGAGCGCTTAAGGCCAGGCTCATCATCGAACATCAAAAAAGAATCGCGTCTAGTCCAATTGAAGGAGATCGGGATGAAAGAAGGAATGAAGAGGCACTTGATGGGCGTAGAATGCCAGGACAGGGGTTCCAAGCAGTGTAGACAAAAGGGGTGAAGAAAGACGCAACGAAACTCCTTCAAAATATGCGAGAAAATAAAGTTCGCGCAGACTTGATACGAAACAGAAGATCCTATCCTATCTGATCCTATGCAGAAGTGCTGCGGAACCTTACAGGAAATCTAAGGCCCAAAGGCACTAGCACTGCCATTCAAATAATACGACCAATGCTGTTGGGCCACATATTTGTCAAGTTCGAGGCAGAGACCGACAATAAAGAGGCATTCTGCGACGCAGTAAAGAAAGTCCTCGGCAAAAGCACAACTATACCCTTGATGGAGCCGATGGAAACGATCGAAATAAGAGAAATTGACTGTATCATGGATCTGGCCGAGGTTGAAGATGCCATCAAAAAGGAGTACCCTAGCGTGGGCAGGATCAAAGTGAGGCTGACATCAGAAAATCAATGGGGACAACGCATGGCCATCATTGACTTGACCGAAAAGGATTACGAACAATTTATGAACAATTTATGAAGGCAAAGTAAGAATTGGGTGAGTCCTCTGCAGGCTACAGCAAAGAGCATTGCCTCTTCAAAGTTTCAAATGCTTTAGCTGTGGACAAACCACTCAAGTCTGCAAAGGACCCAACAAGAGCACCCTATGCTACAAATGCGGTGAAATGAGACTTAAAATAAAGAGTGTTCAAAGGAGGAACACTGCATTCTTTATGCAGTTGGGTTTCCCAAGAAGCCCTAGCCAAGGCAAAATCGAAACTTTGAAGACTCGCATCCTGCAATCAAAACTACACCACAGACGGACCGCCCAAAACATGCTTGAGCAGTTTGTGAGGGACATGATAGCAAACTTTTTGCTGCTGAGTGAGCAACACCATGATAAAAATTCTGCATCACGGTACTCTGATAAAACTGACACTACCCCTGTCTGGGTCCAGAACAGTGATTTCCAGGTGGAGAGCTGTGGACGGGGGGATGGTTTCCTGTGGATACGGTACTCAGGAATCCCCTTCTTAAGTGCTTTATGAGGGTGCTATCCCGAACGCATATGGCAATGTGCTCGTTAGGGGAGCAAAGCAATCGAATAGGACATCCCTCAAATAGACCCGCGGGGAAAATGAATCCTAGAAATAGTGGCCAAACGATGCTTTTCGTACTAAACATCGGAAATATGTCAACTTTCAGCAATATTGGCTGCAAATTAACCATACCGGATGTGACATTTACCTTAGAGTCCTTAGTACGGAGGATTCAGACTGGTGAGCATTAGAGGACCACTCAGCCAGTGATCGTCATTGCATTGTGTTTGAGATCCATGATGTCATCTCGTGATGCCCGTGCTTTCGACCTTCTACAATTGGGTGAAACATCGGGCATCGTGAGGTTTGACAAGGTGCTAACAGCAAGTGTTTCACTACAGGCGAATTCGCAGGTGATGGAAGACCTGGCAGCTCAAGACCTAGTGACCTCAACTATGAACATCATCTCGACTGCTTGCAACGCTTCTATGCTCCGTTGAGAGTCCTGGCATAACAAGCTGTCAATATACTGGTGGTCGAGTAAAACTGCTGAAAAGCGAAGGGAGTGTCAAAATCTACGGCATGGAACCACGACGAAGCATGCAGTAGCATATAAGTCAGCCAGAAAGTGCCTTTGTAAATTGATTAATACCAGCAAGGCTCGGTGCTGGCAAGATCTAGCTGACCATACGAACAAATATCTGTAGGCCCTTGGCTACAAGCAAGTTATGCGGAAGCTTGGTGCCCTACGGACGCCTTATATAGATGATGCGCAAAAGATTGACAAGATAGTGCGGGCACTTTTCCTTGTCCTTCCTGTCCGTGTTGACGCTGTATGCAGTGAAACAGCAATCGAGTGTCCATTCTTCACACAGCTGGAAATAGAAGAGGCAGTCTTTTCATTAAAACCGAGGTAGGCTTCACTGAAAGCATGCAAGGCTCCTGGTCCAGATGGTTTTCCAGTTGGGGTGTTGCAACATAGCTATCATCATTGACCTGACTTGCTGCTCATCACATTCAACGCTTGACTAAAGGACGGGGTTTTCCCGGTACGATTGAAGGCAGCGAGGCTTGTGCTGATCAGCAAGAGGAAGAGAAATCCCAGATTGCCATCTGCATATCGCCCATTATTCATGCTAGACACAGTTGAAAAAGTGCTGGAGAACTCATCAAGAGAAGCCTCACTGACGCGATTCGTCTTGCTTGAAACCTTTCTCCTCGGAAGTACAGCTTTAGAGCAGGGTGCTTCACCATGGATGGGATTGCAGAGGGGGTGAGCGAGGTCCAAAATGCAGAGGTATATAACCGCATCAAGTGAAGTATCATCCTTTTTGTGACACTCGTCATTAGGAGCGTCTTTAACTCTGCTAGATGGGTGGATATTCTTGATACGGTGGAAAACCCTTTTCAAGTTCCAGAATATCTAATGCGGCTTTTGAGGGACTACCTGAAGGACCAAAGCCTGCTTTATGACACGATATAGGGCCAACGGAGGAAAAAAGTTACATTGGATATTGCCCTGGGATGTATCCTAGGTTCAGACGTGTCTTACGACGGGCTTCTGAGACTGGACCCGCTATGGGGATGAGTTGCGGCTCTGGTCATTAGACGCACCATTGAACAAGCACAACTTAGGCCAGGTATACTAATGCGCTGACTGAGAGACTGTATGACTGCTCGCGGTTTCAGTTTAGCATTGGAGAAAACCAAAGTGGTCCTCTTGACAAAACAAAAGAATCGCTAGAGTCAGGATGATCAGTATTGGAGATATACCAATCAAATTGAAGCCAGCAGTAAGGTACTTGGGATTACTGATAGACTCAAAGATAAGTTTCTCTGAGCTTATCAGGGCAACGGCTGAGAAAACTGCTTTGGGGGTATCGGCTGTGAGTTATCTTATGGCCAGCGTACGGGACTCACTCTATGAAGAAGACGCCTGTTGATGAAAGCTGTAGAGTCACTGCTACGGCACAGTGCAGAAATATGGGGCAATGCTCTCAGTAGGCAGGTATACAGAAAAAACACTTGGCACCGGTACTGAGAAAAGAAGTACTGAGGATTGTGTCTTCAAACCTGACAATCTCTGATCTGGCGGTGAGAGTTATTGCAGGCGTGAAAACTATCAACCTCCTTGCTAGAGAGCACTATTTCCTGAGTCAAAATGAGGACGTGACGAAGAAGATTGCCCATGAGGAGAGATAGCACTTACTCATCGATTGGCAGCTGTCTTGGGTGAATTGTATGAAGGGAAGATGGACTATGCGCCTCATCCCGGATGTCAAACTGTGGCTAAATTAAAGACACGGTGAGATTGACTTCTATCTTACCCAGCTTTTGAGCACAAGATTGGTAGGTCATGGTCGACCAATTATCGGTTTGGCCAGAAGAGGCAGACCATGCCTGCAACACATACTTTGCGTGCACGAAATGGGACAGGCTTTGACGGGACCTCTATAGGGAGACGAGAGAGCTCACCCTAGATAGTAGAGTCGTAGTGATACGTGAATCGGTTGACAAATGGAACCAGGTGGCAAATTGTGTTTGGGATGTCCCAAAAGATGAAAACAATTCACAGCAGCTATGGACATCAGGGCTGGGAGATCGCTTGTCTAGCAATCCTTCTGCTTGTCTCCCCTCCTGCTAGGAGAGGGATCCCCCAGTTTTAAGGTACCTCACAGGGTAACAAAATGAGACCTGGCCTGAAGTAATGTGTCAAACGGTTCCAGGCTAGGCTCTGGGGTTGACAAGGGACTTGTTTAGTGGGAAAACTCAGTTGTTTGCGAGTATGGGAGTCCTACACTCTGTGCATTAATGACATTCACCTCCCAAACACAAAATATATAACAAAAAAATTTTGAGAACAGTACAAACGGCAGCTACAAGGAGAAGAAATCTGATCTTTTTCGCTCGGATCGCTGAAAGACAGGACTAAAATTGCTATATAAAACACACCATTTATGCCTGCCATGGTGTAACAAGCTTACCGGAAAACGAGTTCTTGGAATTGAAGAACCATAATTTATAAACAATCAGCTTTGAACATCGAACCGTGTTTAGCAAGGTTCGAGAGTAGCACCAACTAACACACCAAGGCATCCTGACCAAAATATAATGCCGGAGCAGTTGTAATGACCTGGAGTACTGCAATATAGACGTAATTGACACTGGTCTAGCTTCTAATACATCAAACCAACTTTCAAGATCGTCAATTCGGAGCTGTCGACAAAAAAGACCTACACTAAAAGAAAAATCACTCACAAAATACAAAGCGCAATTTAATTTCAGCTCCAGAATCTTCTTATTCTCCTTTGTAGCACTACAGCCTCTCTCAGGCCTTCGCTTCCTGCAAATAGTGCCTTCCTCCTTCTCGGTCTATTGACTGCGTCCTCCAATTTCGAAATCCGACATGACGAGCTCTCTTCTTCGACCGAGTCAGACCAGCGTTTCCTCCAGAATATGTTGAGTAAACATAAACAAAGGAAAGACAATTAACGTCTCGATCATGCCCTGCTAACAACGCTAAAAATAGAACAAAACCAGCTAAACAAAAATTCAAGGAAAAAGCTCGGAGCAAACATATATTTCCTCCTTTATTTTGTAGCAAAGAAGGTTGTAGTCATGAATAGATAGCTGAGGATCCGAAGGTTCAATTGTGGCGCTGGAATCCACGATTCCAGGAAATCCGCGGCTGACTTCACTGAAGGGATTTTTAACGGGGCTCTTCTTCTTTGGAAACCCGGGTAGAAGGACGGCTCAGCGAGAAAAATTGATTGTACAGGAATAATACCCGATAAGCGAGGAGCAAATACGGCATTGGCAGCGTAATTACGGAGTTTGCAGTGACGGAAAGAAACGTTTGGCTGAATTTTCATTTCTTCATCAGTTTCTCCAAAAATAACGGGTTCGTTCTAAAAACTGCACACCTAGCAGAGTCACGGTTAATTTGTGTGATATTCACGCTGCGTGTGAAAGTCAATAAAACAGGAAGTATCCAACCGTGGTCAGCAAGAAGTCGAGCTGCTAGCAAATGCGCGGAGTTTGCAAGACGAGTACGACCAGCTGAAAGTTTACCGTCTTCGTCAAGCTAACCAGGACCAAGGCACCCCACCCTCCATCAGAGAGGATAACATTCCTTGGAACGTCATAGTGACCAAAATCACAGCGATTTTCTTGTTTATGCCACCAATTATCCCTCTTCGCAGAGACATTCTTTACCTTAAGAATCCTTCTGAATAAAACGTGGTCGACGCAATCTGTGGATTGCATTGCCGTTATGTCCCAGTAAGGTTTCGTGTGACTTTTGATTAATAGTTAGTTATTATCGAAAATTGAAATCAAAGTCAAAGTCAAAAGCGCTTTATTCAATACTAATCGGTATAAATTTCCAAAGAATGTAAAGCAAATTCCAAACAATAAACATACAAAAACTTAATGGCCCAAATGGCTCTCTAAATTTATACGATATCATTAAACATATTTCTTCAAAAACACTCTAGCAAATTCAATTAATTAAGATTATTACATATTTTGAAAATCAATTGGAAAAAGGATAAAAACCCAACCAACACTTTCTTAAAATTATTTATAATTTAAATACAAGAGTGAACTTTGATCCTACACCTTATATGTTTTAACTTCATTCTAATAAAATTCAATCAAAAAACTTTATCTTATACTAAAAAATTCTATAATAATGTTCCTAACTTAAGCGTTTAACCTTATCTCTTACCTTATAGATAACATAACATAACATATACCTAACCTATCCATTTTTAACACAAATAAGCAGCAATACTAAATGTAGCAATAATGAGCTAAAACTGAAAAACTAAACAACGAAAAACACAAAAACTGGAAACAAATACGAATAATTTAGACATTGTCATTCAGTCAATACCTGGATTGCGCCGTCTCAATTCAATCCGCTTCAACGAATCTAGCAAATGAGTATCTCCATTGGAATTGTTGGTCTCGTGAACTCAAACTCGGAGGATATTTCATCTTCTTATCGCCGGCCCGTCGAGAGATAGGATATATGACTGGATATATGACTGGGACGCCGTCAGAATCAAAAACATATCAATTCATGTCCAAATACACGAATGCTTCTGGAGGAACGAAGCCAGTAGCGAGGCAAGTCGCAATATATCCATCTGTAGGATGAAACGGCTGTAAAATCCAAGGGTTTTCACTCACAGTCACAGATCTTGCGATATGATTCCGAAGAAGTTTCAGTATGAAGATATCGATTCTTGTCACTTAAGCAGTTAAATAAATTTTTCTATTCGATATATAGTGCTTCCAATCCATCTCAGGCTTTCTGTACAAGCCAGTACATGCACAAAGACATTTTCTTTCAAAAACTCTTCATTTTTCCATACTCAGATCTGGTTGTACCAGATCTGACATCAATATGTCAAAACTGGTTTAACCAGGGTTTTGTAACAGATAATTTTGACCTTTTAATCAATGTATCTAGAATGAAAGAGCTTTCGAAGGGCCATGACTACTTTAAGTGCCTTACTGAGCATGATTTTCACATGTTCAGTACAGTACAGATACTGATCGGGATGAACACCGAGGTATCGAACACAGGATTTATGTGGAACCCGTTCAAGACTACCCTCACCAGCCATGATGTGGAAATCCTTCCAATTACGTTTCAGGTCTTGACTGTCTCCCAGCAGCGTTGTCCGAAACAAGATTGTTTCACACTTCTGCGCATTGATTTTCATTCGCCAATTGTCAGTGTACAGCTGCACATCATTAAACATTTTTTGGAGATTTCTCTGAACTATTGTAGCTTTTTGGTCTGCCGTTTAAATGATCAGATCATCGGCAAACGCTACCAATGATCGCGTTGGCGAGACGTTAAAATCAAAGCCGTTCAATAGCTTGCGAATGAAGATTGAAAAGTAACTGTTCCCTACTGTAGACCATTCAAGACCTTGAACTCGCGCATTGTTGTCAGATTTCCATCAGTTGCGACAAAGGATTTCCCGTATAACATATTACACATCATGGCGACAAGGTGTCTGGGGAACTTGTCCTGAAGGAGTTTAAAAACTAGTCCATCCTACCACACCGTATCGAAGGCTTTCTCCATATCAATGAGACATGCTCCAACGCATTTTCTTTCATTTAGTTTCCAACAGATGTCTGAGGTTACTTTCGTTATTGCATGTGTGGTCGAATGCCTGGCACGAAAACCAAATTAGCAATTCGGCATCAACTCATATTCCTCAATGTGGGCGTTTAATGCTCTGTTGAGTATCACTTCAAACACCTTGCTGATGTTAGGCAGCAAGCTGATTGGGCGATAGCTTTTAGGGCATTAAGATTCTTTTCCTTTCTTCAAGATCAGAAATACCTTCGCTTTTTTCCACTCATTTGGGAAATATGAATTGCTCAACATGTTGTTTAACAATATGCAATAATTCCTAAGAGCGACCTCCGGCAAATGTCGGAGCACTACATTTGGAATACCATCAGTACTACATGATTTCTTGTTGTTTATTCTGCGAAATATGAAACACAAGTCTTCATAGCTGACAAAATAATCAATAAAATTCAAGCATGGTATGAGGTCAGATGTTAATGTTTCATTGAAATGAAGAATTGATTGGCCGTTCAGGCTTGATTTGAAGTCGGAAACTTTTGCTTCAACGACCCCTGAAAATATTTCATCGCCTCTCTCAGGGTTTGGTAAATAAACCGATTCAAAATGTGTTTCAATCAGGGTAAGTTTATCCAATCCTTCACAAATAATCCTGTTTCCATTTCTATCCGGAGTCGTACTATCAATTTCGATGCCAGCCCTATCGAGAAGATTTATCTCATCACTAGTGACTTCAAGATTCAATACCTTCACTCGAGACTTCTTGCGGAATATGCTATTCACTTTCGCGAACACGCCGTCTGGGCCCTGTGGGCTAATACCCCTCAATTTTTCCGCCCATTGATTGCTGACCTCACTCCTGAAGTATGAACGGATTAAGTTCCGGACATTCTGCAGATGTAATTTCAACAAAGACAACGAGGGATGGTTGTCGTCCAAAAATCGTCGATAAATATTGTTGACGCGTGTGAGAAGGAGGCTTTTCAATCTTTTCAACCTTGCGATGGTTGGTGTTTCATAACCTTCCATATTGTTTCGATGTTTAATCTTGGGAACTACTTTCTCAATCGTTTCCAACGTCAGCTTCTCTAACTTCGACAAATAGACATCTATTTCATCGTTAGTTAGATTCCTGTCCTGAGGAACCATTGAGCAAGAGTTGCCACCATCAGAAGGGGGACATTGCTTCTGGTACTCCCGATTAAACTTCTTTTGAAACTTTCTCCAGTCTGTTTTTTTTTTGAAATTCAACCGATGATTTTCATTTTGAACTGGAATGTGGAAGAAATCATCCCTGTGATGATTGATTTCCATTACGATTGCGTTATGGTCGCTATCATAAGAAAGTTGAGGACTACTAAAGCTGAATTCAAGTCTTGCGTCAGCAATGCAAAGATCCAAATATGAATTTGTCCTAGGGTATGTTGGGAACTCCGACCCATATAGATTGCACCTGTATTCAATTTGGTTCTCTGTTGTCCACGATTTCAGCAAAACACCTCTTGGATTATTGGTGGCGTTCAGCCATGATGTATGCTTGGCGTTCAGGTCACCGGCAAGAATATAATAGTTATGCAGCCTGTTCAATTCGAGTATTTCAAACAAGGAATTGAGCTCCTCCTTGAATTTGAGAACAGTTCCACCAGTTGCATAGGCAGAGATAACGAAGAGGTTATCCCCACCTGGCAGTGAGATTTTGATAACGGACACTTCAAAAGATTCAAAGCTTTTAAATTTGACTTTTTCAATATTTTGGAAACGAAAGGGTCTTCGTACCAATATTCCGGTGCCACCTCCCCCATCACCTATTACCCTATCGTTTCTTACGAATTCAAAATTCTTTAATGTCATGTAGTGCCATAAACTGAGGTGCGTTTCGGTTAGAAGCATGATGTCAGGCTTTTGTCTGGCAATGAATTCAAGGAGATAACCACGCCGATGTATAGTAACAATGGAGTTGACGTTGATCGAGATGAGACGAATCCTATCCATGGGAATGTGACTGGATCACAAATTACTTTGAGGCATTTGAAACCCCTAGACGATGAAAAACAAGATTAATTTTTGTATCTTGCTTATTGATTCTTTCCGATAGGGAATTTAATTGCTGAAAAAATTTGAGAAGCAGCTCATTATTGCCACTTACATTATTTACACTATTTTCCGCATTTTCTGCTGGTCCTCTAGCGGCTTGTGCAAATGGTACTCCGGGCTTGACGAAGTTTGGAGCTAAGACACTGCAGTGTAGCTGTGTTTGCTTTGGGAAAGATTTTAATTTCGCATCCTGATATCGGGAGCATCCTTGATATGATGCCGGGTGACCAAAAACACCGCAGTTAACACAATATATTTTCTCTTTTGGCTCCGTCTGAGCCAATTTGCACTCACCGGGAGCATGCACGTCTTTGCATTTAACGCATCGGTAATGCATGGCGCAGTTGGCAGCCGAATGCCCAAATCGTTGGCAGCGATAGCACTGGTCGATTTCTCGTTTCTGGAGGCGTTCCCACCTCACCACCCGGAAATTTAAATATCTGATTTGCTGAAGAGCGCTGGGACTGCTCTTATTTGATATTTGCACTAAATAAATTCTTGTCGCGAATGTTTTAACTGAGATAAACTCAATTTGTGGTGCTGTTTCCTTGAGAACCTGAAGAAGATCGACGGTATCTTCTCCGCAGTCCAAGCCCTTCAGCAAGAACGTCTGGTTCTTCAAAGCATTTTTTGCTGATTTGAAATCAACCAGTGATTTCGTTCTAATTGATAGCTTCTCGGAATTTATTCGTTTGATTTCGAAATTTGTTAATTTGTTTTTGGCTGCCAACAGCCAAACTATGTCCTTTCCGCTTTGACCGAAGACATTAATTGGCGCAACTTTCTCGGTATTCTTGGCTACTTTTTGAGGAGGACCAGCAGAACTACGGGCTGGTTTCTTCTCCTTGTTTCTATTTTCATTATTTTTATTTTTTAAATATAAGATAAAATTATCATCTTTATTACCTTCGTCTACCTCCATATCCTGTTGGAGTCCATCCAGCGCTGCAAAGTAGTTCTGGCTTTCGTTGGTGCCATCAGCACTTAATACCTCTTCAGTGGTTATTGGATTTGCAGTTTTCTTCTGTTTTTCGATTTTTCGTATCGGATCACTCTCTTGAACTTTTTTTGCCGTCTTGAACATTTCTTCGTACGTTTGAATTCTTGCTTTTAACTCTTCGATTTCACTTCTAAGGCGACACACCTCCTGTCTATCCTCGAGCACTTGTGTTTTACGGCCGCCATCTGCGGTATCCTGGGTGCTCGTGTGTCTCCGCTTGTTGACACTTGCCAATTTCACACCGTCACTCTCCCCGGGGCCACCCAACGGAGGGAAGCCGTCGGGCTCCTCCATACAGCAGTCCCGAGTTGTCTTTGGTTTGGCCTTTTCTTGATTTATGGATATGGCAGGTCGATGCCTTCGACGATAAATTCTTCCCCAATAAAATCAAAACTTGCTTTTGACTGGCTCGTAAAAAATTATTTCAATATTTTGAAACGGACTTTTGTGAAAAATTAATTAATTTTTAAAATTCATGACAGGAGCGATTAAAAACACGCCTACACGCAACGAGTGCTAGACGAAGAATCTTCAAGATGGACTACTCGTCTCATCTCGGATGTGAGACCGTGGCCAAATCAAAGGCACAGTGGGATCCAGCTTTTGAGTCGGCATGGAAGTTTTCAGCCTGACCTGCACAAGATTGATAAGTTACGGTCCCCCGACTGTCCGTTTGGCCAGAAAAGGTAGATTGACACTGCCACACATAGTTTATGTGCTCAAAATGGGGCAGGCTGTGACGAGATCTCTACAGGGAGACGGAAGAGCTCACCATGGATAGTAGAGTCGTGGTGATTCGTGAATCAGTTGACAAATGGAACCAGATGGCAGATTTGATTTGATGAAAGCAACTCACAACAGTCAGGGATTGCTTGTCTGGAATTTTTTCTACTTCTCTCCCCTCACACTAGAGGAGGGATCTTCCAGCTTTAGGGCATCTTATTGGGTAACAAAACGAGGTTCCAAGCTAAGTTTTCGGGTTGACAGGGGACGTATTTGGAGGGTAGCCCAGTTGCTTGCAAGTATGGTAGTCCTACACTCTGTGCGTGAATGACATTCACCCCTCAACCACAAAAACAAAAAAAAAAAACGTTGGGGCAGTACAGACGGCACATACATGGAGAAGAAATCTGATCTTTCTTGGCTGGATCGCTGAAAGACAGAACTTGAAATTTGTGTCAAATACACCATACATCCCTGCCCATGGTGTAACAAGCTTACCGGAAGATTAGTTCTTGAAATTGCCGAACCATAATTTATAAACAGTTAGCTTTAATAATCGAATCGTGTTTGATAGCCTTCAAGAGTAGCCCCAACTAATGCACCAAGGAATCTTGAGCGGAATATTATGCCGGAGCAGTTGTGTTGACCTATCCTACTACAAAATAGACGATATTGACGCTGGTCTAGACTCTAATGCATCAAACCAACCATCAACATCGTCAACTCGGAGCTGCCGACAAAGAACGACCCAGAATCTTCTTCTTCCTCTTCTTTGTAGCACTACAGCCCCTCTCGGGCAGTCGCTTCCTGCAAATAGCGCCTTCAATTGTCTCGTTCCATTAACTGCATCCTCCAATTTCAAAATCCGAGCAGCGATGAACTGTCTTCGTCGTGCTTATGCCGGAAATCATCCTTCTTTGCAGAGACATGCTTTACCTTAAGGGTCCTTCTGAATAAAACGTGCTCGACGCAATCTGTGGATTGTATTACCGTTATGTCCCACTAAGGTTTCGAGTGACTTTTGATCAATAGTTAGTTATTATCGAAAATTGAAATCAACAAGTGTTTGATATGAGTTATTTTATTGAAAATTTTCAGGTTTTAAAATACATAACGCACTCAATATCTAAAAATATTAATTTCTACATTTTTCTAATAACTTAATTGCAATAGTTATTTTTGCACTCTACAATGCCTAAGCTAATTTATTCGGAGGCCTTCTTTTAATTTTTAAAATGATGCGAAGGAGTAAGTCTCCCCTAATTTATCCCATACGTTGTCTTTTATCGACTTTGTGTAGCTGAAAAGAAACAGCAATAAATTTCCCATAGTTGATCAGAACAAATCAATCGACAAATCCCAATAGCTCAATTGGGCAAACTTTTTAAAGACAGTTCTTACTCAACAACGACTAACCCTTTCAAAGAACACTTTAACATGATTATCGAAAGCCCAAAGCTCAATTTGTTCCCATAAATCTGATATGTAAACTTTTTCTTTTATGTTATACCACGATTGCACAGTAAGGATATCTTTTGGCGCGAAAATTCACCGTCAGCCAAAGTACGTAAAGAATGAAAGAGTTTTTGTATAAAGTAGAATGAAATGAAACGAAAGGAATTTTGTTTTGCTTGTTGTTTCGAAAGTTTCTTTTGCTCCAAGTGTTCTTTCGTTCTGAACAAAAGAAAGGAGTTTCCACTACATTTGATTTAATTTCACAAAAGCCCATTTGGGGCTTAAAGTCGATTGCTATAACTCTTTCCTTCTTGGAGATAAGTTTGGCAAACAATTTTTCGGTTTACCACGTTGATATGCAAAGTTTGTAGATATTTCTAAATCCTTCGATAAGGACGTGATTGTAAATTACGCAACACCCTTGAGAGTCCTATCAATCCGTAGTATCTCAGCTGGATTCTATGATTAAATCAGAAGGTACATTTATAATTTGGCAATAAATACTTTGGAACTTTTAATCTTTTATAGTAATAGGATAAAAAATACTTCCCTTAGATCTTTTCCTCTCCAATGTAATCGCTGAAATCACCATTCCTGCTGAATTTTATAAATTCCATTATTTCAAGCCGTAGAAAATCCCTTCAACCCATCATGTATCAAGTGAAATTTGCTCCAATTTATGTCAAGAGGATAAAACTTTTAAATAACAGGAAATACTTTGCCAATCATCTTGAACTGCCTCTTCAGATCCTTTGCTGGATTTGGGCGCTTACTTTTTTACCTGTAACCACATAAAAGTTAGTGTGTCATTTTTGTTTAACAGAATGGATATGAAGTTAAGCCAAGAGCCTATTTTTCCTTTCAACAAAAACAAAAATGTCCTTGTCCGGGGGTGCCAAAGCCACTTCGTCCCCATTACGTGTTCAAAGATAACGTCAACAAACAACGTTGTAAACGAAGCATGTTTTTGAACTTTAAATTTTCCTTTCCCGATAAGAGTAATCTTGAACGATTAAGTACTAAACTTTTATCTCTCAACAACGAATTGAATTGAATTTCGGAGAAAGCGAAGGGATCAGGCAAGGAATTCGAAACACGAAAAACAGAAGAGAGAGTTAATTGATTGAGTCAAGTGCTTGGAATGGAAAGTTTTTTATTTTTGCTTTGAGAACATTTTCAGTCCTGTCAAATGTTAGGGAAGGGCTCTGAGTTGATTTGGGATGAAATTTATTGATATTGTATATTTGAGGAACAGTTTTTAGAGTGGCTTCATTAAATTTGAAACTCTGGAAATTTACGAGTGGATGACATCAAAGCGGAAATGTAATAAATTGATGTAATTGCCTTAATATCAGGGCAACGGTATTAGTGTTTGATACTTGATAAGTTTGGTTCAGCTAAAATTTATGATTCTCTTCAGTTGTAATGATATAATAAAAGGACGCCTGCCATGAGTACTACCATTTATATTGTAGAAATAGTAAAGTCAGTTTCTTGTTACGTATATGATTTGGGGCAGAAAGCCCGATTAAGTGACACTTAATCAAGTTTGGTAAGGGATCGTGTTTTTTGCAGACATTCGTGAAGAATGGTTTTATTTTTTTTGAGAAAATGAAGATAAAAATAACTAGTTTTTATGACAGGATTCTCATTTAAAGCGTTGTCCCCAAATTCACCATATAATTCGGTAGCGGTAGAGGTCACACACATAACATGTGTTGCATGTTAGCCTATCATTGATTCCAGAGAAGACCAAATAAGCTGGGAAGATAGAACCACGCTCATGTCAAAAGTGTTTTGTATTAAACCTGTGACACGCAGACAGCAATAATAAATTAACACAAGGAAAATTTTAACGACATCTACAACAAATACAAGGTCAATGTCCAATGCGCTTTATTTGATACCAACCTTTATAAATTTTCAAAAGAACATAAAGCAAATTCCAAACAATAAAACTATAAAAAAAAACTTAATGGCCCGAATGGCTCTCTAAATTTATACGTTATCAGTTAAACACATTTAATGAAAAAAAAAACACTTGCAAATTTAAATTAATTAAGATTATTACATATTTTTTGATTCAATTGGAAAAAGGAGAAAAAACCAACCAGCATTATTCAAAAATCACTTATACTACTAACACAACAATGAACTTATATCCTATACCTAATATGTTACACCCTAATTCTAAATAAGTTCAATCAAAAAAAAAAAAACAAAAAAAACCTTACCTTATATTGAAACCTATACCTTATTTATAATACAAATAAATGACAATACTTGATGTAGCAATAATGAGATGACTCTAAAAAACTAAGTAATGAGAAAAAGCACAAAAACCGAAAATAAACACGAATAATTTAGACATTGTCATCCAGCCACCAATAGCTAGATTGTTCCATCTCAGCTCGACCAGCCTCAACGAATCTAGCAAATGAGTATCTCCATTGGAATTGTTGGTCTCGTAAACTCAGATTCGGAGGATATTTTATCTTCTTATCAGTGGCCGTCAGAATCAAAAACATATCGATTCATGTCCAAATACACGAATGCTTCTGGAGGAACGAAGCAAGTAGCGAGGCAAGTCACAATATACCCGTCTGTAGGGTGGAACGGCTGTGAAATCCAAGGGTTTTCACTAACAGTTACAGATCTTGCGATATGATTCCGTAGAAGTTTCAATATGAAGATATCGACTCTTGTCACTTGAGTGGTTTGATAAATTTTTCTATTCGATATATAGTGCTTCCAATCCGTCTCAGGCTTTCTGTACAAACCAGTACTTGCACGAAAACATTTCCTTTCAAAAACTCTTAATCTTTCCATTGTACTAGCACTCTGGTTGTACCTGATCTGGCATCCGTATGTCAAAACTGGCCTAACCAGGGTCTCGTAAGAAATAACTTTGACTTTTTGATCAATGTATCTGGAATGAAAGAGTCGCCGAAGGGCCATGACTACATTTAGTGCTTTACTGAGCATGATTTTTACATGTTCAGTATAGTACAGATACTGATCGAGATGAACACCGAGGTATCGAACACAGGATTTATGTGAAACCCGTTCTGAACTACCCTCACCAGCCATAATGTGGGAATCCTCCCAATTACGTTTCAGGTCTTGACTGGCCCCCTGCAGCGTTGTCCGAAACAAGATTGTTTCACACTTCTGCGCATTGATTTTCATTCGCCAATTGTCGGTGTAGAGCTGCACATCATTGAACAGTTTTTGGAGATCGCTCTGAACTATTGTAGCTTTTCGGTCTGCCGTATAGATGATCAGATCATCAGCAAACGCTACCAATGATCGCGTTGATGAGACATTAAAATCAAAGCTGTTCAATAGCTTGCGAATGAATATTGAGAAAAGCAGGGGCGCAGTAACCGTTCCCTGCTGTAGACCATTCAAGACCTTGAATTCGCGCATTGTGGTCAGGTTTCCATCAGTTACAACAAATGATTTCCCGTATAACATACTGCATATCATGGCGACAAGGTGTCTGGGGAACCCGTCCTGAAGAAGTTTGAAAACTAGTCCATCTAACCACACCGTATCGAAGGCTTTCTCCATATCAATGAGACATGCTCCAACACATTCTTTGTTGTTTAGTTTCCAACAGATGTCTGAGGTTACTTTCGTTATTGCATGTATGGTCGAATGCCTGGCACGAAAACCAAATTGGCAATTCGGCATCAAATCATATTTCTCAATGTGGGCGTTTAATGCTCTGTTGAGTATCACTTCAAACACCCTGCTGATGTTAGGCAGCAAGCTGATTGGGCGATAGCTTTTAGGGCATGAAGATTCTTTTCCTTTCTTAACAACAAATACATACTCGCTTTAAAAGAACAACCATTATTACTCCGCTTTAATCTTCAGCCATTTTGTTGCAATATAGGCCATACCAAATTAGTCATTTTGAGATTATGCCGTAGAAAGTGCCAAAATTTGAATATTTTGAGCATGATCTCTGCAGTCTGTGTACATATTTTTAGTGCGACAAAGGGCGTTTCATTTAACCACTTGTAAGAGAGATCAAATGAAAATAAAAGAATTTCGGTCCAAATTAGACAACCTTTAAGGAGTCTAACGTTTTACTTAAATACTAAACTCTTAAATCTTATCGGTCAGTGATATTCACTCACTCCCATGATCCAGCATTCGTCATGAGCGAGCATATTGCTAACGCTATGTTTATGTTACATGCATACGCTTAAGCAAGACAAACTCTAAGCAGTGTGAACGTGCTCCCACAATCTAAGATTGTTCGTGGGAAAATTTTTCCGATGACGATGCGAAAACGTATGCATACGTGTCGCGGATTCTCTAGTCTTTAGAAATGAAAATGATATTTGTTTTGACTGAAAAATTTACAGCCTGCGAAGAATTTCAAAACTTAATAGATGTACTATATATATTGCACAATGAACGGAGTTGCATTGAATTACAATGTATGAAATTTATGAAATTGCATTGAGTAACATCGTATGCAATTTCGAATAACTTGGATAATCTGAATGATAACGTATGCAATTGTGAATTAACTAGAACATATTTCTCGCAGTTTCGTACGAGGTGACCGATATACTCCTCAGGAGCTGCCACATCAGTCACCTCGGGGCAGCTCGACTGCGGGGTTCCAGATGACCACGAACCCATATATATATATATATATATATATATATATATATATATATATATATATATATATATATATATATGTTGCAGCATGGCAGTGCTGCAAGCTCTATCGAGCAGTAATTTCCACATTTACGCAGTGGTGGCGAACTTATAAGAAAATTTTGTTTGAGGATTGCTGGTTGTCCTAAGTGAAAGAACTACATTGTTCTTTCACCCGAGCATTTTAGCTATCAACGGGTGAAAGGGTGAAAGAACAATGTAGTTCTTTCACTTAGGACAACCAGCAATCCTCAAACAAAATTTTCTTATAAGTTCGCCACCACTGCGTAAATGTGGAAATTACTGCTCGATAGAGCTTGCAGCACTGCCATGCTGCAACATATATATATATATATATATATATATATATATATATATATATATATATATATATATATATATGGGTTCCTGGTCATCTGGAACCCCACAGTCGAGCTGCCCCGAGGTGACTGATGTGGCAGCTCCTGAGGAGTATATCGGTCACCTCGTACGAAACTGCGAGATTTTCAATGGAACCAGCCTATATGCTGGAACCAGCTGAAGTCCATCGAGCGAATAATGCTATCATGTTGATAGCTAAAATGCTCGGGTGAAAGAACAATGTAGTTCTTTCACTAAGGACAACCAGCAATCCTCAAACAAAATTTTCTTATAGAACATATTATTTTTGATTAATTAGAAATTATTATTTGTGGTTAACTAGAACTTTTTATTTTCGAATACAATTTGCGCAATTTTAATTGTTTTTTGAACATAATCCCAACATTAAACGACAGTTCATCCTGTTAGCCGCAAACCGAAGGCCTCAGTTCCTATCGATCTTTACCCACAGAGTGTGGGACTCCTATACTCGCAAGAAGATGACTACCCACCAAACACCTCCCCTGTCAACAAAAGATCCCAGCCTGGAACCGTTTGAGACACCTTCAAGGTGGGAGATCTCTCTTCTAGCGAGCGGGGAAGAAGAATCACCAGATAAGCGGTCCTCCAGCCCCAACGTCCCCGGCTGCTGTGAGTCCCTTTTATTTTTTAGAAGTGCCCGAGCATAATGTGGTACTTGGCTCCATTTGTCAAACGATTCGAGTATCACCGTGACTACATTTTCTAGGGTGAGCTCTCCCATCTGCCTGTAGAGGTAATGTGTGGTAGGCATTTTCATCCTCTCCTGGTCAAAACCGAAAATCGGGGCAGATTAGACTAAAAACACCCATGCCCACCCCAAAACTCCGTCAAATAGGTCTCACATCCGGAATGAGGCGTACAGTCCAACTTCCCTTCGCGCAATTGACCCAAGACTGCTGCCAATCGTTGAGTGAGCTCTATCTCTTTGCGGACAACCATTTCCCATGCATCCTCGTTCTGATGCAGGTAAATAGTGCAGCGCTTTCTAGCAAGGAGGGCAACAGGTATCACGCCTGCAATAACTCTCATTGCCAAGTCAGAGACTATCGGATACGATGATGCAATCCTTAGCGCTCCTCTTCTCTGTACCGGTACCAAGGGTTTTCGGTATAACTCCTTACTGAGAGTGTCGCCCCATATTTTTGCTCCGTACAGCAGCACTGTCCCTTCAGCACTCATCAATAGGCGTCTTCTTGATGTGCTGGGTGTCCCTACGTTAGCCATAAGTGGACTCAGAGCCAACACTCTCGAAGAAGCCTTCTCAGCCGTTGCCATGATTCGCTCAAAGAAACTTATCTTTAAGTTGAACAGTAGCCCTAAGTACTTCACTGCTGGTTTCGATTAAGTAAGTGTATCTCCAATACCGATCATCCTTATGTTACGAAACATAAAATCAATCAAAAAACAAGTTGGGTAAACAGACCTACGCTCATGTCAGAAGGGTTTTGTATTCAATTTTCAAAATGCAGTCACCAGATTGAATAAAGTCAAGAAGCATGTCAATGACGATTTTATTGGAGAAACTATGAAATTCGAAGATCATACTATTATTAACAAAGTTGAAAGAATTTAGACTTCTGAGGTTTTTGTTATTGTTATACTCATAAATATCTCCCTTGATAATTTATTCCAGATGTCCATTCGCGAGGGAGGAAACACATTTTTCATGTATTTCCCCCCTGTGCCCCCACTGAAGCAAAAACTGACAGTTTAAGAACTGTTTTGAAAAGCTCCCATGAATTTTTTTCAGGGGCCACTCTCCTGTACTGTTATCATCGATTAGTAGCCAATTTTTTCGAATCCTAGAGTTGTTACAAAGCCCTTTTGTTAGAAGCTCCCTCCCGCCTCCTTGACTTGTTTCACTTATGAGTATTAATTGTAGGTACTCAGCTTCAGTCATTCATTAAATTGAATCAAGTGTTCAAAGCATGCACCTTAGACGTTGAAGTTGGGGAAGAAATAACTCAAAATTATTCAATCTTCCATTTAAAACAGCCACTATTTTGTTTTACGATTACTGATACCACTAGCTGAACTGATTCTCAAAGTTATTCATGGCACCTATCATTCCTGAAATTTTCATGCAAATCCTAGCAAAACTGTAGTGTCTGAGTCGGTAAAAAGCACATGTTGTTCCATAGCCATATGTTGCCATAGTAATACATGCAGCGCATATTGTTCCATAGTAATACGGGAAAATTTAAACCGCTATAACTTCGCTAAATATATTTCAATCTTTATGAAACTTTCAGGATAGATCAATCTTATAAATAAACATCCACGTACTGAATTTCATTGAATTTAAGGGTACCGTTAAGGTTTTATTCAAGAAAACATGAAATCGGTAAATCATACTATTACTAACAAAGTTGGGTGAATTGCGACTTCTCACGTATTTGTTGTTGTTGTACTCATCAAGGCCTACATTCTAGATTTTTTTCAGATTTTTCGGATGGAAGTGTCTAATCGCGAGGGGGGGGGGGGGACACAAATTTTTCGTGTATTTCCCCTCCCTGTGCGCCCCTTGAAGCAAACTTTGCCAAACTAAGACCTGTTTTGAAAAGTTCTCATCAAGACCTTTCATTTGATACCCATATCGGCTACCTTCAATGAAATTTTTTTTTCGGGGGGTCACTCCCCTACATGGGGAGACCCCCCTTAAATACCTTATAAAAATTTTTAGTAGTTGAACTTTGAAGAGATCACCACTTTACACCTACATACAAAATTTGATGCTTCTAGCTTAATTAGTTTCCGAGAAAAACTGCTGTGACACATGGACGGACGGACGGACGGACGGACAGACAGAGAGACGGACAGACGGACAGACAGGACGCGATTTTAGAAGGGTTTTGTAAAATTATTTTACAAAACCCTAAAAAACCGGAGCCACTCCTGAAACAGATGGATTCTTTGCACTCCAACATTTTAGTTGGAATATTACCAAGGAACCACTCCACGCGCTGAGGTACTGGTGGGAAGGACTAAGGTAATGCTATTATAAACAATGTAAATTATTAACGTTAAGTACGGCTATGTATTGAACAATAAATAAAAATAAAAAGGAACCAGCTTTTCTTCGCCACTGAACTTCAACTCCGCTCTCACTACGAGGAATGGCAGTAAAGTTTGTGAAATTCGTGGCACACCCGATTTTGTCGCACCTGGAATGCTACAATATAATCCATTATCATTGCAAACGGATGTATGGTCGGTTGGTGTATTGGCCTATGTATTATTGACTGGATGTACACCATTTGGTTGCGACACAAAACAGGAGCCATTTTTGAATAATTCACAATGTTCGCTAACATTTCCAGATGAATTATTTAAGGAAGTTTCACAGGATGCTATTGATTTCATCAAAAGTATATTAAAAGTAAAACCAGATGATCGTCTCTCCGCATTTGAGTGTCTAGAACACATTTGGCTTAAGGATGAATCGCTCGTGGGCAGTAAATTTCTAAGTGTTACATGTTACAGTGCAGATCATCATCGCCGATACGACTCAGTAGACGAAGAAGACTGCGATTCCATTGATGTGAAGAAAACGAATGCATTTACAGATTACCGCAAAAATGATTTCAAATCGTCGCCCACAACGACAACGACAACAATAAATGGCAGTGCTAGTGCAATCGTAGATCATGCGATTATGAAATTAAAACAAATCGAAGCCATTACAAATACAATTCATCCACATTGCAGCAGCAGCAATGGACTAGTGCATGATAACGATGTTGAAAATGATGATAACGACAAAGAGAACTTTCTAGTGAATGCAACGACAATGTCGACAAATTATATTAGACTTTCGAATTTGCAAAAATACGGACACAATCACGAAATGAATAGGAAATCGAGCGCACAATCCAGATTGCATTCAGTTGTATCAAACACATTACCAACAACGATATCGACGAAATTGTCGACGAGTAGCAGCGGCAAATATGTAAATATTGAAAACTGCAATAATTGTTCTTCGCTGAAACATTACCACTCGACAACAAGTGGAGTTAGCAATGGAATAAGCGAGTCGGTGGACTACGTTCGAAATTGTATCGAGAAGAATCACGAATGGCGTCCGCGCAAAGCTCCGTACTATCATCAAGATCAGGAGGACAAAGATAATCGAAAAGATGATGAAGGCAAGAAAACGAAGGCTCGACAGCAATATGTAAAACGAGTTACAGTGCATCTGGCTTCCCACAATAAGTCTTATTTGGAAATAATCAAAACAACGGAGGGACTGGATCAAGGTGAAACTATCATAAGGCCTTCGAGTAAATCGGTGATCAACAGTAACGTAGAAGGTGTGCAAGGATATTTATCAACACAATGATGTGCGTGAGAAGGGCAAGAAGAATGCCTTCAGTTTGGGACAAAGTCCCCCCCGTTATGTCACACCGATGGCAGCGCACGCTAACAATTCGTTAAGCCACAAGTATTCTCGGGAGACTGACAGTGGTATGAAAGACAAAATGGAAGAATTGCTGAAGACGAATGTATTTGATGTTATTAAAACATGTTTTCAAATTAAATTAATATGTACTTACGAAATCCTCAGATTTCTCGCCCGACACACCAAAATATCTCTTCGCGAACACAATGATGACACTGGTAACGTAGAGGACCACTCAGACCCAACAGGATGAACCCAATACGCCACTATAAACGCGTACCGTCTTTATTTTGAAATATTTCAGGATGGACATAAATGTTCGTGCACATAAATATAACATGACATTTCAACCAAAACAAATCGATATGGTTGTTGTCGATAATGCAGGACTGTGCGCGAAAGGTAGATGATCACCAGGAAAAACTAAGTCTGCGTTCGAGGTAAACCCTGTAGAGTTCAGCAGCCGTGGCGAATGTTGTGGCCTTGAACTTGGGTTCTTCAACTCAAGTCAAAGAGCCATTGCGACAAGGTGATAAAAGAGCCAGCAACGGTGGAAGCGGTCTCTTTCACGGATATTTGAACAGCAGAGAAGGACGAACGTGCGGAATAGAAGGATCTCAAAGAGCCAACAGGTGCGAATATCAGAAGAAAGGAGCGTTCAAGAATCTAATCAGGCAACGAGGGAAAATTTGCTTCAGACAACAAGGAAAAAATTGATTCAGGCAGCGAGCGAGTTGAAATGCGAGGATTTTGACCATCTACGGGGCCCTCAACGTAGAAAGTAAGGAAAATTTTGTAAGTGTAAGGAATTTGAGTTTATAAATAATAACATTGCATGATACTGGGACCACCTTTGAATTATCATTTAATTTTTTAATACGAAATTTTATTGTTTGATGATAGTGTTTCAGCCATTTTTGCGTGTGGAGCACCGAATGTTGGTGGAAGGTATATATTATGTCTGGAGTGCATAAGAATCCTTCCCGTCGGGGATTTCAATCTGCTCAATCGATTTTCTTTAGTGAAAGTTAGTGCGAATAAGAATCCTCTGTGTCGGGAATCCGAAATTTGCATAGTTGGTGTTCTTTTTTCCTTCAGTGAAAGTGGTGATAGGTGGCTCGACGAGCCGGGTACAGGCCATTAGCGATCATTTTAGTGAAAGGACCATTCCGGAGAGCCTCAAGCTCCTGAGAGCAATACTAGGGTTGGCAACTGGCGCTTTCCTACCCCATCTTCAAGGGTTAGCCGGGCCTCCAACCGGAATCGCTTGGTGTAACGTAACATTTTTAACGTAACACTTACTATACGGTTCTCTTTTTTGTCAAGGTGACCACTTTGGTTTACTCCAGTGGTAAAATGCACCCACGAGCAGTCATCTAGTCTCTCACTCGGCACATTAGCATACCTAGCCTAAGTTGCGCTTATTCAGCAGTGCGTCCAGTGACCGAGCCGGAACATCATCTGCATAGCCTATCAAGCGCGACTCATCTGGATTCTCCAGTCTTAGTAGCCCATCAAAAGACATGCTCCATAGGCCTGGACTAAGGATAGATGCCAAGGCAACACCTGATGTGACTTCTATTCTTCGTTAGCCCTGTGTCGCATTGTAAAGCAGGCTTCGGTCCTTCAGGTAGTTCCTCAAAAGCTGCATAAGATATTCTGGAACTTTTCCAGCGTTTCCGAAATATCCACGAATCTAGCCGAGTTGAAGACGCCCCTAACGTCGAGTGTCACCAACAGAACGATCCATTTCTTGGTGCAGCTATATGCCTCTGCCTTTTGGACAGCAGAGGTGGTGACTGCAATTGCGTCAATGATGGAACGTTCTGCTTTGAAACCGTCCGTACTGCTTGATGAGTTTCTCTAACACTTTTCCAGCAGTGTCTAGCATGTATACCGGGCGGTATATAGGCGGTAATACGAGATTTCCCTTCCCCTTGCCAGTCAGCACGAGCTTCGCCACCTTCCATTGTGATAGACAAGTTGCAACACCTCAGCTAGAATATTATCTGGACCTGGAGCCTTCCTCACTTTCAGTGAAATGGCTGCTTCTTCCAGTTTCGGCTATGTGAAGGGTGGACACTTGACTGCTGTTTCACTCTGGACAGTGTCAACATGATCGGGATTGTAGGGAAGAGTTCCCACACTTTTCCACATTATGTATGCAAGGTTTTCGTAGGGAACCAAGCTTCACCATAACTTGCTTGTAGCCAAGGCGGATCGTTGTTCTCATTGTCCACTAGGTTTCGTCAGCAGTGAACATTGCTGTTGCTAATCAATTCGCGACGACAATTCCTTGCTGACTTATATGCTGCTATCCGGTTGCATGCCTCATCACGTTTTCGTGCTCGTTGAGCCTCACGCCGACGCTTGCGACACTCCCTTCGCATTTCAGCGATTTCGGTCGATCACCAGTACACTGGGGGTTTGCTGTGCTGGGGTTTTCGACGGGGTATAGATGCATTGCAAGTAGTCGTAATGATGCTCATAGTTGAAATCGTCACGTCTTGAGCTGCCAGTTCTTTCATTCCCTACAAATCTCCTGCAGGGGGGCACATTGCCGAACCTCTTGACGTGTATCCTTCCAATGCTCCACCCAATTGTAGAAAGTTGAGAGAACGGACGTCGGGCGACAACATCACTGATCTCAAGTAGAATGCACTGATTTTCACTGGCTGAGCAGTTCTCTAATGCACCCCAATTGCGCATTCTCCATACTAACGACTCCGAGGCGAATGTCACGTCAGGTATGGTTCCTTCATAACCAGTACGGCGGAAAGTCGGCATACTATCGGTGCTTAGTATAATGACCAACATCCTGGCCACTATTTCTAGGATTCGTCTTCCCGTGGATCTGTTTGAGGCAAGCCCTATTCAATTCCCTTAGCGTTGAAGTCTCTCCCAACGAGCACGTTGTCGTCTACTTTCAAGACAGCGCTCTCTAAAACATAAAGCTTGGCTTGGAAAGATTATACCGATTCGTTTGGCGTCAGGTACACATTTCAGACGGTGGTCACTGAACACTGAATCCACAGGAAAGCATCCCCCCATCTACTGCTCTGCACCTGAAAATCACTATTCTGAAACCAGACAATGGCAGTGTCAGTTTCATCAAAAGACCATGATGACGAACTTTTATTGTGGTACTGCTCCCTCAGCAGCATAAAGTCGGCTTTTATGTCGCTCGCAAACTGGCTAAGCAGATTTTGGGCGGTTGAACTGTGATGTAGGTTTGGCTGCAGGATCCGGGTCATCGAAGCTCTGATTATACCTTGGCTAGGGCTTTTTCAAAAACCTGACATTTTCCTGGTCCCAAGACCTGCCCGAAATCCGGTCTTGGATCAGTATCCTTGCAAAGAATACAGTGTGCTTCCTTTGTAGACTCTTTTCTTTTATGTCCTATTTCACCGCATTTGTATTACAGGGAAATCCTATCGGGTCCTTTGCAAACTCACACTGTGTGACCATAGCCGAGGTATTTGAAACATTGAAGAGGCGCTGCTCTTCGCCATATTTTGCAGACAACCCACCATATTCTCGCTTTGCGTGTGTACATAAATTTTTCGGCGTCCTTTTTGGTTAAGTCAATGATGGCCATGCGCTATGCCCTATGGTTTTTTGTGTCTGCCTCACTTTGATCCTACCCACGCTAGGGAACTCTTTTTGATGGCCACTTCTATCTCGTCCAGATTCATCACGCAGTCGATGTCTCCTATTTCAATCGTTGCCATCAGCCCAAGCAAGGCTATAGTTGTGCTTTTGCCGAGGACTTCCATACTGCGTCGCAAGATGCTTTCCTTGTTTCGGCGTATGCTCCAAATTCGACCAGTATGTGGCCCGAACATGTTGATCGTACTGGTTTAATGGTAGCGTTGGTATCTTTGGGCCTTACATTTTCCCTGATATCCCGCAGCAGCTCCATGTAGGATCAGCCATCTGGAGTTTCACGAGCGGTGCCTGCTGCCGGGATCTTCGTCAGGGCTTCTTTTTCTCCTGTTTCGCATCAGGTCTTTTTTTTTGTTGGGCGTCCTTGTGACTTTATGTTCTGGCACTTTTTGAAAGAGTTTCTTTGCAGTTATTTTCGCTCCATTTGTTTGCACTATCAGGAACCCCTGATCGTGCGTTTTGCACCCATCAATTGCCTCTTAGTTTCTTTTTTTATCGCGATCTCCACCGATAGGGCTAGATGCCATTCTTTTATTTATGTTGGATGGTGGAGCTTTCTGCTTGTGCTCCTTAGGCTTAGCCCTCAGTGCTTTGTTAGCCTTTTGCTCTTCTTTGGCCTTCTGGTCCTCTTTGGTCTTCAACCAGCTCCTCCTCCTAGAGTTGTTGTCTGAGGAGGTATTGATGCAAGGCTTTTACGCTGACCACAGAGTTGATACCAGGTTGTGAATCTTAAAACTAGACCACCGATCAAAAGTCCACTGTAGCTTACTGTGGACTAGTGAATTTCTCGAAGTTGGTTTCTTGTAGGTTCTGACACTGATTCTAGAAGTAATTTATCTTCTTTTGCAACTCATAGAAACTTTTTCCCATCGAAACATTGGTAGTTCATAGCGCTGATAGTGTTTATTTATCTATTTTAAAAGAAAACGTCGAAAGATTTCTGGTGGGAATAATATGAGTTTTATTAGAAGAAGCGAGTAGTTTGTGCGCTTGGGTGATTCAAATTTCTTCCTTTATCCAGCTCCGGTAGTTTAAGGTTTCCAGAGCCGTTTAAGGTTATGGGCAATGTTTCCTTCCCACATTCAATGTCGATCATGGATGTAGCTTTCATAAAATAGACCTAACGATTGGGATTGATTGAGGGAATCCACCTCATTGGCTTGCCGACAGGCTTTAGATGACACTTATTTGGCCTGGCTACATTATTGATGAAGTTTAGGTCACAATGTGGTACTGGGGAACCTCGTCGATGTAGTGGATGTACTAGATTGCACATGTAGCTATGTGCACTGACAACTCTACAGGATATTAATTCGATAGAAGGTTTTCCGATTTATGTTTATAATCAAAAAATCTACTTGAAGCTTTATCTCCGATATCCTTCCATTCATGATCAAGGGAGCCGGAACAAAGTACATTGTTTTATATTGATCATGCGATATCAATGGTATCTTAAATAGAAACATGATCTTCTTATGGGATGAACATCTATGTATCGTGTATCGTGTATCTGTAGAACTTAGACTCCAATATAAAAGTTAAGGAAAATATTAAAAATTGAATAGAATTGTAATGTAATGATTTTTTTCAAAAATCCGTGGAGGACACGGGTGCCGATGGTCAGGCACAAGTGTCAGCGACCTATAAACAACACCGAGCTCAGCTAACCAGCTTCACTTAACGACCGCGTATGCGTGCTTGACGACCAGCATTTGCGGGATCATATGACGCGGGTTCTTGTCAAGCCACGAAGCTATATTCCAAAATACTTTTCACGCGTACTCTGCTCTACAAGACGTACCGATAAATTTTTATTATTTTTAGAAATGTTATATTATGTATCGACTAAGCTACTCTACAGTACTTCAACATTTTTTTCCTCGTTAAAGTAAGCGGACACGGAGGCTTGAGACAAACGCTAACATTTTACCAGAAAGCAATCGTTACTTTTTCCAAAGAATATCGTTGCATTACAAGGGGAATGTCAAACCTAAAGATGTTAAAGTGGCTGAAGTGAACCACTCATCTCTGCCATAAGGATAGAAACTTGACGGATGTTGTTTACTTTAAGCTGGTTAAACAACAAACTAAGCAGTTTCAACGGGCTGACCAACTTATCTCTTCAGGAGCAACCACTCCTGATCACCACGGGGCTGCTTGACTGCTTATGTTTATTACAGAATCCAAAAATGAGTGGTAAGTATGAGTGAGTGCGTCTGAGACGTACAAATGTGCTGTGTATGCATATCGCTCTTACTTGAAGCCGGCCCTATAGCGGTCAACGAAGTGGACCTGTCACCCTGATTGATTTGGGTGTTCTCTATGCCACTGCCCCTGTAGCTGCTATTGATCCTCCTCATTCTGTAGGCCGTATTGTTGCTGTTCTTGTTTCAGCCTATCAATCAAACGTTTACCTCTTTGCCGTGCACTCTTCTCGAAAATATCTTGTCGTTTCATTTAACTACCTCATACAGACTGTCATATGGCATCTGCAGTGCGTATGTTATTGCGTCGTGCCGCATAAAAACATCTATAGACGTTGCTAAGTCCTTGAAACTGAATCCCACGGGTGAGCCATGACGAGTGACAAATACTGCGCGAATGAAGTCGAAGCGTCGTTACAAGTCCTTGATAAAACCACTCCGTTTGTGATCGTATGGTACCGGAGTAAGGTAGTACTGAGGAAGCTCTCAAGTAGAGAACGAAACAACTGTATACTGGATTTAAAATAAAAATAGTGAAATTAACGGGAATTTACATTCTTCCATTTTTTTTTTTATATTTGAAGGTTCTACTAAAGGCGGACTATCTTTAACTAGTGAAAAATTTGCCTGGAAAACGCATCGGCTGGCCGTAGAATATTTCAGCCAGTGAGTACCCCAGGTCCTCGCGGTGGCTTGTGCTTATACTCTCGATGACATCTGGCATCTGATGACATCGAATTGTGGCCTTAAGGTCACGGTGGAAACGTTCCACCATGCAGTTTCCTTGTGGGTGGCAAACAGACACGTGTAAGTGTGGTACCTTTCAGATGGCTTAGCTATCTGAAGAGGTGGATTTGAACTATCATCCTTGGTTGGTGATGTTTCTATGCGGCGAGCCATAACGTGCGATCTAATTTTCCCAGAATGCTCGTGTGACTGTCTCTGTCTCTTGATCTTCTATAGGGATCGCTTCTGGCCATCGTGAGTATCGGTCGACGCATGTGAGGCATTAGTGTTTTCCTTCTGAGCGTGGCACGGTGTTAATGTCTATGCACACGTGCTTGAGTCTTGTGGACGGCGTGTTGAGAAATTTTTGTATGCTCAAAATGTAGACATGCTCGTGCCCAAAGTTGACAGTTCTTTTTGATAGAAGGCCAGATGTATAGTTGCACTACCAGTTTTGATGTTGCTCTCGGGCCTGGGTGAGGGACGTGGTGGACTGAAGTAAAAGTGGCTTTCCTGAAGACTGGTGTGATGTATGGGTGGATTTTTCCTTTCAAGGTGTTGCGCCGGACGTGTGCGTCTTTTCCTGGAATATGCAAGCATTTGAGCTGTAAGCCTGTCCCTGAATTCAACAGTGCTTTCAACCCTTTTTCACTTTCTTGCACTGCAGCCAATTTGTTGTAGTCGATTTTCAGCTCAAACACTTCTACTCGTATGCTTAAAAGTGCGGCGGTGACAAAGTTGTCCTTATGTTTTCGGGATGCGCTAAATATCCATCGTAAACTGGCCGATGGACTCGAAGTGTCAAGCTTGACGCGGTGAAGCTTTTTGGATTTTGATTGAAAGCCAATGTTAACGGCTTGTGGATCCGTGTATACTGTGAATACTCATGCGTCCAACAAATTTCGAAAGTGCTTGATTGTGAGGAAGATCACCAGTAGTTCTCGATCGTAATTCATAGAGTGTCTCAGCTGGAGTGATCTTCATAGAGAAAAAGGCTAGTGACTCCCAGAAGTTGTTCATTTGTTGCTGTAAGGCTACTCTGACCTAAAAGTTGGTTGCATCGCACACAATTGCGAGTGACACAGCGCTTAGAGGATACGCCAGAATTGTAGCTTACGTGAGGCAATTTTTCGATTTATCGAACGCTCCTTCTGCTGCAGGTGTTCATCCTTTTCTCAACCAAGAGATGTAACTTCCTTGACTCCAAATTTGCATTTTTTACCGTTAATTGCGACGCCGTATTCGTTGTCTTTCGAAAATCTGCTGGAGATGTTCTCGATTTTGCTCTTTGTTTTTGGAGGCTACAAGCATATCATCAATATAAGCGTTGGTGAAATTCAATCCTCGCAACACCTCGTCAGTGGAACGTTAGAAGGTTACAATTCGAATTAAAGACTCTATGTTTGATTTCTATAAATTCCAATTTCGTCCTGAACTCTAGAGCTTCTTTAGTTTGAGGTTTGCGTTGTGTTTCAGAGCCCAAAGCTTATCATCAAAAAGTCGAAGAGGCCAAACGGCGTTATTATTGCCGTTTTCTCAGCATCTTCGTTGGGAACCGGAATCTGGTTATACGCGCGCACTAAATCGATTTTTGAAAAAAAATCCTCTTACCGTGCAGAGAAGTTCTGAACGTGGTGTACAGGATTGTGATAGAGGATGGTGCGCACATTGAGTGCTCAATCGTAGCTAGATGGACGCCAATTTCTGTCTTTCTTTAAGGCCATGTTTAATGGCGATGACCAGCCATTGTTTCGAATTTCTTACGGACAACGTTGTACTTGTCGATCAGAAGGGGCCGTGGTTTGGCCACGGTGGAAGCTCCTGGCGTTGTTGAAATGCGATTTCCGGTCATGTATCACACCATTGGGTCTCTTTCGTCACGTCGCGTGATGTTCGGAAAACTTGCGAGATGCTGATGGTACGCTGAGGTCACCTTGATGCTGTATGCGCTGCCTTTGATAACCTGTCTGCAAGATGTGAATTTTGTTAGCTTTTCGATGATATGGTCATCTTGCAGGTCAACTAATAGTTCAAAATGTGTTAAAAATTGGCTCCAATGATAGGTTTGGGCACATCGGCAATCACGAAATTCCACGCAAAACTGTGACACAGCCCAAGGATGAGTGTGAGTGCTGAAAATCCATATGTGGCGATGAGTGTTCCATTTGGGGCCACTAATTTATATGAGGTCCTCTTGAGCGGGCAGCATATGCACGAATGTGGAATCACGCAAAAATTGACTACAGTATCGATGAAGAACATTTTCTTCGAGCTTCGATAGAGGATAAATAAGCGAAAGGCTTTTTGCTGTTATTGCTGGCCACCATCAGTGTTTCCGAGAACGAGCACGGATCTTTGCACTTTTTGGTGTTAGCACAGAAATATTGATGGTACCAACAGTGCCCGCTATTTCGCAGTTTGGAGCTCAAGCGGCTGCAAATGTTCGAGCTCGGGTGGCTGTGACTGCATGAATGATGTAAGGCTTGCAAGGTGTTAATGTCGTGTTTAATGGCCTCCGTCATCTTTTTACTGAGCATCATTTGCGCCGTTTTCTTACCGAGCGTGATTTAATGGATTTGCGCGTTGCTCCTCAGTGTTGACGCGACTGTATCTGCGAGATCAGCATTGCCATTTTGGCTTGGGTGTTCACTGGCAAATCGTGCATATCACTTCGTTGCTGAATGCTGTGCCGCCAAGGCCGCGTAACTCGTTTTAAAAATAGTGATGGTTTTCGGTGGCCCAAAATAGCATTTGCGAGTAGTTCACTCGCTTTATCTACTTGTGAGGTACTGAGTCGTTTCACTAATGTGTTTTCAAAGTTGAAAGCAATGCGGGTTAAGCATTATGTCTTCCACTTCAAATGTATAACGTGCATCGAGAGCATGGAGGAATTTCACCTTGTCAGTCGTTATTCTTGCGTTTTGAAATAACGTTCGATGAGCGCGAACCACAGCACGTGATTATCAGGCATAAACTCCGGTAATTTCACTGTCACTGCACTCTGTTCGCCACTGAACGTGGTTGCGTTTCCGTGCATATTAGCACCCCGAACTGCGTTTCCTTTTGCTATTGTTAGTGGTACTTAACTGTTTTTTACCCTCTATGTTATCTCACATTCCTTATTTTCGTGAACTGCGGGTTTTGATCACGTCGTTATCACTAATTTGTGGGTTAAGGTGAACGATAAGTGTCAAGTAAAGTTAACAAGTGGTAGTGAATAATTAAAACCTTTTATTCGAAAATAAATCCGAATGGGCGTACTGCAGCATGCCAACATACACAGTCTGATTTAGACCTTCATCGTGGACGGATGTTCAGTGCGAATTGAAAACGTATAGTGTAGTGATATAGTGAACAAGTGTGTGTGTATGTATGAGTGTACATTGCACCATACAAACAGCGAGCCAGTTTAAGCGGAAAAGAGCCAGGTTCAATTCGAGATTCTTGGGTGAGTGTGTGTGTACTCGCTTTACTTAGATTTAGTTAGTTTGACGAACGAACATAAATACTTGGTTATCGGACTCGAGTAATCAACTCTGCTCGATGCAGAACATTTTTAGACAGTGTTAGGCAGAATGGAGGGGACGATGGGACCTGGACATGACCCAACGGACCAGCAAAATGTATTATTTCTCGAGCAATTTAGAAAATTGCAGAACCAACTAGATCAGGTTCTCAAGGAGCTTCAATTCACGACAGAGCAGCTTCAGACCTCTCAACAACAACTGTTGAACGCTCAGGCCGAGCTTGCGGAACAACGCACCAAAAATGACGAGCTCTTACTGAAGCTCGTAGAGAAAATGTCGCCCAAAAAGGGTACGAAAAACGGAGGTTGTTGAACTCCCCGACTCCCACGACCAAATCGGCCTCCCCTTCAGAAGAGGAAAAATATGAATCGGTGGAATCGGTTTCCGATGAAAAAATGGAGGAGAAACTCTGTGAAGAGGAGGCAGAGGAGGAACCGGAAGAAGGGGCATTTCCAACCCTTCCTCCCCCAAAACCCACTGTCAGTTTCCCAGAAATGAGGATAATCCCCAAACCTAAACCTCCGACATCTTCAGTTCCCACCAATACCTCTCCCACAAAACCAGAACAGGACAACGAACAGAAACGAACTGTACCGATTGTACTACGTGAACCCGAAAAATGGACGAATTTTTCGAAGACGCTACGTGACAAAAACATAAAGTTTGTTTCGGCGAAACGTGTATACCTCGGTTTACAGATAATACCACAGACTACAACTGACCACCGACAGATGACGAAACTATTGACCGAACTAAAACTTCAATACCACACGTACTATCTGCCGGAAGACAAAAAACTAAACGTGGTCCTTCGTGGACTACATGGCCTCACCTGTGAGGAAATTAAGGAAGACCTCGAACTACAAAGCTTTCACCCATTTGAAGTTTTCTTCATTAAATTGCAAAATGGTCCATCAAGACTTGTCAAAGTCCTCCTCCCAAAGGAGGAAACTTCTATCTTTAATATAACCGTGGTTTGCCATCTGGTCTGCAAGGTGGAAGCTTTGAAACCTAGAAAAGGTCTATCGATGTGTCACAACTGCCAACAATTTGGTCATTCCTCGGGCAATTGTCATGCACAGGCGCGGTGCGCTAAATGTGATGGCATGCATCACCACAAAGAATGTGTCAAGGTGAAAGATGACACACCGAAATGTGTCAACTGTAAAGGAGAGCATCCGGCCAACTACGGGGGTTGTCCAAAAAATCCCAATAATATGAGGAAGACGTTTGCACAGATGGCTGCACAGAAAACCCCCAACACAAACACAAGCCTTCCCACAACCGCAAAAACGAACAACATCTCAACACCAACAGACAAAACACAATTCACCAAAAAACAACCACAAACAACACACAACACTTTCACTCCACCAGACATGGGACAATTCTTCGCCTCAATGCAATCTCAGTTTCAGCTGATGATGCAAGATATGATGGCGAAGATGTTCCAGGGAATGTTCTCTGCCCAAAACATGACACCAAACACAAATAAACGATAATGGATCCAGTGAATCACATTTCCATGCTCACGTGGAATGCGAATTCCTTGCTTCCGAAGGTTGGAGAGTTTAAACAATTTATACTAATTAACACAAAAAAGATACACATTTATTTCCTTTATACATTGGATTATATTAAAAGAACTTCCGTAGAATAGCTATTTTCGACGCCTATTTGACGTCTTCTTCAGTACAATTGATCTTATTCTAGGTTCCTGAAATTTATACTTTTTACTTTTACCATAATCTTATCTCAACAGTTTTATTGCTTTATTACTTACATATTACTTAATTACTATTCGTCTCCTATAATTAGTCTTAGTAGGCTGGAATTGCAATTTCCTTCGTCTTCATTCAGCCGTAGGTGCGCAGGTACTCGGATTATCTCCATTGATTCAATAGCGTCTAATTTCCTTGGGTTAATTACGTTTTTTATTACACATACATTGCGAATATCCATGGGATGGTTTTCTTCCACGATATGCTTTACTATCGCTGACTTAATCTGCGTATTCGGGCATTTTGTTGCAACTATCGCTTCTCTCATATGTTCGTTATATCTTACCGGTATGGTTCGCTTGGTTTGTCCAACGTATATTTTGGAGCAGCTTCCACATGTAGCTTTGTATATCCCGCTCATTTCGTCCATCGTTTTCGGATCCTTACCAGATCCCAGCTGTGCTGTTGTTGTGAGATTACGACTCGAAGATACCATTTCAATTTTGTGCCTCTTGAGTATCTTGCTAATATTTCGCGAGTGTGCTGAGTATGTAACTGTTATCCTCTTGGGTGTTTCGACTAACGGTCGTCGTAAGATTATTCCTTGACTGCTTTTGTGTTTTTCTTTTTATTATAGCTTCAATACATTCTTTGTCGTATCCGTTTATTTTCGCCGTACTTAGGATGTATTCTTTTTCGCTGTTGTACCTTTCACTGTTCAAAGGCTTTGTTACCAAACGATGGATCATGGCATGGTATGCTGCCATTTTATATTGAAAACTATGCCCTGAGTCGCTCGTAATTGTGCGTTGTGTACTAGTAGGTTTTCTATAGATATCAAATTCAATTTTACTATCGTTGCTGATGAGTTTCAGATCTAAAAACGGTATTTCGCCGTTTTCTTCCGTTTCCATTGTGAATTTGATCTTCGGATGAATATTGTTTATGTTTTGGAATGTATTCTCTAGTTCTTCTTCTGGTATTATTGCGAGTATATCGTCCACATACCTTACCCAAAATCTAGGCATCAAACCTGCTTGTTCAATTAGACTTTCTATATGAGTCATGAAAACCTCACTCATGAGCGGTGATAACGGACTGCCCATAGCTGTACCGGATGTCGTCTTGAAGTATCTGTTGCTGAACGTGAAGTAGTTTTCATGCATGCTTAACCGCGCCAATTTTACGTAACATTTAATCTTCTCTGTCCACTCCCTGCTATTATCAATGCTCAAGAGCCACTTTTCTAGTAAGTACAGCGCTTCTTTTATTGGGACGCTAGGAAATAAAGATTTGACATCAAAGGATACCATGATCTCATCCTGTTTCAAATCTCTCACTTCTTGGACCTTTTGGATCAACCCTGATGAATTTATTACTGTTTTATCACTTGCGGTTTTATTTAATTTTTTGATTTCCTTGGCTAGCCATTTTGATATGTTATATGTTGGAGAATTAGTGCGCACCTACGGCTGAATGAAGACGAAGGAAATTGCAATTCCAGCCTACTAAGACTAATTATAGGAGACGAATAGTAATTAAGTAATATGTAAGTAATAAAGCAATAAAACTGTTGAGATAAGATTATGGTAAAAGTAAAAAGTATAAATTTCAGGAACCTAGAATAAGATCAATTGTACTGAAGAAGACGTCAAATAGGCGTCGAAAATAGCTATTCTACGGAAGTTCTTTTAATATAATCCAATGTGTAAAGGAAATAAATGTGTATCTTTTTTGTGTTAGTTAGTAAACATTGGAAAATAATCGACATATAAATTATATAATTTATACTAGATTATAAATTTGATATTATACTGCTCCAAGAAACCTTCCTGAAGCCCGGGATTCGTCTCCACATCCTCAACTACATACTGTACAGAAACGACAGAATGACTGGTAGGGGAGGTGGAACATCCATTCTCGTGAGAAGAAATGTGAATCACCACATAATTACAACACCACAAATGCAACGAGCAGAAGCCCCCGCCATTAAAGTGCAAACGCCTGCCTTCGAATTTATCGTGATTTCTTTGTCCGACCCCCCCAACAACAAACACCTAGCCCAAGACCTTGCTTCTCTCTTCAGCCTCGAAGGCCCAGTCCTGGTAATAGGTGACTTCAATGCATATCATCAACAATGGGGAGCTGTGAGAAGAAATCAAGCAGGGACTGTGCTAAGTAGATTCATCACAAACATTGAAGGTAGCCTGCATATCCCCGATGAACCAACCCACTTTGGCCGAACATCTAACAACATTCTGGATATTGGAGTCTCTCGAGAATTCCATCAAAATATAAGAATCAGGGTCCTCAATGAGCTCTCCTCAGACCACCAAACAGTTCACTTCTTAATAGAGGACCTTTTTATAGACGAACCTTTAAAAGTCAAGAAGACCATATATTGGAAGGCTTTCCAAGACTCGCTGGCAAACGAAAGTTTCACCCAAGAATTAAACATAGCTAGTGACGTCGAAAAAGTTATTCAAGAAATAAAAGAGAAGATTAAACAGGCAAAAGAGGACCACACAGTCACAACTTCGGCAAGGGAACACAACCCCTATGAACTCCCTCAGGATATAAAAAACTTGATAAGGAGGACGAACCAAGCCCGAAGAAGAGCTAAGAGCACGGGTGATCCTAGACTTAGAACGAAAGCCAACCAATTAACAAACAAAATCCGAAATCAAATCCACGAATTTCGTAACGAGCAATGGGAGAGCTTCTTACAGAGCCTAGAGCCTGGCGAGAATGCTTTTTGGAGGACTACTAAATATTTTCGAACGAAAAACAAGGTAGTTGTGCCACCAATCCATTGACCAAATGGCCTCAAATTCGACAATGCGGGTAAGGCGGAAGCCATTGCAGACACACTAGAACTTCAGTTCCGCGAAAATATCTTCCAAGAGGAGGAAATTGACGAAGAAGACCAAATTTTAAATAAAGTTCACGAGATAACACACACGCAAATTCAGGCAGATAGTACACTAGAACCAACCAACATAGAAGAGATAAAAGACCTTATACTAAGACTCAACAAACGTAAAGCACCTGGTTTTGATACACTGACAAACACGACGCTTAAATGACTACCTGACAACCTGCTACTGACAATCACCGACGTCATTAACGCAATCTTCCATTTGCGGAGATACCCCAAAATATCGAAGTCGGCAGTGGTAATAGTTATCCCCAAACCAGGGAAGGACCTTACTTTTCCACAGAATTGGAGGCCAATCAGTCTCCTCTCATCTTTTTCCGAAATAGCTGAAAGAGCTATCCTCAAAAGACTCCAAAATAATATAAACAGAAATCAAACTCTTCCTGATGAACAATTCGGATTCAGAACAGCTCATTCCACAGAACTCCAGCTAACAAGAGTGGTCCAACATATAAGAAACGGGATGAACCGCAGGAAGTCAATGGGCTTAGTTATGTTCGACATAGCGAAAGCCTTTGACAAAGTCTGGCATGCAGGACTTATCTTTAAGATGCATGAACTCAAAATACCACTCGCGTTGACACAAATAATACATTCATTCCTACAAGACAGATCTTTCCGTGTCAAAATCGACAACTTCTTCTCAAACCTGCGACCAATTCTAGCTGGAGTTCCCCAAGGATCACCTATTTCACCAGTCCTTTACAGCATATTCACTTCTGACTTACCCAGCCTTCCCAGCAATGTTCAAGTTTCCCTATATGCTGATGATACATGTATATACTATTCAGCCCGACAAGCAGAAGTCATCACCTTAAAACTGCAACAATCCATCAATACTTTCCTTGAATACTCCCGCGAATAGAAGATAAAACTAAATAACGACAAGACGCAGGCAATCTTTATCTCAAGACGTAGACATCAACAACCACCAACTTTACAAATAAATTCAGACATTATACCCTGGAACAGAACGGCAAAATACCTAGGACTAACCCTGGACCATAAACTGACATGGAATGACCACATACGAATAAAACGACAGCACTGCATTGGTATCCTATCCTCATTAAACCCTATCCTAAAACACAACCGGCTCAATATTAAAAATAAGTTGCTCATATATAAGCAAATAATACGCCCGACACTACTCTATGGATGCATCGCATTCTGCCAGATATCAAAGACCAACAAGAAAACCCTCCAGTCACTGCAAAATAGGGCCATAAGATGGATCTTCCAAATCCCATGGTATATTAGAAACACAGACATTTACAAAGACCTACGAATCGAGACTATTGACAAATATATACGCGACCGTGCTTTAAAACTGTTTGACAAAATAGACGAACACTCTAATAAAACCTTGGGATTTCTAAAGATCTCTGATAGGGCACGAGTGACTTACCCGAGCCTCCGATCTATATTAGACAGTACAGAAACTAACTCGCAATTATAGGTAATAGTGAGTGCATAAGCACTCGCAGACAGGAATGGAGCAAAAGTGCTCAATCGCACTAGCTCCAAGGACCCCCCAACTCCAGGCGGGCAGCATGTCATGCTCAGTCGAGAACTGTTAGAATCTCTCTTGTATGGTGGGAATCCTTTTATCTATCCGTTTTAGGGCTGTGAATGTAGGATTGTGTATTTTGGATTTCCAGTTGTTCAAATGAGGTTGCATTTAAAATTTTCCATGTGTCGTCAACGCTATGAAATTTAAATTATATTCCACCAAGTAAACTGGTAAATACGCTTACAAAACTATAGCCTGCCGCACTATTTCGTGTGCTCAGAAGTGGAATGAATCTACAATAAATGCAATGAAATTAACAATTTAATGAATCTAATGATAAAGTTAGTAATTGAGTGAAAGGTCTGATTAAACTTTCTTGGCTTTCTCTAATACTATGGAGCGAGTGCTGGACTTTGTTACCTCCCAGAAAGTACAAAGAAATAAATGCTGTAAATGTTTGTAATCTAATTTACATTAAACTAAACTGATTGATTGATTTTTAACAGGGCGTGTAGGTTTTTATTACCTCTAAAAAAAGCAAAAACTATCTTACAATAGGATAGGAATAAGTAACCTCTTATCAATTGTTATAGTACGCTCAACTCTGTTCAGCTCGCATCAGTATAGTTTGTTAAGGATGTTTTAACGGCTAAAGCCTTACTCACATAATGAGGACTATTTTGCACAGAGGTTGTGTTAATGCGTCCTTAAAAGTAGTTTAGTTTTGAAACAAAAACCTTGTTAAAACGGATCTTCTGCGTACTATTTTAAAAGGAGAAATATTTATTCAATTTGAATTTGGAAGAAAGATCTGTTTTCATTTTATTATAAATATTGGTTTCTTAAAATTGATACTGTCAAAATAAACATAAACTTGAAAGCTTTCATCCAACTATGAATAAGCATGAATAATTTTATTCGAGAAATAATTTTGAAATGCTTTCGACTACTACTCATTTAATGTTACCATTCATACAATCAATGAATTTCCTCAATAAACAACTTTAAGATGTTCAAAGAAGTTACAAACTTTATCCCATTCCTTCAAAGTTAACTTGACAAATTTATCCTCTATGAACTTCGACTACCATTTGAATGCAAAAGTTCGAGTGTCGTTATCGATTATGAGAATGTGCTTTATCCAGTCAAGGAAACTTGTCGAGATACCTTAAAGTGCCGTAAGGTGTTCAACAAGCAGTAACGGACGTAAGGAATAAAAGGTACAAAAGGTTATGAATGGATATATTCGCAAAGGTAGAGCACAATGTCAAATCATAAAGGATGTCTTGTGTCGGGTTTTCAACAGATAGTTCAGCATTTTCACCCTAATCGGCTTAAGAAGTTCTTCCTTTTTGCCAAGTCAGTTAGCAACAATCTGTAACTATGTCAGCTTGTATTTGTTATGACTCGGTTTGTGGTTTTGTATCTTTTGTGTGAGTTTTCTAAGTATTATTTATTATGTGGCTTTATTTAATAAATGGTTTAAGATTTTGCTTTTGATAAAAGATTACAATATGGTGTAGTGGTGGTGGTCGTGTTTACTGTAAAACTCAAAGCAGCCTAAGCCTGTTGATACCGAAGAAGTTGATCAACGCTCGTACCTTGCCCGGCAATTTTTTCTGACATAACTGATTATGAAGCAAGAGGGCTGAGGAAGTAAAATAACAACCCTTAAGAAAATTAACAGCTTTTTCTCGGAAAATCTTTACATGAAATCCGAAAGATATAAATATATATTGTGAATGTTTCAATCAACATGCAGAAGATCTACCAACAACTTGCTGCTAGATGCTCATTACTAGCAAGCCATCTGGGGTATTGTAAAATATTTAAATTGATAAATATATGATAAGTACTTGAGTTTTCTTGGATAGGTACCTAAGACATTAATTAGACACTATTCTAAATTGAACATTATGTAGATATCTTAAGTATTTCTTCCACTTTTCTTGAAAGCTATCATATTACGTCACTCCATTTATCGCCGTAGTCACGGAGTGGATAAAAATGAATGAAAATCGCCCGGCACGAAGCCACTCCAGGATCCTTGAGGCTGCCACTTAAACGAATAGCCTAGCCATTTAAGCTAATGGACCCAGCTGACTGTAGTGAATTTAGTATCTTTCAGCATCGCAATTCAAGTGGATGAGTTCATGCTACGTTTTACTCGTCCTGCTATATTATGCAGTAATTGCAAGGGAAAAGTATTATGAAGAGTATCTTTGGCAAACGAATTAGGCTGTGGAAGTACATCTTTTGGTTTATGAGAAGTAAAGCAAATTAAATCTTAAAGAGGTTAGTCGTAGTACAGATTTGAGCAGATGGGGCTTTCCCGGACCAGATGTATATGGGGTTATTAAATACTTCGCGTTTTTTAAACCTTATATTTAGGATATTTTCAACCTATCAAAATAGAAATAAGAATCACAATAATTTTTTGCATTTTCAGATTGAATGTGTTTTTTTTTTCAGAATGAAACCGACAGCTGTTTCGAGACCGACTCTTTGTTAGTGTTCTATCTGATTTAATACAAGTTTTCCCATTTCTTGACTAATTTCACAATCTTGTTCTTAAATTTTTCTTCTTTTTCTTAGCACTACAGCCCCTCTTGGACCTTCGCTTCCTGCAAATAGCGCCTCCAACTGTCTCGGTCCATTGACCGCGTCCTCCAATTTCGAAATCCGAGCAGCGATCAACTGTCTTGGTCGACCAAGTCAGAACAGCGTTCCCTCGGTTTTTCCACTGGTCTCCGGCCTTCAGTTCTCCCAGCGAATACCTTTTTGGGTATCCATTGTTTGTCCATACGATTCATGTTTCCAGCCCATTGCAGCTTCCGCAGTCTTATAATTGTTGAGACCTCCGGTTCACCAACAATTTTTCATACAGCTCATGGTTGTATCGAATTCACCATTGGTCCCCGTCTAGCTTTGCTCCGATTATTCACCTCAAGAATCGTCGCTCAAAGACGTTCAATATATTTGCGACATTTTGCTAAATTTATTTCTTTCAACCTCTGACAATGTTAACTGAGCACTTGAAACTCTGACGCGATGGCGATGTTGGGTGAATTAAAGACAGATAAATTGATTTAATTGCGATACACAAAAAATCTCTCCTCGAATATTTTAGACAATCTAGAGCAGCAACGGAAATTGAACAAGTCCTTGAGTGAAATGTATTACAGGCGTGTTTACTTTACTTCTCAGCTGACGTAAAGTGGCGGTTTAGTTGCAGAGATCTGTCATTCAACTCTTTTTGAGCTGAGTATCGCTGATAAATGTTTCCAAGCAGTTGCGATATAGTTCAGCTTTTTGGAGCCTAAGAAAAATCAAAGTTTTTCAAGTAGCATGAATAAATTCTGAAAAACTAACAATAAGGAGCAAGTCAATAGTTGACTTTGCGTTAGAAGGAGAAAAATCAGACCTTTCTGTTAAAGGGCCTGGACTGTGGAGTGAATAAAATTGGTCTCCTTCAAATGTTACAGCAAGCAGAATGGCTGTCAAATTTATTGCTGTCAAGTTTATTGCTGTTTCACGACAAGGAGATCAACCATTGAATGCTAAATACTACCATTTCATTAAGTTCGAATAACATACGGTAGCAATATTTCAAGTTATTTAAATATCTGCATGTGACTCACTAAAAATTTGCAAAGGAGTTAAGAATAGGCTCCCTGAACTAGAGAAGCTCCTAGACCACATAGGGCATTACCGGAGTAGCTGGTCAAAGTGGACCAGAAGGCCGAATAAGAGCTGAAAGCTAAAGTAGCGCTAAAGGCTTAGCCTAAGGGTTCTCAGTACGAGAATAGCGTCTAGCCCAATCGTAGAAGATCGGGATATAAAAAGGCAAGGAAAGACACTTGATGGGCGTGGAATGCTAGATCATGGATTGTAGATAGTACTAATAAAAAGAATGAAGAAAGCTGCTAAAAACCTTTTCAAAAGTGCCAGAAAATGAAGTCCACCCAATAAGAAAAAATACCTGATACAAAATTGAAGAAAAAGAAGCCAAGGCGGAGACTCCTGCAATAGGCACTGCTCGTTGAACCCCAAGATGGCCGATTCTATGCAGAAGTGCTGTGGCATAAAATGTAAAACCCAAAGACACCAACACTGCCATTAAAGCAGTACGACCAACTGGTCAGGCCACATACTGGTTGAATTCGGAGCTGAGGTCGACTATGTACGAAAGCGAAAATTAATTGAAATCAAATCCAAGTTTTCTAATAATATTGCAATTTAATTTAACTTATTTATTTAACAAAATGCTGACCAAACCTAACCGGTGCGAATCCGAAGCTCAACAAGCTTCCATGCCTTTCATCTACCAATCATGAGAGCGTTTATGCAAGTCAGCAGACGCTCAAATCGCAACGCCATAAAATCCATCCAATCACAGACATAACATTGAATCAATTCCTTGAATTCAGTCTGGCACTCTTTATATTATTTGTATACACATTAAAATGTGCTGATGTGCAGATGATCGATTTCATAGATTAGCGATACAACAGATTCAAAAGGTTAAGATTATCCAACACCCTGCCGGCCTAAAAGGCAGGAATATGGGGACTCTCTGTCGTTTCCGGATTGCGCGGTATCGCCCATTGGAGCGACCGCACTGTCCCCTTCCGGTCGGGTAAGTATTCGTCTGTGCGACATTCTTGACGATACTGTCGCCTGCTTATGAGCCCAGAGTACGCCGCCGTCAATGATTAGGATGCATAAAACTCCTATGCGCCCTAATGGGATATTCTGGTAATCATCATGGGATGATAAGGTGTTTGAATAGTCGAATACTTGGTCGTCAATGATGTTCTGGTCAGCCCAGTTGAGACACCTCAATGCAAGCAAGCCTTGGTACCTCGTGAGGTACTCTCTCAAAGTACTCTCCCCTGCTAGTTGTACGTGGAGGGTAGTAGCTTGGCAACCTTATTCGTAGACCGATGGCTGGTTCAGAATGAATATCCACATGTTCTACAAAGTTATCCAGAGAGGTCTCGGGGTCACCGCAGCCAGCACACAATTGTCTTTGTCGATAGTTTTACGAAGATACGTATTCACTTCACATGCGTTTTCCTGAGAATTCGAATTGAGAACAGGTCCCCTGAATTCACATAATAGTTTGTCGGTTGAAGGCCTGCATGCTCTGATATCTTGATCAGTTAACGTGAAGTATCTTTCTTGGCGCTCATTGAAGATTAGGTTGTTTATTCTACGTACAACAAACATTTAGGTGTGATTCAGCAGGGTTGGCAGCGAGTGCACCTTGTACAGCATGAACTCTTCACCATTCACGATGGTCAATCGAATTTTAAGTATGATGATGTCACTTAAAGCCGCCACCTTAGTGTCCATGACCTTATAAAGGTCCTTCCAGTTCATTTGCGCTGCGTGCAAAAAATGCTGCCTACTAAGCAGATGCCCGTGAATTTCCGATAACCGCTCTTTGATAACGTGAACCGACAAAACATCAATATTAAGTACGCCATATTGCGCGTCCAGTATTATAGTCAGCAATCTTTCCTAACGCCTTTGAAATGCGTTCATGTCCCATGTTAATAACGCGGAGTTTCTCCAAACCCAGTTGCATATCCGTACATAATTCCGCACGACTGATACTGTTGGCGATGCTAGGCAGCCTATCATTTACAGCTTGGGTTAAATTTTGGATTTGTCCGTCTTGCTACAGTAGTAAATGATGATTAAGATGTAACACGGATATCTGTCTCCTGCTGAAATTTGCTGGATACGATTGATCGCGCTTGGTTGCATCTATGTTCTTTCGGTGATTCTCTGCAAATTTTTCGTCTAACACGCCAAAGAGTTTGTTGGTAATCCCACCTACGTCGTTAAGCAGTCCATGGTTTATCCTTTGATGTAGAGTACCATGATGATTTTCCAGAAGTGAATCATTGTCAATGATCTGTCCCAATGTTTTCCGTAGTCAGGTGTTGACTACCCTGCAATAATGCTCGTCTGCTTCCTTTTTATCACACCATTGTCTGATTTTGCTGAGTGATGCTTTGATTTGCCCAAATTCTAGTTAGTACGCCGTCAGGTTACGGTATGCCAACAGCGTCTAATGACTCGTCACCCACTTCAAATCGGAATTGTGCTCAAATAGAATTGAGATACGTTATACCAGCTGCTGTATTTTTGGGGGCTTTGTGCCTGCCCAAAGTTGGAGGCACAAACAACGATTGTCAACAGAATCCACCATTACTCTATCCAGGTCCAGCAATAGTCTGATAAGACGGCCTCTTAGGTCTCGATTCAGTTCCTGCGTATGCATACCCTCCATTGATTGACGCATCGCCCCGGTGGGTGATTTTCTCTGACTCTACTGGCAGCAAGCATATCTTCCTGACTGGATGCTGGAACACTCCAGTGGCCATTTTCGGTGTCGCCCCTCTAACGAGGTCGTCTGCTTCTTTAGTCACCTCAGTTATAACGCCTTTGCTCTACTGTGATGGAGCAAGATTATAATTCCTTAGAAGCACCAGCAGCCCCACTGGAACATCGCCCGTCATTGTTTGCCATTTTGGCCTCGTCATGAGTGTGGTCAAGTACTCGTGTGACCATTGTCGCCAAAATTGTTGAACACGATATTGTACGGCATTCCATCTGTTCAGTAACGCTGTTTTGCCAAACTCCGTTGCTCCATCACTAATTGCAACCGAATTGGAGCCCGTTAAGAAATGGCTTGGCATTAAAATCAAGCCGTCATCTAGATCGTCGCTTATCTTGGACAGTGGCCTTGAATTCAAACAGTTTTAAATCTGGGATAAAGCTGTAGACATCTCTTGGATGGTGAATGTTGTTGAGCCCAGAATCTCTCTTAGATATGTTTTAGCAGACTTCACTGCGACCTCCAGTGGCCTCCAAAATGTGGTGAACCCGGTGGAATAAAATGCCAAGTTATTGACCGACAGGTAGTTTGCCGTCCTATCTCAAGATGTTGTGACTCGACACTCTTCCGAAGCGTCTTAAGGTGATTCGTTGCCCCCACCATGTTTCTGCCATGGTCACTGTATATACATCGGTCGCGTCTTGCCACAAATCTACGTATGGTAGTTATGAGAGCTGAAACTGCATTTTGCGATGCAGTAAAGAAAATCCTTGACAAAAAAGCAACTATAGCCTCGCTTGCGCCGATGGTAATGATTGAAATAAGTGATATTGACTGTTGGCTGAGGTAGAAGATGCCATCGAAAGGTGGTTCCCTAGCATGGGCAGGATCAAAGAGAGGCTGACTCCAGAAAACTATAGTAGAAAACGCATGTCCATGATTGACTTGTCCGAAAAGGACGCCAAACAGTTTCTGAACAAATGCAAAGTAAGAATAAGGTGGGTTGTATGCAGGATACGGCAACGATTGGCGCCTCTTCAGTGGGTCGAATGCCTTAGCTATGGAGGAGTTCCCTATGTTACAAGTGCGGTGACATGGAACATAAAATAAAAATGTATACAAAGGAGGCATACTGTATCCTTTGCAAGGATGCTGACCCAAGACCAGATCTTAGACACGTCTTGGGATCTGAGAAATGTTCGACTTTGCAGGAATCCCAAGCCAAGGCGAAATCAGAACTTTGATAACCCATATTCTACAGCTAAGCCTACACCACAGTTCAATTGCCCAAAACCTGCTTAAGTGGTTTGCGAGGGACATGAAAGCCGACTTTTTGATGCTGAGTGAGCAATACCACGATTAAAGTTCTGCATCATGGTATCCTGATAACACTGGTACTGCCACTATCTGAGTAGGGGGAAAGCTGTAGACGGGGAATGGTTCCAGGTGGGTTCGATGCTCAGGAGCCAAATTCTTTAGTCCATACCCATATTGAACGCCAAATGAACTGATATCATCTGTCCAAGCCAGCTTTAATGCTTTGAAGCGTGCTGTCTTGAACGCAAACGGCAACGTGCTCGTTGGGGGAGACTTCAACGCTAAAACAATAAAAGGAGGCATGCCTCAAACTGATCCGTGGAGGAAACGAATCCTAGATATGGTGGCCAGGATAGCGCTTGTCGTACTAAAGACCGGAAATACGCCGTCTGTTTACCGTATTGGTTGTGAAGGAACTATAATTGACGTGATACTTGCCACGCATGATTGAAGAGGATTAGAGGACGACTAAACCAGTGATCATCGGTGTATTCTGCTTGAGATGTGTGATGGCGTCTCTCGATGTCCATGCTCTCAACATTCCACGATTGGGTGGAACATCAGAAGGGTGAACGTCGAGAGGTTCATTGAGGCGTTCACGGCAGGTGCCCCACTGCAAGATAATTCACAGCGGACGCTTCAACTATGAGCATCATCACGACTGCTTACAACGCTTCTATGCTCCATCAAAAGCCCAGTACGGCAAGCTTTCAGTGTACTGGTGGTCAACTGAAGTCACTGAAAAGCAAAGGGAGTGTTACAAGCTTCGGTGGGAGCTCAATGAGTACTGAACCATGACATGGTATACAATCGGGTAGCAGCATATAAGTCGGGCAGGAAATGTACTTCGAAAATTGATTAACTACAGCAAAGCTCACAACTGGCAAGATCTATCGGCCAACGTGAATAAGGATTCGTGGGGCCTTGGCTACAAGCTGGTTTTGTGGACGCATGGTGCCTTAGGGATGCTTTGCATACATAAAGTGGATAAGATGGACGAGAAATTGCAGGCACTCTTTTCCGCCCAACCCGTCCGTGTTGACGCTGTCCATGGTGAAACAGCATGCGAGTGTCCCCTCTTAATACAGCCAGAACTGGAAGAGGCAGTCCTTTTATTGAGAGCTAGGAAGGCTCCAGGCCCAGATAGTGTTCCAGCTGAGGTGTTGCAATATGTATCACCAGTGTGCGCACTTGCTGCTCAGCACATTCAACGCTTGCTTGTGGGACGGAGTTTTCCCGGTACGGTAGTAAGTGGCAAGGCTCATGCTGATCAGCAGGAGAACGAAAATCCCGGAACTCCGTCTGAACACCGCCCGTTATGCATGCTAGACACAGCTGGGAAAGTGCTAGAAAAACTCATCAAGAGAAGACTTACTGAGGTAATTCGTGCTAGGGACCTATCTGCTTGGTAGTATGGCTTTAGAGCAGGACGTTGCACAATTGATGCGATTGCAGAGGTGTCGAGCATGGTCCCAATGGCAGAGGCATATAGCCGCACCAAGCGGTGGATCGTTGTATTGGTAACACTCAACGTTAGGAACGCCTCCCACTCCACGAGATGGGTAATATTCTGGGTACGTTGGGCAACCCTTTTCAAGTTCCAGAATATCTGATGCGGCTTCTGAGGAAATATCTCAAGGAATGAAGCCTGCTTTATGACACAGCACAGGGCCAACGAAGGACGGAAGTTACATCGGGTGTTGTCCAGGTGTCTATTGTTGATCTCGACCTGTGGAATGTGCCTTGATTGGCGAATGATGGTCGGTGGGTCTAGCGTTGAACAAGCGCAAGTCAGGCTAGGTTTGCTAATGCACCAAACGGAAAACTGGATGATTGCTCGTGGATTCAGTCTAATGACCGAAGTAGTCATCTTGATAAAAGAGACTCAAAGATGAGTTCCTCAGAGCAAATCAGGGCATTGGCTGAGAAGGCTGCTTCGAAATTATTGGCTTTAAGTCCAAATATGGCCAACGTAGAGGACCCAACCCGTCAATAAGATGCCTCTTGATGAATGCTGTGTGGTCAGTGCTATTATATGGAGCATAAATACGGGGTGACACTCTCAGTAAGTAAGTGCACAGAGAAGGGGAGCACCGAGGATTGCATCACCATATCCGACAATGTCTGATTTAGTGGTGAGATTAATTTTAGGCATGATACCTGTTGCCCTTCTTGCTAGAGAGCATTGCACTATTTACCTGCATTGAAATGAGGATGCAAGGGAGACGGTTGCAACGGGGACATACAGCGCCCATTCAACGGAGCAGCAGTTGTGCGTGAACTGCACAAAGGAAAAGTGGACTGTGCGCCACTTCCAGATGTGAGACCATGGCTAAATCAAAGTTAGGGTGAGACTGACCACTACCTGAAGTAGCTTTTGAGCAGGCATGGGCGTTTTCAGTCTTACCTGCACAATATTGGTAAGTTACGGCCCCGCAATTATCGGTTTTGCCCAGAAGAAGAAGACGGCGCCTACCACACGTTTTTTGTGTGCAAAAAATGGGATAGGCTTCTCCTGAGGGACGGGAGAGCTTTACCCGGATACTATAGTATGGATGATGCTTGGATTGGTCGACAAATGGAAACTGGTGGCACATTATGTTCGGGCAGTCCGCAAATATAAAAGGACTCACAGCAGTCGGGGCTGGAGGATTGCTTGTCTGGCAATTCCTTTTCCTCTTTCTACTCCCACTAGAGAAGAGATCCACCAAGTTGAAAGTGCCTCACGGCGTAACGAAAGGAGACTTGGGTCGAGGCAATGTATCAAACGGTCATAGCCTGGGCTCTCGTGTTGACAGAGGAGGTGTTTAGAGGGTAGACGAGTCACTTGCAAGCTTCACCTTCCAAATACTAACAAAAAAAAATAGTCTTTGCTTTAATTTTCCAGCTAAACTAGTCCATCTTATCAAAATGACGATTATGTCAACAACCTCCCAAATTCGCATCAAAAACCAACTCATCGACACCTTTGACAAAAATATTGAACTAAAGCAAGGAGATAGGCTAGACCCATTTCTACAGAATACGTCATTAGAAAGCAATCGGTCGATACAGGAGGTATGTTATTATATAAGTCGAGCCAAGTGATAACCTATGCGGACGGTAGCAACATTTTGGCACGGTCATTAATAATATCATGGAAATTTTCGTGAAACTCCACAACAAAGCAAAACATGTAAAACTAAAGGGTGATTCATAACAAGTGTAGCTGTAATATTTATTTATTATGAAAATTTGGTCCCTTACAATTAAATATGAAACATTACTTCAGTCATATGTGCACCTCGTGTTGCTTTACAGACTATCAAACGATGATTGTAATTTTCGATGACATTTTCGCATATTTCCGGCGTTATTAGGCATATGTTGGCTCCAGTATTTGTTTTTTAATGCTTCAGTAGTCTGAAGAGCATCAACGTAAACACAATCCTTCAAAAATCCACCAAGGAAGAAGTCACAAGGAGCCAAATCACACTATCTCGCCGGCTATGGGTCCATTTCGTGAAATTATTCGATTTCACGTATAGCGCGTAAAATTTGCAGTCGCGATTCATTATTTTTGTAAAAAGTTTTAACAATAATAAAACGTTTGGCTGATGTGTATGACGCCATGGTTAAAATTGTAAAAGACCAAACTGTCATAATCTGTCAATATATTGACCTGAAATTGGTGATAAATAAGAGTTAAGGCCTATTCACATGTGTTCACTTGTTATGAATCACCCTATACAAATCAATTAGAATCAAACAAAACTTATGACACAGTTTAAGGAAATCTCCGCAAACATGCAAAACATTACACTTGACAAAAACTATGTCAAAAATGTAGGTGATTTTGTGTATTGGGGCACCAAAATAACAAGGACTGCTAATGAAAGAAACGAAATACATTGAGAAATGCAGCTCGCAAATAAAACAACCTATTCAGTTTTGAGGGTCTTGAAAACTAGCTGCGTGCACAATAGCTCATAGTTTACAAATCTGTGATAAGGCCTTTGCAATACTAGGGGTATGAAACATTGACCCCTTACCTATGCATCGACAAACATATTGAGAAACTTCAAGGAACAAGTCTTGATGCGAATAATTAGAGCGAAGCTAGACGAGGGCCAATGGTGATTTCGACACAACAGCCGGAGGCCTCAATGATTGCAAGACTACAGAAGCTGCAATAAGCTGGCCACGTGAATCGTGTGGATGAAAAACGGACACCCAAAAAGGTATTCATTAGGAGAGCTGAAGGATGGAGACCATTGGGGAAACTGAGGAAATGCTGGTCTGACTCGGTCCACAAAGATATTTCATCGATGCTCGGATTGCAAAATCAAAATATGCAGTCGATATGCCAAGACAGTTTAAGGTGCTTGTTGCACGAGATGAAAGCCCGAGAGGGGATGTAGTGCTGTGAAGAAGCAGAAGAGAGAAAACGGAAGGACGCAAAAAATTGTATCTCTTTCTCGTGATTAGACATATATTCGCCAAAAAAAAATCTTCAAAAAATCACGGATAGAACTTTCTGTCTAGATCTCGAGGAAAAATAACTCAGAAATCATACTCCGCTCAACTTTATTACTACTAGAGAACGTGTGAATTTCACCAATAAAATCAGATACGTACTTTTAAATTCAATGAAATTTCTTATTAGGGCAGTTCACTACAAGTATGTTCTAACCTGCAAGTTTATCCACCATGTTCAGTAAATTACAGCTATATGAACTTTAATATATCACAACAACAATAATGCATGGCACTCCTAAGCTATGGTCTTCGAATCAAAGCAGATGCTCTATTTTGACGGAATCTTTTTGAAAACTTCAGAAAAGATTAATCACTTAAATACATTTAATACAGTTAAGTACAAAACCCTTCTGATAGGAGCGTACCCCTGTCTGCACGACTAGTTACAATTCACTGCACGTTGTTCCCATAATTGACTATGTGTTTTGCAACTGATGATTTATATCTGACCTTTTTAGGGTCTTGCATACTAATTTGATGAAACCCAATTAAAATCGTCACCTATCTATTTGCCCATCCATCCATCTGTTTATCACAGCAAGTGCCCTCGTAAACCATATAAGCCAGAATTTTTAAATTTCGTAAGCATGTCAAAATTGGTATCCTCTACAAAGTTTCATTACAAAATAATTATAATATTTTTAAGATTCTAACCATACACATAACCAATCTGGGTAACCAATGAAAAGTCTTGATGAGAACCTATCAAACTTACAATTTTTGCTTCAAGGAATGCAGGAGAAGTGGAAATGTATGAATAATTTCTACTACTTCCTTCGCAATTGGCCACTTTTGATTCAAAAATCTGAAAAAATCACGGAAATAGGTCTTTCAGAGTACAAGGTTGTGGCGGATCAGCCACCCACACGCAGCGAATATCCTGCAACACCTGAACAATGGACCGACAGCAGACATCCAGCCCCCGACTGCCACGCAAGCATCGCCCATCTGATTTGTATGAATGCTCAGCCGAGCATCAGATAACAATCGTCAGCATACGAGTATGTATGCTCGAACGACGAAACTCAAGCGCGTGCTCAAGAAAATGCACAGCAGGCAGTCTGGCTGGTGGATGAGTGTGGACGTCTCAAGTATCAGCAATGCATATTCGTCGGCAAGGGATGGCGACCACCGTGGGTATGGCCAGGCGTCCCTCGTCAGCAGTTTATGCACATTTAAGCGGCCAGCGCGTGAATTCTCTGCGAGTTCTAGTTCGATTTCTAACGTTGCGACAACGAGTCGACAATTCAAAATTATACCCTCAATATTTTAGTTATGTGTAGAAATAATTAAAATAAATATCTTTATAAGATAATGCAACCACCGAGGTTTTAACCTATCCCATAAGGTCAACAAATACAATCAGAATGTTTTTATAAACAATTTAAACAGTCATATCTCTTGATCATTTCGCAAAGATTGTTGATCAGGGTTGGTACTGTTTTTAAGAAAATATGCTGTGACGCAAGGAAAGTTGAGCAAATGAACAAACTTGCCAAGTTTTAATAGGAGCTTATAAAATCTATTTTAAAAAGTTATGAAGCACTCGCCAAGACAAAATAAGCAAGTAATAATAAAATTCGCTCAGTGTTGTGGCTTATTTCAATAATGAATATGCTAACGATTTTTGCTTCCTGATTTGTAAAATACATGTGGGGCTATCGGTTCGGGTAAAGGATGCCCTAGCTGGCTAGCTGGGCAACCCAGCTCAGCTAGCCCTGGTAACGCTCTATGGAACCAGGGCAACAGCTTAGCATCGGATTGGATACACAGCAACGACTATCTTAACGTATAAAGAACTATTCTTATGAAACTTGGAATGTTAGATCATCGAACACACCAGATATATTGCGAAAACCTCTAGATGAAATAAAAAACTAAAATCAGCATGCTCACAGTGCACGAAACTAGATGGTACAGTAAAGACATATTTGACATGCAATAGCACGCCGTGTTTAAAAGCAGAAAACTGCAAGAAAGCCATGATTTTGGAGTGATTTTTATTGTTAATAGCACAGTTAAACAAACAATTACCGACTTCAAGCCCATTAACGGAAGGCTCTGTGCGATTCGTATCAGGACCAATTTTTTGAATATCTGGCTGGTCAACGGTCACGCGCCCACAAAAGACAAGGAAGAAGTAATCAAGGAAGAATTCTACAGCTGCCCTAAATGCGCTTCCGATTCATTACCGACAAATGACATTACAATTGTACTGGGTGACTTCAATGCAAAAGTTGGCGCAAAAATGGCACATAGAGGAATAACCGGAGAATACAGCCTTCATGAAAAGACCAGTGACAACGAAAAATTGCTGATAGACGAGTAGAGGCTTCAGAGTAAGCTCCACACGCTTTCCACATTGACACATCCATAAGAGAAAGTGGGCCTGCTCAGATGGTCGCACATCCAACCAGAACTAACACGTTCTCATACAAAAATGAGCCTTTACCAGCATCCTTGACACACGCCCGTTCAGCAGCGCTGTCTGTAAATCAGACCACTAACTTATAAGGGTCAAGTTGCAATGCCACGTCTCTGAGCGCTGTAAACAAGGGAGGAAGTAATGATGACAACAAAATCATTTGGAAGATAGTAAGAGATGCAGAAACAGAAGCAGCTAAGCAGGTGTTGCGTACCACGAAAAGAAAAGTAAGAACGACTGGTACGACGAAGAATGCAAGGGAGCGGTTAAAAAAAAGGACCCAAGTGCACCAAAAAATCCCGCGATCAACTCGGGCCAAAGAAAAACAATACATATAAAAACCTTCGACATCAAGCTTAGAAAATGTGCCAAAGAAAGAAACGCCTGACCATCAACAACATGATCCAAGAAATGAGCGAAAACATGACCCTACATGAAGTCAGACCGGCATATGCCTATGCCTCTATTAAGCAACTAACAGATAACCTCAGTCCACAAACAAATCTTTCAAAAAGTGTGCAAGGAGCAATCATAGGGGACCCAGTCAATATTAAAAACAGATGGCTGCAATATTTCCAGAAGCTATTCACAGCGTCCCCAACAATGACTGAAGCTGTGAACATTCCAAAAGCATAGCAAGAGCTAGTCTTACCACCAACTAGAGACAATGTACAGGCAGCATTTCGGGGCTTCAGAAAAATAAAGCTCTTGGAATAAATGGAATACTTGCAGAACTGCTTTAGAGTGGGGTGCCCATCTAAATAAACTTCTGCATCGACTGATATGCAGAATATGGTCGAAGAAGTAGTTACCAGTGGACTGGCCAAAAAGTATAATATGTTCTGTACGCAAAATGGGTGACAAACAAAGGTGTAAAAGTTAGAAAGGCATTGCTCTACTGTGCACGTCTTATAAAATGCTCTCCGAAATCAAAGAACAAATCAAAACCGTCCTATAAAAGTATTATAGAAGATTACCAGGGAAGCGTTTGAAGCGGATGGTCTATAATATACCATACATTCTCAGTTAAGCAGGTGCTCGAAAAGTGCTGCGAATAAAACGTCAATGTGCATCAACTCTTTACAGATTTCAAGCAAACATATAACAGTGTCGATGGAAATGCCCTGTTCAAAATAATGGTTGACTTTGTCGTCCCAACCAAGCTTATCTACATTTTTCCCCCCTTCTACCTAACCTACGTTAGGTTTGTATTGGCCCGCAGGAGGAATGCCGGTCAACAAGAGCAGTCTTGGAGCCTAGCATTCTTTGAGGAGTTCCACCCCCACGTGCCCGAGGAAATTCCGCAGGGGGAATGCCGGTCGACAAGAGCACTCTTGGAGGCTAGCATTCTTTGGGAGGTTCCGCCCCCACGTACCCGAGGAAATTCCCGCAGGGAGAAAGCCGGTCGACAAGAACATTTTTGGAGGCTAGCATTCTCTGGGGAGTGCCGCCCCCACGGACCCGAGGATATGGGGGGCACTGTGAGGTTCCCTCCTTGGATGACAGGTGACGACCCTGATTGGATCTAGACTACGCTTTGGACAACGAGCTGGAATTGACACTTTGGGCTGGCGGATGTGATGGTTTGGACCTAGTTGCTTTCCACAGTAGCGCCGAGGTGAAACTCGTGTGTGAACGGCTCCAATTCAACTATCATATCGTGTCCGTCCCGGTAAAACCTTGGCAGGCCTCGGAGTACGTTTGAAGTTCGCACCATTGGGTTGGTGGTGTAGGCTCGGTTGAGACGGACTCCCGATTAGCGCTGGTCTGGCTCTGAGCACTTGTCCCCATTAAGGCTTGTGCCAACCTTCGCATGGCCTCCCTGCTCTGCAAAGATAACCATGGGACCAAAAAGGCGACTACACACACGAACGGAGATAGCGGCTCCGAGGGGGGACCCAATAAAACTGGAGCTAACAAAATTAAAAGATCAAAAACATCCAAAAAATGAAACCAAAAATAATAACGACGACGCAACCAGCGATTACAGCCACGATGTCAACAGTACATCGAGAGCTGTACTAACCGCGAAAAAAACGAAGACTTACACAACGACAGTGACGGTAGACAAAAAACGGAGAATAGCAGATAGTCTGGTTCAGACTGAGATTCCTGCGGCGTTTGTGCGCAGCAAAAAAATCATGCGAACGCCCGAGCGTCCTATTAAGGAGAAGCGGGAAACTCAGCAGGATGCTTCAGGTGTTCGAGCAGTGGAAGATAACATAAAGAGCACCGAAAATTCGATTGTCGCCGCTGCGATCATTACTGAAGCTGCCGATGCAAGGGTCACAAAGCCCGACATTGCAACGAAAAATCCAGAAGCAAACGAGGAGATTACGGCACTAAAAGCAAAGAGTGACCAGACACCGCGTGATTGTACCGCCAACGTTAAAAATGTGGCGGAAGTACTGCACTCGGAAACGGAAAGCGATAACCTCTCCCAAGGATGGTTGCAAGGTACAATTGCGGCCCAGCGATATGAAGAAGAAAGACTACTCCGAAACACGGGAGATGTTCTGAAAAGAATACAAGCTGCACGCGACTCCCCAAAAATCAGCAAAGCAGCAAAGGCAGGGCTCCTTGAATAGAGGAGCTCCTAGATCGCATAAGGCACTATCGGAGGAGCTGGTTGAGGGCCGAAGATGAACAGAAGGCTGAAGATGCGCTTGGGGCAAAATCTACAGGCGACATGCAGATAGCTCCATCATCAAAAGTCAATAAAAGAATGGCGTCTAGCCAAATCGAAGGAGATTGGGATAAAAGAAGGAAGGAAGAGGCATTTGACGGGTGTGGAGCACCAAATCAGGGGTTCCAGACAGTGCTTATAAAAGGAGCGAAGAAAGCCACAAAGAAACTCCTTCAAAAAAAGCCAGAAAATAAAATTCGCACGGACGCCCAATTAGAAAAAGGACCTGATGCAAAACAGGAAAGGCAGAAGCCCCGACGAAGACCCCGGCAGCAGGCACTGCTTGTAAAGCCCCAAGAAGGCCGATCCTACGCGGAGGTGCTGCGGAACATCAGGGGAAACGTAAGGCCCGAAGACACCAAAGTACCAAAGTAGTACGACCAACGCGGTCGGGCCACATACTGGTCGAATTCGGAGCAGAGGCCGGCAATAAGGAAGGATTCTGCGACGCAGTAAAGAAAAACCTCGGCAAAAGCGCAACTATAGCCCCACTCGAGGCGATGACAATGATCGAAATACGGGACATTGACTGCGTGACAGATCTGGCCGAGGTAGAAGAGGCCATCAAAAGGGAGTTATCTAGCGTGGGAAGGATCAAAGTGAGACTGACACCAGAAAACAACAGGGGACAACGCATGGCCATAGTTGACTTGACCGAAAAGGACGCCGAACAATTCCTGAACAAGGGCAAAGTACGAATAGGGTGGGTTGTCTGTAGGATACGGCGAAGAGCAACGCCTCTTCAATGCTTCAAATGCCTTGGTTATGGTCACACCACACAAGTATGCAAAGGACCCGATAGGAGTTCCATTTGTTACAAATGCGGCGAAACGGGACATAAAACGAAAGAGTGTACGAAGGAGGCACACTGTATTCTTTGCAAGGATGCTGATCCAAAACCTGATTTTGGACACGTCTGATGACACGCATCCTGCAGCTAAACCTACACCGCAGTTCAACCGCCCAAAATCTGCTTGAGCAGTTTGCGAGGGACATGAAAGCCGACTTCTTGCTGCTGAGTGAGCAACACCATAATAGAAGTCCTGCATTATGGTATTCTGATGAAACTGGTACTGCCGCCATCTGGGCTCGGAACAGTTACTTCAAGTGGAGAGTTGTGGACGGGGGGATGGTTTCGTGTGGGTTCAATGCTCAGGGGTCACCTTCTTTAGTGTGTACCTAACGCCTAACGAGTCGATATCATCTTTTCAAGCCAAGCCTAATGCTTTGGAGGGCGCTGTCTCGAACGCAGAGGGCAAAGTGCTCGTAAAGCAATCGAATGGGGCATGCCTCGGACGGATCCGCGGGGAAAACGAATTCTGGAAATGGCGGCCAGGACGGCCCTCGTCGTACTAAACACCGGAAATGCGTCGACTTTCTACCGTATTGGCTGTAAGGGAACCATACCGGACGTGACACTCGCCTCGGAGTCCTTAGTACGAAGGATACACAATTTGAAAGTATTAAAGGACTACTCAGCCAGTGATCATCAGTGCATTCTGCATGAGATAAGTGATGCTATCTCCCGACGTCCGTGCTCTCGGCTTTCTACAACTGGATGGAACATCAGAAGGATGGACGTCGAGAGGTTCGTCAAGGCTCTCACAGCAGGTGAGCCGCTGAAGGGAGCTTCGGAGGGGACGGAAGAACTGGCAGCTGAAGACGTGTTGAACTTTACTATGAGCATCATTACGACTGCTTGCTGCGCTTCTATGCCACGTCGAAAACCCTGGCACGGCAAGCCTCCAGTGTACTGGTGGTCAACTGAAATCGCTGAAAAGCGAAGAGAGTGTCACAACCTTCGACGTGAGGCTCAACGGGCGTGGAACCGTGACGAGGCATGCAAGCAGGTGGCAGCATATAAGTCGGCCAGGAAATGCCTTCGCAAACTGATCAACAGTAGCAGGGCTCACTGCTGGCAAGACCTAGTGGTCAATGTGAACAAGGATCCGTGGGGCCTTGGCTACAAGCTGGTCATGGGGAAGCTTAGTACCCTACGGAAACCTTGTATACATGACGCGGAAAAGATGGACGAGATAGTGCGGGGACTCTTCCCCGCCCATCCCGTCCGTGTTGACGCTGTCCATGGTGAAATAGCAGTAGAGTGCCCACTCTTCACACAGCTGGAACTGGAGGAGGCAGTCCTCTCCTTGAAAACGAGGAAGGCTCCAGGTCCACAAGGTGTTCCAGCTGAGGTGTTGCGGCCCGTCTATCACCATTGTCTGTTTTTTGCCGCATCCGTGAAATATATCTTAGCTTGGTTACCCGTGAGGTTTTGTAGTACTGCTTCAATCGACTTGTTGAAGTTTTCGTAGTTTATTGTCTTGTAGTTGTTGTGTGGGTTTGGTAGTGCAGAACCCAAGCAGGTGTTGTTGTAGATGTCGACATATTTTTTGTAAACTGTGGCATATTTCGAGTTTTTTTGGTTCTCCGGTATCATTTCTTTGAAGTCTTAGCGGTATAGGTTTTTTCCTATTTCTTTGACGAGGAGTTGCTCAGCTCTTAGTCTGGCTGGTCATTCTTTAACTAGAGCAAGCGCTAGTATATTTGGCGAGGTTGTAGGTACCCCGAGACATCGTTTTATGGCTTTGGCTTTCAGACTGTCTATTTTGTTTAGAAAATAATTTGGAGCATGAACAATGTTTGTTAGATTGCTTTCTATTACCGGTCTTATTAGAGACTTAAAGGTGTTTAATGCCTTTTTGGGGGTAAGGCCATGTTTGGGGAAGCTGATCTTGAAAGCTATCTTGATTGTTTTATTTGCTTTACTTAGAGAGTTATTGTGGAATTCATTGAAGTGAATTTGATTATTAAAGTTTCTGCCTAGGAAAGTGAAATTTTTTACCCAATCTATTTGGTTGTTTCCATATTTTCTTTAGTTGGGGTGGGTTTTGTTTGTGTAGAATTCTATGGCTTGAGATTTTTCCAAGTTCAATGGGAGGTTTAGCCTGTTACATAGTTCTGTGAACTTGTTGAGTTTTGTTTGTAAGTTATTGAGATTGTTGGGTCTGTTTTCTCCTTCGCTTATGATTAGAAAGTCATCCGCAAATTGAATGAGTGTAGTTTGACTGTCAGTGATTTTATGGAGGCTAAATGTGTAGAGATTAAAGAGGAGTGGACTTAGTACGTCTCGTTGTGGAAGTCCATTGTTAATTTCGGTCGAATCCTTGCCTATGTGTAATTTCCTGTACATCAGGAAGTTTAAGATCCACGAGACATAATCATTTTTGATGTTGAAGTTGGACATGATTTTGAAGAGTTCCGGAATATTTACTCTCTCATACGCACTAGAAATATCACAGTTGATGATCATGATGTTTTTTGCTTTCTTGTTTTTATTGAGAAGGTGTATTACCGTGTTTATGCATGAGATTGCCGACTTTCCTTTCCTATAAGCAAAACAGAAATTGCTCAGGATGTTTTGGTATTCAATGTCACTAGCAATCCTATTTTTTATTAGGCGGTTAATTATTTTCAGCGGGATGCTTATGAGAGAGATAGGTCTGTAACTTTCTTTTTTGTGCAATGGTTTGTTTTTCTTAGGGATATGTACGATTTTGATGTCTCTTAGCTCATTTTCTTTGTTGTTATTTTTGAAGCTGTCGTTTATAGAATGAAGTATTGCTGATTTATTGTAATATTTAGGGAGTTTATGATATTGTAATCAATTGCATCCAGTCCCGGAAATGATCTAATTTTACGCTTATCTAGTACTGTGAGCAGTTTGTGTATTTCAAAGGGTTCAGCTGGTTCTCTGTTGTTGGGTATATAAGGAGTCCAGTTAGTATTCAGCATTTTTAATTATTTGGAGGAAGTCTTTATTGTTTTCGGTGTCCCATTGCGATCTCGGGTTGTTGTTGACGTTGTTGTTCTTGATTGCATTGACCAAATTCCTAAATTGTTTTATATCTCCACTTTGATTTATGCCATTGATTTTTTGATCCCACGGCTCTCTTTTTGCTTTAGTTACAGTTTCTCTCCATTTATTTTGTATCTCTAGAAACTTTGCTCCGTTTTCGTTGCTTTCCATTTCTCGGAAGTTTATCCAGGCTTTCGTTTTTTCCCTCCATAGGATGTTTATCTCTTTTGACCACCATGGTTTTGGACTGTGTTTGAATTTCTTCGCGCTTATCTGGTTGCTTTTGATTAGCTCGTTGATTTTCTTCATATTTTCTTCAAGACCGTTAGTGAAATTGATCGTGTTGATGTCCTCCATGATTTTATTTCTGTTTGGTATTCGTCTTTTCTTTTTGTTCCAATTTTCAACTTGCAGTGTGAATTCAATGGGGACGTGCTCACTCTTTCCTATTTCGTATTTCTTTGTGTTCCATTCATTCCAGTAGTTTAAATTGTTTGTTAGGGTGATGTCTGGGGCTGACATTTGTGTGGTCTGTTGATTGGTTTTCCTAAAGAAAGCTTATCTACATGGTAAAGATCATGATGCTAAACACACAGTCCCAAGTCAAGGTAAACAGTGAACTAACGGACAGCTTTATAATAGAATCAGGCTACAAATAAGGTAAAGGACTTGCCCCAATGCTCTTTAATATTATGCTAGAATACGTCATCAGAGATCAGCTATAACCGCGGGTACATTAATGTTCAAGCAAGCATATGCTGATGACGTCAATATTATAGCATGTTCAATCATAGATGCCAAAGGAGCATTTTTGAGCTTAGAATCTGAGGCAAACCGAATTCATTCATATGGGAAATAAAATGTTTTAAATTTATATTGATTTTAAAACTATAAACCACGGCTAAAATTCAATTTATTCATGAATTTATCATCTAGTTCCATTATTCTAAAATTCCATGCCCTCAATAAATTTCTCTGCCTGTTCTGCAACTAACTCAAATTCACTTAAACATACTGAATTTACTTACTTTAAGTGCAGGTACATATGAATACCTACGCCGTTTTTTTCTACAGGCCAGTGCTTTAGAATTATATTCTTCATTCGTATCAGCTCCATGTGCTACTACCGAGTAAAAAAATAAGTAACTTCTGCAAAGCCACCATCGTCTTGAGAATCATCTACGGAAAAAGTGCATATAAATTTTCCAAACGAGAACACATTACCCGTTTGCCAGAAAAACTGTCCAGAACTATCATAAATTAACCGCATTCCCACGACTCGAGAGCATTATCTGTTGGCGTCCTGTAGACTATTAAATATGGAGGAAGGATTATGCAGTAAATCGATGTAGTCGTAAATTTAATTATGATTATCAATATATCCAGAAAATAGAATAATAATTTATTGCATTTTGTGTTTTAAGGCAGAGGTTTCAGGCAAATCAGGTAATTTGTTACAATAGATTAACGCAAATTGTCCCAGATTATGAGAAAACAATTAATTTCTAGTGATATGTAAGCTTCAATTTACCATATCCTTAGCATGATTACACGTAAATATGTTTAGATCAAACGCAGATTTTTGTAGAGATAGCTGGTAAGGCAATTATTTACAGGTAGAACTTTGTTTTAAAATGTTCTGCGAAAAATTCGGTGCTATTATGGCGAATGGCACTAAACTGATTTAATAGAAGAAATGGTTTGAGCTGTAGTTGAGACAACCACATCAGTGAATAAAGTGAGGTTATATTTCTACAAAATTGATTAGAAAATTCATAATTCAAGATGAAAAGTGGATCCAATCAATAATAAATTACACAGGAATGGTAAAATGTTAAAAACATACAACCTCACACAGTGACAAAGTGGTTAATTATTTTATTAGAAGTAAGAACCCATAATCAACTTGAAGTTTAAGCAGCTGAGCTATATATTAACCTGGAGAAACTGAAGTAACGTTTACAATCGCAAAAAAGTCTTGTTATAAAACTCCGTGGTAATGACTCTTAGTCTTTATTAGTTTCTTCCATATGTTGAACTGCGAGTAATGGAGTTTTGCCATCATGCAAATTCTTACGCAAAAATCAGTAATGTTGGATGTTAAAATTTTTTGCTTCAAATGTTACAACGGAATTACACTTCTACATAGTCTAATGGAATTTATTCAATTTTCACCTTCAGCATCTATGGCTCCAGGATTAATCTCCTCCAATTATCACGGTTCCGTGACCTCGTCCGCCAGTTGATCACGCCCAGAAAGAATGGACTGTCAACTTCTATCGTTTCTTCGCATCGAATCTTCGGTCTTTCTGCTGGACGTCTACCTTATACTCTATCCATCAATATTCTTTTGGGTAACTGTCTTTCTTCTATTCTTTCTACATGGTTTGCTTATATCAGTTCACGTAAATTTACGCAAGCAGATGCAGGCGGACCGTCAAATGATTCATACAACTCATCATTGTAACGTGGTCTCCACTCTGTTAATTGTTTCACTGGGCCGTAGATTTTCCGGTGCATTACCTTCAAATACCTCCACTTCAATTTCGGATTCGCTCGTCAGGGCCCATGATTAACTTCCATATAACTACAAAAGTTTGACTAGTGAGTCGTAAATACGAAGCCTATTTTGCCTGTGCACATCTCCTGACCTTAGAATGGGAGGTAATGAGCAATAGGGTTTATTTGCGGCGGTGTTCATGTTGCGTCCGGTTTTGTCTTTTTTAGCACTTCTTCTAAAATTACCCACACTTTCAAGGTTAGAGTCGCTTAAAGTAAGGTTTTGTCGAACTGGATTTTTCTTTTTCAATTGAGTAATGAATTTGGATTTAGATTCATTAACTCGTAGGCTGATTTAATTTGCTTCAGATTTTAGGCTCAGGAATGCTCCTTCGGCATTGAGATTGAACGTGACATTTTGTAATATTGATATTATCAGCATATGCTACCAACTGTGTAGACTTGAACGTTAGTATACCCGAGGTCTTAGCTGATGTCTTATTGATGACGTATTCCAGCGCAATTTTAAAGAGTATTGATTCAAGTTCAGCCCTGGCTTTAAGCCTGATTCTATCATGAAGCTGTCCATTAGTTCGCTGTTTACCTTGACCTGGGACTCTGTGCTTAGCATCGTAACCATGAGCACGTGGAATAATTTTGTTGGCACACCAAAATTGAGCATTATTTTGCACAGCACATTTTCGCTGACAAAGTCGTATGCTTGCTTGAAGTCTACAAAGAGTGAGTGTACATTGATGTTATATTCTCTGCACTTTTTAAGCATCTCCTTCACTGAAAATATTTGGTCGATGTAGACCATACACACCAAAAACCACCCGATAATCTCGATAACACTTTCAAAGTACGGCTTTAATTTTCTTTCTGTGATTTCGGAGACCACTTTATAAGCGTGCGAAAATGCAAAGTCTGCCAGGCAGCTAAAATGGAAAGAAGGGCCTAGGATGGGTTCATGGTTTCGCGCAATGGAGAGGCGTCGAATCCTTGGGAAATGATATGCGTTGATTTAGCGGGGCCATTGCTGCAGTCCACCCGTGGATACTGCTACATTCTAACGGTACTTGATAACGTCAGCAAGCTTTCGTTGCTGTTTTCACTGCGGAAGGTGACGGCAAGAGAGATTTGCCGTTTATTTTAGGAGCAACTGTTTGTGCTCTTTGGGGTGCCTCGATGGTTGGTCCGCGATAATGGGGTCCAATTTCGGGAAAGAAAATTGCAGCAGTTGACCAAGAATTATGGAATAGTCCTTAAGTTCACAGCGCTGTATCATCCACAGGCAAATTCAGCAGAACCCCGAAACCAAGACATCAAACGGATGCTGCTCACATTGCTTGCGCCTTGTGGACCTATAAGCGCGAGGTAATGAAGGTCTTTCCATATTTATATAATTTCGGAAGGGAGATGATAACTTTTCGTGTTGGTGCTGAAGCTCCGGGAGATTCTCATGTGAAGATAAGTCCAAAATCCAGAGCGGAGATGCTGGAAAAATACGTGTGGAGGTAGGAAAACGGACGTGGGCAGCTGCGAAGCAAAGTGGTGAAATATACAATCTCCGTAAGCGTAACGTAGCCTATCGAGTGGGAGATTGTGTCTGGAGGAAGAATTACCCGATTTCTGATGCGGCCAGATACTTCTCCTTTCAACTAGCCCCTGAGTATCTGGGTCCCTATCGTATTGAGAAAAAGTTGTCAGGGTGAACATATCTTCTCCGAGATGAGGAAGGAAGAGACGGAGGGGTCTGGCATGTCAAGGACCTTAAGGCCTACATAGAGTAAGGTACGTGTTAAGGGAAGTTAGACTTAAGCTTGTTAACATCTGGGAGGAGGAAAATAGTTTTTAAGTTCTTCTTCGAGCTGGTGGTGGATTGAAGAATTATAGTAGACCTTAAGTTAAATTTAGAGTAAGGCACGCACCAAGTGAAGGTGGACTTAAGCATGTTAATATCTGGGTGGAGGAAAATACTTTTTAAGTTCTGCGCCGAGCTGGTGGTGGATTGTAGAATTATATTAGATTTTAAATTGAATTTAGGGCAAGGCACGCATTAAAACCGGCCGGTATCACAAATAGCGTTTCAAGTCATCATCGGGAAGTCTGGCGTTTCGTTACGAACGGAATCGGCATGACGGGTTCGCGGTGGTCTTCGAACCATGAAACCATCGGTCGCACAAGTGTTTAAATAAAGGGGGAATGGGTCCGTGGAAGCGTAGTGAATATAATATTGGACAGCACCACACACAACTAATTTCGTTTAGTTGAAATCATTGGCTAATTCCGGTATTGAGTGTAGAGCAGGCTCCGTGTTTCCTTGTTTTTTTTTTTTTGGTTCCTTCTTTCCCCTTATATTTTTCCTGTTTTTCATTCCCCTTCCGAGATTAGCATGAGGTAACGTTAGGAGCAACTAAAAGGCAAAAAAAAATCAGAGTCAGTGGTTGGGACTAATTGTGAACACTGAAATAAGGGGTGTAGGCTACGAACTCAGAAGAAGGTCGTGAGTAGATTGGACGTTGCAGAATGAAATATGGTTTAAGCTAGGACTTTGAGTGAATTTCAGGGAAATTCACTTAAAGTAGGAGGGGAATTGTTACGGGGACCATTTGCACCTTTTTTTCTGCGGTCGTTAAAATACCGCCCGAGCCAAGGTTTAAGATAAAAAATTTTAAAGGTTAAAATAATAAAATAAAAACAAAAAGTTAAAATAAAAATTTTAATGTATTAATAAACAAAAACGAAAAGAGAACAAAAATGATCACATTAAACACCAAAAGAAAAAAATTTTACGGCAGCAGCAACCAGGAGATAGCAATGTGCGAACAACCATCGCCACTCGACACCCAAAAATGGATCTCTGAATATTGCACCTATGAAAATTTTTAATCATCTTTGAAATGCACTATGAGCAAAGGATTTAACCCGCTACATAGCGAGGATATTTTTCGATTAAGCCCACCAAAGCCTAATCCAACAGTTGTCATCCACTTATCGAGGCATCAAGCTTAAGTTTCTTGCAAAGCAATTTAAATAGTGCAGCTGCTGTTGTTCGCAGTACCTCGTCCAATTTGGCAGAAACATTACCTAAATTTGATCCAAATTTGATGAAAATCATCCGCATTGTAGGGAATCTAGATTCATATACAGTGAGAGCAGCAATGAATGAAGTTACCGATATTATTAATTCACCTGAAAAACAAGCTGTTTTACGAGGCTACGAAGAACTGTTGGCTGAAAGCATCTTAACGCAATTTAAGAATCTCTCCCATATACCTCTCTCAGAGTCACTTATCATGTAGCAGCCTCTATTATCCATTACATATTCATTTTTCAATTCAAAACTCTCGGCAAATCCTTAAGCATTCCAATCCTGAAAAATGTAATGTCAGTATTACTCGGTCTAATGACTGATCAGAAACTGTTGTCCGGCGTATATGGAAAATTTTAGATAAAACAAACTTTACAAATATGGCTTGTGCACATATACGCCTACTGAAAGAAACATGTCCACAAACTGATTTTCCTAATTTTACAGATTTACTAATGAAATTTATTTGGCGCAACGTGAAAGTAATGCCTGAACGCTCAAATAAATCAGATTATGATGCCATTTTGTCTGAAGTACGAGTACATGAACTCATGCTAACCTTACCCAGTGTCTAGTGGGGACAACGTCCATCTGATACACCTTTACGCGCCGTGAAAACAATTATATAGGGTTATCCATTTTACGCTTGGGAAAGTAAAGCTAAAGAAAACACATGAAATATTCAGATGGAAACAAAATTTTTTATTCAATATGAACATTGCCATTGTTCGTTATAGTTAGTAATTGTTTATAAGGATAAACTTTTTCTTCCCAATTACTACTTTGAAATGCAGCAGCCGAACACTTTCACTGTCAAACGCAGATCGATTTATTTGTATAGCACACTAATCGAGAAATGTACTTAAATCTGTTTTGCAAATATTTAGTTTATTTAAACAACATTAGAGTATGAATATCAAATCTGAACTGAATCAACTGAATGAACTGGATGAACTGAATTAAATTCATTAATTTACAATCTATATATATACAATTCCAAAAATAACATATTTATCTAGATTTACATTATATGTATAATATGTCAAAAGAAAAGTATTTTTATGTAAAGTATATTTTATGTATGGAATGAATTTTTTTGAGTTATTTTGAATGATATATAATATAACCGCCACAGAACTTCCTCTCTAGTGAAATATTTATATTTCGCGATAAACAGAAAACTACTTATGTGTGGTTAGTTAACTGTTACTGATTGATTTTTTAATTTTAATGTAAAATTATTCTTTGAGACTTATTGGAACGTTTGCCATTCATAAATATCTTGTTATAAATCTTGTTTTATTTTCAATGATGTCAAATGATACTTTTTTGGTCTCTGTATTTCCATTATTTTTTATTACTTTTTTCTCAATTGCGGAAAAACAAGGTTTTAATCAATCTACCGAAATATTACACGCTTTATTATTCATCTCAATAGTGAAATATTTTTCTTTTCTTTGCAATATCTTAAAGGGACCTAGGTATGGTGGCTTAAGCGATGGACGAACTGAATCTACCCTGACTAGAACTTCGGTGCATGTATCTAAACTTTTAATAATTTTTGTGTTATTATTACCATGATTTGCAGCCGGAATAGGTTTGAGAACCGACATAGCAGTTTTCAGATCTTTAACAAAATCGTTTTGTATTTGGTTATCAAATGATGGAATTGAAAAATCACCCGGAATTTTAATATTTTGTCCATAAAGTAGCTCTGCTGGAGAAGTATTAAGATCTTCATTGATTGCTGTTCTCAAACATAACATCGCAAAAGGTAAGTTCTAGGTCCATGAAGGATTATTATGTGTCATAATGGCCGCTTTAAGCGTACGATGCCATCTTTCGATCATACCGTTAGCTTGAGGATGATAAGCTGTAGTACGGTTGCGCTTAAGACCTAGAGTCCTTGCTAGTTCACCAAATAGTTGTGATTCAAATTGTTTAACTTGATCAGTAACTATGGTTTCAGGAACTCCAAAACGTACAATTCAAACACTGCATAAAGCTTCCGCACAAGATTGAGCTGTTATATTTGCCATGGGAATAGCTTCTGGCCATCTTAAAAATCGGTCAATAATTGTCAAGCAATACGTGAAACCTTGTGAATAATATCCATATGAATTGCTTTGAAGCGTTTAGATACCAATGGAAAAGTCTTAATTTCACTTTTATCAAGCCTTGAAATTTTGCAACGTTGACAATCTAAACAACTTCGAGTCCAGTTTGCAACATTCTTATTTAATGAAGGCCAAAAATATTTGCTTGCAATAATGCGACGAGTAGTTCGTATTCCAGGATGTGTTAAATTGTGAACAGTTTTGAAAACTTGTTCACAAAATTTTTCTGGAATGTAAGGCCTGATAGTTTTATCAGAAATTTCACAAAAAACTTCAATATCTGAATTTGGCAAATTAATTAGACTAAACTTAAATTTCGAATTTGTTCTCACGTTGTCAAACGTTCATCTACAATTTGTGCTTCTGAAATGGCTTTGAAATCTATTGTACTAGGAATTTCTATTTGAGAAATCCTAGAAAGAGAAGCAGCAACTACATTCTCTTTGCCAGAAATATGTCGAAAGTCTGTAGTAAACTCACTAATAAATGTTAGTTGACGGAGTTGCCTTGGAGAAGCTTTAGCTGGGTTTTGCCAAAATGAATAGATTAATGGCTTGTGATCTGTGAACAACGTGAAAGAACGACCTTCAATGTAAAATCTAAAATATTTTACTGCTTGATAAGCCATCAACAATTCACGGTCATAAGTACTATTTTTTTGAGCTTGATTGAGTTTCTTAGAGAAGAAACCTAAGGGTTGCCAGTCATCATTTATGCGTTGTTGGAGTGCTACACCAATGGCAATATCTGAACCATCGACAAAAATTGGTAAAGGAGCATCCATGTTATGAAAAGCTATAATACTGCTGCTTCGAACAATTGTTGTTTTGAAAAATTAAAAGATTCAATAGCTTCAGGAGTCTAGTTAATTTTTCTTTTGTCTGACTTTTAAGCTCCTATTAGATAACTGTTAAGTAATACATGATGTTCAGCTGCATTGGGCAAGAAACGACGATAAAAATTTATCATGCCTAAGAATCGTCTAATTTCTAAAATAGTCTCAGGTAATTTGAATTGAAAAATATCTTGAAACTTGTCTGGAGCTAGATGAATGCCTTCAGATGAAATGAAATGACCAAGAAATTTTATCTCAGCCTGTAAAAATTTACATTTGTTAATGTTAATTATAAGACCATGTTCTTGTAATCTTTCAAAAATAATTTCCAAATGAGCTAAATGCTCAGAAACTGATTCAGATGCGATCAGGATGTCGTCAAGATATACAAAACAAAAATTTAGATCTTTCAATATAGAATAAATAAAGTTTGCGCAGCATTGCATAGTCCAAAGGTCATTCGGGTAAACTCAAAGAGTCCAAACGGTGTGCGTATAGCTGTTTTTGGAATATCTTCGGGCTCGACTGGAATTTGATGGTATGCCCTGGTAAGATCTAAAGTTGAAAATGTTTTGCAATCGGTCAGAAAATGAGTAATATCCTGAATATTAGGAATCGGATAACGATCTGGAACGGTTATGGCATTTAAACGTCTGTAGTCTCCACAAGGACGCCATTCACCATTATTTTTTTTTTACCATGTGTAATGGTGAGGACTATTTGCTTTCTGAAGGACGGCAGATGCCTTGTTCCAGAAAAAAATTAAATTCTTTTTTAGCTGACTCTAATCTGTCCGGAGCTAAACGTCTAGGTTCGGACATGATTGGAGATCCAGAAGTAACAATTTTATGTTTAATACTATGTACTGGAGCTTAGTGAAATCAGATTCTAAGGTAATCGACTTGAATTTAATTAATAATTCTTTAACATTAGGATCAACATCCGATTGAACGTGAATTGATAAATTTAAATAATCTTCGTTAGAAATAGAAGTTATTGATTTAAGATTGGTAACAGGGTCAATTAAAGCTTTTTTAGTTACATCTACTAAAAGACCGAAGTGACCAAGAAAATCTGCTCCTATAATAGGACGTGTAATGTCGGCAATTATAAAGTGCCATGAAAAATCTCTTCGAAGTCCCAAATTTAATGTTAATAACTTTCTGCCATATGTATCAATGGAAGATGCATTAGCAGCAGAAAGTTTAAATCCCGATGGAATTAATTTCAAATTATTTGATTTCGGAATCACGGAAATTTCCGCACCTGTATCGATTAAAAAATTCTTCTTTAAAGAATGATCGAGAGTTAAAAGGCGGCTAGAAGAAATACTACTTAAGTTTTCCGCCGGAGACTTAAGAGAATTTAGTTTTTTGAATTATTGAAAGTCTCCTTAGAATGTTTGTTAATAAATTTGCATGGCTCAAGACACTTATGTGCATTGACTCCAAATTTAGCAGAATACCAACAAAATCCTCTATGTTTTGAGCGTCTGTTGGATGAACTACGTGAACGGAAACCTTGAAACTGGCCATCATTCCTTCTTGGACTTCTAAATCTTAATGATTCTCCAACAGCCTTAGTAAGTTCTGCAATTTGACTTCTTAACTCTGTTATTTGTTGTTGAACGTTAGGTTCTGATTTGGAGGAATTTGCAAACGAAAATACTGATGGTCTATTTGAAACTTCAAAAATTTTATCAGCACTTGATGCCAGATCATTTAAAGAGCTGGACCGATTACATGCTAACATTGCTTGCATGTTTTCCGGTAGTCTTTGAAGTCATAATGATCTTAAAAGATCATCTTCAACTTTATCCCCCCCAAATCGTTTCATCTCACGAAGAAGTTGTGAGGGCTGTCTATCTCCTAAAGTGAGATTCGAAATTAATTGACTTAATCTCGTATTCTCACTTGCTGAAAGTCTGGAAATTAAAGTTGTGTAGGGAGAAGTGGATGAAGGATTATTCACTAATTATTTATTCCTAATGGCTTCAGGATCAAGAGCTACCAGAACATAATTGAATTTAGTTAACTCCGTCGTAGTCCCAGCCAGAACGAATTGAGCCTCCGAACGCTTAAACCATGTTTCAGGAAACTCCTTCCAATATGAAGGTAGTTTGGCTGCTACAGCATTTACTGTAGAATCCTCTGAAGGAATCGCATCATGGAAATTATCTTGGGGCATAATTTAATTTATAATAGTATTCTTGCAAAAATAAATCCCTAAGGATTCTGGGTGCACTACGCTGGATATATCCCCCCTGTCGCAGGATGTATCCTACCCTTAATCTGCGATCTAATCGTTAAAATTTAAAGTTTTAAAAATATTTAGAAATTTTAAAAAATATTTGAAATATTTAAAAAAATCTGGTATATATGTATGAATTTAAAATGTGTGTAATTGTAAAATGTAATGTTGTACATAAATTCTCTTACTTAAATTCTTTTACGTTTTGGTTTGCAATACTTCCTTGAAAATCGTTCTTGATAAAACTGCCAATCGATCTTGGCCACACAATATTATGTCAGAAACATCCACAATCTGGTCCTAATATCGATCAAACGCAAAAACTCCTCTCGATTCTCTGCTGAAGATGACAAATTTTTCTTGCTTTTGCACTTGGATATTTGCTCCTCGCTCGTCGTTTTCCACTTTAGATGTCTTATGAGTTCGCTGATTGGAATTTTCTGCTGGAACTTTTCGCCGTTTTCCGCCTTTTCTCGGTTTATTTGCGGTACTAAATCAATGGCTGCCTGCTGATTTGATGATTGTTTTGCTTTGTTCTTAAGGCTCTGTCCGGATGCTATAACTAAATTCGAAATTGCTCACAACTCTAACTTGCGTTTCGCTAGCGGGCGGGCGGACACATTACCGTAAATGTACCACCAATTGGCGAAAATTGCAAATAAAATCGTGATTTGACCTTTTCGCTTGTTTTTCTGCTCTAATGAAATAATATTTCTACCGTTGCCGACGCAATTGACACAAGAATTTTCATCTATCAAGGTGTGAGTCAATCGCACAAACCGACTTTGAAATGCAGCAGCCGAACACTTTCACTGTCGAACGCAGATCGATTTATTTGTGTAGCACACTAAGCGAGAAATGTACTTAAATCTGTTTTGTAAATATTTATTTTATTTAAACAACATTACAGTATGAATATCAAATCTGAACTGAATCAACTGAATGAACTGGATGAACTGAATTAAATTCTAGTATCTAGATTTACATTATATGTTTAATATGTCAAAAGTAAAGTATTTTTATGTAAAGTATATTTTATGTATGGAATGAATATTTTTGAGTTATTTTGAATTAGATATAACATAACCGCCACACTATTATACGAGAAACACAACATCATTCCTCCACGGGACCTCTTACAGGCCTCAATCCTTTTGAGGTAATTTTCAATGACTTTTCGGCACGTTACTGGCAATATCTCGGCCATAACTTCACGAATATTGGTTTTCAATTGCTCAAGATTTTGAGGATTGTTTGCGTAAACACGATCTTTCGCATAGGTGCTAGGTCGCAGGATCTTGCGGGCCAATTGACATCAGTCAATCTCGAAACAACGCGTCCTGGAAATTTCTCTTGCAAAAGTGCTCGATTACCCAATGTTATGTGGCTTGTGGCTCCGTCCTATTGGAACCATATGTTCTCCAGATCATAATCTTTTATTTCTCTCCAAAAATAATCGGTTGACATCCGTCCATAGCGGTCAGAATTGACTATAATGGCTCTTCCTTGATCATTTTCAAAAAATACGAGCCAATAACACCACCAGACCATAATGCACACCAAACGGTCACTTTTCCGGATGCAAAGGCCTTTCTGCGATCACCTGAGGATTTTGAGAGCCCCATATGTGGCAATCCTGTTTATTTACGTAACCACTGAGCGAAAAATGAGCCTCATCACTAAAAAATTTTTTTTCGAAGTTATCAATGGCTTGTTGTTCAATCACACAATTCGCATACATTTTTGAGGCTTAAGTTCTTGAGTGAGTTGGATTTTGTATGGATGGAGATGCAAATCCAAATGCAAAATCCACCACAATGAGCTGTAAGACAAGCCCAAGTGTTGAGCAAGTCTCTTCAAATTTTCTCACTGTGTTCGAAATTGTTTGCTGTGTAGGTCGATCATGTCGACCGTAATCGGCTCGTAAAGCCCTAAATGTTGATACAGCAGAATCACCATTTTTATAATAACATTTAGTAATTTTAGCGCGTTCTTCAACTGTTAAACGGTCCATTATTCTAAATGGCAAACCTTTAACTAAAAGAAACAGGCTTTGGATGACATTTAATTTTGACAAATGTCAAATGGCAGGGTTATACTTTCCCAACTACGAAATGGATAACCCTGTACATACTATGGGAAAAATCAGGAGCAGTATAATATTACATTATATTATTAAAAGGACCTGCAAAAAGATGCAAATGGACAGACAAGTGCCTCACCCGCCAGATCATCATCTGGTAAAGATCAATAAAAGAAAATGCCAAATCAAACACAAGAGGTAATGGCTCGAATTTTCAAATTGATTCCTGATAAAAAAAACAAGCAAACTGGGACTATCGAAACTATATGATTTTAAGAAGACTTACCAAGACGTTGAAGTGACTCCATTTCTGAAAGGTGTAGGTCCGAATTTCCAAAAGTATATTGAAGATGGATTAGCCGAATTTGAAAGGAAGCGATACCAAGGAGAAAAGGCCAGTGGTGATAATAAATATGAAGATTCAAACTTTGTATCGTCGACAACTACAACACGTCCAGTGAATAAACAAGACGCTGAATATTGGTTGGAAAAATTGAATACCATGCGAGGAAACATTAGTCCATTTCGAAGTCAGGAAACAAGAAATGTGGCAGACAATAAAGTAACTGATGAAAATTTGAATTTAAATCAATTACCGCAAAAAGTGTCGTCCATGATACGAAAAGATAAAGCTGAATTATCGCCACATCGCTGTGAGCACTTGCTACAAAAACACAATACTGACAAAGTGACACTGACTTTGACATTTATACCTGAGGGGCGAATGTACTAGATGAAGGGAAATTTGGGTCTCAATTGCCCGATGAACATCAGTTGGGGGATCGCAATTGAACGTTTACTCGTCTAGAAGAAAAGTTAACGGCTCACTGGTTGAAAACGCGGACGATGAGAAACCAGGAAACAAACAACGGCTCTCTTTTCTTTTTTGGCGGACAAGGATAAACAACAGAGGATGAGTGAGGCGAGTGACACGAAATTTTTACTGAAATTCATCGAGGACAGAAATTCATAACAGAGAAACTTTCAAACAGCGATAGCGGAATAATTAAGAAAGATCGGCGACATCAGCTCAACAAGAAGCGCGCTGGCAGTAGAGCCAGATTATTGCACTTTATTCTTGAAAAAATAATCAAGTAGTTGAATATATTTTTCGTCATTAAAAAAATTGCCACGAAAATAAATTGTACACCTGGCTCGGGTGTATCCGGGAATATATTTCAGTGATATTTCGGTGATATTCCGTGATTTTTAGCACGAGTGTATTCATGTTGTCGCTCGGTGCGGTTTACGTCGGTAATCTGAACCCGGCAAAGTTGTGCAAGTGGTCGACTAGTGAGACGAATCCTTATTTCGAGCTGTGTGAGGGGAGTTCGGCGGCCGAGTTCTTGCTTGGCGGCTATTTAGGACCAGGGAATAAGTGAGTGGCGCTGCCCATGACCGTCAAACCGGGTCCGAGTTCCTTAGCCGGAGGAACTTTCACGCCGAGGGTAACGCTCAGGGTAACAAACAAACAGTACTACTACTCAACCTTTCCATTGCATCAAACAGCGAAAGAAAAACCAACTACAATATTTAATTGATACTCCAATGCTTCTCGCATAAAAGATACTTCGAGTTTATCAATGAAAGCAGAAACTCGATAAAACCTCTAGCTGAATCCCTGCCATTGACATTATGTAGATTCACAAGACAAATAACAGTATTTTATTTATATTAATCGAAAAAATGTTAAATCTTTAGTCTTTAGTTAAGTATTAGTTGCTCTAAGTTTTTGTAGTTGGTTTCTCCTAAATTACCCCTAACATTATATAATTAATATGAATTAAAAACTCCAACCTCACAAAAGAATATATAATTTAGCTATAACAATGGATATGATCAGTCTGCACCTTAACGATTCGTATTACAGAAAATGATCCTTGCATAAGCTTTAAAAAAACAACGAAATTTAACTTATCTCGTTCCGACTGCTTTTGAACTTCCACAAACTTACATGACAATATCTTGCATCAATCCTTAATCACACGTTTTACTTTCTTTATCTTCCTTTATAGTTTGCAAAATAACAGATGCATCTTGTAGCTTCAAGTGAAACTTGTTCAAAATCTTGTTAGTTCGTCCATTTTCTTCTCAGCTAATCGCATCTTGAAGTCGATGTTATTTTCCTTGAGTTGCAAGGGTCCTAGAGCTTAACATGATGGATAGGATTATTTCTATACCAACATATATCCCCGATATATACATACATTCGCATGTGTTCATGCAGACTAATGCAGGAATAATGCATCGTAAACAGTTCCCGTCTTGTCGCATATCCTTATTTCAAAGCCTTGGATGCTATTGAGCAATATGAGTAAGGATCGTGTGAAGTTTCGCAAAACTACGATGATCCATTAAAACTTTTTTCAAGCCATAAATTTAATAAATACCGAACGCCATTCGATGTTGAAAGTAAATGTGTGAAACTATTAGTGCAAAACCGGAAGGGAATTTCATGCTAAATGAGTTTTTGGAAAGTTTCGGTAAAATTTGAAAGTAGTTTTTGGATACACAATACTCGTACGAGACTGAGTTGAGATATTTAGGTTATTTTTGCATTGTAATTTATAGTCCATTTAGAATAAATTATAGGACGAGTTTCTATTGAATAGAGGATGATTATAGTTTGATGAAATAAATAAATACTCCAAACTTTTGAATACGATTCTAGGTTAAGAATTTATATTTACAGTTTATAAGTATTCGTATCAAGGGTTGCGTGGATTAAAATTAATTGAATAAGTTATGGTTTTTATTAACTTACAGAGCTTTAAATTTCTTATTGGGCACAATATTTTATCAACTCAAAGTTGATGAAAATAGTCCCAATCAAATAAAATTGGAGCCACCTTTGCGATAAAGATAATGAATCAAACAACCACAAGATTGATGAAGATTTCTAAACGGTCTATTTAAAATAAACATTGGTTCTCACAAAAGCAAGGACTGATGATCAAGTGGTTTTAATACGTTTCTGCAATTGTTAATTGATCAGTCACTGGCAAATTCAAATGCGGAGCTAGAATTCGGGGGATATTTTATCTCTTTGTCTTACGTGTATGACATACAAGCAGGATACAGTCAGAATTAAAAACATACCAATTCATGTCCAAATACATGAATGGTTTTAAAATAAAGATGCTAGGGGGGCGACAAGTATCACAGCATCAGCCTATAGAGTATAATGGGCTGCAAAACCCAGGAGTTTTCACCACAGTTGCAGAATTAGTGATATGATTTTGAAGCAATTTCAAAGCGAAGATGTCGACTCTTGTCACTTTAGCAGTTTGATAAATTCTTCGTTTCGATATATAGTGTCTCCAATCCGTCTTAGGTTTTATGTACAGACTAGTATATGTATGAAGATATTTATTATTGAAAACTCTTACTCGCTCCATAGTACTACCACTCTGATTATACCAGACCTAACATGTATATGTCAAGCTGCTCTAAAGTCTTGAAATAGATGGCTTTGTCCTATGGATCACTGTCCTCGTATTTGGAATGAAAGAGTCGTCAGAGGAACATTACAGCTTGTTATGCCTTACCGAGCATGGTTTTGACATGAACACCAAAGCATCGAACTGCCAACTGCAGTATTGTCCGATATAAAACTATTTTACACATCTACGCATTGACTACGACTTGAAATTCTGCATGGTCATCAGGTTTCCATCAGTTACAAGAAAAATTGCCCGTACAATATGTAATGATTTTTAACATTCTTACGATCGCGGAACCGACCTCTCATCGATTCTAGACGTTAAGTCTGAGTAGTGCCAACGGACGGTACCAACCGGTCAACCAATCCGTGCACCGTAACCCATTCACGCGGTGGCTGCTTGTCGGCCAGCTAGATAGGAGAGGATTTCGGTCGCGGGTCTCCAAATGGGTGACGCTCATTTACAATATTCAGCCACCTATACACGCCCGTTTTCAAACGCGTTACAAAAACAAAACCATACGGAGAGGAAACCTATTCTACGTTACTCCGTATTTCTTCATCAACCAGTCAAAAGTACAAAATCTAATTTTTACTTCGCGTTCCCAAATTTCCGACGCGGTACCTTTGTTGTTTTGCCGTTTTATTAGAGTAGCTTTCGTCGGGATGAGTGAACGTAGGATACTTTTCGGTACCGCGTCGGAAATTCGGGAACGCGAAGTAAAAATTAGATTTTGTACTTTTGACTGGTTGATGAAGAAATACGGAGTAACGTAGAATAGGTTTCCTCTCCGTATGGTTTTGTTTTTGTAACGCGTTTGAAAACGGGTGTGTATAGGTGGCTGAATATTGTAAATGAGCGTAACCCGTTCGGAGACCCGCGACCGAAATCCTCTCCGATCTAGCTGGCCGACAAGCAGCCACCGCGTGAATGGGTTACGGTGCACGGATTGGTTGACCGGTTGGTACCGTCCGTTGGCACTACTCCGACTTAACGTCTAGAACCGATGAGAGGTCGGTTCCGCGATTGTAAGAATGTTAAAAATCATTACAAATATTGTTCATGAACCTAAAAGCACCAATTCATTCAAAAAAATTAAAGCTTCCGTAAATCAATTTTTGTTTCCACAAAATTGTATGAAATTCCATTGTGTGTCAATTCATACGACAACTGTACTCACCTTTTCACATGTAAGCATATTTCATCCCGGCACAATTTTCTTTACATAAGCAACCAGACGCGTTTTCAGCAAAATATATTATTACCAAGTCAAGTTCAACGTTGTTTACTATTTTTCGTACTCGTACACATCTTTGCTCGCGGTGCATTTTGGCTATCTGATACCAAAACTGCCAAGTAGTCAAGGTGAATATGCATTTTGCTGACGACGTGGGAATTTTGTTTTGATGATTTACTAGCATGTAAGTAAAAATATGTATATAAAGAATTAGATTGGAAATAAAGTGTTACTCTTTAAAACTCATTCGTCGGTGTTTTTATTAATAAAAGTGGAGCTTTACAAAGTTATCACAGGAACAAGTGCCCTCAATAACTAAACAATATAAAGGCTCTAAGATAGTATTGCGGTAGCAAGTGCCGTAGATATTAATTAATTTTAACTTTTGTAACAAACTAAGGATAACGCGGTTGCAAGTGCCGCGGTTGTCTACGAATATTCAGTTCACCGTAATATCCCGAATCAAGTGCTGTAGATATTGGAAGAGCATTAAAAAAGGCTGACCCGTTCTGGCAAAGGAGCCAGATCGTAAGCATTTGGCAACCGTGACAAGACTCACCGCACTCCTCGAGTTCAAGGACACATCCCGTTCTTGGCATTCAGGGATAACACTGAGTGACCAACACACTACTGCTTAGGAGTTTCTGAGCCTTACGGCGAAATCTCCCCCTTGTGGGGACAGCAAATTCACCACTCGAAGTGGAAGGTTTTTCTCCTTAGGGGCACGACCCTTTGGAACCCTGCCACGGGCTGCGACTCTAGCGATTGACTTGCCTTACACCATCAGCCGCCTCGAATCGAACACCAATGTTGAGCATCACAAAACTTTTCGCATGGGCCTGCGCAACCCCGAGGCACGCATATCCTTAGAACGGAGCGATCATTCGTGTCGGCAAGCAATTGTTCACCTTCAGATTAAGGAATCATACTTCCGAGCTCTGATCGGCTCATCACCCACCTAAGTGGGTGATGCTCACTTCTCTCCTCGTGTGGCACGCAGCCCGATTTGATTCACGAGTCTTTGCTTCCCACCCTACTGATTTTCTATATAAGCTAAGACCTGAAAATATGACTCCAAGAAAAGAAACATTGTGACCTAATAAGGCCCGTAGATTGCCGATAAGTAATTTTACTCTCATGTGATTTGCAGATGAGTTCCTACATAAGATGCATGTTAGTTGGATAAAAAAAACTAGTACTTCTGAATGTACTTCCCTCAAAGTATATTGTCAATACCCCATCAAATTATCCCCTTTTGTATGCTTACATCTAGACACATTTATAACCATATGTCTGCTCTTTCCTGTTTTAACCCCCCTTCCATATTCTGAAGCAGCTCTCTCCTCCTTACTTAACTTAACTTCGTAAAGTAAATTTACTCCCCCCCTTCAAAAAGTATTCGTTTATGCCCATTTGATTACTTGCTCCTAATTCTATTTACCTACATCCACCTGCTGACTACTGATTCAGCTTATTATTTATCCCCCCTTCCCATAAAGAATACCCCCTTGTTATCATCCCTATATAATCCTAAGCCTAGTCATCCTTAAAACCACGTCAGTCTCATTCTGTTAGGTGTCCCCTTTCAGATCCTGTTAAGTTTCCATCCTTCTTCATTAAGATTTCCTTAGCGAAGCTTGTGAATTCCCCGCAAATTTCCTCCGTAACTATTGAGCTTAGTGGTACTGGCCAAGTCCCAGTAATAAGTCTGCATTCTTCCACAAGGTTTCTGCGCTGCCAGTTGTGGAGTCTGCTGTCGAAAATTAAATGGCCCAACGTTTCAATGGGCCCACACAAACAGTATTTGCTTGTAGTGAGCCGCAGCTTCCAGAGGTTGTATTTGAAGTTCCCATGCCCAATGAGAAATTGAGTGGCGTAGTGATTTGGCTGAATCCAAGTCATTTTGCATCGATCTTTCACATTGGGGAAGAATTGATGTGTAGTTCTTCCCTTAGTTGAATTATCCCAGCGTTCTTGCCATCGACTGAGAGTGATCTGCCGAAGCCTTTCCTTGGCGTTGTTATATTTTTCAATTCCTTCTCTGAGATTGAAGTCCTCACCGTCCAGATTAAAGGTTATACCCTTCCTTAACTTGTAGCGATACAGTCGCTCTAACGCAACTAGATTTGTCCCGCAATAACGAAGAGAGCATCCGTTGATGCAGTTCTGTATGCTCCTGTAATTGAGAGTAACGCAAATCTCTGTGCTGTTATCATTGGTTTCAGTTTAACAGAGTTCAATCTTAATCACCATCCAATTGTTCCGTAGGTTAGAATAGGTATTAAAAGCCCCGTATATAGTAGGCTTTTGGTTCTGAAAGTCAATCCTAACTCAGCTTTGCAGATTCCAGTAAGTTTACTGAATGTCTGCCGCGCTTTCGCAGGGATGTTACTTATGTGTGATGTGGGAGACTGTACCAGACTCGCAGATACTTTTGGGCAACTACGTGACTGATGGGCTTACCTTCAATTCTTACAGTTGGATATCTCTTTAGTCTTTCCTTGAGCAATATCGCTTGCGTCTTTCCGACAGAGAGTGACATTTTGTTGCTTCTGCACCAGTTTGTGATTATTTGGATACATTGGTTCAATTCTGGCTCAATTTGTGCCCTGTTATTGCTTTCAATCAAGATTATAATATCATCATCGTAGGAAATAGATATGATACTATCATACCCCTCAAAAGCCCATCAAAAACCATGTTCCACAGGGATGGACCCAAGATTGAACCTTGTGGACAACCTTTATTGACATTTTTACCCACTATTGTGAAATTTTTATTTATGGCCACTTGCCGTCAAATAGCTTTTGAGCATCCCCATGGCATAGTCTGGACAGTTTAACGCTGTAACTTCGCTCAAAACTGCTGGCCACCATAAGTTATCGAAAGCACTTGCAATGTCGAAAGCAAAAGCATACACGTATTTGAAGTTTGAGGACTCAACAATTCCTGGCACCATATTTATTGCATCCTCTGTTCCAAGTCCCTTCTTCAAGCTAAACTGGTTTACTGACGCACGTAAATTCATAATGAAGGTTTCTTGCAGTCTATCCAGCAATATCCTCTCAAGTATTTACCCTGCGGTAGGTAATTGGCAAACAAGATGGTAAGGCTTGGGGTCTTGTCGAGCCTTTCCATCCCCTTTATATATTAACCGTAGTGAAACCTTTTTCCAAATTTTTGGAAATAATTGCTCGTGAAGACACCTTTTATACCAATGCAGCATTATGCAGTTTTGTGTAGTGGCAACCCTCTTCATGATATCTGCTTTGATTTCGTCCAGACCCGGCGCTTTCCCATTCCGCATACGCTTGGCACAAGACATAAGACATAAGACTGATCGGTATAAAGCAGCCATTCGAACTGCTTTCAAAGTTATAAAACTCTTATCTGATGGAAGCTTGCTCACTTGTATCAGATACTGAGTTATCATCAGGAACAAGTGCATGAAGTAGTGCGCTCGCGGATTCCTCCCAGTAGCTAGTAAACCCACTTATAGTCCTAAGTGAGCTAAGAGGCTGTGTTTTTCTCAGCTTATCTGTAGCCGACTTGAATGGAATCACCCACGGTTTTTCATTCCCTTCGGTAGCAACATGAGTTGCTCAACTGGACCTTCTTGAACTTCTCAATGCTGCTTTGAAATGTTTCCGAGTTTGTTTGTACTCACTTAGTGACTCTTCAAATCTTGCAGTGTTGCGCAGCCTTGCTTTTCTAGATTCAATGCACAGGCTATTAATTTCACTTGTCCACCCAGCAAGGGGCTTTAAGTAGATTTTTTTTGCGCGGCATCGCCAACGTACAAGCAATCTGCACGCAGTCTTGTACGTAAGTTGCTACCTGGTTAGCTGTAAAGCTCCACTCCTCAGATGCAAGGGGGCTTTCTGAGATCGCCTTTTGAAGAGTATCATCAAAGAGCTCCCAGTTAGCTCGCGCATTCAGGGACATATCCGGATTCTTTGCATTCGACGAAATTTCGCATTCTTCACATTTAAAAGGATCCGAATAGTTTCAGTATAGAAAAACTCATCGCCAACCAGAAGGTCACTGGAAAGGAAATTCAGAGAATCCTCTCAATTGTGGAAAGGATCTGACATAGCGAAAGACTTTTGATTATTATCAGGAGCGATGGTGGTGGCTGTAAGAGGCATGGGAGCAGTTCGAGTCCACCGATACTGAGATCAAGAACCGTCCTGACGTTCAACCGCAGGATGACTACTTCGTCAGCGACTACTATACTTCGATTGCGTCACTTCATTTAAAGTATAAGGAGTTGTTTGAAGCACAAATCCAGACGCTGTTGTTAAACATTGAAGCAAGGAAGACATTCATTGCTCAAGAGAGTAATTCAGCTAAGGATAATCCTATTCGCCAGCTGCTGAGGAAGGCTAACACCATCGGGGGGCAGTTAGACCGCGTTCTACGCAGGTTGGGGGAAACACCTTCTGGATAATCAACAGCCTTCTATCAAATGCAAAAGCAAGACATCTCCGAGTTCTGGTAGGAAGTAGAAGCTGTACTCTATCAGATCTGCGGAGCAGTTGATGATCACCAATCACTTGGGTATGATGTCAAGGTATTTTTTAGTCGACAAGACCAAGTACTTAGAGTCAACTTTTCACTGACTGGCCATCTCCTGCCATGTGGGCCACAGCAGATGCCAATAAACGACCAAATTAAGATCCGATGGTAGCATAAAAATTAACTACTTGAATTGGCGTCAATTCCATGACCTGTTTTTGGAAGTCGTTCACAAGCAGAATATATTGCCATGTGAAAAATTGTGGTACATTCGGGCCAACTGATCAGGGGAAACTGGCAATTTAATAAAACACTGACCACTATCCAACAAAAACTATTCTGCAGCGTGACAAACTCTCAAGGAGCGCTACGAATATCCACGATTTATTGTTAATGCACTATTGTCAAGTCTACCTGGACAATCATCTCACACGATAGAGTCAGCTGCAAACATTAGATCCTTTCACGATACGATACATGAGTGTTTAAAAGGGTTAGAGGACGTTGGAATTTAAACAACATGATGGGATCCCTTGTTGTTGTTTATATTAACATGCAAATTACATAAATCTACACACGTACTGTATGAACAGACTTTAGCTCATCCAAGATAGCTGTACTGACCCTTGAGTTTCTTAGAAAACTGATTCCAATCCATAGAAGAGCTCAGCTGCAAAACCAAGGCAGAGGACGAAAAATGCTCAGCATCCGCAAAATCTTTAACGGTAGTGATCGCCAATAATTGTATTACTTGCAACACATCGCAGCTATATTTTGCGTGCAAAACTTTCCCGATCTTTACCCCCGAAAATCGACTTAAGCTTTTTCAAAATCACTCGAGGCTCGTTAAGTGCCTACAAACAGACCAAGCGTCAAAGAATTGCACGATGGGAACTCGTAAATATTGTTCACTATAATGCGTTGCTATACCTTGACAAGAAGCAAAAAGTAGCAGAATAGAAGGCAACTCAACGGCTTAAATTCGAAATCTCATCATCGTTGTATTTCGGTAAGGCAAGAAGGCGGAGCATCGGCCTTAGCTACGGGTATAATGAAACCACAAGCGAAATACATGATGCTGAGTACAGTGAAAGCGGCTATCAGAACCGTGGCAAAACAGACGATCGGACATCAAGCCCGGCGCAAGAGGCATGATTGGTTCGATGATGAGTGCCTGAATGCGTTAGATAAAAAGAATCAGGCGTACAAAAAATACGTAGGTAGGAAAACCAGGGGCAAAGAGAGAACACTATGAAAATCTCAGAAGAGTAGCGAATAAGATAATTAGGATGAAGAAAAGAAAATACTATGACGACCAATTGAGAAGTATAGATGTAAGTTTAGCGAGCAATAGTACAAGACAAACATACAAAGTAGTGAAAAGCCAGAAACGTGGTTATCAGCCCAAAACCACGACCTGTCGTGATGACAGCGGCAATATAATCGCTGATGAAATCATGATTCAGGAAAGATGGGCAAAATATTTCAAGCACCTCCTTAATCCTCCGCACAGCTCCAGAACATCAGAGCCCATAGATGTCTGCAGAGAGCTTCCATTGGCCCCACAGACTCTGAATGAAGTTTGTTGCATCATCAAAGCCCAAAAGAATGATAAAGCGCCGGGCATTGATGAGATTCCAGTGGAGCTCATCAAATATGGTGGCAGCAGTGTTCATCAAGCTATTCACAAAGTCATCCAGTACATTTGGCAACAAGAACATATGCTGACAGAGTGGAGCTAATCAATTATATTCCCTATCCACAATAGAGGTGACAAGCTACAGTGCGAAAATTATAGAGGAATATCACTACTTTGTACGGCGTACAAAATATTTTCTAAAATCTTAGAACATAAAATAGGATCATACGCCAACAGTATTATTGGGGAGTATCAAGGTGGTTTTAGGACAGGTAGATCAACAACAGACCAATTGTTCACAGTCAAGCAGGTACTTGAAAAATGCTGGGAGTTCAAAATAGACGTACACCAAATTTTCGTTGACTTCAAGCAAGCATACGACAATATTGATCGTAACGTACTGTACCAAATAATGCTTGGTTTTGGCATCTCAGCCAAATTAGTCCGTTTCACCAAAATGACAATGACGTCACCAATCTCCCAAGTCCGCATCAATAACTAACTGACCGATGCCTTTGACACAAATATCGGACTAAAGCAGCGAGATTGGCTGGCCCCATTGTTATTCAATTTGGCTCTGGAGTACATCATACGGAAGCTACCTGTCGATACGCGAGGTACATTACTATACAAGTTGAGCTAGGTAGTGGCCTATGCGGACGACATCAACATTCTGTCACGGTCACTAACAACTGCCAAAGAACTCTTCCTGAAACTCGACAGCGAAGCAAAACTAGTGGGGCTACAAATCAACGAAAATAAAACAAAGCCCATGACGCAGTCGAGAAAAAATACCCCAAATACACAAAATGTCACACTTGGCGAATACAGTATCGAAAATCTTAGCGAATTTGTGTATTTAGGCGCCGAAATAACGAAAACGGGCAATGAAAGAGACGAAATATGCCGAAGAAAATTGCTCGCAAATAAAATATTTTTTTCAGTATTGACGATCTTGAAGACCAGCTGCATACACAGGAAAACAAAGCTCCAAGTATACAAATCTGTGATAAGACCTGTGTTATGCTATGGGTGTGAAACATGGACCCTAACCCGAGCATCTGCAAATATATTGAACGCCTTTGAGCAACGGGTCCTGAGGCGAATAATTGGAGCGAAGCTAGACGGGGACAAAAGGCGAATTCGATACAACCATGAGCTGTATGAAATTTTTGACATGAATCGTATGGACGAACAACGGATACTCAAGAAGGTATTCGTAGGGAGAACTGAAGGCCGGCGGCCAGTGGAGAAACCGAGGAAACACTGGTCTATGGACCGAGACAGTTGGAGGCGCTGTTTGCAGGAAGCGAAGGCCCGAAAGGAGCTGTAGTGCTAAGAAGAAGAAGAGGAAGAGTACAGTGATAGTTACCATTCAAGGAGATGATGGCAACAATACAACCTGTAGAGATATTTTGGATTCAGGGTAACAAGTGAATTTGCTATCAGAGCGAGTATGCCGGAAGCTTAAATTGACCAAAGATTCCAGCAATCTTAAAATACTTGGCATTGGAAATGGGCGTCAGCACTCAACAGCAAGAGTTAATTCTCTGCTGAAATCACAGATCACGGCATTCGTGACAAGAATGGAGGAATATGTACTTCCTCGCATTATATCCCAACAACCATCGAAGGTGATCAACGTGAGTGATTGGAGAGTTTCTGACAACACGTGTACTGAATTTCATTGAATTTAAGGGTACCGTTAAGATTTTATTCAAGAAAATGTAAAATCGATAAATCATACTATTACTAACAAAGTTGAGTGAATTTTGACTTATCGTATATTTGTTGTTGTACTCATAAAGGCCTACATTCATGATTTTTTTCAGATTTTTCGGATGAAAGGTGCCCAATCACAAGGGGGGGTACGCGAAAAGTTCGTAGATTTTTCCTTCTCCTACCCCCCACGTTATCGATAAGGCAATTAAGACCTTTCCAATGATACCCTTCTCGACTATCAACGGTTAAAATTTTTTTTTAAAGGGTCATCTCCCTATAAACGACTTCGAAAAATTTTTCCACCCCAAAACTTTCAAAAGGTCACCACTTCTGACCTTTTCACAAAGTTTCATGGCTGTAGCTTCTATAGTTTCGGAGAAAAAGTGCTGGGACATACAGACGGACGGACGGACGAACGGGCTCGTCTGTCCGCCCGTTCGTCCGTCCGTCCGTCTGTACGGTCCTAAAAAAACTTGTTTTGGAACACGTCCTTAGAAAACTACCTGTCGTTACACCAGGGGCTTTATTTTACAGGTCAAGCCAAGTGGTTGGCTATGCGGACAACATCAACATTTTGTCAAAAACTTTTCCCAAAACTCGACAGCGAAGCAAAACTAGTAGGGCTACAAATCAATGAGAATATAACAAAGCTCACGGCGCAGTCAAGGAAAGATACCTCAAATACTCAAAATATCACACTTGGCGAATGTATTATTAAGAATGTGGGCAAATTTGTGTATTTAGGTGCCAAGATAACGAGAACCAGCAAAGAAAGAGACGAAATACGCCAAAAAATTCTGCTCGGAAATAACATTTTTTATTCAGTTTTGGCGTTTTGAAGACCAGCTGCATACAACGGAAAACAAAGCTCCAAGTATATGTTACAAATCTGAGAGAAGACCTGTGCTATCCTATAGGTGTTAAACATGGACCCTAACCCAAGCATCCGCAAATATATTGAATGCCTTTGGGTGACAGGTCTTGAGGCGAATAATTGAAGCGAAAGTACACGGTGTATGAAATGCTAAACCGGCAACTATAACAATGAATTTAATCAAATGGTGAGGAAGTGGGTAGCGTTTTGATGGTGGAACCCAAAATAGGGGAGAATCGTAAGAAGTTCAATGGTGAGATAGAAGGTAATGTTTGGTAGGACTGGCGTAGGTAAGTGTAATTTGAATAGGATGAAGAAGAGTTTAGGTGAGTTCTAAGAGTTGTCCGAACCTCGATTGAAACCGTTCTTACCTTCCACAATCGTGGAGTATGATCATGCGCAAAGACTGCTGATAAGTATTTCCACTGTAAAGGTGTTTAATATCTTGGAGCTGTGAAGATTGTAATTTTTGGGAGGTGAGTTAACTTATACCGCCAAACCGAATTCTCACTTGGAGATTTTTTGGGGCTCTATTTAACAAGTGAGTGGTGCTCCTATATCTATCTTTAAACGAACTTACCCGGATCCACAAGCCCCACCAGAGGACACTAATTAAGGGGCGCTATAATGCCAGCAAAAACTCGCATCTACGAACTTAGATAACCAGCTGCAGTAGATGCAGAGTCATTTCAAATGTTAATTTCAGCATTGAGGCCAAGCCTCTGTGGGGGAAGTATTGTGGCGGAAACGCTTCGCACACTTTCCTCCATCATTTGGTGCGCTACATTGTCACGCTTTGCACTTTTTACAAATATGATGACCAAGCTATCATTCCGATACACTTGGCCATCTCCCCGCTATGCATTCGCACAAATACGTCGTCTGCATATGTCTAGCGTAACAACCAGCAAGTAATATGGTATACATGATGTGTGGGCTCATGTTTGTGTACGTCACCTTGCCGGGCGCTGATAAGTAAGTTCGAGGAAAAGCATATTTCTCATTCGACCGCCACTTGTACATCCCTCGTGGGGAAATATCGCATCAAATGGCTATGGAACAGCTATCTCTAACTAGTTTCAATCAAATATGGATTTCATACCAATTGCCCCGAAAGAGCCCACCTTCCGCCGAAGCTCGTCTATTATTGACTTCTCCATTGTATCTGCCAATCGGGTAAATCTCTCCCACACTTAGAGGAATTTCATGTGTGAAGTTGAACGGTGTGAAACTTGAGGTTGCAGATCCTCAACTTTTCATTCCATACAAGCGAATTGAACGCATTCACCTAGTCATTGCGTCTCTAAACCGAATGGCCTTGGAAAGTATCAAACCAGGTCCCTGTATGTTTCCTTACATCAATAGGATAACGAACAAAAAAAGGCTGCCCGAGGTCTTCACTTATGATGAATCCATGCTCATGGATGACAAGGCCGTCAATGACTCTATCGTGAAAAATTTTGCGAAAGTTCTTCAAGTAGTGAGGGCTCTTCCGTTACTTCGTTAGTGAGCATAATGATCAATTAAGCTTAACCCAGTTTTCTGTTTCAAATCCCTCGGATGCGCCTACTGGCCATGGTCTGTTTATCAGTACTGAGAGACTCACTTTGTTGGCACCAGAGCAAAATTCTAAAAAATCAGCAGGGGCTGATGGAATTTCCAATTATATGCTTAAAAGGCTTCCCCATATTTTTTTCTCCTCGCGATCATACTGAATAACTGCATTCATATTTTTGCTACATCCCTCAGCAATGGAAATGTGCAAAAATATTCGCAATACCATAGAAGTCGGGCAGTACTGACGTAGACGATACTCGTCCAATTTCATTGCTTTCAAATATTAGTAAGCTTCTTGAAAGGGTAATACTTGAAGGCATCATACAATTCTCTGTGGGGGTAAAAATTGTGCCGGAAAGACAATTTAGCTTCAAAAAAGCTCACTCTACAGTGGATGCTATGGCCGTGTTCCAAGCCGATATAACGAGAAGCTGGCGCAGCAATAAGCTCGTTGTAGCTTGCTTGATCGATGTGGAGAAAACCTTTGACTTTGTATGGACTTCCCTACAAAATTATAAATCTTGGCTTTCCGGCTCATATTGTAACAATTATAGGCAGCTTCATGAGGAGAAGAACGGCCTTTGTGGTGGCTGGTGGAGCTAGGTTAGACGCATTTTGTATTGACTCGGGGGTCCCACAGGGGGTCTATATTAGGCCCATTTCTTTTCAACATATTCACCTATGACGTCCTGGGCATAAGAGATAAAAATAAGCCCGGGATCCAGGTGAACCTCTTCGCTGACGACTTGTTAGTGTGGTCATCTGAGCACAATTTGCGCTTTGCTGGGATGCGGCACCAAAAATATTTGGAATCTCTCACTGCATAGTACCAGAAATGGGGAACCAAGGTAAATGCAAAAAAAATGAATTAATTGTGTTCAAGGACCGTGTTCGAGGTCGTCGTGCAAGAGGCATCTGTGACTCCAGGATTAAATTGAATGGGCAGATAATGCAGTGCATTATCTGCCCATTCTAGCGAGCGAAGTACTTGGAGGTAGTTTTCGACAGAAAAGCTACCTTCAGTGCTCACGTGGATAATATTTTGAAAAAAGTGACTTATGCGCACCATCTCCTTTTATCTCTTTTCGGGAAACAAACTTTGATTCGTCCGATCATCACATGGGCGGTGATGATATGGATTGGAGCTCTTAATACAAAATGGGGCAAGGTAGGATTAGTGGAGCGAAAAGCCTTTGGGCTTGCTCAGACCTATACAGACGGGAGGACGGACGGTCTTACCCCAATGAGGTGCTATACCAGGAGAAGAAATGCAGCCAATAAAATCGTATGCAGAAAAGCTGGCGGAAGCGGGAATCAGGAGAGCCAAGGAGCACAAGGCTAGAGTTGTCAGGAGAGCAGCCGCTCAATGGACGCAGTGAATGAGTAGTTTTAAGGTAATCTTAAGAAAATAATGTACTTAAGCTTAAAAAAATCAATTTTCAAAACAAGTTGTTAGACCAAATGATTTTTAAAAACCTTTTTTTATGATCTGTAAATGTTTGATAATGTTGTGGGTGTCAACATTAAAAGTTTTGTTTAAATTATTATTGAACTCCGGGAAAGGCCCTAAGGCACAACCCGCATGCACATTGTAAGGTTAAGTTATTAATGAATTGAATATATGTAAAAGAATCCCCGTTGGCAGCACCAGCCGGAAAAGTAAATTTCTCGTATGTAAGATTTTGGAAAAGAATAAGGCTTGCGTGCTGCTAAACTTCTTACTGCAATTTTCGCAACAGCACAAGGGTATTTGTTGAAATGAAAAGAACGTGCTGACGTTTGTATTTAAAGGACCTTTATAGAGACGCAAATATTTTGCACATTCAATTGAGTTGCACATATATGGATCACATATTGAAATCGGCAGATAATAAATTGTTATAAACATATAAATACAGGTGTTGTCCTTCCCACATTTGCTGTTTCACAGTGGTTACCACACAAAGGTGATAAACTTGTCGGCTTAAATAGCTGAAATAGATAATTTCAAAAGATTTCCATAAAATTTAAACAGCTTTTGCGTTGGTATTAATAAAAATATTTTCAATTCTTTTCTGAACCATCAGAGGCTACCATTTAGATTTTGTATTGAAAATGGCTGCTAAAAATATTAAGCTGTAAATTTTCGACTTTTTTATTTGTCATCCGATTTGCATAATTTTTTGCAGGTTAAATTAACTTGCTTTAATAACTTATAATTTCAAAATTCACTGGAAGCTGTTGAGAAACTTAGCTGCTAGAGGGCTACAGAGATTAAAAAAAAATTTATTCGCCCCCTGTATGGGGAGGCCCCCCTTAAACACTTTAAAATATTTTCTTGCACTGCAAATTTCGAGGGGTACCACTTTTGACCTACCTGGAAAATTTCCTCATTATAGCTCATGTGGTTTGCAAGGAAACTTACTGTGATGCACGAACAAACGGATGGATAGACGGACAGAGAGACAAGTCACGTTTTCATAATTTTTTAGGGTATTGTAAAAATATTTAAACATGATCCAAAAAATGGTCTGCTTTACAAATACTTCCAAGTTAAGTAATTTAAAACGTTTCCATGAAAATTGTTCATTATTTCAATTGCTAATCAAATAGCGAATTGTGCTTGCCTTCTGACCTTTGGGGCCGCCATTTTGAATGCATACATTTGATTTTGAATTGTTTTAAATCTTTGTATGCTAGGACCTCATCAATCAATGCGGCAATCAAATCAGAGTTTCACTCTCGACAGGGCAAAATTATTCATATTTTAGTGAAAATGGCACCTAAATTTATTAATATATTTAAATTTTCGACGTTTTTATTTTTCATTCGATTTAAAAATTTTCTGCATAATACAAGAGCTTAGTACAAAGACTCATAATCTGAAGTTTTATCACAATCCATTGGAAAACGTGACCGCTAGAGGGCCACAAAAACCTGAAAAAGTGGCATATTTAAACCGTCGCCATTTTGAAAATTGCAAATGCATGATCACCAAAATGTCGAAGTTACTAGATCTAATTGATTTTTATCTTAAAATCAAATTTCATATACTCGTACATCGGATCTAGCATGGTCACAAATTTTGTTATATCCCATAAATAATTCTGCGAGCTACTGTCGCAATTGTTTTCATCATCGTTAAGAACGTCAACGAATGAATTTACTCGAACCCACGAGAACGCAACAAGCATGATCAACATCTGCAAGTGACGTCACTCCATTCATGAATTTGCTCGAACCTACCAGGTACCTCTCGGTAGAACATTCGCGAATAGGTAGAGACCCTATACGAGTATAAAGGCGAGCTGAATGAATGGGGGGAATAATTGATTCGACCGCGATAAGAACTGCGATAGTAAATTTATGGAGTGTGTTTCGTAATAGTGAAGTAATTGAAAAGACAATTGCGATAGTAAATTTATGGGGTGTGTTTCGTAATAGTGAAGTGATTTAGAAGACAATTGCGATAATAAATTTATGGACAAGTGTTAGATTTATTTTAATAGTGACAATTAAAATTAGTGAAAGTGTTAACTGATTATTGTGCATTAAATAAACACTTTTAACTTAAATGAAAAGACATTGCGTTTTCACTTTCCCGGAACATTAAAATTATTGGCCGCGAACCAATAACACGCGAAAGTGGTGTCAAGAAGTGCGAAAGAAATTTTTGAAAGTGAAAATTTGAACATTTTTATAGTGCACAATAGTAAAATTTAAAGAAACATTAAAAATGCCACGAAGCTTAAACTTAAAAATTAATGAATTGACCATATCAGAGCTCAAGGAGGAGTTGGAACAGCGGAATCTGGCCACACAAGGTACAAAGGCCATACTGATTGCAGGCTTGCGTGACGCGATCGAGTCGGAAGGCGTGAATCTGGATTCGGGTGAGCTCTCAGATGCGAAAAAAGGCGCAGAAGGTGGAGAAGTGGACACACCAAAATCAAAGGAGTCAGAAAATGCGCTGATGCAAATGTTGATGCTAATGTCATCCAGTCTGACTGCGAAGCTAGATGAACAGTCATCCAATTTAACTACGAAGCTTGATGAACAATCATCGAAGTTAAATGAACAATCAGCGAAGTTAAATGAACAATCAGTGAAGCTGAACCAACAAGCGATCGAAATCAAGGCAGACATCATACAGAAGCTGGAGAAACAGTCAACCGAAATAAAAGCGGAGCTCGGTCATCTGAACAAACAAATAAAAGGCGTCGAGGAAAGGTTGACCAGGTCGAGAAAAAGGTTTACCAGGTCGAGGAAAAGGTCAGCCAGGTCGAGGGAAAGGTCAGCCAGGTCGAAGAGAAAATGAACCATGAGATGGGAAAAGTGAAAAAAGAATTAGAAGCAGCGAAGGCAGTAGTAACCGCCTCACCAGCCCCAATTATAACCGCAGCGCAAAGCTCATCTAGAAATGTGCAAGCACCAATATTCGATGGGCAAACGGTCTGGACTATTTACAAAACCCAGTTCGAAGCAGCCGCTCGCATAAATCACTGGAATGAGCAGGAACGAGCAACTGCATTGATTCTAGCTCTAAGAGGCCCAGCTGTCGAGCTGTTGCAGACGATCCCCGTTGAATTGCACTCAAACCCGAATGCTATAATGAATGCGCTCGACATGCGTTATGGAGACGATCATCTAAAGCAGATTTATCGGTCACAGCTAAGGCATCGAATGCAGAAGTCTAGCGAAACCCTACAGCAGCTAGCCCAAGACATTGAGCGACTGGCACTTTTGGCTTATCCAGCCTACGACCCAGAACATCGAGATGATGCAGCGACGGAAGCATTCATCAGCGCACTAAAGGACCATGAATTACAACAAGCCGTGCATTTAGCTCAAAAGCAAACGGTTAAGGACGCATTGGCTTATAGTCTGAACTTTGAGGCAGCGAAAAATGTGACTCGTACCACTGCCCGGGTGCGTGAGGTAGTGACATACGAGTGCAGGTGTGAGCGCGTAGAAATTGAGCGAGACCCGCTTGTAAATGGTGCGCCTAGATGCTGGAATTGCGGAGAGAAGGGGCACCTGCAAAGAGACTGCAAGAAGCGAAGAAAACCGAGCTATTGTCCAGGGTGTGCAGCTAGGAGGAGATCCAGACCGAGTCAGGAGCCCAGAATGGAAGCCCTTCAAACAGAGGGGTCGGGAAACATGTAAGAGCCAACTTCGTGGGGCAGAGGTTGGCTAGGAGGATCGACGTCCCCAGCACCACCATCACCGTGTCGAGACTACATCGTGGAGAAGCGGACTTATGCCTCCCGGGTCAAATTGACGGAGAACACTGCACCATAACAATCGACACTGGTGCAACCCGATCGATTATCCGACCAGACCTAGTGAGACAGCAACAACTTCACAAGGGCAGAATTTTCTCACTACGGACAGCTACGGGAGAAACTGCACCTGTTCATGGAGAGGTCAACCTCCAGATACAGTTGGGAGACCTTGTGTTCCGACATAACTTTCTGGTCGCGAACATTATGGATGACTGCATTCTCGGAATGGATTTTCTATGACCACATGGAATCACGTTGGACTTGGGAAAACGTGTCTTGAAATGGCAGAATGTCGAAGTACTGATGGAGGATCCCAGCGTCCAAATTCCCAAGATGAATGTAGTGGTATGTACTGACACTGATGTACCAAATTCTTCCGAAAGCATTGTATGGGCCAAGCTTGATGGTGATTCTGGAGACCACCGATCTTATCTGATAGAGCCAACGAAGACATCCGCATTGCGCAGTTTGATTGTAGGACGATGCCTTGTAAGATCTTTAAGGAACGGATATGTGCCGGTTAGAGTCCTTAACACCGCAGACTCAACCACGAGCATCAAAGCGGGAGAAGTCATCGGCAGCTGCCAGCCTGTTTCCACCATCACCTCTATGGAAGCTACTCACAACCATCATTGGAAAAGGAGGCAAGACACAGAAAAAGCCCGGGAATCCACGTCTGCAATATTGAAGCAAGTCAAATTGCCGGTGCAGCTATTCAAACGAGCCTCTGATCTGGTCACCAAGTACAGTGACATCTTCTCAACAAGCCCGGATGACCAAGGCCGAACGAGTTTGGTAACTCACGTCATAGACACACAGGGAGCCAAGCCGATTCGACAAGCACCAAGACGTCTCCCTATAGCCAAACAAGGAGAAGTGAGCGCGCTGATCTCGGACATGGAAAAACAAGGCATTATTGAACCTTCTGTAAGTCCATGGGCCGCGCCTGTAGTTCTAGTGAAGAAAAAGGATGGTAGCACTCGCTTTTGTGTCGACTATAGGCAGCTTAACGACGTCACTAAGAAAGATAGTTACCCGCTCCCACGCATCGATGACATCATGGACACTTTAGCCGACGCAAAATGGTTTTCGACACTCGATCTCAAGAGTGGCTACTGGCAGGTAGAAATTGACAAGAAGGAACGAGAGAAGACCGCATTTTCAGTTGGGACCGGATTGTGGCAATTTGTGGTGATGCCGTTTGGGCTTTGCAATGCTCCAGCCACTTTCGAACGCTTGATGGAATACGTGCTACGTGGTCTCACCTGGAAAACCTGCTTGGTGTACCTAGATGACATCATCGTCATCGGGAGAACGTTCGAAGAGCATGTGCGGAACTTAGAAGAGGTCTTCTCCCGACTGCGACTGGCAAATTTGAAACTTAGTCCCGACAAGTGTACCCTTTTCGCAGCTGAAGTAAAATACCTGGGACATGTCGTATCAGCAAAAGGGGTCAAAACACACCCTGAGAAAATTGAAGCCGTGAAAAGCTGGCCAACACCAAACAACAAGCGCCAACTACGAAGTTTCCTGGGCCTGGCAACCTACTATCGAAGATTCGTCAAAGACTTTGCCAAAATAGTGTCTTCATCAGCTAACCGAAAAAAATCGTCCGTATGTCTGGAATGTACAATGCCAGACAGCCTTTGAGACCCTGAAGGAAAAGCTATGTGAATCACCCGTACTGGCGTATCCGAAACCCGGGAAAATGTTTGTGGTTGACACCGATGCAAGCAACGGCGGTATTGGAGCTGTACTCTCCCAGCAGATCAATGGCGAAGAAAGAGTCCTCTCGTATTACAGTCGAGTTCTTTCAAAAAGTGAGAGGAACTACTGTGTGACCAGGAAGGAGCTATTGGCTATAATAGAGGCCACCAAGTAGTTCCACAAGTACCTATATGGCCAGAAGTTTGTTCTTCGAACGGACCATGCATCGCTGAGATGGCTGCTGAACTTCAAAAACCCCGAGGGACAAGTTGCGAGATGGATCGAAAGATTGCAGTCATACGACTACGAAATTGTTCATCGAAAGGGCGGAGTTCATGGAATTGCTGACGCCCTATCTCGTCGCCCCTGTTCAGCTAACTGCAAGCATTGCCGACGGATTGAGGAAAAGGAACCGCCCGTTGATCTGCGACTGATAACGGCCGAATCCGATGAAGGTTGGTCATCGGAGGAGATTCGAAATGCCCAGCTAGCCGATGAAGACATCGGACCATTGCTCGTATGGAAGGAGACGACTGGGCGACCGGAGTGGAAGGACGTTTCGATGCATGGCGCAACCCTGAAAAGCTATTGGGCACAATGGAACTCCCTTCAGGTAGAGGGTGGCATACTTAAGCGGAAATGGGAAACGGCGGATGGCAGCTTCTATAGGATGCAAACTATACTACCCAAAAGCCGAATCCACGATGTGGTAAAGGAAATGCATGAAGGATCCTCGGGAGGCCACCTTGGTGTTAACAAGACCTTAGCGAAATTGCGGGAAAGGTTCTACTGGCTCCACGCTCGAGAAGACGTAGAGGACTGGTGTCGCAGATGCACAATTTGCGCTTCCGTGAAAGGCCCAAAGCGACGACTGAGAGGACAAATGCAAACCTGTAACGTGGGGGTACCGTTTGAGAGGATTGCTGTTGACATCGCAGGACCCTTTCCTGAATCTGAATGGGGAAATCGATACACGCTGGTTGTAGCCGATTATTTCAGCAAGTGGCCCGAGGTCTACCCCATTCCCAACCAAGAAGCAACTACTGTAGCTGAACAGCTAGTGTTAAATTGGGTCAGTAGGTACGGCGTACCTAGCGAACTACATTCGGATCAAGGCCGAAATTTTGAGTCACTAGTTTTTGGCGAAATGTGCGAGCTGCTCGGAATACGGAAAACGAGGACAACACCGCTGCATCCCCAATCCGATGGAATGGTCGAACGTTTCAACGGCACGCTCAATAAACACCTTGCCAAAATGGTTGACGAGAACCAAAGGGACTGGGACCGACATATCCCACTATTTTTAATGGCATATAGAGCCGCTGAATATGCGTCGACGGGCCAAGCCCCAGCCAAAGTCATTTTTGGAAAGACGATTCGTTTGCCAGCCGATATAAAGTTCGGAACACCCCCTGAGAAACCCCAAACGGTCTCGGAGTACGCAAGTGATCTAAGACAACGATTGAACCAGATACATCGGACAGTGCGAAAACACCTCGAATCGGCTACTGATCGCATGAAGACCAGGTATGATCTAAACGCTAATTCTACTGGATTCCAGCAAGATGACTTGGTGTGGCTTTATAACCCGCAACGGCGAAAGGGTAGGTCTCCAAAGCTGCAACATAATTGGCAGGGACCATACCGAGTTACAAAGCGAATCAACGACGTCGTATACCGAATACAGGAACATCGTAAGCCGAGAGCTAAAATGAAAATCGTGCATCTGGATCATCTTGCCCCATATTACACCCAGGGAGAATTGACTACAAATAGCGACACATCTTTTCGGGGCGAAAAGAACTGAGGTGGGGGCAGTGTTACATGTACAAATAATTACACGTACAAATAATTCTGCGAGCTACTGTCGCAATTGTTTTCATCATCGTTAAGAACGTCAACGAATGAATTTACTCGAACCCACGAGAACGCAACAAGCATGATCAACATCTGCAAGTGACGTCACTCCATTCATGAATTTGCTCGAACCTACCAGGTACCTCTCGGTAGAACATTCGCGAATAGGCAGAGACCCTATACGAGTATAAAGGCGAGCTGAATGAATGGGGGGAATAATTGATTCGACCGCGATAAGAACTGCGATAGTAAATTTATGGAGTGTGTTTCGTAATAGTGAAGTAATTGAAAAGACAATTGCGATAGTAAATTTATGGGGTGTGTTTCGTAATAGTGAAGTGATTTAGAAGACAATTGCGATAATAAATTTATGGACAAGTGTTAGATTTATTTTAATAGTGACAATTAAAATTAGTGAAAGTGTTAACTGATTATTGTGCATTAAATAAACACTTTTAACTTAAATGAAAAGACATTGCGTTTTCACTTTCCCGGAACATTAAAATTATTGGCCGCGAACCAATAACAGGCGACAATATAGTATCTCGTGTTATGGTTCGCGGCCAATAATTTTAATGTTCCGGGAAAGTGAAACCGCAATGTCTTTTAAATTAAGTTAAAAGAGTTTATTTACTAATAAATGCACAATCATTAATTTAACTATTTTACAATTTTAATTTTCTCTTTGTCTATAAATTTCTCTAACAACTGTCTTCACTAAACAATCAATGAAAATCACTTTACTACTACTCGATTGCTTTTCAATTCACACTCCACATACTATCGCCGTTTTTACTATCACGGTTGAATGAATGATCCCCCCATTCATTATCACGGTTGAATGAATGATCCCCCCATTCATTCAGCTCGCCTTTATATAGGGTCTCCAGCCGTTCAATGCATTTCTCGCACATTGGCGAATGTTCTGCCGAGAGGTATCTGGTACATTCGAGCAGCATAATGAATGGAGCAATGACTCACTTTCAAATTTGATAATGTTTGGTGGGTTCTCGTGGTTTCGAGTAAATTCATTTTGTTGATGTTCTTAATGGTTGTGAAAACAATTGCGACAGTAGCTCGCAGAGTTATTTGTACATGTAACAATATATATATATATATATATATATATATATATATATATAGATATATATATATATATATATATATATATATATATATATATATATATATATATATATATATATATATATATATATATATATATATATATATATATATATATATATTGAAATTAGAAAGTAAATTTTATTTTGAAAAGAAGGTACTATTGAATAAATTGAATGTGTTAAGATGAAAAATCGTGCTTTTAAGGACAATAAAACAATAACATACGTGAAACTCGGCTTTTCCTTAATTAAGTTTCATTAAATTCCCTCATCGATTGATCGTCTAGTAATAAAAGCTGTAAAATCTCAATGAAGAACTTTCATCCAAATTTATTCAAGCAAATGTTAAAACGTTAATGATTTGAAATTGAAACTAAGCCAAATCAATCCATATTAGAAATAATTGTTTATTGACAGGAGTAAAGAAATGAAAAAAAAAACATCATGCTTTTTCAAAAACAAAAAAAAAAATGTAATGCACTGATTAGGAATTGTAATAAATATGGATTTCAATTTAAAATGTAATACTGGTTTTAATATGCAATACTAACAAAATCCGTGAAAGGATTACCCTTATAACAATTTATTCTATTTTTTTTTCCTGAAATCCGTCGGGCCTTCCTTTGTTGCACCAACAAAGCAAGGCCCGACAGCTTTTGAAGGAAAAGGAGAATTGGCCTGTGGATATAAAAAAAACAAAATAAATAATAAAAATTTATTGTAATTCGTTAAATAAACTTTTCAAGAAAAATTTCATATTCAAATTGCAAGCTCACCATACTTTTCCTAAAGAGCAAAGAATCGTAATAAAATATCATTCCATCGCTTGTGTTACGATAAAATCACCTCATGTCACGTTGGTTAATCCTCGTAACGTCTCCAGCAGGAGATTACCACTCCCATCCGACAGGAGAAGGCTTAGAACGATTCAGATAGCATAAGTTTTAGCTTCAAAAACCACTCTCCTATGCATGACAGCCAACATAAGGACGAAACGGGCGGAATTTTCTTTTCTGGTCGTTTCTCGAGGGGATGAAAGAATAGGTGACATGACGTAATGATGGATGAACTTTGCTTGACGCTGATTTATATGGAGGAGTGTTTGCAATAGCAGCAGCTTGCGACCATCACTTGGTAATAAGGTCGTCACTAAATAAGGATATTTCTTATAGGGATGGGGAAAATCTTGGCAACACATCCATCTGGTACAGATTATTTATGCTTATTTGATCAGATGATATTGTAATGATGAGATTTAGATTGAAATTACACAGGAAATTGCTCTGATATCGAATTGAAAGGACATTACCGAATACCAGATGACGATTTTTAGTGTATTTAAAAGAAAAAATTAGCTAATAAAATTCTGCCCTTCATTTACAAGCATTAACGTCATTTTTCGAAAAATATTCTATTTCCCGGCTTAAACTCATTTTCTCAATCTAGGTAATCGATGAAATTTTCAAATTAAATCATAGAAATATGTAAGGAAGTATTTAGTATTGCACCATCCTTTTTCTCTCTCATCCCTTAATCCCACTGCATAAATAAATCCATTGCCGTCACACAGTATTAAAGTAACTCGTATGAAGTTGTCCTCAAAACTGCATATGTACATGTAAATATGCGGTTGAGCACCATTTTATTTCTATTTTCCACCTACGAAAGCGTTTTGTTCTAGTCGTTAAGTGAACGGATTGCTGGTTTCACATGTGTTTGAATGAGAATTTACACAATACTGTACTCGTATATGCGGCTCAAACGAAGCAAAAATCAACACGACTTACAACCGTGACGACAGAAAATCCTTAAATCCCTAAGGACTTTGTTCTAGAATACATAAAGAGGGATGTGTTTTTTTTTTTTTGTAATTCTATAGTTAGTGTGCTTAAATTCAATTAAAGAAGATTTAAGCTAAATGAAAGTTAACTAAATGGATATTAGTATGACATATTTTCCTAAAATTTGAATATTTGTTTTTATTTATGACATCTTGTTCGTGGGTGGGCTTTATAAAAAAATATAAAAAACTTAATATCCGTCCATCTGTATGTGAAAGCAGTTTTTCTCCTTGGATTGTGGATTCTGGGGGGTGTGGAATTAGTGCGATCTAGCACCTTAGCTCTCTCATATCTGTGAACACTAGTGCCCATCTACCTTCCTGAGCCAGTTTAAGTCATTATATGATTTTAAGAAATAATTTTTACTGTATTATTTGGTAGATAATTGGGAACCTCAATTCATCCCTGTTTCGTAAAGTTCAAAGGGATGCCAGGATACTATTAGTGTGGTTGTCAATTGTGTCAAAGAGTTTGAGTACCTCGTCACGTACGTACTTTTCAACTGTCTCAATTCTTAGGTACTTGTAGATGTCAGTGTTTCTACTGCATCATAGAATTCCTAAGGTCTTTCTGATAATTCTATTTTGGAACGACTGAAGTGCTTTTTTGGTAGTCTTTGTCGTCTGGTAGAAAGCGCAACTATCGTATAGTAGTATCGGTCGTATAATCTGTCTGTATATAACCGAACGATTTTGAAGGCTGTCTTTTGGATTTAACCCTTGTGTCGACACCATGGCCTAGCCAGGCCAAAACGGTCATTAAACTGAAATATAATAAAATTGAAGGAATTTTTCTTTTGGAAAATCCCATGAAAGGCTAGTGCTATTGCTCGAGAATGGATTTCCAGAAAAAACGAAAACAAAGGAATAGGGAATTTCCAAAACCCGGGCACGCAAAATAGTATGATGTTATTACATAGAAATTGTAGCATCTTTTGTCTACCTTGTCTGGTTTTTATTATGCATCTTTATTGCTTTTGTCTCGTTTTTTGCCGATTAGCGATTTATTTGTTCCTGTCGAACATTAAATTTCAGATTTTTGTTATAATTTGTAGTTTTTTGGCGCGTTTCATCGAGTGAACTTGATTTTTTAGAAGAAGTTTTGTGATATTGTTATTGGCGTATTTATATAATTTTTAGTTTGAAAATGGAAGAAAAAATTGTGTGTGATGAGGTGGATACAGTGTACAATACTCGTGGGCATTTTCAAAATCAAGAATTTTTTCGAAGACTTGCTCCAGCCATTGCGAATTATTTGGAAAGCGAGAGATTACAAGACCAAAATATTGAAGATTCTGTACAGCAATTAGAAACAGATGAAGATCATGATGGTGACTATATACCAGATGAGAGTGAAGCATCTGATATTGAAAGAGACATTGAGGCTGAAGCAGACAGCGAAGAGGACTCTGAACCTGAGGGTCCTATACTCGTAATTCGGCATGTTACAGGTGGAGCTGATGCAGCTAGCAGTAGCAGCAGCTTACAACAGAGTGATCATCATGAATTAATGCGTTTGCGTGCGCTTCAAAATAGTGCATATTTTATTTCCAAAGATGGAACCAGATGGTGTAAAAGTGTACCACCAGTGACTCGATTTCGCACTCACAACGTTGTGAGAGCAACAGGTGGCCCAATAAAAACATCTCTCGCGCCAAATGATGTTTTCAAATGCTTGTTTTCACAAGAAATGGTTACTCTCATTTTGAGAGAAACAAATAGAAAGGCATCAGAAACAACAAATAAATGGAATGTCGAGAATCCACAAGCTAAGAAAAAGAAAGAATGAAAAACGTAACGGAAAATGAGCTCTACGCGTATTTTGGCTTATTAGTAGCAGCTGGCGTTACCAATAACAATTATCAACACACAACCCTGCTATGGAGTTCAAAAAATCTGCCAATATTTAGAGCAACAATGTCAGTGCGCCGTTTTTGGTCGATTTCGAGATTCATTCGATTTGACAATTCACAAACACGTGAAGAACGCCTTGGTGCCGATAAAGCTGCGCCGATTACTGACATTTGGTTGATGTTCAACTCTAACTTGAATCGTGCATATCGCCCTCACGAAAATATAACCGTGGATGAGCAATTATTTCCATTCCGAGGAAAGACTCGTTTTACTCAATATATACTGAGTAAACCAGCAAAATATGGATTAAACGTTTTTGGGCTTGTGGTTCGAAAACAAAATTTCCTCTCAAAGGAATTAAATATACTGGCAAACGATCAGGGGGAGAATGTGAAAAAAATCAAGGAGAACGAATTGTCATTGATTTGACCAGTCAATATGCAAATACAAGACGTTGTATAGTTGCTGATAGTTTTTACACTTCGTTGAATGTTTGTACACGTTTGATGTATGCTGGCTTGAGCTACGTTGGTACACTTTGAAGAAATAAGGCTTACGTTCCAGTTGAAATGCAACCTAATCGTTCACGTCCAGTAGGATTAACAGAATTCGGCTTTTATGAGAACAAAATAGCTATGTGTTCCTTTGTACCGGAAAAAAAATTGGTCAGTAATTTTGCTGTCAACAATGCATTACGACAAAGAATTGTCTGGCACACAAAATAAACCAGCTGCAATTCTATTTTATAATCAAAATAATTCAGGGGTTGACGCAATGGATCAGCAAATAAGTAGATACACCTGTAAACGTCGTACACAAAGATGGCCATTGGCTTTTTTTTACAATATCATCGATGTGTTTAGTTTAGCTACATATATAATTTGTAACGAAAATAGTCCAATAAAAGGTACTGATGCTCGTCGCAACTTTCTAATCAAACTCAGCAAAATACTCGTTACACCACACATTAAAAGTCGCTGTAAGAATCCACCAGTTTTAAAACAGAGTGCAACACAATCTGGAATTGAAGCTTTCTTTGGGGAATCATTTGAGGTTAGAGAAATTTCAAATAACATTTTCATAAACTATATAAATTTTTGCTTTGTTTAGTCAACGCCAGGAACATCCGGTATGGTACAGTTACTACGACCATTAGCAACTACAAGTTCTGCTGCAACAGGTGGAGTAACGATACGACGAAGGTCATGTTTTATTTGCTTATTGCCTGGACCTGAGAAAAAACACCACCGTACGTTTTACTCTTGTCTGGACTGCAACAAACCGATTTGCCTTCAACATTCTGTCAACCTGACTCAGTACAGATGCACAGTATGCGCTGATTCGTTAGCACAACAGTAAATGGACGAACAGCAATAACTTTCCACTTTCATTAAATTTAATAATTTACTTTTAATTCATATTGTTATGTTACTCTTTTCTTTTGAGATAATACAAAGTAATAGACAAAACGTTCTTTTTTCTCTGTAACTATCATCTTCTTTTCAGCTAAATATAATACGCTAACAGTGGCTAAGGCATTGCAATATGTTTTTACATATACGTACCCTAGTTACTTGCTAAAAACAATACCCTTACTCCCATACATTTCCATATAAATATTGTGGCCTGGACAGGCCATGGTGTTTCAAATATGTATATACGGTGTGGTCTTGCCCCAAGGGTTAATGATAGGGTATAAAGAGAACAGAAGTCTAATGCAGTGTTCTCGTTTGTTTTATTTATGTTGTTGAGTTTCTTGTCGAATGTAACTCCAAGGTATTTAGCGGTTAGTATCCAGTCAACTGATTTGTTATCAACGATAAGTCTCTATAGAGTTTGCCATTTTTTCCTTGCGATAAATAGTGGTGGTGTTTTGTCCGGATTAATCTTAATTTTCCATTTATGTAAGTGTTCCAATAAAATATTTATTGATCCTTGCAATTTTGAAGTGATTACTCTTGCTTGTCGTGCTGTATTAAATATACAGGTATCTTCAGCGTAGTAAGATAGTTTTACTTTTAAAGGCAGAGTGGGAAGGTCTCCAGTAAATGTATTGTATAGGAGTGGTGAGATGGGTGAGATGGGTGAGCCCTGAGTATCAGTTAGTTTCAGGTTTGAGAGTTGTTTATCAATTCTCACACGGCATAATCTGCCTTCCAAGAAGGAGCCAAAAATTTGAGTGCGTTGCAGTGGCACATTGAATTGATGCATTTTGAAGATTAGTCCTGCATGCCAGGCTTTATCCAAGAACTAAGGTACGTCAAACATAACAATCCGTGTTGAATTAAGCCTGTTTTGATGTGTTGGACTACTCTAACTAACTGGAGTTCAGTAGAGTGTTTAGCTTTTAAGCAATATTGTTCTTTCGGTATAATATCTTTGTCGATGCAGAATCACCCGTTCCGCACTTTTCGACATCGATGATGGTAGACTTATGGGTCTCCAGTTTTGTGGAAATTTTGGGTCCTTTTGAGGTTTCGGAAAAACAATAATAACCGCTGATTTCCATATTTTGGGTTACTTTTGCAAATAAAATATTGCATCAAAAGCGATAATAAGTATTTGTAATATATTGTCCAGTAGCTAAGAAATCATTGTGTTTGTAATAGTGTCATGTCCAGGTGCTTTATGCTTATTGAGTGTCTGTACAATGTGTTACATGTAACTGAGGCAAAGCCAGAGCCTCGCACTATTTTTGGGAACAAAAATGAGTATTGTAGTACTCTAAAATTGAGTATTTAATATAGAAGTTATGTCGAATTCAAGAAGTAAAAATAAAAAAATGTTGAAGATTTTAATGGTATTTTTTAAGTAGAATTAAGTATTAAATTAAGAGTAATAATATCGTTTGTCGTTTAGTTGACACCTCTGCCAATCTCCTTGCGAATCCAAATATAGAGGAAGCTGTCATGATTCATTCAGATCTAGAGCACGAGAAAAGAAGTCCATTTAATCAAGAATTGGTTTTACCTAGAAGTATGCTATAAATATGAAGCAGTGGCAATTGCTGGCTATACCAATGGATGCAGGTCATGGAAGAAATCAAAAATTCGACTCGAAAAAAAATGTGTTAAGACTTGAAATGCTCACATTTAGACTTATCAAACAATTTCAAAAACGAACGCCAGAATACAATAAACATAACGGCAAGCTCCATGAATCAAAGAATCGCTGATGAAATGAATCGAATATCATTTCATCGCCAACCTTAAGCATTAAATGATGTTTCAACGGAAAATCGGTTAATAATAGCAGAGAATGATTTAAAATTTATATTATACATGTCTCAAATCCGTACAAGGAGAGGCCTACCCGCTGATAGCAACATCATACATATATATATATATATATATATATATATATATATATATATATATATATATATATATATATATATATATATATATATATATATACACATATATATATATATATATATATATATATATATATATATATATACACATATATATATATATATATATATATATATATATATATATATATATATATATATATATATATATATTGTTACATGTACAAATAATTCTGCGAGCTACTGTCGCAGTGGTTTTCACAACCATTAAGAACATCTACAAAATGAATTTACTCGAAACCACAAGAACCCACCAAGCATGATCAACATTTAAAGTGAGTCACTGCTCCATTTATTAATCTGTCGATCTACTGCCTAGATCCCTCCCGGCAGAACATTCGCCAATGTACGCGAAATGCATTGAACGGATGGAGACCCTACATAAAGGTGAGCTGAAAGAATTGGGGAATCATACATTACAACCGCGATAGAAAACTGCGACATAGTGGAACGCGAAGTAAAGGCGATTGATTGTTTGAGTACGAAGTGATTTTAAGAAGACAGTTGTAAGAAGAATTAATTGACAAGTGATAGTTAGATTTTAATTAAAATTGTGAAATAGTTAACTAAGTGATTGTGTATTTTTTTAAGTAACTAAACAAAATCTGCTTAATTCAATTTAAAAGACATTGCGTTTTCACTTTCCTGAAACATTAAAATTATTGGCCGCGAATCATAACACGCGAAAGTGGTGTCAAGAAGTGAGAAAGAAAATTTTGGAAGTGAAAACGATTAAACATTTTTGAAGTGAACAGTAGTGAGAATTTACGTGGAAACTGGTGGAAAAATAGCCGAAACAATAAAAATGCCAGGAAACTTACATCTAAAATTTAATCAATTGAGCATATCGGAGCTCAAAGAAGAGTTGGAACAGCGAAATCTGGCCACTTAAGGTACAAAGGCCATTCTGATTGCACGCTTGCGTGACGCGATTGAATCGGGAGGTGCGTATCTGGATTCAGGTGAGCCCTCAGATGCAGAAAAAGGCGCAGAGTGTGGTGAAGCCGAAACACCAAAACCAACGGAACCAGAAAATGCGCTGATGCAAATATTGATGCTGATGCAGCAAGAGCTGCGATAACAGTCATCTAATTTAACTGCGAGGCTCAATGAACAGTCGTCGAATTTAACTGCGGAGCTCTATGAACAAGCGATCGAAATCAAGGCAGACATCACACAGAAGCTGGAGAAACAGTCAACCGAAATAAAAGCGGAGCTCGGTCATCTGAACAAACAAATTAAAGGCGTCGAGGAAAAGGTTGACCAGGTCGAGGAAAAGGTTTACCAGATCGAGAAAAAGGTCAGCCAGGTCGAGGAGAGAATCAACCATGAGATGGAAAACATGAAAGAGAAATTGGAAGCAGCAAAGGCAGTAGTAACTACCTCACCAGCCCCGCTTACAACCGCAGCGCTAAGCTCATCCAAAAAAGTGAAAGCACCAATATTCGATGGGCAAACGGTCTAGAGTATTTACAAATTCCAGTTTGAAGCCGCTGCTAGGGCAAATCACTGGAATGAGCAGAAACGAGCAACTGCTTTAATTCTTGCTCTAAGAGGCCCACCTGCCGAGGTTTTGCAGACTATCCCCGTCGAGTTGCACTCAAACGCGGCTGCCATAATGAATGCGCTCGACATGCGTTATGGAGACGATCATCTGAAGCAGATTTATTGGTCACAGCTCAGGCATCTGATGCAGAAGTCTGGTGAAACCCAACAGCAGCTAGTCCAAGACACTGAGCGACTGGCACTTTTGGCTTACCCAGCCTACGACCCAGAACATCCAGATGATGCAGCGACAGAAGCATTCATCAGCGCAATAAAGGACCCGGAATTGCAACAAGCCATGCGTTTAGCTCAAAAGCAAATGGTTAAGGACGCATTGGCTTACAGTCTGAATTTTGAAGCAGCGAAGAATGTGGCTCGTACCACTGCCCGGGTTTGCGAGGTAGTGGTAGACGAGTGCAGGGGCAAGCGCGTCGAAATTGAGCGACAGCCACAAGTATATGGTGCGCCTAGATGCTGAAATTGCGGGGAGAAGGGGCACCTGCAAAGAAACTACAAGAAGCAAAGGAAACCGAGCTATTGTTCACGGTGTGCAGCTAGGAGAAGATCTGGAACGAGTCAGGAGCCCAGAATGGAAACCCTTCAAACTGAGGGGTCGGGAAACATGTAAGAGCCAACTTCGTGGGGCAGAGGTTGGCTAGGAGGATCGACGTCCCCAGCACCACCATCACTGCATCAAGACTACATCGTGGAGAAGCAGACTTGTGCCTTCCGGGTCAAGTTGACGGAGAACGTTGCACCATAACCATCGACACCGGTGCAACCCGATTGATCATCCGACCAGACCAAGTCGGGCAACAACTACGTCAAAAGGGTAGGATTTTCACACTACGGACAGCTACGGGAGAAACTGCACCTGTCCATGGAGAGGTCAACTTCCAGATACATTTGGGAGACCTTGCGTTCCGACATAATTTTCTGGTCGCGAACATTATGGATGACTGCATTCTCGGAATGGGTTTTCTGCAACCACTTGGAATCACGTTGGACTTGGGCAAACGGGTATTGAAATGGCAGAATGTCGAAGTATTGATGGAGGGTCTCAGCGTCCAAATTCCCAAGAGTAATGTGGTAGTATGTACCGACACTGATGTACCGAAATCTTCCGAGAGCATTGTATGGGCCAAGCTTAATGGTGATTCTCGAGACCACCGATCTTATCTGATAGAGCCAACGAAGACGTTCGCATTACGCAGTTTGACTGTAGGACGAAGCCTTGTAAGATCTAAAAGGAACGAATATGTGCTGGTTAGAGTCCTTAACACCACAGACTCAACTACGAGCATCAAAGCGGGAGAAGTCATCGGCAGCTGCTAGCCTGTTTCCACCATCACCTCTTTGGAAGCTACTCACGACCATCATTGGAAAAGGAGGCAAGACAATGACAAAGCCCGGGAATCCACGTCTGCAACATTGAAGCAAGTCAAATTGCCAGTGCAGCTTTCCAAACGAGCCTCTGATCTGGTCACCAAGTACAGTGACATCTTCTCAACAAGCCCGGATGACCAAGGCCAAGCGAGTATGGTGACTCACGTCATAGATACACAGGGAGCCAAGCCAATTCGACAGGCACCAAGACGTCTTCCAATAGCCAAACAAGGGGGGAAGTGAGCGCACTGATCTCAGACATGAAAAAACAAGGCGTTATCGAACCTTCTGTCGGTCCATGGGCCGTGCCAGTGGTTGAAGTAAAGAAAAAGGATGGTAGCACTCGTTTTTGTCTCGACTATAGGCAGCTCAACGACGTCACTAAGAAAGATAGTTACCCGCTCCCACGCATCGATGTCATCATGGACACTTTAGCCGACGCAAAATGGTTTTCTACACTCGATCTCAAAAGTGGCTACTGGCAGGTAGAAACCGACAAGAAGGACAGAGAGAAGACCGCATTTTCAGTTGGGACTGGATTGTGGCAATTTTCGGTGATGCCATTTGGGCTTTACAATGCTCCAGCCACTTTCGAACGCCTGATGGAATACGTGCTACGTGGTCTAACCTGGAAAACGTGCTTGGTGTACCTAGATGACATCGTTGTCATCGAGAGAACGTTCGAAAAGCATGTGCGGAACTTAGAAGAGGTTTTCTCCCGATTGCGACTGGCGAATTTAAAACTTACTCCCGACAAGTGTACCCTTTTTGCAGCTAAAGTAAAATACCTGGGACACGTCGTATCAGCAGAAGGGGTCAAAATAGACCCTGAGAAAATTGAAGCCGTATAAAGCTGGCCAATACCGAACAACAAGCGCCAACGACGAAGTTTTCTGGGTCTGTTGACCTACTCTGGAAGATTCGTCAAAGACTTTGCCAAAATAGCTAAGTGTCTCCATCAGCTAACCGAGAAAAATCGTCCCTATGTCTGGAATGAACAATGCCAGGTAGCCTTCGAGACCTTGAAGGAGAAGCTGTGTGAATCACCCGTGCTGGCATAATCGAAACCCGGAAAAATGTTTGTAGTTGACACCGATGCGAGCAACGGCAGTATTGGAGCTGTACTCTGCCAACAGATCGATGGCGAAGAAAGAGTCCTCTCGTATTACAGTCGAGTTCTCTCAAAGAGTGAGAGGAACTACTGCGTGACCAGGAAGGAGCTATTGGCTATAATAGAGCAGCTTCACAAGTACCTATATGGCCAGAAATTTGTTCTTCGAACGGACCATGCATCACTGAGATGGCTGCTCAACTTCAAAACCCCGAGGGACAAGTTGCGAGATGGATTGAAAGATTGCGGTCACACGACTACAAAATTGTTCACCAGAAGGGCGAAGTTCATGCAAATGCTGACGCCCTATCTCGCCGTCCATGTCCAGCTAACTGCTAGCATTGCCGATGGATTGAGGAGAAGGAACCGCCCGTTGATCGGCGATTGATAACGACCGAATTCGATGAAGGTTGGTCATCGGAGGGGATTCGAAATGCCCAATTAGCCGATAAAGACATGGGACCATTACTCGTAGGGAAGGAGAGAACTGGGCGACATGAGTGGAAAGACGTTTCAATACATGGGGCAACCCTGAAATGCTATTGTGCACAATGGAACTCGCTTCAGGTAGAAGGTGGCATACTCAAGCGGAAATGGGAAACGGCGGATGGCAGCTCCTATAGGATGCAAACTATACTTCCCAAAAACCGAATCCCCGATGTGGTTAAGCGGATGCACGAAGGATCCTCAGGAGGCCGCCTTGGCGTTAACAAGACCTTAGCGAAATTGCGGGAAAGGTTTTACTGGCTCCACGCTCGAGAAGACATAGAGGACTGGTGCCGTAGATGCACAATTTGCGCTTCCGTCAAAGGTCCAAAGCGACGACTGAGAGGACAAATGCAAACCTACAACGTAGGCGTGCCATTCGAAAGGATTGCTGTTGACATCGCAGGACCCTTCCCTGAATCCGAATGGGGAAATCGATACACGCTGGTTTTAGCCGATTCTTTCAGCAAGTGGCCCGAGGTCTATCCCATTCCCAACCAGGAAGCAACTACTGTAGCTGAACAGCTAGTGTTAAATTGGGTCAATAGGTACGGCGTACCTTGCGAACTACATTCGGATTAATGCCGAAACTTTGAGCCACTAGTTTTTGGCCAAAAGTGCGAGCTGCTGGGAATACGGAAAACGAGGACGACACCGCTGCATCCCCAGTCCGATGGAATGGTCGAACGTTTCAACGGCACGCTCAATAAACATCTGGCCAAAATGGTTGATGAGAACCAAAGGGACTAGGATCGACATATCCCACTATTTTTGATGGCGTACAGAGCTGCCGAACATGCATCACCGGTTCAAGCCCCAGCCAAAATCATTTTTGGAAAGACTGTTCGTCTGCCAGCTGAGATTAAGTTCGGAACACCCCCTGAGAAACCCCAAACGATCTCGGTGTACACAAGTGAGCTAAGACAACGGTTGAACCAGATACATTGGACAGTGCAAAAACTCTTCGAATCGGCTACTGACCGCATGAAGACCAGGTATGATCTAAAGGCAAATTCTACTGGCTTCCAGCAAGATGACTTGGTGTGGCTATATAACCCGCAACGGCGAAAGGGTAGGTCTCCAAAGTTGCAACATAATTGGGAGGGACCATACTGGGTTACAAAGCGAATCAATGAAGTCGTACACCGAATACAGGAACATCGTAAGCCGAGAGCCAAAATGATAATCGTGCATCCGGACCGTCTTGCCCCATATTCCACCCAGGGAGAATTGACTACAACTGGCGACACATCTTTTCGGGGCGATAAGAACTGGGGTGGGATCAGTGTTACATGTACAAATAATTCTGCGAGCTACTATCGCAATTGTTTTCACAACCATTAAGAGCATCAACAAAATGAATTTACTCGAAACCACGAGAACCCACTAAGCATGCTCAACATTTGGAAGTGAGTCACTGCTCAATTCATCTGCTCGAATATACCAAATACCCCTCGGCAGAACATTCCCCAATGTACGAAAAATGCAATGAACGGATGGAGACCCTACATAAAGGTGAGCTGAATGAATGGGGGAGTCAATCATTACAACCGTGGTAGAAAACTGCGACATAGTGGAACGCGAAGTAAAGGCGATTGATTGTTTGAGTGCGAAGTGATTTTAAGAAGACAGTTGTAAGAGGAATTAATTGACAAGTGAAAGTTAGATTTTAATTAAAATTGTGAAATAGTTAACTAAGTGATTGTGTATTTTTTTAAGTAACTAAATAAAATCTGCTTAATTCAATTTAAAAGACATTGCGTCTTCACTTTCCCGGAACATTAAAATTATTGGCCGCGAACCATAACACGTGACAATATATATATTAGTAAATTATTGGATCATCCACCAGCATTACACGATCCCTTAAGGCGCCATGATCACCGAATAGCAAATTCAATGGAAAATGGCTGTTTTCGATTAATCGTGATAGAAGTGAATGAAATAATTTTTTCACACATTAGGGCTTGCATTGATTAAAATACAAAATATGTATTTTTGAAATAATTATGAGGAAAGTTTGCGAGGAGTGTTTAAAAAGAGCGATTTTCAAATACGTTTTTTAAGTACGCTGTAAAATGTAGACATGTTATTTTTTCACACATTGCTTTTTAAAGAATGCAAAAAGGGATTGTATTGAATAAATAATTGATTTCGCATAATGTTAGTGATTAAACCTGAGTTAAATCCTCCTATTTTCGATTGAAATTCATTTGCATTTTGCAGCACCAAATACTAAAAAGAATATGTTATTGAGATGCTATTGAAAGTAAAATATTAGATATTTTTTAATAACATCACGCTAGAATAATTAGGTAAACATAGTCATTTCTTCTCTATGAATCTAATGTCAGTACACTTGCAATCGGCAAATAGTACACACGTAGTTTCCACGTTTTTTTAATTTTCTCATGTTTTGTTTTGCGTTTTTCTTCTTCTCTTCCATCAAAAATTTAAGATAATAAGGATGTTTAGTTAATTCTGAGCAAAGATGATTGAAATGCGATAGTGTTTTCTCTATTGAGCTTGCTTTCACATCTTCGTGAATTGATATTCCTTCTTCAGCAAGCTCCACACTGAAGATCGTGTTGATAAGCTCTTTATGTTTCTTTCTTGCTTTATCTCACAATTTACTCCTGTGTGTCCAGCAAGAAGACCTAAAGATGCTCCTTGGTTTAATTCAGATGTTGCCACTGCAATTAAAGCTAAAGATGCTGCCCGCAGAAAACTCTTATCCAGTGGTCTACCAATTGACCGCGTTAAATTTAAAGAGCGTCGTGCTGCGGCCAAGAAAATTGCCACTTCTGCTATTCATGCATATGTTAACCACATTGAAACTACGTTAATGTCGAATCAAACTCGTGCATTCTGGTCGTACGTAAAATCTTTAAGGACCTCTCATCATGCCCCTGATAATTTTAGTCTTGATGGCGTGACATCGTCTTCTCCTCAAGAATCTTGTGAAGTCTTCGCTTCTTATTTTTCTTCCTTTTATGGCAGGGCTTAGCATTCCCCTTCATTCAACCAATCTTCTTGCTCTTTTTTATCTACTAATTTTCGTACAAACCCCTTGCAAGTTGACCAACTCTTGACAACAGCACCAGTGTGGGCCCTGATGGCATTCCAAATTTTCTAGCAAAATCGTTATCTTCTTTGCCTTTTATTTCCCTTTCAATTATTTTTAACTTGAGTTTACCCGCCCAATGGTAAACTGCCCACATTTTTCCTATTATCAAATCTTTTGATCGTGATATCGTCTCAAACTATCGTCCTATTCCCCTTATTCCTTGTTTTGGTAGAATTCTTGAAAAGATAGTTTTTGATTTTCTATATCCACTTGTCCTCCCATCTTTAGCAGACCAACAACATGGTTTTGTCAGGGGCAGATCTACCCTTACAAATTCACTTTCTTTTACCCATCATATTGCAGCTGCCCTCGACCAATAACAACAAGTGGACGTTATTTTTACGGATTTTTCTAAAGCCTCTGAGTATTTGAGAAACTTTTAGGGTTCAATTTTCCTAGTTGGTTCTATTCCTGGCTTCTCTCCTATGTCCTGAATCGTCAATGTGTAGTCACTTTAAACCCTTGCTTCTCTTCTTCTTTTCACCCGAACTCGAGAGTTCCGCAAGGTTCAATACTTGGCCCCATACTATTTTCACTTTTTATCAATGACTTACCTTCTGTTACCATCGATGCTCTTGAGTCAGGTCATCGCAGATTCAAACGGTCTCTATTCTTCAAATTCAACCTTCCTTACTCCCCTTATGATGACCGACTACATACTTTGAACCTTCCTACTCTCGAGTCCAGACGATCTTTCTTTGAGGAATGTATTTTATACAAGCTTCATCATAGCTTTTACCGCAAAATTTATGCAGGTAAATAGATACATTCGACGTGGCTCGCCCTAATAGATCTTCGCTTCAATTTCAGACTCCGTATGCACGTACTAACACCTTCTTCTACTCTCCCTTGCTACGTTTACCTCGATTGCACAACCAGGGAATTCCTGGTCCTCTACCACAGTCTCTTGGCGTATTCAAAACTTCAATGAAAAATCAAATTTATAAATCTTCCTATAAATCTTAACTTTTAATATCGTGTTGTGATCTTTTTTCTTTAATTTCTTCCATATATTGAATTCATTTGTTTGTATTTAAATGTTGTATTAACTGACTTGTAATTGGACTACTAGCCTGTATGTTGATTTCTGAAATAAATAAATATAAATAAATAAATAGTTTGTATCGTTTGTATTTGTGCTACTAAAAACACTACGTTGTAAATAAAAAGAAAAAAATGAGTACCCGCTTTGAAATGTCATGTTTTCTTATTTACCTATCGTTAATTAAAAATACATACAAATTGTCTTTTCATGACGTCTCATTTTTCTTCAGTAAGAATGTGCCAAATTATATTAAAAATTAAAAGGCCAAAACATATTTTAAAGAAATCTCACAAAATCAATCAGAATTTTTTACATAAATCAAGTTTAATTTTATCATTTAGGTAAATAAAACTCAAAAGAATATCATCTTATAAAATTTTAACTCAAAATATCGTGAAACTTTAAACTTTTTCTTTTTCCTTTTATCAAAAGCCAACAGTAACCACGTAGAATTGTTGTGTCCCAACGGCCTTGAAATCGTTCTTCGAGCTTCTTTATATCCTGATGGAACCTCTCATCCTGTTCATCACTTACCGCACCAAGATTAGATGGAAAGAAAGAAAAATGGGAATGCAGGAAGTGAATTTTTAATGACATTCTGCAACCCAACTTTTCGTATGCTTTAAACATGTCGTTAACTAGCTGTTCCACATTTTCGGCTCTATGGTTTCGTAAAAATCCTTTTATAACTGCTTGCAGTGATAACCAGGCATCAAGTTCCTTGTTTGTAAGCTTTTTGTCAAAATTTGGGTCTTTCATCAATGTGTGCATTTGTGGTCCCACAAGTATTCCTTCTTTGATTTTGGCATCACTTAGCTTTGAAATTACTGTCTTTAAAAATTGAAAGCCATCCGCCTTTTTATTCATAGCCTTAACAAAATTTTTCTTCAAACCAAGTGGTGATAAAATAAAATTTTTAGGATCTATCAATGGTATAGTATATGTTTAAAAAAATTCCTGCAAACAAAATGATTAAATTAAAATACTTGATTCCACGATTCAAACAAACTGAATATCTTTATTTACTTTTCTTCGTATTGTCGCGTGTTTTGGTTCGCGGCCAATAATTTTAATGTTCCGGGAAAGTGAAAACGCAATGTCTTTTAAATTAAATTAAAAGAGTTTATTAAATTACTTAAAAATGCACAATCACTTATTTGGTCTATTTCACAATTTTAATTTTCACTTTTTAAATCTAACTTCCCCTTGTCCATAAATTTCGATCACGATTGTCTTCTAAGTTCACTCCACAATCAACGAAAATCACTTGATCGCTTTTCAATTCACACTCCACACACTATCGCCGTGTTTGCTATCGCGGTTGAATGATTGATCCCCCCATTCATTATATAGGGTCTGTAGTCATTCAACCCAGTTCTCGTACATTGGCAAATCAGCGGGAACATTCGAGCGAGCGTAAATGAATGGAGCAGTGACTCACTTTCAGATGTTGATGCTTGGTGGGTTCTCGTGATTTCGAGTAAATTCATTTTATTGATGTTCTTAATTGTTGTGAAAACAATTGCGACAGTAGCTTGCAGAATTATTTGTACATGTAACAGTATTTTATACTAACAATATGCTTATGATTGTAAGAGAAATGGGTCATTATGCACGCGATGACGATTATGCTGGCGGTGCGATATGACACTTTCACAATATTACAGTTAATTGATCGAAGGTAAATGAAAATGCAAAAATGCTTGAGAACTTATACAATATGAATTTATGTTTGCTATTAAATTTAATGCAAGGCAATGTCATTATAAAATACAAGCTAGTAAGAATTCGGAACGAAAGCTTTTGAGCTTGAGATTGTTTTATCATGAGAAAGTTATTGGACTTGAGATTGTTGAAGTAATTGTTTCTAGATTTATTAACATCCTCCCTCCGTTGAACTGCAGCTCAAGACTCGTTGAGCGTGCTTGATTCCAATTTGAATGGGCGTCTTGGTTTCGGAGTAGGTTGTCGTTGACGATGTTTGAAGGACTTGTAGGTGATCAGGATTACGAGTGATATAGCGAGTACTAGACCAAAGTAGCCGACTAGATAATGGTGGATATGATGTGCGCTGAGCCCTGTGCTGTCTTCTGCAACCTTTTGATCGCTGATCCTTCTTTTGAGGTTGTCAACATCCTTTAACGGTAGATTTGATTGTGATGTGTTAACGTTAAGCTTTTTGGCAGCGGAGGCCTCTGGCTTGTAGAAGTCCATGGAGACCGAGTACGATCGCTGGATTACACTCTCATACATATTGTGAGCCTGGATCGTTAGATAGGGCTGCTTTATAATGCAGCATTCTCCAATAGTCATAATTCCCGCTGCTTAAAGTGATAGTTGTGAAGGCACACCATTTGCATACACTGTTGATGATAGTTGTTTTGTCTACTGAGAAGAGGTATTAGTTTGTTGCAAACAATTGTAACCAGTAGGACTGTTTTTGTATTGATTGCACTTCGCAATTTCCATTTTCTGTCTCATGGTTGAATAAACTTATTTCACATTTGTTAGGACCGAAACCAGCCTTGCAGATTGGGTGCTGCTGATTACAGAAAATGTGGTTTTTGACGTGTTTGCAAGCGTTTCGCTCTGTATTGTCCACCGGGTAGTACTGATCCTTATGGAGGCTGACTATGATGTATGAGGTAGTCGTTTTGATTGCCCATATCTCGTCCTTAATGAGAGTGGGTATAGATGTAATCTTGAATAATTCAAACTACGGTGTACCTTGATCCTGGCTTAACGCTCACTGTCAATAGCCTGTATATTTGTACCAAATCATCTGCTGGTAGCGCGAGTGTTAATGCTTTCGGCAAATGGCTCTTCATCATGCGTAGTTCTTGGAGGTGTTGCTGTGGTGTCAAAATTCGCGAATTTATTTTTCCATGGTGAGCGTCGACAATTGTGTCAATTAAAGCTCTGTGCGTCTGTTGTAAGTCATTGACAGCCGTGAAGAATTGAAAAGCATGTGCCATATATGTCGAAAATTTATGCTGTAGGATAATTTCTTCGTCGATCTGGTTCATTTTTTCAGCCTGTTTATTCGCAGTTATTGTTAGCTGGTTGAAGTACTCATTTATGCGGTTGTAGTTACTTCGCATTATTTTCACTGTTGAATCTAGTATTGATGTTTGGTTTTTCAGCATCTGTAGAAGACAATTCTGATTTGAGGTCGAATCATCATCAACTTCTTCCATCTTTTTTGCGTAATTTGAATCCAACATTCCGAAGAGGCTATTCGCAATGTTTCCCACGATGTCAATGGCACCTCTTTTGGCTCTTTGATGCGTTGTCTTGTGAAGCATTAGATGGTCATCTCCTTCGATTTTTTTTGAGCTAAAACTGGATTCTATGTAGAGCGTCTGAGGATACTCTGTTTTCCACCAGTTGATTGCAAAGTCCATATAAGATGCCTGCTGCATTTTTCAAAGTAGTTTATTCTTTCCAATAGCTTGTCATGTTGTGGAATACGACTAATTGCCATTCGCTGGAAACAATGCTGGCTCTTCCAAGATTTTCAAAGTATACTGTTGGTCGGGTCTCGTTAAAGGGCTTTAATTCTATAACTGAAGCTCTTGCTGAAGAGAAAACTAGACATGCCAATAGAACCGTTGTTAGGACTGATCCAAGAGTTCGTCTTCGTTTCTTCGGTGGCATATCTTCGCTATTAATGCGTTGATTTCGGGTTGGTTCTGATATTGACTCAACAGGTTGGTGTTTAGCTGGTGTCTCTACACTATCGGTACTCGAATTGGTTGTATCATCGATTTCAACTGGTAAAGGTGCAATTCTGTGGATGAAGCGTTTTATTATTTTGTTTACTGTTTTTATATCAACAATTCTTACGCGGTTGTTAGAGCTCTTATGAACTGCAATGATTCTGCCCAGAGGCCAATGTAGAGGAGGCATGTTGTCTTCATGTATCATTACAATGATTCCAGGCTTGATGTCTGGTTGCTCTTCTTTCCATTTTTGGCGCTTTTGCAGTAAGTGAAGGTACTCAAGAGACCATTTTTTCCAGAAGTCATTTTTAAGTTTCTGCACCTCTTCCCACCGTTTGCCCAATCTTACCTTCAGAGGTGCTGCCGAGGGGTCGACATTGTTGATAAGTGGTTCTCCGATGAGAAAATGTCGTGGCGTTAGAGGGGTAGGATCATTTGGATTATCTGACAATGGCGTCAAAGGACGTGAGTTCAGAATGGCTTCAATTTGTATTACCAATGTTTCCAGTTCTTCATAGGCTAGGCTGGCTGCCTTGAGTGCATCGCGCATAAGCCTTTTTTCGACATTACAGTGGCTTCCCACAGCCATCCAAAATGCGGAGCTCAAGGTGGAATAAAATGGAATGTAATTCCCTTGCTGGCACATGTTTTAGCTATTTCTTCTTGAGCACTGTCGTTGTAAATGGATTTGTAAACTTTGTTCAAATGGTTGTTGGCTCCTACAAAGTTTGTGGCATTGTCAGAATAAACGTCCTTACAGTGACCACTACGGCTGATAAATCTCTTCAATGCGCTAAGGAATGCAGTTGTGGTGGGGTCTGTTACAACTTCGAGATGTAGCGCCTTCGTAGCAAGACAGCAAAATATTGCGATTTATGATTTTACTGGTCTTTTACCTCGTATTGGAAAGTGTGTCCAGAAAGGACCGCAAAAATCAACACCCGTTGTTATGAAGGACCTCGCAGGCTGGATTCGTGCGGCAGGAAGATTACCCATCATCTGATTTAATAGCCTTTGAGCTACTTTTGCACACTGGATGCAATGATGGACCATTGATCGGGCTATATTTTTTCCCTTGATTGGCCAAAATTTCTGCTTTGCGATTTATAATAAAGTTTGTGGTGGTGCATGGAAGTGTCTGCGATGCAAATCTTCCATAAGCATTTTAGTAAACGGATGCATGTAAGGTAGCAGCATTGGATGTTTAACATCGAAAGAAATGCCTGCTTCTTGAAATCTACCGCCAACTCTGATCCATCAATAAACGGAGTCAATCCATGTAATGAGCTGTCTTTTGGGAGTTCTTCCGTTTCTTTTAGCTGCTGAATATCTTTGGAAAATTAATCTCGTTGCATGGATTTTACTATGAGACATAATGCGGTGTCAAGTTCTTCTGGAGTCAAATGTTTATGATGGTTATGTATTTTTCGCAGTCTATTTGAGAATCGTACTACATATGCAACGACGAGTTGAAGCTTGGGAAATGAGTTCCCATGCCGAATCTCCATAGTCACGTCCATGATTTGGCGTGGCATGGATATGGAAAATGCCTTCATGATTGAGGAAGTGAATTTTGTTAGCCAAAGTGACTCGACTCCATTTAGAAACGTCAGACCGTAAAACCAAATTGACTGTTTTTTAAATTTTGCAGGTGATGTACCTCTGCATAATAAATCAGCTGGATTGTCTCCATTGATTTATAGCTGAAAGTCTCTGGATTGAGGCAACCCTGTTGGCATTGAAAGTCTGCTGAGACGACGATGGTCGGTTCAACCAGGCAAGTACGATAGTAGATTTTGTCCAGTAATATTCCTCGATGCCATCTAGATTAAGGTCTATCTTCACTCGGTTACTCAGCTCAGCTGCAAGCTTGGCTGCGCAGACTTCGAGACGTGGAATAGTTTCTTTCTTAGTTGGAGCTACTCTTGGTTTGGCACAAAGCAGCCGGATATGGCTGCGCCATATGCCTTTTCGGATGCGTCAGCAAAGGTGTGCAGTTGCATCTTTTTAGAGAATTGGTGATCGTAAACATGCCTTGAGAAAGTAAAGTCCTTCAGGTGCTGCAGACTGTCTCGGAAATCTCTCCATTTAGCTTCAAGGTGTGCAGGAAGTTGATCGTCCCAGTCAGACTTGCGCGCCCACATTTCTTGAAGCAATAGTTTGACCACTAGTTTGTAACCACGATTGGCGAAAGAATTCCTAAAGGATCAAATATGTGAGCTATGTCTGAGTAAGCCGCTCTTTTTGTTATTTTATCTCTACTAGGTATATACGGTTGAACTCTGAATACATCTTTCTTCGGACACCAAATAAGTCCAAGAGTTTTTATACGTTCATCTGCTTCTTGTTGAAGTTGAGGATGACCTCCATGATTAAATTAAAATACTTGATTCCACGATACAAACAAAATGAATATCTTTATTTACTTTTCTTCATAGTTTATACTAACAATATGCTTATGATTGTATCATACGGCACACGACGAGAAACGGATCATTATGCACGCGATGACGATTATGCTGGCGGTGCGATACGATACTTTCACAATATTACAGTTAATTGATCGAAAGAAAATGACAATGCAAAAATGCTTGAGAACTTATACAATATGAATTTATGTTTGCTATTAAATTTAATGCAAGGCAATGTAATTATAAAATACAAGCTAGTAAGAATTTGGAACGAAAGCTATTGAACTTGAGATTGTTTTATCATGAGAAAGTTATTGAACTTGAGATTTTTGAAGTAATTGCTTCTAGATTTATTAACAGTATATGTTTCACGTTAAATTTTCTGCAAACAAACTCTGACCTTTCTGGCCATACTTTTGTAGCTTAGTATTTTTCTGTGACTCTGCTATGAGAAAACAACGCTTTTTGTAAACCCACCCTGTTACCCGAGCAAAATAGCTATAAATTTGAGATCAGCACATGATTTCCAGTTGTAATCTTTGTATTTTATTAAATTCAGTACTGATGCATAGTTGTTGCCATTGTGTAGCAATGCCGACTTCAGACTTGTTTTTGAACTATCAATAAATAAACGCCAGTCTTGTGTTTCGTCAGGAATGTTTAACTCACTCATGTTTTCAAAATTTCAATATACTTGGTATTGTGTTTGATTTTCTTTGTAAAACCACCTATGTCAGTCATTTAAAAGTAGCAATCACGACGTCTTGTTCCCAGTTAACCAAGATATGAGAGTAGAATAGCACGAAACACAAAAAAAAAACTTTGGTATCTATGGTTTATCTTGATTAACAGCACGTCCAAAATAGAGTAAATATGCACTTCTCATTTTTTAGGGTTTTGTAAAATAATTTTATAAAACCCTACTAAAATCGCGTCCTGTCTGTCCGTCTGTCTGTCCGTGCGTCCGTCTGTCCGTCCGTCCGTCCGTGTGTCACAGCAGTTTTTCTCGGAAACTACTTAAGCTAGAAACATCAAATTTTGTATGTAGGTGTAAAGTGGTGTTCTCTTCAAAATTCAAGTACAAAAAATTTTTATAAGGTATTTAAGGGGGGTCTCCCCGTATAGGGGAGTGACCCCCCGAAAAAAAAATTTCTTTGAAGGTAGCCGATATGGATATCAAATGAAAGGTCTCGATGAGAACTTTTCAAAACAGGTCTTAATTTGGCAAAGTTCGCTTCGAGGGGCGCACAGGGAGGGGAAATACACGAAAAATTTGTGTCCCCCCCCTCGCGATTGGACACCTGTGATCCGAAAAATCTGAAAAAATCAAGAATGTAGACCTTGGTGAGTACAACAACAACAAATACGTGAGAAGTCGCAATTCACTCAACTTTGTTAGCAATAGTATGATTTATCGATTTTATGTTTTCTTGAATAAAATCTTAACGGTACTCTTAAATTCAATGAAATTCAGTATATAGATGATTATTCATAAGGTTGATCTATCCTGAAAGTTTCATAAAGATTGAATCATATTTAGCGAAGTTATAGCGGTTTGATAAATAAATATCCAAATAACCTTACTTTCAGCTGGATATTTTATATCAAAAGCAAAGAACGATTTTAAACATAAATCTACGGCAGATAAAATATTTTGAAACTTGTATTTCGTTTTCTCCACAATGACATAAACTGCTTCTAAAGGGTTTGAAAGATCCCCGACAGCAACGATGAATGGTTGAGATGAATTCCTGTATTTTTTTAAATGTTTTTCACGATCGTCTAATGTTTGTTGTAAATCAGCTATGTTCTATAAAAAATACAATTATTATTATCGATACATTTAACATTATATTTCAATAAATAACATATTAATACTTACATTAATATTAAAAATAAAACTATCAGCTTGTTTTTTATACGATGGCTTCCATTTCATTTCATTTTCTGATTTAACTTGAGTTGTGCAAACAAATAAGGTAATACAATAAGTCCTTTTAATTCTGATGGTACATTATGACCTGAGGATAAAACAAAAATGCTTGAATATATAACTCATCAGTAATAAATCAATTCAAAATATATTTTAGGCATATTGTATTCACTCACTGAGTTTCTTCAAAATACTGCAACACGTTTCTTTAAGTTTTTTTTTGTGGCGATGTGTATCAATTTATTACTCATCTCAGGCTATTTTTTGATAAAAATATTTTCATCCTCAACATAGTCCAACTTCATAAAATCCAAGTTAATCTAGAAACAAATATATTATGAAACAGTAACCAATTTACTTAAAATAAGCACGAAAGAACATGAACATTATAGTACCAATGATGTTCCAACTGGCTCTTTAAGCATTGGATATTTTGTGAAATAAGAATCGATAGATTTATTTTCTTTCAATTCATCCATTCGCAAAGAATGAGTTTTAATCCATAAATCTTTGACAGTCGAATAATCATCAGCCGCAGCACTTTGCAATTGAAGAATAAGAGATCTATCCGTTTCATTTAGGGAAACAATCTCTGTGGGACATGCTTGTGGAGTAGCCTTGATCGATTTGAATTTACGTCTTAAATTTGTATATTTATCATATACAGTGACTCCCAAAAAGATCCACACAAGTAAGAAATGTTCCTTCTTTTTCAATTTATGCTTCAATCCATGACACAAAAAGAAAAAGGAAATATTATGAATTGAACTAAACATCAGCTCGATAATTTTACTCAAACAAATAGAAAATGTACCGAAAAATGAGAAGTAAAACGAAGGATTAAAAAAGAAGCACAAAAATATGAAGCCCCAAAAAGATCCGCACAACAAGGAAACTTGGGCAAACATTTGCATTTTTATGTAAAAAGAACACATTTGAGTGACCTCTTTATAGCATATCGCCTTCAGTGATAAAGACGTAATAGATCCGGGCAGATCATATCGAATCTTGATCACAAACCACGTGTTGTTCGTAGCTTAAAAAAACGTTGTGCTTTTAAAATTAAACTGGGCAAATACAGGTCTTCAGAAAAGATTCAGTTGGTGGTTTCTAACCATATGAAGGTAAAAATGTGGCAGAAATATATTCGAACCTCAACATGAAACGTAGAACTGTTTACGACATTCTCTGGAGGTATAAAGAGGAAGGTAGAATAGACTTGAAGCATAGTCCCGGTCGCCTAAAGGTTCTAACGAAGCTTGAAGAACGCTCTATCGTCCGGAAAATAAAAAAAATCCAAAACTGAGTGCTCCAAAAATTGTGAGTGAAGTGTTTGCAGAATTTAAGAAAAAAGTAGGATGGGAAACAGTTCGACGTGTTTTGAGAAATGCTCAATACAATGGACGTGTTGCACGGAAGAAACTATTCATCAGCAAAGTAAATAGAAACAAGTTGGGTAAACAGACCTACGCTCATGTCAGAAGGGTTTTGTATTCAATTTACAAAATGCAGTCACCAGATCGAATCAAATCAAGAAACATGTCAAAGACGATTTTATTGGAGAAAATATGAAATAAGAAGATCATACTATTATTAACAAAGTTGAACGAATTTCGACTTCTGAAGCTTTTGGTATTGTTATACTCATAAATATCTCCCTTGATAATTATTTCAGATATCCATCCGCGACGGAGGAAACACATGTATTTCCCCCTGTGCCCCCACTGAAGCAAAAACTGACAGTTTAACAACTGTTTTGAAAAGCTCCCATGAAAACTTTCATTTCATACTCATATCGGCTACGTTTGATGAATTTTTTTTTCAGGGGCCACTCTCGTGCACTGTTATCATCGATTAATGGCCAATTTTTTCGAATCCTAGAGTTGTTACAAAACCCTTTTGCTAGGAGCTCTCTCCCACCTCCTTGACTTGTTTCACTTATGAGCATTAATTGTAGGTACTCATCTTCAGTCATTCATTAAATTGAATCAAGTGTTCAAAGCATGCACCTTAAACGTTGAAGTTGGGAAAAAATAATTCAAAATTATTCAATCTTTGCATTTAAAACAGCCACTATTTTGTTTTACGATTACTGATACCACTAGCTGAACCGATTCTCAAAGATACACATGACACCTATCATTCCTGAAATTTTCATGCAAATCCTAGCAAAACTGTAGTGTCTGAGTCGGTAAAAAGCGCATGTTGTTCCATAGCCATACGTTGCCATAGTAATAAATGCAGCGCATTTGTTCCATAGTAATACAGGAAAATTCAAACCGTTATATCTTCGACAAACATGATTCAATCTTTATGAAACTTTCAGGATAGATTAGTCTTATAAACAGACATCTACGTACAGAATTCCATTGAATTTAAGGGTACCATTAAGATTTTATTTAAGAAAACATAAAATCGATAAATCATACTATTACTAACAAAGTTGAGTGAATCCCGACTTCTAATGTATTTGTTGCTGTTGTACTCACCAGGGCCTACATTCTTGATTTTTTTCAGATTTTTCGGATCACACGTGTCCAATCGCGAGGGGGGGACACAAATTTTTCGTGTATTTCCCCTCGCTGTGCACCCCTCGAAGCAAATTTTGCCAAACTAAGACCTGTTTTAAAAAGTTCTCATCAAGACCTTTCATTTGATACCCATATCGGCTATCTTCAATGAATTTTTTTTTTCGGGGGGTTACTCTCCTATATGGGGAGACCCCCCTTAAATACCTTATAAAATTTTTTTGTAGTTGAACTTTGAAGAGATCACCATTTTACAGCTACACTCAAAATTTGATGTTTCTAACTTAATTAGTTTCCGAGAAAAACTGCTGTGAGACACGGACGGATGGACGGACGGACGGACGGACAGACCGACAGATTGGTCGCGAAACTGGTAGGGTTTTGTAAAATTATTTTACAAGACCCTAAAAAGCGTTTAAATTTCGCTAAAGAATTTATATTAAAGGAAGTCAATTATTGGGAGGATGTGATTTTTGCCGATGTAAGCAAATTCAATGTTTTTGGCTCGGATGGACGTGTTATGGTGTGGCGCTAGGGTTTGCAACCCCGCAATGTGGGATCCCGCAATCCTGTGGGATCCCGCACTATTCTACGACCTGCTGGATCCCACAACAAAGTGCGGATCTGCAGCATCGAATCCCGCAAATTCTTTGAAATATGTTACCTGCAATGCTTTGCGCGATGCATCGTCACCGCCAATCAGTTAGCATTTGAGTCGGTATTTGTTCGTGTGGCTGCAGATAATTTTGTTCTAGTCTCGCCGGTTATTTTTCAAAGTTTTCATTGGCAGTGGAAGTTTAATCATAATAAGATTCGTCTGCGCAATCATTACCCGTGTGTCAGTGATTTGGTTTCAAATTAATTTATTACTCTTCAATATTTGATTCACTTTTACATGTAAGTATTGTGTTTGTTTGTTGTCTCATGACTTTGAGTTTTATTCTATTGTTATTCTTCTAATATTGAATACTTCTTAAGCTGAGTAATTTATAGAAAATTATTTTGCTTAAGTTCAACTTCTGACTTATATTGCGTGTCTTCAGGTATTTATAGGGTATCAAATTATTGCTTTACAGATTCTTTTGCATGATGTCTATATCGAAACCAACACAAGATATCGTAAATAATGGGATAGTTGGAAAAAATATTCGGAAATATTTTCAAAAGTCAGATGATGCAGCAAGTGCAAAATGTGTTTTATGTTCTAATTCGTTGAAAATCAGCCAACGATCAGTCACTGGTTTGAAAATCCATCTTAGAGCAAAACATCATATAATATTAGATTAAAAGAGTACAAAGCTCATTGCACAACCATTCTCTTCATCAGGAAATGTTATTGAGGAAGAACTTCCAATAAAAAAATTCAAAAAAAACTATTGATGGATATTTTAAAAGGGAGAATTCTTTAGAAAAAATGGTTTCCAGAATGATTTGTAAGCTTGGGTTCAGTATAAACTCATTTCGCACATCTTCCGATTTGAGATATTTATTTTCGGAGAGTGGGTTTCAAATTCCGAGCTCGTCCAATACAATTCGCTCTATAGTAATTAATTATTCAAACATAGTTAAAGCAGATATGGTGACTGAAATCTCACGTCAGAAAAAAGATTTGGCAAGATTTTCACTTAGTTTTGACCAGTGGACATATCAGAAAAACCGTCGTTTTTTAAATATAAATATACATTCTTGGTTTAGTTCGGGTCCATGGTTCATGTACTGCTGAACATTGTGTCGGGTTAGTTAAAGAACGCTTGGCAAGTTTTGACCTTGATCTTGAAACTGATATTATCGGCATTACAACAGAAGGTGCAAGTGTCATGAAAAAAGTTGGCAAACTACTATCTTGCCATCAACAGCTTTGTTTTGCACACGGAATACAATTAGCCGTAGCAAATATCATTTATAAAAAAAGCTTGACGGATGAACAGCTTACGTCAAAAGCCTTACCTGATGTTGAAAATTTCAACAATCAAATTGATTGCGATGAAGATTTAGAAGAAATTCATGTTGAACAAGGTTTGAACCTTACTATAGAGCGACAACCTTCTGAATTGATCTCTAGCTATTGTAATGTTACAGATAAAGTTAGAAAAGTGGTCAAAATTTTCCGAGGGTGTCCTACAAAAGATGATATGTCTTTACAAAAATACGTCAGAGAAGAGACTGGGAAAGAATTAGCTCTGATTTTAGATTGCCGTACCCGGTGGAATAGTATGTTCGACATGTTAGAGTGGTTTTACAGCTTAAAAATGTGCATTGAGAAAGCTCTTATCGACATTGGATCTGAAATAAAATTTACCGACGAAGAATGGTTCAAAATCAAAAGCGTAGTTGACAGCTTGCAACCATTAAAATTGGGTGTCGAAGTGTTGTGCAGACGAGAATCAACACTTCTTACTGCAGATACCACATTTCGTTTTATTATAGAGAAGCTGGAGAAGCAGAATAATTTTTTAAGCGATGAACCCGCCGAGGCTCTAAGATTGATAGTTAAGGAAAGGCGCAATGGAATCGCAGCAACATTAACTTATTTGCAGCATCCAAAAAAATATGAGCAAGAGCTGAAAACACCCAATCCGATATTTGTAATGCCGAAAAAGAACAAACTACGACAAGACATGAAAAAAATTCTATCCCGAGTCATTACTGTTGAATTTGAAAATTTTGAATTGTTAGATGATGTGCGTGCCGATGATTGCCAACCACCATTGCCACATAATTTGACTTTGCTGGAGGAATTAGAAATGCAACTAGAACAAGATAGTGTAGATTACATTGAACACATTGCAAATAGAAAAGAGAAAGATTTCGATCAAATCCTCAGAAAAGAAATGACGACTTTTGAAACCGATGGAATTAAAGGGAAATATCTGACTTTGCTACACGATTATTTACTAACCATCAAACCAACAAGTGTAGAAGCAGAAAGAGCATTTTCGGCTGCTGGCTATATACGTAGCTCCATAAGAAGCAGGTTGGGAGATCAAACGATTGATGCTATATGCTTTTTAAGATCATATTTTCGAAGGGAGGAATGAATAGTTGCTTGATACTTTTAAGATAAATGTAACACATTATTTGCTTTCTTTTAATGAGTGAAAATAAAAACGTTAAATATGCATATATAATTCATATGATTGCTTGATTCTATAATTAGCTCATATAATAATTTGAATTAATTTTTGTGAAATTAAAATGCAAGGACAGCTTTGCGTTGATGAATATTGTGGCTAAATATTGTGTTTAGCAGTTCATATATAAAGTCATTCTCAGATAAGCTACTGATATGTACAATAATTAGTTATTTAGGTACAAGGAGATGCTTTAAATTGATATATTTAAATAAATTTATAATTTACACTACAAAAATGTTTAATTTTTTGAGTTTCATAGAATATCAAATTTCTGTGTGATCCCGCGGGATCCCGCTAGATTTAATACAATCCAGCGATAATCCCGCGGGATTGAAAACAGCGCGGGATTGCAATCCCTATGTGGCGCAAGCCCAATGAAGAATTGAGTCCAATTAACCTCAGGCCTACAGTGAAACACGGAGGTGGCAGTTTGATGGTTTGGGGATGCGTATCTACTCGTGGTGTTGGCGAATTAGTATTTATAGATGGTGTCATGGATTCCCGTCGAAGGAAAATTTGCGAAAAAGCGCTGCTAAAATGGGCATTTTGGATTCGTTCAAATATTACGAAGACAATGATCAACAAACATAAAGCACGCATTGTCCAAAAGTGGTTCATCCTCCTCCTCAGTCACCGGATTGTAGTCCCATTAAAAATCTCTGGAATGAATTTGACCGTAGAGTTCATAGCACGCCAATTTGTTCAAAAATGGAGCTTGAGAACGGGCTTCGCGAAGAATGGGTGAAAATGGATGTGGAATACCTGCGAAAAATCATCTCCAGTATACCAAATCGATTAAAATGTGTCATTGAACAAAAAGGACATGCAACAAAATACTAGCTTACTACAATTTTTGTTTTTTTTTACAATTTAGCTCTTGTGCGGATCTTTTTGAGGGATGATATTTTCTGTTTTTTATGGAATTTCCTTTTTTTGGTTTATTTGAAGTGAGAAACTATTTTATTTATGTGATCTGTAAGACTGTTATGTTCTACTCATAATAAAATGTTTAAAAAAATTTTCCCGCTTTTAATTGCCTTATAAAATGAGAAAGGAGGAAAATTTCTTACTTGTGCGGATCTTTTTGGGAGTCACTGTAACTTTCCAGCTGCTGCCTGTTCGCCTTGTTTATAACAAATATAATATGTGTCTTCATCCTCATTCGGAAAAACGGCTTTAATTTCTGCAGTCCAAAATAAAAACGTTGTTTTGTCGATCCAAATGAAAGAAAGAATTATTTTTTGTTTCTAAACAAGAATGAATTAATTTGAAATTATTTTTCTCAGGATATATAAGCGTCTAATTCTAGCTAACTCGGTTACAAGTTTTTATATTATTTTAAATTAATACCTAAATTGTAATTGTAATGAAATAAATTGACTTACTTCAACGAATTTAATAACTGATGTTCGACAATTATTCTGGTCAGGTCATTGCGATCTGATGATTCTAGTTCATTTTTCTTTTTCATCAGATTTAGTCCAGTTGAGTTTGTCTTCAATAAATCTTTCAATATCTATAGCCATCAGAAAAACAATTAATTTTAGCAAAAATTAAAATTAAGTAAAATATAAAAAAATGGACTTATGAATTTTAATTTGGATCCATACAAATTAAAAAAAATTAGCGAGTTACAAAAAAACATTAACGAAAATAGTAAAAACCATTTCTAAATATTTATAAAAAAAAAAAAGTAAGTAGAAGGTTGTTTAGGCTTGTCACTTGATGCATTCGAAAATTCACTTGTAGAAAGTTGATTAAACTCAGTAGCAGGTATCTTTTGGCGATCAGAAATGTTCTTCTCTGCATTCAAACTTGTAGCCATAGAAACAACTACTTCATTCTAGAAATTATATATAATTTGTATTCGTTAAAATAAAGTGATAGTTTTTTATTCAAAGCCTCATGATTTCTGTTGCCTAGGTTGGTTTTTTGTAGATATTCTTTGCATTTACGAATAAAAGTATACTTCCATCCTAATACAGGAATCAATTCAGTTAACCCTTCTTCCGGAATAGAAAACAATACTTCTCGATCGATTTTTCGTCCTTGAGGAAAAAATCTTTTTTATATTGGAAATAACTTTGCCGCCATTAAGTAAGATAACCAATCTCTAAATTTCACAGTAACTATGAAATTCAATTACCCGTTAAAAAATCAAATAAATCTACGATTATGATATTATCTAAATACTTTTGTCCATTTTTTTGGACAATTGTTCAAAATTTTATCTCATTACGATGATAAGTCTTTTTTTCGATTTTTTTAAAATTAATAATTGAATATTAAAATTTTCTAGTAATAAATAAACTCTTAATGATTTAACAATGAAGTATGAAATAAATTGAAAATAGAATAATTATTAAAAATACGGATATACACTACGATTGAATTCTTCAATTAATTCCGGAAGACCTCACTCGGTTAGAATATCACGCACAAACAGATCTTCCATGTAACAAGTTTTTTGGAATCACTTTTTAATTAACGTACATTAATATACGTTTCGTTATTGAAATAATTAATTCACAAAGACACTTTTTTCACTATAATCCACAAATGAACTTACATACGTCTTATGCACAAGAGACAACTGATTATATTACCCGCAGTGATTCGTGTTACCCTCAGGATGTATAAAATAAAACTGATTTGACGAACTACACTATACAAAGAATACTCAAGAAAATAAAAGACTTGTTTATACTTGTCTTCGATTTGTTGACTTAGGGATGCATCAGACTACGACTATATAGTCACAGCTCTGTCGCAAGTTACGCATGGTTAAATTGAAGCCCGCACACTGCGATTTTTGACTAAAACCAGTTTAGTAGGTAGTTTTTGTGATACTCGCGCAGGCGCACATCATTTGGACATTCGACGCTGATGTGCACAGATGTTTCTTGCATAGTGCACATATGAGTTAGCGCATGTGTTCCTGGCAAAGACATACTTTCAAATGAGCATATTAGTTCTGCGCATGCTCGAAGTTCCTTTGCAAATCTTGTCGCAGTGTGTTCGTATTTGCGTCTAAAAATCACTGGTTACGACAGGTAAATCGTAATGTGGCCGAACCTTAACAGCACGCGGGTGTTGTTTACATTTTTTAACTACCACCATACCGTGATACTTGACGGAGCGCAAAGTTTTCGTATGCTGTGTTTCTCTTTATTCTCAATCTTTGTTATGTATTACAAGTTATCGATCTATTCTCGGAATTTTCAGAGGACTACATGTACGAGTATACAAGTTAGCGGATTCCCGCGCTACCATTCCACAATTTATGCTGACACCATGGCTGCATCCAACGTGACCACAATGCAATGCGATTCCACAATTATGTGGAAATATGAATATGCTAGCGAATCAGTTTTGCACATTACTAGTTGTTAAGAAATAATTGTCATTTTTGTAATCAGTCTTTTGTAACGATTCAATTTGTAAAGATCGGGCTCAGCCCTGAATTAAATATATTTTTTTAAGCTAACATCCGGGTAATTTTATTAACTTACATGTGGACAATCCTATAAATAAATTAAAATTGATGAAAAATTAACTTTCTCATCATCAGCTATGGATTATAAAATTCTTATTTTTAGGGTATTGTAAAATTATTTTACAATACCCTATTAGTTTCGCGTCCTGTCTGTCCGTCTGTCCGTCCGTCCGTCCGTCCGTCCGTCCGTCCGTCCGTCCGTCCGTCCGTGTGTCACACCACTTTTTCTCGCAAACTACATAAGCTAGAAATATAAGATTTTGTAGGTAGGTGCAAAGTGACGCCCTCTTCAAAGTTTCAACACGAAAAAAAATGTATAAGGTCTTTAAGGGGGGTCTCCCCATATAGGCGAGTTGCCCCTGAAAAAAAGTTTTCATCGCATGTAGGCAATATGGGTATCAAATGAAAGGTCTTGATGAGCACTTTTCAAAACATGTCTTAAAATGACAAATTTTGCTTCGAGGAGTGCAGGGGAAGGGGAAATGTACGGAAATTTTGTGTCCCCCCCCTCGCGATTGGACACCTTTGACCCAAAAAATCTGAAAAAAATCATGAATGTAGGCCTTTATGAGTACAACAACAACAAATACGTGAGAAGTCGAAATTCACTCAACTTTGTTAGTAATAGTATGATTTATCGGTTTTATGTTTTCTTGAATAAAATCTTAACGGTGCCCATAAATTCAATAAAATTCAGTACACAGATGACTATTAAAAAGATTAATCTGCCCTGAAAGTTTCATAAAGATCGAATGGTATTTAATGAAATTATAGTGATTTGAATTTTCCTGTATTACTATGGAACAATATGCGCTGTAATACTATGGCAACATATCGCTATGGAACAATATGCGCTTTTTACTGACTCAGATACTACAGCTTTGCTAGGATTTGCATGAAAGTTTCAGGAATGATAGGTATCATGAATTCCTTTGAGAATTGGCTCAGCTAGCGGTATTAGTAATCGTAAAGCAAAATAGTGGCTGTTTTAAATGCGAAGATTGAATAATTTTGAGTTATTTTGCCCCAACTTCAACGTTTAAGGCGCATGCTTTTAACACTTGATTCAATTTAATGAATGACTGAAGATGAGTACCTACAATTAATACTCATACGTGAAACAAGTCGAGGAGGCAGGAGAGAGCTCCCAGCGAAAGGGCTTTGTTACAATTCTAGGGTTCGAAAAAATAGGCCATGAATCGATGATCACAGTACAGGGGAGTGGCCGCTGAAAAAAAAAAATTCATCAAAGGTAGCCAATATGAGTATCAAATGAAAGTTCTTTATAAGAGCTTTTCAAAACAGTACTTGAACTGTCAATTTTTCATTCACAAGGGCAACAAATACCTTAGAAGTCGAAATTCGATCAACTTTGTTAATAATAGTACATTTTATAAATTTTGCTTTTTTGTCTATAAAATCAAGATGTGACCCTTAGATTTTCCAAAATCTATAATTTAAATTTTCTGAAAGTGATTGTATATGGTTCGAAAATTTCACAATAATTGAACAATAAACAGCTAAGTTACAGCCGATTGAATATTTAACAATTACAACAACATTAACACGTGATACTAGAAAGGTACACGCTTGCAACGGACCGAGACACTACAAATATGTAGGAATTTTGATAAAAATTTTAGAAATTGTTAGTCATATCCATGTGTTATCATGACTCATCAAGCGACGTGGTCAAACCACTTGAAACAAAATGGTATCGAGTTTAAAATTATAATAACCATAATAATTTTTCGAACTCAATTTATGGAATCTATATATTAGTCAAGTTTTGATATGCAGAATATATTGTTTGATTTACTAATTGTTTTACAATACCCTTCTGGTAGGAGCATCCTCCTGCTACTTCAACTTGTTTTATTTATTTGAATGTTTTTTTATTATGAAGAAAAATTTTTTGTTCATCCGCGAAAAATCATTATGTTATAAAATTAGATTTTTTTGTTTTTGGTTATAAGAAAAATTTTATTAAACAACAAAAATATTTAATTACATTTTTCATTATAACAACTAAAATTAGTATTCTTCAGCACTATACCATAAGTGCTAATGCTATTTTTTTGTTTAAGTTTAATGAATAAAGTATGAGTTACTATAATTTTTTATTCAGCTTCTTTTGGTTATCATAACTATTTTTTATAGTCAACTTTAAATTTGATGTAGTAGATCAAACTATAAAAAAATGTTAAGGTAACTATTTCGTGCGAAATAAAATTTTTTTAGTAACTCATACTATTTAGTTTTTTCAGTGCACAATATACTACCCGCCAACGTAACAAAACTTATTTGCTATATTCAAGCAGGTGCGACGAAAACTAAGTCGAGTATTCATATTGGATTTTCAAAGAAATATGTGCAAAGATGTTTAAAAGTCCAAATTTTACTCTTTGATTTATATGTATTGTGCTCCTTGATGCATCCGACAAGGAAAAGGACGACGGCAACGCCAATGATAAGTTTGTTTTTATAAATGTTGATGCAAGGGTTCAGGTTCCTATGACAAAATTAGCCTAGTTGTCTAAGTTTCCTCAGGCACATTGGCTCATGAGAACCCAGAAGAACAGCTCAAGCGGATTTTCATTTTTCTCGACGGATGTTTTGATTAGGCCGGCAGGCGAAGATGTGCCTTGGGACGAGGACTTGCTTGCGCCGTGAGGGAGTTGCTGACGTTGGAATGTTCCGTGCCGCCACACATGTTGATGTTGTCGAATAGAAACGATTACTAAACAAAACAAAATAATTGAAAAGTACAATATATCGAAAACGGTAACTGTTTCTTTCACGCCTAAAGCACAAAAATATAAGACTTTAGAGAAGAAAATCAACAGATTTCCTGAACCAACTCCTAATTTCACTCATACTATAAGATTTCCGCTAATACTATCATGTTTTTGTTAATGGCAAGCTTACACTAACTAAATGCAACTGGGCTTCAACATTATATGTGCACATGAAAAGTTTATAAAGACGGGAATATAATTTGGAGCCGAAGATTGTGTTCTAGATTAGCCGAAATCATATGAGGGGAATAGATTTTCATATTAAAATCAAAATGAAGATAGAAGTCTGTGTGGTCTAATGATTAGAGCATGGAACGCATAAGCCGAAGGTCCTAGGCTCAAATTTCGTTGGCAAACAACGTGATTTAGTTCAGGGGATTTTTCGGACCGACTACGAGTGTTGACTCAGTGGTGATATGTACTGATTTAACAAGATCATATCATAGCTGAGCGACACACGGGAGCTTGGTACTGACCAAACAAACTTCCGAAAAAATCAATGCGGTCATAAAAATGTGATACTCTAACTATCCCTAAGCGAAGGCCTGAGTGGGGCTGTAGTGCTAAAAAGAAGAAGCAAAGAAGAAGAAAGCTGAATGGGCTTTAAACTTAGTGAGGGGAAAATGAATGATTTTAAAAAGTTTGGGCACTCACCTACAATCATATACACAAATAAAGCCCCTCTATAGTCTTATCTCTCCAAGGCATAAAGTGAGGGTAGTAGAGATAATAATTGACATGTACCTCGAAAACTAGAGGTGGTGGATACCACATATGTTTGGAACATTTAATCTGTGACTCATTACCTATTCATTCCAGCTAACAGTTAAGAGGGTACCGAAATCGTTTAACGCAGTGTGGTCATTCGTATTTTGACTGTGAGTTTTTAACAATGGGAAATCGGAAAAATTATACGAAGTCCCCCGCGATAATCAACAAGAAAATCCGGAGGGCAAATTTATCGAAAACAAGGTAATTTTTGATTTTATCATTTAGTTCAAAACATATTTTTGTCAGTCTGTCTGTCTTATTATTTTGTTTCTAAGGAATTTTGGGCATAGGTTTGAACTCGTTTCTTTCACTACATACAGATACTTAAAACCTTCACAAAAACGGTATGCATAAACAAATTAAAAAGCTAATTTTATTTCTTGTTTTTATTCTGTTGAATTGGAACAAAAACGTGAAGTGTTCTAGGAATTTTTTTGCAAAACTCTTTTTTAAATTTTTGATGGTTAATTCAATGAAAATAATTTAGATCTAATAAAAGTAGCTGAAATCAATTCGGTACGTTAAGTAGTTTTCTCAATTTACTACATTTTTTAACGAAAACAAGCTTTTTTTGTTTGAATTTTGTAATTTTCGCAACAAACTATTTGCAAAATGTAATGAACTGATTCAATATCCAAACGTTTGCTCTAATTTCAATTAAAACAAATTTTGCGAATATTGATCAGGTTTCTGAGATGGACGGCTGTAAAGTTTAACCAAATTGGCAGTTTTACTGTGGGCTGCGCCTTAACTTAGAAATAAACGTATTTAATAAAATCTGAAAATATTTTCTTTCTGCTAAGTGTACGTTAAAGTAGGCAACAAAAGATGCATTTATTCATTATTATTTTCAAAAATAATATGTGAAATCTCGCAAAAAGCGTAGTAAATTTACTCGTCTTTTGATGTGATTTCACACAGTTTTAAGTTTAATTTTATACACTTTGGAATTACTCACACTCCGTATGTGTGGATTTCAATAAAACAAGTCTGAAATCACAATAAGCAGAATTAAAATTTCTATACCCTTTTTGTGTGATTTTTCACACTTTATTGACAAAACACTTCTGTTAGATTTTACTACAATAATTGAAGGCGCCTTTTGTTCCTACAAATTTTGCTATTTTTGCTCTAGCACTACAGCCCCTTTCAGGCTTTCGCTTAGAGATAGTTCGAGTATCTCATTATTTTGATCAAATGGTTCGGCACTCGAGAAGATCATATGGTCAGTACCACAATTTGGCTGTGTGCCCGTCCACCCAGCTGCAATACGTTCTGATTTCATACCAGTACGTATCATAACTTAGCCGGCTTATGGTCCGTCCGAAGAATCACTCAAAACAAATCGTGTTGTCACAAATGGGACTCAAACCAGAAACCTTCGACTTTCACAGCGAGCATTCTTGCCACTTCACTACGCAGACTACTTGTACCTACATTAATGTACGCGATTTTCAATATTTTTAGTTTGGTTGTGCCTTAATGCTCAAATTCATGATTGATTTATTATTTAGCGCACTTTTAGTAACTTTGCAATTCGTTGAGATGACAGAAAACATCACTAAGCTCTCCAATACGTCAATATGGTTTTCATTTGGATGTGGGGGGTGTGGAGTTAGTACGATTTAGTACCTTAACTCCCTCATATCTGTGAGTACCCATCTAGCTTCTTGAGCTAGTTTCAGTCGTTATATGATTAAAGAAATAAATTTTTACAAAGTCATTCAGCGGATAGTTGGGGACCGTAAATCATCCCCATTGCGTACAGTTCAAAAGAATGCCAGGGTACTATTAGTAATGGTTGTCAATTGTGTGAAAAAGTCTCACTATTTTTCGATCATCTCGAGGCTTAGGTCCTTTTATATGTCAGTGTTTCTAATGTACCATGGAATCCTTAAGATCTTTCGAATAATTCAATTTTGGAAGAACTGGAGTGCTTTTTTGTTAGTCTTTGTCGTCTGGTAGAATGCAGAACCACCGTATAGCAGCGTCGGTCGATAATTTGTTTTGTATATGAGCAATCGATTTTCAAGGCAAAGTCTTTTGGATTTAGTTAGTGGGTATAGAGAGGAGAGAAGTCTAATACAGTGTTCCCATTTATTTTGTATTGGTTGTTTCAATTTCAGGCTTCTGTCGAATGTAAGTCCAAGGTATTTAGCCATTGGTGCCTAGTCTATTGTTTCATTGTCAACGTTAAGTCTCCTCTCCTTGTGATGAATAGTGCCTGTGTTTTATCAGAATTAATCTTAATTTTCCATTTAAGAAAGTTTCCCAATAAAATGTTTATTGATCGTTACAAGTTTGAAGTGATGACTCTTGCTTGTCGTGCTGTAATAAATATACACGTATCATCAGCGTAGAGTGGTAGTTTTAGTTTTGGAGGCAGAGTAAGAAGGTCTGCAGTAAACATATTGTATTTAAACGGTGATATGGGCAAGCCCTGAGCAACTCCAGCATCAATTGGTCTCAAGATTAAGAGTTGTTTGTCAATACTGACAAGGAATGTTCTGCCCTCCAAGAAGGAGCCAATAATTTGAGTGAGCTGCAGTGGCATATTGAACTGATGTATTTTGACGATAAGTTCTTCATACTAGACTTTATCAAAGGCCTTAGCTATGTAAAATATAACAAACCCTATTGAATTCCTGCGATTTAAGCCTGTTTTGATGTATTGGACCACTCTAACTGCAGCTCAGTAGAGTGTTTAGCTTTGAAGCCATGTTGTTCTCCCGGTATAATATCTTTATCAGATACACACTCATTAAGTCGATGCAGAATCATCCTTTCCGCAATTTTCGACAGCAATGAGAGGAGACTGATGGGTCTCGAGTTTTGTGGAAACTGTGGGTCCTTTTGAGGTTTCAGAAAGGCAGTAATGACCATTGATTTCCATATTTTGGGATAATTTTGCAAACGTTTCATCTCACAAGAATGGCCGTTCTGCCTCCTCTACCCGGGATTTCTGGACATGATGTACTTAGGGATGCGGAATCATCTTTCAGGCCTCCGAAAGGTTTCTTGGATCACGATGATATCGAATTTATGATCAAAAATAAATTGTTGTATTTCCACGTCAGAATTGGAATGTGGTTTATTTAACTCATTAGTGTTTTGTGTTGATGACATTTTGAGATGTAGCGAACATGTTTTGAATCATATGCGCCATCATCTCTTCATGTTTTGGAACTGTATCTGTATTGTGGCAAACATTTGGTCCATATTGTGAGTTTGATTTTGTAAGCGTGGAGGAGCCTGTATCGTGGTTGTTTGTTTTTGTGCTGGTGGTGTGGGTTCTTCTTCTTCTTCTTCTTCTTCTTAGCCCTACAGCCCCTTTCGGGCCTTCGCTTCCTGCAAACAGCGCCTCCAACTGTCTCGGTCCGCTGACCGCGTCTTCCAACTCCGAAATCCGAGCAGCGATAAACAGTCTTCGTCAACAAAATCAGACTAGCGTTTCCTCGGTTTCCCCACTGGCCGCCGGCCTTCAGTTCTCCCTACGAATACCTTCTTGGGTATCCGTTGTTCGTCCATACGATTCATGTGTCCAGCCCATTGCAGCTTGCGCAGTCTTACAATCCTTGAGACCTCCGGTTCGTCAAAAATTTCATACAGCTCATGGTTGTATCGAATTTGCCATTAGTCCCCATCTAGCTTCGCTCCGATTATTCGCCTCAGGACCAGTCGCTCAGAGACGTTCAATGTATTTGCGGATTCTTGGGTTAGGGTCCATGTTTCACACCCATAGGTCTTATCACAGATTTGTATACTTGGAGCTTTGCTTTTCTGTGCATGCAGCTGGTCTTCAAGATCATCAATACAGAATAAAATATTTTATTTGCGAGTTGTATTCTTCTGCATGTTTAGTCTCTTTCATTGCTCGTTTTCGTTATTTTGGCACCTAAATACAAAAATTTGCTAACATTTTCGATACTGCCTTCACCAAGTGTGATATTTTGTGTATTTGGGGTATTTTTCCTTGACTGCGTCATGGGCTTTGTTTTATTTTCATTGATTTGTAGGCCTACTAGTTTTGCTTCGCTGTCGAGTTTCAGGAAGAATTCTTTGGCAGTTGTTAGTGACCGTGACAGAATGTTGATGTCGTCCGCAAAGGCCACTTCCTGGCTCGACTTGTATAGTAATGTACCTCGCGTATTGACAGGTAGCTTCCGTATGACGTCGGTGAGTTGGTTATTGATGCAGACTTGGGAGGTCATTGACGTCATTGTCATTTTGGTAAGACAGACTCTTTTGGCTGGGATGCCAAAACCAAGCATTATTTGGTACAGTACGTTATGATCAATACTGTCGTATGCTTGCTTGAAGTCAACGAAAATTTGGAGTACGTCTATGTTGAACTCCCAACATTTTTCAAGTACCTGCTTGACTGTGAACAATTGGTCTGTTGTTGATCTACCTGCCCTAAAACCACCTTGATACTCCTCAATAATACTGTTGGCGTATTATCCGATTTTATTTTCTAAGATTTTAAAAAATATCTTGCACGCCGTGCAAAGAAGTGATATGCCTGTAGAATTTTCGCACTGTAGCTTGTCACCTTTTTTGTGGATAGGGAATATGATTGATTGGTTCCACTCTTTCGGCATATGTTCTTGTTGCCAAATATACTGGATGACTTTGTGAATAGCTTGATGAACACTGCTGCCACCATATTTGATGAGCTCCACTGGAATCTAATCAATGCCCGGCGCTTTATTATTCTTTTGGGCTTTGATGATGGAACATCCAGAATTTGTGGGGCCAATGGAAGCTCTCCGCAGACATCTATAGACTCCAATGTTCTGGAGCTGTGCGGATGATTAAGGAGGTGCTTGAAAAATGTTGCCCATCTTTCCGTTATCTTGATTTCATCAGCGATTATATTGCCGCTGTCATCACGACAGAGCGTGGTTTTGGGCTGATAACTATGTTTCACGCTTTTCACTACTTTGTATGCTTGTCTTGTGTTATTGCTCGCTAAACTTACATCTATACTTCTCAATTGGTCATCATAGTATTTTCTTTTCTTAATCCTAAGTATCTTATCCGCTACTCTTCTGAGATTTTCATAGTGTTCTCTCTTCGTCCTGGTTTTCCTACCTACGTATTCTTTGTACGCCAGATTCTTTGTATCTAACGCATTCTGGCACTCATCATCGAACCAATCATCCCTCTTGCGCCGGGTTCGATGTCCAATCGTCTATTCTGCCACGGTTCTGATAGCCTCTTTCACTTCCATCCAGAGCTCGTTGCTCATCTTTAACGATGCGCCTGATAAGATGGGAGCCAGCTGCTTGTCAAGGGTCTCCGTGAAATTTTCGGCCACAGACGCCGTTTGGAGCCTTTCGATGTCAAATTTTTGCAGCGGGCTGGTCTTCACTGAATATGACTTTGACATACGACATCGATAGTTTAATTTGATCAAGTAATGATCTGAGTTACAATTGGCTCCTCGGTATGTACGGACGTCAAGTATGCTCGAGCCCCAACGATGTTGGATCAGAACATGATCGATCTGGTTTTGTATGTTGCCATCCGATGATACCCAGGTCATTTAATGAATGCATTGACCTGGGAAGCAAGTTGAACGTATGACTAGATTTCTACTACATGCAATGTCAATCAGGCGCTGGCCGTTGTCATTTGTCGCATCATAGAGGCTATATCCTCAAGTCGTTCCCCATGAGATAGCTCATTGCCAACCGTAGCGTTGAAATCACCGAGGATAATTTTGGGTCGTTTGTGAGCAATGAGTCGACCAGTCTTTTCAGGTGATTGTAAAACGATTCCTTCGTTTCTTCGACCTTTTTTTCGGTCGGGGCGTGAGCATTAATCAGCCAGATTTTGAAGAATTTCGCTTTTATACGGATCGCATACAACCGTCATTTGACTGCCTTAAAATCAATAACGTGCTATTTGAACTCCCTATCCACAATGAAGGCCACTCCGAATTCTCGTTTTCCAGGTAGGCTTCCCACTTTTAAATATTGTGTGTGATCTCATGTCTTGAATGTCGTTTCCAGTCCAATTCGTTTCCTGGACTGCCAGTATTTTTAATTGATATTGACCGGCCTGTTGTAAAAGGTCCTTAACAGCGCCAGGGTAATTGAATGATCTGACATTCCAGGATCCAATGCCATAGTCCTTTTTTCGTTTGCGAGGTCGTTGCCCTGATTCCAATCCATTCCGAGGCCCATCTGCATTTTTCGAAACAATCAAAGATTTTCCAGGGACGGGGAGTTAGCCCGTCGCCCAACTTCCATTCCGGCGGTATGGTAATTACTTCGATTCCGTTATCAGGCGCGGAAGATTCGCCTTCACTCTCTTACGTCCTCAAAAAGGAGGTGTAGGCAAGATTTAGTAGCAAAGCTGTAGATGTATTTACAGTTATGAGCATCCCTCGACATTTAATGTTATATCATTGGAGAACCAGTAAACCCAATGTGCACCCCGAGAGCATTTACTACCATTTAGTTTGGGGGAGGGGGGGGTTTAGGGTGAGGAATCATGGAAGCTATGGGTTGGGGAAACAAGGGGTGCCCTCCTCCTTTCTCAAATGGGCTTGGGACCGTCTATGGCGGAGTTGTGTGGGTTGGGCCGCAGCAATCTGTGCGAACGAGCTTCTCACGTTCTTTGGATTCCTGGGAAAACTTCCGTAGCTTGCTGGATGTTCTCCGAAACAGTTAACACATTTTGGCTTCTCTTCAATTTTCTTTGGACAGTCCGAGAAATGGTGAAGCAAATTGCGTTTAACGCATCGAGACTGTACATGATCATTCCTAGAAAAATGTCCAAATTGTTAACAATTGTGGCACATACCCTGCCCGTACAAGGACGCTGTGCCTCCACGATGCACATGAGGTGGCAAAAAGATTTAATATTATAAATATTGATGTCGGATTTTGGGAGGAGAGCCTTGACAACTCTAGAAAGACCTTCCCCCATTTTTATATAATAGACTTCTATTGGGTTGAATCCTTGATTTTTTCAACTGCGAGGACAAACAGGTCCCTGATGACAACATTGAGCTGTCTATCCTCTGGAAGTATGCAGGTGTGATACTATTTTTTTGTGGTAGGGAGTCGAATGCTATTTATGCACAGAGTGTGGGACTCCCATGCGCGACTGGACTACCCACTCAACACCTCCCCTGTCAACCTGAGAACCCAGCCTGGAACCGTAGGTGTGATATGTACTTCGTTTTCAGTTAGTGCTTTTGTCAGCCGTCTGTGATATGTGGGTGCTGTTGGTATGATTTGTATGCCCAGGTAGACGCTTTTCGCAGATGTGTATGATGTGTTTTGTGTTTTCGTAATATTCTCGTAAAATGATGGGAACTGTTTTAGGTTCTTGTGTTTGTGGCGCAGGTTGTGTGTTTGGCAGTGTTGGTTTGGGTCCTGGTGTAATGGCCATGTCTGTGAATGCCGGAGCTGGTTTTGGTGGTGGAAGGGCAGGGAAAATCTCATCGTTTTTGCCTTTCCTGCTACTCATGCAGTCAACTTCCATCTCACTTAGTGAAGTTTCAGATGAGGAACAAGACTTTGTTTTTTCATCCGAGGGTCACAAACACGTGATCCAATTTCAGCGTAATATTGTCAAGCTGAGTGGCCAGCGGTGCAATTTGCTCGTCTTTATCAGGTATATCACGTCCGGCAATTACACCACCGTCCGTCGACATCCTGTCTGCCAAAAGGAAACTATCTATATATAATAACAAGTTTAATGTCCGCCAAATAACTAACTTTCAAGAATACAAAACAAAATTTAGAAAAATAAGAAAAAAAATGACTGAAGCTGACCCAGGTCAGCAAATGAATACCTTACTACTCCGACTAGAGTCCGCGGTGTTCTTCTATCTCTTTGTTTCTGCCTTTTGTCTCTTTCTATTTTCTCTCTCACTATATGCTCTTTCTAGCTCTATCTTCTTACTCTGTCTATCTTCTATTTCACTCTATCTGCCGTCTCGCCCTATCTTCTATATTACTATCTGCCCTCTCACTTTACTTCTCTACCATTCGCTATCTCCCTCTACTTCTGACTTCCTTCTCTACCTATCTTCTGTCTCCTTCTTCTTATCTTCTGTCTCCTTCTTATCTACTATCTCTTTCCTCCTCTCCCTTGCATGCACTTTTTGAAACTATCAGCTTTTTACTTTTTAACAACACTCCATAAATTCCAGGAGATGTTGACTACTCAACGTCTCCTATACGACTTGTTATGGTTTTCAAAAACCTCTCTATTATTTATTTAACTTCATGTGTTGTAGAAAAAAAATTCTAGTATGCTTATTCTACAGGGTGGGCCAGAAAGGCGTACGATTTTAAAAATACTCTTGCGTTTGAAGCTTTAGAGAGGGGACTGCGCGGATGGTGGGGTTAAGTAGCTCGGTTCTCGGAAATTTAGTCGCGATGGATCACTTCACCGGAGCGCAACGTGCATTCTGCGTTAAACATTATTAAAAATCACAATTCGTGCGCTATTGTTCGGCGTTTATTTCGGCGTGAGTTTGGATTACATGACCTAAATCAGTGTCCGAAAGAAAGTGTGATTCGATCGTGGGTCAGAAAGTTCGAAGAGACTGGTTCGACTCTCAAACAGAAGCCTGCAGGACCCCCAAGGTCAACAAGAACGGAATTATCGGACCCTACTTCTTCGAAAAAACAAGGCCAATCTGTCACTGTAAATTCTGACCGATACATAGCCATGTTAAGGGATTTTTTCTTTCCACAACTGCAACAATTTGAAGCATATAATCGTGTGACATGTTTTCAACAAGATGGCGCGACATGCCATACAACTAATGCCTCTTTGGCGGTCGTAAACGAGATGTTTGCTGGGAAACTGATATCGCGCCGAGGTGACATTGCATGGCCTCCTAGAAGTCCGGATCTGACGCCACCGAACTTTTTTTTGTGGGGATACCTAAAAAGTAGAGTCTACACCAATAACCCAGCCGCGATTAACCAGTTGAAGACCAATATCCGGGAAGAAATGGCAGCTATTCCCCGTGCAATGTGCCAGCGAGTTTTTACCAATTTGAGGGTCAGATTCGAAGAATGTTTGCAGCGGGATGGTGCACACCTGGATGACGTTATTTTTAAGAAATGAATTTCCCAGATGTCAATTTTTATAGAAATAAAAATTTGTATGTGAATTGTACTCAGTTTTTTTTAATGATTTTTTCAAATTCGCAATTCTTTCTGGCCCACCCTGTAGTATTGGGAAAGCCATATGAATGTATTAAAATTTCTTAATTTAAATCGTAAAATCGAGACCCAAGAAGCGATGAAATAAATTTATTAAGTGTCTAATCCACTTACATCTCGATTCTTACCTGAGAATTACACATTAAGCAATTATCACATCCTACGTATGAACTGCCAACTTTCACATAACGCGTCTAAGAGGTCACACAATTTTCCTCTTGGCTCCATATGACAATAGGACTAAGAATATCAAGCTAGTGAACGTTGAATTGCTAATTAAAGGTAATGAATGCTATCCGTAGTAATTAGGAAACCACCTGAAGTAGACGGAATTATGTGGTGTGGTTGCCACATTTGTCCTGAATGCATAGCCTTGGCCACAGTTCAACCATGCTAGGACCAAAGATGCTAGCATCATTTGAACACAATGTAGCCTCTGAGTTATAGGGAACATGAAGTACAGAAGCTTTTAATAAGATATTGAAGGATTAATTTTGTTCACATTATTATTCTTCAAAAAAGCTTCCTACAATTTTAATTACACCCTCTTTAAAAAAAGCTCTGTTCCAACCATTAATTCAGTTCAAAAGTGCTAGGATGGATTATATCACTTTTTTCCTTTCTGTATTTTAATTCAATTAAGTAATAGCAAGAAGCGTAACAAAAACTCACTCATATTTCGAAATCTAGTCAAATCCGCATTAAATTGATTGAAAACGTTCCTTCTCTTCACTTCATTTCGCTTTTGTGCGCTTTTTCTTGTTTCGAGAAGTGTTTTTTCCGAACATCAAAAGGGAAGTTTCATTGGATGTAAGTGCGATTCAAGAGTTTTCGATTTTTTATTAAATTCAACAAATCATACGTAAAAAATGAAAAATCTTTCTTCGTCTAAGGTGAGCTTTTACACGGAAAGAATAGAGTCCCAGATAAAATTTTGCTGGAAAGAAAAATTGAGAACTTTAAATTTTCATGAGATAAATTGAAGAGCGCTGGAAGTATTTATTTAATGGATGCAAGTTAATGCACTTCCTTCAGCAGACAAACATGCAAAGCATAAACGAAAGAGGGGAGACTAGTGTGATTGCGATTTAAGAAGTTTCGAACATTTTCGCTGTTTTTCATTTATGAAGCAAGTTGAGTTATCAGAAGAGTTTTGCACTCAATATGTAGGGTTTTCCAATCAGAGGTGTTATTTTGGTAGATCTTGTGATTTAACACCTTGTGATTTATTCCTTTGGGGCCACGTGAAAGAGGAGGACTACGCCAACAGCCCAGCGTCGATTCAAGACCTCAAAGATGGAATTCGTGAGGCTATCGAGGACATAGGGCAGTCACTTTGCGATTTGGTTATGGAAAATTTCATGAAAAGGATATGGTCCTGTAAGTGTGCTCGTGGTAGTCATTTGCCTGATGTTATTTTTTCTATGACGGCATAGCTTTTTTATTTATAATAAAATAAACATCCGATCGTTTATATTAACAAGCTGGGTAAACAGACCTACGCTCATGTCAGAAGGGTTTTGTATTCAATTTACAAAATGCAGTCACCAGATCGAATCAAATCAAGAAACATGTCAAAGACGATTTTATTTGAGGAAATAGGAAATACGAAGATCATACTATTTTTAACAAAGTTGAACGAATTTCGACTTCTGAGGTCTTTGTTTTTGTTATATTCATAAATATCTCCCTTGATAATTATTTCAGATGTCCATCCGCGAGGGAGGAAACACAATTTGTTCGAATCCTAGAATGGTTACAAAACCCTTTTGCTAGGAGCTCTCTCCTGCCTCCTTGACTTGTTTCACTTATGAGCATCAATTGTAGGTACTCATTTTCAGTCATTCATTAAATTGAATCAAGTGTTCAAAGCATGCACCTTAAACGTTGAAGTTGGGAAAAATAACTCAAAATTATTCAATCTTCGCATTTAAAACAGCCACTTTTTGGTTTTACGATTACTGATACCACTAGCTGAACCGATTCTCAAAGACATACATGACACCTATCATTCCTGAAATTTTCATGCAAATCCTAGCAAAACTGTAGTGTCTGAGTCGGTAAAAAGCGCATTTTGTTCCATAGCCATACTTGTATGTTGCCATAGTAATAAATGCAGCGCATATTGTTCCATAGTAATACAGGAAATTTCAAACCGCTATAACTTCGCTAAATATGATTCAATCTTTATGAAACTTTCAGGATAGATCAATCTTATAAATAGTCATCTGTATACTGAATTTCATAGAATTTAAGGGTATCGTTAAGATTTCATTCAAGAAAACATAAAATCGATAAATCATACTATTACTAACAAAGTTGAGTGAATTGTGACTTCTCATGTATTTGTTGTTGTTGTACTCACCAAGACCTACATTCCTGATTTTTTTCAGATTTTTGGATCACAGGTGTCCAATCGCGAGGGGGGGGGACACAATTTTTTCGTGTATTTCCCCTCCCTGTGCGCCCCTCGAAGCAAACTTTGCCAAACTAAGACCTGTTTTGAAAAGTTCTTATCAAGACCTTTCATTTGATACCCATATCGGCTACCTTCAATGAAATTTTTTTTTCGGGGGGTCACTCCCCTATTTGGGGAGACCCCCCTTAAATACCTTACAAAAATTTTGTTGTAATTGAACTTTGAAGAGATCACCACTTTACACCTATATACGAAATTTGATGTTTCTAGCTTAAGTAGTTTCCGAGAAAAACTGCTGTGACACACGGACGGACGGACGGACGGACAGACAGACAGACGGACAGACGGACAGACAGGACGCGATTTTAGAAGGGTTTTGTAAAATTATTTTACAAAACCCTAAAAAATGGTATTTTCCTTTTGATATCAAAATAACACCTCTTATTGGAAAGCCCTATATTATTATATTCACACCAATAATGAATAGAAAAAAAAATTCGATGAAATCTGCATCAAAAAGCTATTAAAATAACCTCTGTCAATTTCACTTAACCAACCACTATTTTTTTAACATAACAAAAAGCATTGACTGGCTGGGAACCTTATAGATATTTTTTATTCGGAAAATTTGAGAAGATCCAATTAAGATGTTTATATAGGGTTATCCATTTTACACTTGGGAAAGTAAAGCTAAAGAAAACATATAAAATATTCAGATGGAAACAAAATTTTTTAATTCAATATAAAGACTAAATCTTGCCATTGTACATCAAACACAACATCATACAAATGTCCTCCACGGGATCTCTTACAGACCTCAATCCTTTTGAGGTAATTTTCAATGACTTTTCGGCACATTTCCGGCAATATCTTGGCCATAACTTCACGACTATTGATTTTCAATTGCTCAAGATTTTGAGGATTGTTCGCGTAAAGACGATCTTTTGCAAAGCCCCATAAAAAGAAATCCAAAGCTGTTAGGTCACAGGATCTTGCGGGTCAATTGACATCACTCAATCTCGAAATTACGCGTCCTGGAAATTTCTCTTGCAAAGGTACTCGATTAGCCTGTGATGTGTGGCTTGTGGCTCCATCCTGGTGGAACCACATGTTCTCCAGATCATAATCTTCAATTTCTCTCCAAAAATAATCGGCGAACATCCGTCCATAGCGGTCAGAATTGACTGTAATGGCTCTTCCTTGATCGTTTTCAAAAAAATGCGGGCCAACAACACCACCAGACCATAATGCACACCAAACGGTCACTCTTTCCGGATGCAAAGGCCTTTCTGCGATTACCTGAGGATTTTGAGAGCCCCATATGCGGCAATTCTGTTTATTTACGTAACCACTGAGCGAAAAATGAGCCTCATCACCAATGAAAATCGTTATCAATGGCTTACATTCTGCATTGTGTATGGTCTTGAGGCTTAAGTTCTTGAGTGAGTTGGATTTTGTGCGGATGGAGATGCGAATCCAAATGCAAAATCCGCCACAATGAGCCGTAAGATAAGCCCAAATGCTGAGCACGTCGAGGAATCGACAAATTCAGGTCTTCCTCCACACTGAGCAACGACAGCGATATTTTCAGCAGAACGAATGTTGCGATGATGCACAGGCCTTGCAATATCAATAACCGATTCAGTCTCTTCAAAGTTTCTCACTGTGTTCGAAATTGTTTGCTGTGTAGGTCAATTGTATGGACCGTAATCGGCTCGTAACGCCCTAAATGTTGATACAGCAGAATCACCATTTTTATAATAAAATTAAATAATTTTAACGCATTCTTCAACTGTTAAACGATTCATATTTCTAAATCGCAAAGCTTCAACTAAAAAAAAAAACATGCTTTGGATGACTTATAATTCTGATAAATGTCAAATAGCAGGGTAATACTTTCCTACCACGAAATGGATAACCCTGTGTAAGACAGTTTAAATATAGGGTTTTCCAATAAGAGGTGTTATTTTGAATAGCCCGTTATTTCGGTAGATGTCACTTTTGAAGCTGTCATTCTTTGATATTTGACAAAATAAAATGGTGAAGATTTGGCAGAGACGGTTCGTAAAACTCGAACATTTTCGGGTCGTCGTGAAGCACCTTGCCAGACCGCAATACACAAATTGGTGGAAAAATTCGAGCTGTTGGGGCAATTTAGTGATATGAAGAATAAAACCCGAGCACGTCACTCAAGAGCAGCCGAGAATATTGCTGCTGTAGCCGAAAGTGTTGAAGAAAACCCTTGTTCTGGAATGAGAATTAGATGTAGATAAATGAAACGCCAATATTCGTGATTGATCACCAAGCGATGATTTATTCAGTAATTTTTTCCCTTATATTACAAATTATTGCGAATAGTAAAAATTTACAAAATTGCTTACTTCTAAAGTTCATTATTTTCATTGGAATTCACAGTTCAATTACTTGATGGAAAGTGCTTACCATACAAAGTTCATTAACTTAAGCTACTACAAATGGGTGTTCAATGTATTTACATTATTTTCCAAAGGTCATTAGCTTGATTTGTGCAAATTAATTAGGTTGAAATGAGTTTATTTTGTTTATGCTGTGGATGCGATTATATGCAGGGGTGAATGAATTTTGGTTGTTGACTGAAATGGTTATACTTTGGTGTTTAATGTTATATGAAATGATTCTTAGGTTCTAGTTTTAACTCTGCCATCCGCCAAGAACCTTCCGAGGTTCTTAATTAGTGTCATACCAGGTTGATCGATGTGATTTTGTCGTGATAGATGTTGTTGTAAAACGTCGTTGAATCAGGAAGACGCATCCAGATACGATACTCAAACAGATAATGACAGAGAGGAAGATACTGGTACCATGCTGTCGAACGGTGGACCAAGATGTTGACTGGTAAGTTTCGTCGATCGTGTTCGCTTGTTGGATGTAAGATCCTAAGGACTCTACAGACTTAAGAAGGTCAGGTATCACGAGATCAGGTATAACTTGTAGATCGGTCGCTTGGTTGAGAACGGGTGGACATGGAAGTACGTAAGTTGACAGGTTTCTAGTAAAAGCTGACCAAGTAGTGGTAAAAAGTGAGTTTTCAACCTTTACGCTGCATTCCTCTGTTAGCTTAATGATTCCAGTACCATTGAGAAAGACATTCCTGCGTTCGCCTCGACATAATGTCGGACCTGGAGTTGCTACTGGGGCAGTAAACATCCAAGTATTGGCATCGTGTAGCTGTTTCCATATTATTTTGGGTGATCTGAATGTGTGTAATGGGCATGGTTCTCAACCGTAGACCTTGTGAACTCATTGAGCTGACGTCATAAAGGACGTTTATATCCGCAAGATACTGATCATTAGATAACTTAAATAGGTCGTTAATCGAAGTTTTAAAGTATTGTTGTAAATTATAGTTAACGCCTAAGATTCGTGGCGGGATGTTAAATGCGTGGAACGTGAAATTTCCAAGGTTTTCCGGGATTGGTGTTGGTTTCATGACATCATATGGCTGGTTGTCAATAATAGACAGGAAGGCGAGTATGTGGATGTTGTTGTTGTCTGATGTAAATTGAATAGGCTCGAGTGTTCTGTATATTATTTGGACGTGATCTGATAAGAGTGATTGGGTACTAATAATGTCTTCCATGGCATTGCTTGTTTGGATGTAATCCCAGATAGTTGTTTGTGAAGAGAGACTGGATAGTATGCTCGCATATTTGTGGTATACTTCTCGTAAGTAGTTTTCTGCTCGTTGATAGGTGGATAGAATGATGATGTTGATTTTATTGTGATCTGCGGTCTTATATCATACGCTGAATTCATTGATGCGAGTTAATCCCATCTGTAATTGATTCTGAAATCGTTTAAGTTGCAGGTCGATTCTCCCTGAAGTGCTGTCTAAAGTTCTCACTGCTTTGAGCATTAGTTTGTTCTGGTTGTCCACAGAGTGAATGATTTTCTTCTGGTTGTCTTTGTATACTCCGTTGTTTACCCCAAATACAGCTGTTAGCAGAGATCCGAGTGCTCCACGCCGTTTTCTCCCATGGAAAAGTCGAAATGTGTTCATTTTGCGGGTAATTTCATCTTTAAGCTCGTCTAGCTGCTGTGATAGCTCATGGCAACCAATTTCGGCGGTGATATTAGTGCGAGATTGCCAGAGTCTACTACGGTTCCTACATTTGTTTGGTCGTAGTTCAAATTACTCCAAGGGAGTTGGATTTGTATTTTGAAGGCTCTTCTGTGTATTTGTGCGGCTCCCAGATGTTCAATATAACAACCGGTGGATAGTTGTGCGATGTTAGCATCACAATGTGTCTGCGAAAGTATGTAGCAGAGCACCAAACAGGAGTACAGGAGCGTTATAGCTTGATTAGATGTGGTGGTCAATTTTGGCATACGTTTCGGAGATTCTCTTCGTTGCCTTTTTGTTTGGTTGTGTTTCGCTAAGTACTCAGTCCAGTTCGTTTACTTCAGCGTAACGTAGTTGGTACTACTGGTGTTCTTGTTGAAGGTGGTTGTGTAGGAGCTTTCACTGGATGTTCAGGTTCTGGATTGGCATTTTCAAACGGTAGACGGCAGATCTTGGTCACGGAGTGTCTAGTAACTCTACCGTGTAATTTGACAGATACAACTCGAACCATACCATCAGCACCTGGATGTACTTCTAGCACTCTTGCGAGTGGCCAATGAGTTGATGGGAAATTTTCAGTTTTAACGAGAACGATGTCGCCAATTTGTAAATTGGGTCGAGTTGTCATCCATTTTGGTCGTTGCTGTAGTCTGCTGAGGTATTCGAGCTTCCAGTGGCTCCAAAAATTTTTTTTGATCTGTTGTACTGCTTCCCACTTTTTATCGATGGGGTTGTTGTCGGGGATTGGTGGTAGTTCAAACAAATTACTTCCTGTCTAAAAGTGTCCAAGAGTGATCGCTGTATGATCGTTTGGATCGTTACTTACTTCGCACAGAAGTCTTGAGTTTAAACATGCTTCAATTTGGGCTAGAAGAGTGAAGATTTCTTCAATGTTTAACAATTGTTGTCCGATGGATTTTATCAAATGGCGCTTCATAGACTTCACTCCAGCTTCCCAGAGTTCCCCAAAATGGGGACTTCAAGGAGGAATAAATTTCCATCGAATCTCTTCGTTGACAAGATTATCCTTACACTGCTTCGACGCCTCGGAAAATGCTTTCCTTAACTGTCGGTCACTGCCCACAAAGTTTGTACCACAGTCGCTATAAACGGTGTGACATTTTCCTCTGCGCGCGACGAATCTCCGAATCGCCGCGATGCATGCTGGTGCGGATAGTTCACTTACAGTTTCTAGATGGAAAGCTTTTGTAGAAAAGCACACAAAGACAGCTATATAAGCTTTCGTCGTCTTAGCTCCGTGTCCACCATTCCATTTGATAGTAATTAGACCTGCGTAGTCCAAACCTGTTTGCGCAAAAGGTTTCTTCATTTGAAATCTTGGCGGAGGTAATTGCCCCATTAGTTGGTTGTCTGGACGGGTTGTGGTTTTGAAGCATGTAACACATTTGTGCAGTATTTGTTTGACAAATGATTGAGCATTATAATTAAAAATTCTTGTTGAATTGTTGCTAACACTAATTGCAACCCCCGGGTAGCGTTTTTAGAAGATTCTGTCGGACAATGAGTTTTTCAAACGAATCTCTTGGAAGGATGGCAGGACGTTTTGCAGTTTCAGGTATTGGTGTGAACTATAGTCTTCCGGTAGTCCTGAGAATGCCATCAGAATCAATATGTGGGGATAGATACTTAAGGCTGCTGTTTTTAGATAATAGTGAACCGCTTCGTAATGCCAATAAGTCCTTAGCAAATGCATGTTGCTGAGAAAGGCATACGCAGGCCATTTTTGCTTCCTGAAGCTCCTCAAATGCCAAAGATCCGATTCGTTTTTCAGTTTTATGTGACGCGTTGTATTTGAAGCGACGTATGTACGCCAAGACTCTTAAACGTTTTGGCAGAGCCGAGTATCGATGAAATATTTCTGGCTCTTCAGTAGGTTCAATGGCAATCGCTCCAACAATACGCATTTTGTCTTGCATACCCTCGTGATCTGCTGCTGACAGTGCTATGTTTGATATGTTTGACGGTGCTGATATATCGTGAGCTGAGAGCCACTGTGAGCCTTTCCACCATAAGGATGATTGTCTGAGTTTGTCTGAAAAGATTCCTCTTGAGGCGAGATCCGCTGGATTTTCGGTGGTGCGCACATAGTGCCACTGGTCACATTTTGAGCTTTCTTGGATTCGACTTACGCGGTTTGATACAAATACCTTCCACGTTTCTGAAGGTTTCTGAATCCAGGCTAGAACAATTTTGGAATCCATCCAAAAACAAGTCTTGACATTCGTCTACTGGCACGCTTGTTTTAACTGCTCCATTGTTTCCAGCATCCGGTGACAATACAAGGTTGTAGCCAACCGAGTGGATCAAACAGCTTTGCTACCTCCAATAGAATCGATTGCTTGGTTAATTTTGGTTCTTTGGAATGTTTCACTTTGAACGAAAAGCTGTCTTGCGCTGGATGCCATTGCAATCCGAGAGTTTTGACTTGGTCTGAAAGCGCTATTTCCAATGGCTTTTGATTTTCCCGATCACTTTCTGGGATTTGTTCTAAAAGAGCCTGATTGTTCGCTGATCATTTTCGAAGATGGAAGCCACCCTTGCTTAGTACTTCCTTGAGCAGCAGTTGTATGCGTTTTAGCTGAGTGATGTCATCTGAGCCAGTGAGGAGATCGTCCACGTAGAAATCCTGAAGAATTATTTTAGCGACGTCAGGATATGCATCCTGCTCGTCAATGACCAGTTGTTGAAGTGTACGAATTGCCAAGCAAGGTGCGCAAGATGTACCGTATGTCACAATTTTAAGTCTATAATGCCCAATAGGTTCTGTGGCATTGAATCTCTACAAGATTTGTTGATATTCACGATCCTTTTCGTGAACTTTTATTTGACGGTACATTTTTTCGACGTCGGCAGTGATGACATGTTGGTAGCTCCGCCATCTCATTAGCAGTTGTATAAGGTTCGGTTGTATCGTGGGGCCTACATGGAGTAAGTCATTCAATGATTTCCCACTGAGTGATTTCTGCGATGCATTGAAGATCACACGCAGCTTTGTAGTGGAGCTTGTCTCCCTGATCACTTGATGATGCGGTAAATAATAGCAGTCAGTGGTTTGTATCATGTTGGTTGGAATCTTCTCCATATGGCCAGTCGCAGATATTCCTCCATGAAAGCACGATACTCTTTTTTTCGTTTAGAGTGACTTGAGAGCCGCTTTTCCAACTGTCGGAATCGAATATATGCCATCCGTACTGATTCTTTTAGATCGTGACCCTTCACCAACGACTTTCTTCACCAATTGTCGTCGTGCCTCCACTGGCACTTTCCTGAATTGCTCGCATGAAAATAAACGATGATGACCATTGTATATGACGCAACGGATCGCTTGAGCTTGAGGGGTGTGCATTAGAGTCCTTTTAGATGACTTTGTGACTTCCACTGGATTGGACAATGTTATTGATTCTCACATTGTGAATCTCTCGGTTAAGAACAGTATGAATTTTTCGAGTTTCGGCAATTCTTTGCTTCCACTGGTCGTTCTTTGCCACTCCACCCTTGAATCTTTTGTCAAGCTTGCTGCTCAGCATGAAGGTCATAACAAGATCGAAACCATCGATCTTCAATGTCTTCAGACTTGTAGCGAGCTGGTTGGTTGTGTTGACTATGTCCTTTAAACTATGTGCATCGTTTGGCTGGCATTTACTAGTACTCCACCAACGTTGCATTAACTCTTGCGCTATGAGTTTTTAATTGTCGTAACGTTCACATAACAATTTACACGCGGCTTCATAATGGGTGACAACATTATGTTCAAGTGACTAATGATTTGCTCGGCTTCTCCCTTTAAATTAATACGGAGGTACTGCATTTTCTGCAAGTTGGACAGTGTTGTACTTTCATGTACCATACTCTTATAGAGGGTACGAAACGCTATCCACTTTGCATAATCCCCGTTAAACGCAGGGATATTGATTCGCTCAAGCTGAAGACTCTCTCCTGAACTTGTTGCTATCTGCGATGACTGAGCTGAGGTTCCAGCACAAAATCTGTGGATTCCGTCCTTAAAAATCATCTTATACTCCAAGACGAGATAGTCTATGTTTCCATAGTCCTCCATATAATTTTTCATCAGTGCTTTTTCTCCCTCTTCTTGTAAGCATGCGTAAGTTTGGAGATGGCTCTCCTCACAGGCTTTCCATTGCTCCTCGATTCGCTCTAGCCGAGTCTCGAAATAGGCTAGAGAGTGGCGGCTTTGACTGTCCTTCTTGACGTTGGTGATGATCCTGTTGATACTGTCGAAGCACAGTTTTTGTCCTGCGATGAGACTTGCCATGATTAGTTTGTCCCATTGTTGCGTATACTAACTCCTTGTCTGAAATTCCTGCTAAAATCCGGCTCGACAGACCAATGTTCTGGAATGAGAATTAGATGTAGATAAATGAAACGCCAATATTCGTGATTGATCACCAAACGATGATTTATTCAGTTATTTTTTCCCTTATATTACAAATCATTGCTAATAGTAAAAATTTACGAAATTGCTTACTTCTAAAGTTCATTATTTTCATTGGAATTCACAGTTCAATTACTTGATGGAAATTGCTTACGATACGAAGTTCATTAGCTTAAGCTACTACAAATGGGTGTTCAATGAATTTACATTATTTTCCAAAGGTCATTAGTTTGATTTGTGCAAATTAATTAGGTTGAAATGAGTTTATGTTGCTTCTGTTGCGAATGCGATTATATGCAAAGGTGAATGAATCTTGGTTGTTGACTGAAATGGTTATGCTATGGTGTTTAATGTTATATGAAATGATTCTTAGGTTCTAGTTTTAACAACCCTGGTTTGTCCATTACTCATCGTTCTTTGAAATTAGGCATTCCACAAACGTCATTACACCGTATTTTGCATAAAGATTTGGTCTTAAGGCTTATAAAGTTCAGTTAACATAAGAACAGAAGCCGGTCGATCGTCAACAAGGTCGTGTTTGTGCTGATTGGGTCCTTGAAATGCATGAAAATGATCCGAAATTTCATCGAAAAATCATCTTGAGTGATGAGGCCCATTCCACCTGGGTGGCTTCGTCAACAAGCATAACTGTCGCATCTGTGGCTCGGAAAACCCAAGAGTTATTATTGAAAAACCTCTCTATACTCAACGTCATTGGACCTTCCTTTTTCGAAAATGAGGCTGGAGCAACAGTTAAGGTGAACGGATCACGCTATCGAGAGATGATTAATGATTTTTCATGGCGGGAATTGGATAGTACTGATCTGGACAACATTTACTTTCAACAAGATTGGCGCTACGTGCCACACAAGCAACAAAACCCTTGATCTTTTACGGGAAAAGTTTCCGGACCGTGTTATCTCTCGAAGAAGTGCCCACAATTGGCCACCGAGATCTTGTCATTGAACACTTTGTGACTTCTTTCTTTGAGGCCACGTATAAGAGAAGGTCTACGCCAACAGCCCAGCGTCAATTCAAGATCTCAAAGATGGAATTCGTGAGGCTAGCGAGGAAATAGGCAGCCACTTTGCGATTTGGTTATGGAAAATTTCATGAAAAGGATATGGTCCTGTAGCCGTGGTCGAGGTGCTCATTGGCCTGATGTTATGTTTTGCTATTAACGGCATAGGCTTTTCTTTATAATAAAAGGAACATCCGATCATTTATATTAAAAAATGGCATTTTTCTTTTAAAATCGAAATAAGACCTCTTATTGGAAAACCCTGTATAACAAGTCGAGTAGACAGAACTATGCTTATGTAAGAAGTGTTTTACTCTCAACCTACAACATGCAGACAGTAATACCGAATGAACTCAAAAAACTGTAACGACATGTATGAGAAATACGAATACTCGTACAAACTCGCTTGTAGTGTCCTATGTAAATTCAACCAGCCCTAATGATTTTTAACAGTACTGGCAGCCCTAGCGACGTCAAGGAAAATTCATTTTTAGGATTTTGTACTAAAATACAAAACCTTATTGCAATCACGACCTGTGTCCGTCTGTCCGTTCGTCCGTCTGTATGTGACAGCACTTTTTCTCCAAAGCTATAAAAGCTACAGCCATGAAACTTTGTGGTAAGGTCAGAAGCGGTGACTTCTTGTGAGTTCAAGAGTGAAAATTTCTTTCAAAGGATTTTAAGGGGATGTTAAGGAAAGAACTTATTTTCTCGAGAAGAGTCTTCACCGATCTTGACGTTTAACCTGGTGAATCACCAAATTAAATATAGGGTTTAATTTGCACTAAGTATTGCACATAATGCTTGAAGAGGATAGGGATAAATGCACTAAGTGGCACACCTAATGCTTCTGCAATGGGCAATCGAGGAAACAATTCATGAAGATAGAATCTTATACACAATGAGTAGAACACCAATTGTCTAATTCTAAGACTTCACAATTGTTAGTCTCGATCTAAGGTATTCTAAGGTACTCGCGCCTCACACCAGCCTCACTGTAGGAAAATAAATAGGCTTGGTCCACGCTTTGCTTTCGAAGACGAAAATTTATTATCATTGAATTTCTTTTATACAATAAAATTGCTTAATTGCAAACTTGACTTAATTGTCATATAATCAAAATTTGTACTTTAAGCTGAATCAATGAATTTATAAAAAAAATGATTACTGCTGAGTAGTATGATTTTCACAACTTGAAAACATGAATTTTGTTGATTACATTAATAAGGTGAATGACATGAATCCATGGAGTATTAACAATAATGAAATAGCGACGTTAATCACATCAATGAAATTGAGAGAAGCTTTTTAACATAGGTAATGAAATTTAATAGCAAGAGCAAGTTTAATGACGGTAATGAAATTAAAAGCAGTTTTTAACATACTCCCCGCCTTGAGCGGAGGAGTTCAAAATCAAATAGTTACACAGAAGTCGTTATCTAAATTTGAGTCATGTTGGTTTTCTCGTTGACGTATCGGAGCCATAGAAAGTTGGCGCAACCTTCTGGAGGATATGAGACGTCGTACTGCACAAATTCCTAGGGCGATGCCTATTAGACCCAAAGCTGTGTACGATACGGCATACTAGTGAATGTCGTGCTGGTTGATTGACATGTGTGGCAGTGTTGAGTCCTGATGCAAAAGTTGAATATTGTCCTTGATTCGGGCGATTTCGTTCGATAGGCTGGTATTGATAGCTATTTGAGGTATGAAGTTCTCGTTGAGAGGTGAATCAGGCATTCCTTGAGTTATATCCTTGATTGACATAACTACTGGTTCGAGGGAATTGGTAAAGTGGCTGGCTTCAAGTGTGGTGTTGTTGTCCTTGATTGAGCAGCCAGCAGGAATGTTAATGGTAACTACACCGTGAATAGTGTGCTGTGAGAGTTGCTTGTCACAAATAACGCTAACTGTGACTACTTCTATCATAGCGTAGATCCAGGAGTTGCTTGTCCAGCGTTGGGTCCACCTTTGCGTATGATCTGCTCTGGAAAATGTGCAATTGGAAAGATTGAAACTGTTGAAGAGAATGTTTAGTTCACAAATACGCTTTTTGTCGGTTAATTGGCTGATTGATCGGCCAAGTTTGCAGGTCCAATCGGTGGTTCTAATGGTTAAGTATACGGATCTCAAGTTTTGTTCGTTGAGTGGGTAGTACTGATCCCTTCGAAAGTTAACCAAGGCATACGGTGAAGTTGGATGTATTGTGAGGAAAGTGTCACCCTTCATAATAGGAACTGGGATTACTGACAATAAATCGTAGTTAATGTCAGTATATAGTGGAATTTTCATGCGAAAAATTATATGATTTGAAAACACCCTTCCTTCGATGGATAACTCCCATAGATTCGCAGCAGATTATCAGCTCCTAAGGGTGGTAGGAGATGAGGTGGTAAGTGCTCTTTGATCAATTGTAGTTGCTGCAGTAGTTGCGATGGTGACACTAATGATGGGTCAACTTTTCCGTGCTGCGTGTCTGCAAGAACGTTAGCTATGACCGTCTGGTTGCGTTGTAGGTTAGACATAGCGAGAATCAGTCGTACAGACAGGGAGTTGAAAACTTCTAGCAGTCGTTGGTTTTCTACTGCCTTATGGACTCGATTGACTCGATTGATTTTTTATTAGGTATAGAAGGTGCTTGTCGTTGACTTTAAGATTATTTCTTATAGTTGACATTTTTCCGCGTAGTGTGAATTAATAACACCAAATAATGAGTTGGCGATATTTCCCACGATATCCAAGGGTGATCTTTTGATTCGAGGCCCTGTTGTTTGATTTAACAATTTGTTGTTGATGTTAAGCTCATGTATGTTCGTCATAAAGTGATCAATTGTCTCTAAATATAATGCATGATCGATCAGGCGATTACAAAATTGTCTAAGCTGATTGGTCCCGTTTTTAATTAGATTGAATTCCATCCAGTATGGTTTCATATCGTAATATGCAACCATATTCCATTCTTCGACTGTTAGAGATACTGAGCCCAATTTTTCAAAATAAATTCCCGGCTGTGTTTTAAATGAGGTGATGTTTACACCAATTGCTCCTTGAGTTGGTAAAATAAGACATAAGACCAGTAGGGCTGAAAGCAGAGACTGCCCTTTTCTTCGCCTTTTTGTATTGGGTGGTTCCAACTTCCTTTCGGCATCTGAAGTAATTATGTTATCGGTTGGTGGTTGGTTTTCCATAATGTTGTTCTGGATGGCAATTGGAAGAGGAGCTAGCTTATGAATCGGTCGTTTAAAAATGCCTGTTGACGTCTTAACTTCAACCACTCTTACTTTTCCGTCTTTTCTTTTGAACGTGTTTAAGATGCGAGGAAGAGGCCAATTATATGGTTGAGTGTTGTCTTCCTTAATAACAACCATGGTGCCTGATTCTACGTTATCGCTAGGAGACCGCCATTTGTTCCGTTGTTGCAATTCACTTAGGTACTCTTTACTCCATCGTAGCCAGAAGTCATTTTTTACACGTTGTAATTCCTTTGAAGTTTCGACGAGTGGTTGGCAGTATGGTTGCGCAAGCGGATCGATTGCAACAATCGATCCACCTATCAAAAAATGGCCGGGCGTTAGTGCTGCAAGGTCATTCGGGTCATTTGATGCTAGAACGAGTGGTCTTGAATTCAAAATGGCTTCGATGTCAACCGTAATTGTGGTGAGTTCTTCATAGGTTAATGGGCCGGAAACAGTTTTGTGAAATAACTCCTTCGCAGATTTTACGGCAGCTTCCCATAGGTCATCAAAGTGTGAAGTGCGTGGTGGTATAAACTGAAAGTTGATTCGTTTTTCAGTTACAAAGTTGTTTATTGTTTGGGAGGCTTCGTCACTGTATATGGTGTTGACCATTTCGCTTAATTGATTGTTAGCCCCGATGAAATTTGTCGCGTTGTCATAATAGATTGTCTCACAGTAGCCCCGTCTGCCGATAAACCGCCATAGCGCCAGAATAAAAGCCTCGGTAGTTAGGTTTTTTACAACTTCAAGATGGATCACCTTTGTTGCGAAACAGCAAAAGACGGCTATATAAGCCTTTTGCGGGGCCTTTTCTCTTATTTCTAGTCTCACATAAAATGGGCCACAGAAATCAACACCAGTTTTTAGGAGAGGGCGGGCTGGTTGTACCCTATCTTTTGGTAAATCACCCATTATTTGTTTTAATAGTTTAGGTTTGATTCTGGTGCAGCGGACACAGTTTTGTACGGTTGATCTGGCTAAGGTCTTCCCATTTATCGGCCAATATCTTTGACGTGTGATTTCTAGGAGTGCTTGTGGTCCTACGTGACCGAAGAATATTCCGTTCATCCAGAAACGGGGTTAGATTGGAGGTGGAGCTTCTGCTTTCTACGCCCTTATGGGTTATGAGATCGTCAATGTCTTTTGCGAAAGATGTGGACTGGATTTCCCGTAAGATTGTGTGCATGGCTTCTTCTAGCTCTAAAACTGTAAGTTCGCTTTTGCAGATTGTTTGGCTTTTTTTGTTAATGTTGTTCAGAAACCGAAGACAATATGCAACAGCTCTCTTGATTCGTATTATTGAGCTTAAGTGAACAAGTGAGTCGATGAAAAGGCTGTGGTTCAGAGTGATTGGAAGTGCCGTCTTTGGTTGCTTGCTTTCTAGAGTGAACTCTAGTGATACCTCTGTTTTTGGCCAGATGTCTTCCTTGCCGTGTAAAAATAATGGCCCATAAAACCACTGTTGGCAGCTGATGAAATTGGTGGGTGTGATGCCTCAAGAAATTAGATCCGCAGGATTTTGCCTTGATGGCACATGATGCCATTGTGATTGAACTGATGATTCTTGGATGGACGCAACTCGGTTAGCCACGAACTTTTGCAAGGATGACACTGGCGCTCGCAACCACGCCAAAACAATCTCAGAGTTGGTCCAAAGATAAACGCGATCCTTCCATGCTAAATCTTTACACACTCGTGTTCCAAGCGTGGCAATGTTGTTGGTTTAAGTGGTGCGATCCGTGACTTGGCGCATAGTAGTCTTACTAGTAATGTTCCGTCTGTGGCCGTGGTACGAACATAAATTGCGGCCCCATAAGCGTTCTCTGATGCATTACAGAAGACATGTATCTGCTTATTGCGTGTGGTTTTGGGTGCGATAACATGTCGTGGTATTTTTAGTGTGGCCAGGGCTTTTAAGTGTTTACGAAATTGATACCATTCACATTGCAGATTGTCAGGCAATTCGTCATCCCAGTCAAGCTTCAGATCCCACAGTTTTTGAAGCATTAGTTTTGCCATCACGGTGACCAGTCCCATACGTCCTCATGGGTCAAATATATGCGCAATATCTGACAATATCTGACATTTTGTGACTCGTTCCGCTTCATTGTGCGTTATGGTAATTCGAAATTCGTCAGCAATAGGCAACCATGCAAGACCCAGAGCTTTGACTTGATGCTTGTTGTTCTCAGACAGTTTGAATTTCAATGACTTGTCCTCCGCAGGAATATAGTTCAGAGGTACTGCATGACTTGAACACCATTTTCGAAGCTTGAATCCCCCTTTAGACAAAATTTCAACCACTAGCTTTTACTTCTCCAGCAATTCTGCAATGCTGTCAGCTCCAAACATCGCATCGTCTACATACATATTCTTACGTATAACTTCTGCTCCTAAGGCCTTTTGATTGTCATAGGTGTCAGCGAGCGTGTGCAGGCATTTGATGGCCAAGTATGGTGCTGCTGTCATTCCATATGTGACGGTATTTAGTTGGAAGTATTTGATGGAATCTTGCGGGTTTTCCCTCCACACTATCAATTGAAATTTTCGATCCTCTTCGGAGACTATACCTTGCCGGTACATTTTTTCGATGTCCGCCGTGCAGACGTACTGAGGCAATTGAAAGCGCAGCAGAATCGTCATAAGATCTTTGGACCAGTATGTAATAGATCATTCAATGATATATTGCTGGATGTTTTGGCAGACGCATCAAATACAACTCTTAGTTTTGTAGTCTCACTGTCTGGCTTGACAACACAGTGATGAGGAAGAAAGAAACAAGAACCTGATATTTCGTTAAAATTCACCTCCGTCATGTGACCCAGGTTTTTGTACTCTGCCATAACGGCCTGATACTCCTTCTTGAGACTTGGGTTCTTCGCAAGTTTCCTTTCAATGGCTACAAACCGAGCAAGCGCTAAGTCTTTAGAGTCTCCTAGTGCTGATGAATCGTTCGAAAATGGAAGCTTCTCAATAAATCGTCCAAAGTCGGTTCGTCTGGTTGTTTCCTTAAAGAAAGTTTCGCAATTTCTTTCGGTAGTTGTTTGTCTTGGCAAGTCCTCAATATTTTCCAGTTGCCAAAACCGCTCGATCTGGTTGTTCAAATTGATTGCCTCTTGTGTACATATGTAGCAGCCAACATTTACATCACTGCCTTGTAATTTCACTTGTAATGCGGCAACCCAGCCAAACGCAGAACTTTGTAAAACTGGCAAATTGTGTCCAAAATTAATGCGCCGACTCCTCAATATATCGTAATAATGCTCAGCTCCTATTAAGATATTCACTGGGCCTGGTTGATAGAAGTGTGGATCAGCAAGCTTGATGTTAGTTGGTAGACTCCACGAATTTGCATTTAAATATCTTGAGGATTGATTCGCAGTGATTTGTGGCAGGATAAACGCTTCAAGTTGCATAGAATGCGTCATTTCCCTGAACTGAAGACAAATTGAAGTCTCTGTCAGTGCTTCTGCCCACACCTTGAATGTTGACGGGGCATACAACACCCTTTGCCTGGAGTGTCTTTGCTAGTCTTTCCGTAATGCAATGAGTTTGCGATCCAGAATCTAATATTGCGCAACATTTGATGATTTGGTCGTCACTTCTTAATACTGCCACTTCTAACGTGCCAAGCAAAATGTATGATTCCTCATGCGGTTCAGTTTGTATCATCAAAGATGTTTTGATGCCAGATGATGACGTTGTAGGTTGCTGGCGTTTCAGCTGATTACTGACTTCTTGACCGAGCTTCTTGTCTTCAAGGTTTCGATGAAGGAGAGTGTTATGCTTCTGTCTGCACTTGACGCAAACTCCTGATGTACAAGCGACTGCTCTGTGTCCGGCCTTCAGACAATTACGGCATACTTGGTTTTTGTTAGTAACCTCCAGTCACTGTTCAGTTGATTTCTCAAGAAATTCCTTACATGCGTACAAGTGATGGGCCTACTTGCAGACATAGCATTTGAGACATGAGACATTCCTTCGTGACATCATGAAGTCGCTTGATAGCGTAAGCCGATTCTGTTCGAATAGATGATTGTCCCATCAACTTGTTTAATAAGGACGTAACTAACAACCTTTCATTGTCGTATCTGTGCTTCAGGATTTCCCATGCTACATCGTAATTTTGACCAGACGCCGGCAGATGTTGGATTAACGCATGGGCTTCCCCACTAAGGTTACGAATAAGGTAGTACATCCTCTGTATGTCGCTTATTGGCTATTTGTAGACTAATTGGATGAATAATTCTTTAAACTGGGTCCATTTCAAGTAACTGCCATCGAATGTTGGCACCGAAATTTTTGGAAGTTTCATGGCTGCTTCATTTACATTACTGGTCGATTCGCTACCAAGTTGCAATGATTCTAATTTTTCCCTTACTGCAATGATTGCCTCCTGAAGTCTAGTATCAATTTCGTCATAAATTGCCTTATCTTCGCTAACACCGTAACTTTTATATGCTTCCCATATGCATTGGTTATTTTCGTCCAAATGCTCCATTTGCTTTTGCAAAAGTCCGAGTAGAACTTCCAAAATCCCTTTGTTTGGTCTGTTTGTATTTGACCCTGAATGTCGTCAATTAGTTGACGGGCATATGCAATAAAACCTTTTCTTTGCTTTAATAATTGTGTAACTCCATAAACCTCAGACGTCTTATCTCTGGAGCTTGTTTGGAGTGGCTGCCTCATCTCCTGAAGTGCGTGAGAATGTCTGGATATGAATTCCTGGACTTGGCCAAAATAATTCTTATCAAAGTAGGAGTGATCAGCGTGTGTACTTTCAAAGGCACAAAGCGCTTTGTGATTGGATTCAAAGATTTTTGCGGTAGTTTCTACGTTTAACCTGGTGAATCACCAAATTAAATATAGGGTTTAATTTGCACTAAGTATTGCACCTAATGCTTAAAGAGGATAGGGATAAATGCACTAAGTGGTACACCTAATGCTTCTGCAATGGGCAATCGAGGAAGCAATTCGTGAAGATAGAATCTTATACACAATAACTTCACAATTGTTAGTCTCGATCTAAGGTATTCTAAGGTACTCGCGCCCCACAGCAGCCTCACTGTAGGAAAATAAATAGACTTGGTCTCCGCTTTGCTTTCGAATACGAAAATTTATTATCATTGAATTTCTTTTATACAATAAAATTGCTTAATTGCGAACTTGACTTAATTGTCATAAAATCAAAATTTGTACTTTAAGCTGAATCAATGAATTTATAAAAAAAATGATTACTGCTGAGTAGTATGATTTTCACGACAACTTGAAAACATGAATTTTGTTGATTACATTAATAAGGCGAATGACATGAATTCATGGTGAATTAACAATAATGAAATAGCGAAGTTAATCACATCAATGAAATTGAGAGAAGTTTTTTAACATAATGAAATTTAATAGCAAGAGCAAGTTTAATGACGGTAATGAAATTAAAAGCAGTTTTTAACAGGGGACCCTCCATTATAGGGATGTGACCATTAAAAAAAAAATTTTCACCATTGGTAGCCGAGTATGGCCTCTTTTCAACACAAATCTCAAAATTGCTTTATCGGCACTGTGGGAGGCAGGGAAAAGGCAAATAATAATATAATATTTTTTGCATTCTTTCTTGAATTTACTTTTTCCACTTGGTGCGTAATAAAGGGTACACGAAAAGTTCGTGCTTTTTCCTTTCCCCTGCCGATAAGGTAATTTTAAGACTTGTTGTGAAATGTATGGATATAAATGTCCGTAAAGGACTGCAGCGATCGTCTGCTGCCTCGGCGAAAGAGGATGGTGAGATCCACCGAGATTGGCCTTGTCTGGGGACGCGTGAATGCGCTCGCAGGCTAGCGTTGCGGTGTCGTGGGGTGGGTTCTTTTCCACAGCACAAGGACCCACGGTAAAAAAAAATTCACATTCACGAATTAAAGAGGACCGAATGACGATCGACTGGTGTTGAGGCCGAGGTAACCTACTAAGGGTGAAAATTGCTTGTTTAAAGAACAAATTGGGCCTGGAGAAAACGGACGGACTTACAGAGACTTCGTCGTTACCGACGGTACTTATGGCCCCCAAATAAGAGGGGGGATCCTGGTGGAGCAGTGCCCTCTTGCACCCTCCCGACCGGATCAGGATCCAAATGCAAACGTGGCCATATATTTTCCATTTGAGTCAAAATCTCATACAAACATAATTTGCATTAATTTTTCCCTTAAATGAGAAACATAAACGTGGCCAATTTATATTCTAGTTTTATGTGATGGAATCACATAGCACTATACCATAAAACGGCACGTGAGCGGAAGGCCACTCTACCCAGGCAGGAGTCCATATAACACAATAAGAAAAGTAGGAGCACGTCCGATGGTTAGCTAATTTTAGTGGAGGGGCTGGCCATCATTGCGGGTCCCATACCCGGTCAGGTTGCAGGAAAGGAAAGACCGAGTTAAATTTTAACTTTATCCAAACGCTATTATTTCTCATCCCTACATTTTATACAAAAACTACTTTGAATCTCACTCAAAATTGCAGTCACTACTAACAATTTATCCACATACACTCGTTTTCTTTAATAGTTTCCTTTCCTCTCCTTTTCTTTAATATTTTCCTATGTAAAGTTTTGTTGACTGGCTTACTTTATACTAATATGTAGTTTATTCACTGTATTTAAGATTATAGAATGTATTTTTAGTTCTTCATATGGGATGTTGTTGACGTTACATTTGAGTTAACTACTTTAGTATATCTATAAAAAATAGCCTCTTGTTCTTTTTTGAAATATTTTTACTGAAACTATGTACATTTTAGTCCCGTTGAATTCTATTTTGATGTGATTTGAAATGCATGTGGATTCTGTTTCTAGATAAATACATTATCGTCTTGCCTTGATCGCCTTGAATATTATTTACTATATTAGTAGGAGGATGAAAACGTAAATAATCCAAAAAAAACATACACTAGTTTGTTTTACTGTTTTTACTTTCCTTAATAAAAAAAATTTTTTTTAAAAAACTAAACATTGCAAATTTTAATATAGAAAAAATTTAGAAATAACTTGAGAAAATTAATAATTGAAGGGAAAAAAATAACAAAACGGTACTTACTCAACATCCTTACCGGGCGCCCGCCAGTGATGTGGGTGGTACTTGAAAGTGATCTATTCCGAAAATTCTCTGGAAATTTAGCATTCAGGTAGTAAAAATATTGAACAAAGTGCAGCCTTATGGAATAATCCATATGGAATTAACTGAAAAGGCTGTGATGAAAGGGATGAAGTGATTGACAGGACATGAGTATAAATTCATTGAAGGTAAGATTGAATCGTTCACGCTGCAGAAGGTTGTTTATAACATAACAAGTAGTCACAGGTGTTATGGATACATTGTTTCATCAATAACCGACTCTTGTATCAAATGTGACTATCTACCCGCTCCAAAATTAGAATATCCAACATATAATAATTTGATTAGTTTTGAGTTGAACGATAACCCTACTAGAAATTGATTTATTTTCTCATCCTTATATTTCACTATCTGTAAATATCATCCCATTTCCTTTTAGCCAATTATTCCTGGCGAACAACATCGTATCCAACATTGATTCGAAAACATAGACAGTATCCATTTCGAATATTGTGATAATAACTTCTCAATCCTATTCAGGATTTCCAAGTCCTCGAATTCTCCTTTGATAACAGTTATCAAATCTGTTAATTTACCGTCGATACCAATCTGTCGTGCATAATCTACTTCGGTCTACTTATGCACTACTCTACACAAATTCCATATTACGATGTTCATATTCACGGCTTTTTGTGCGTCTTTGCCCGAAAAATTGTATTTTTCTTCATTCGTTGGAAATGAGCTCGACATGTGAACTTCAACATCACTGTCGGCAACGTGAAATGTTCACAAACATTTCACTTTGCCGAATGCGTGCCAGGGCCACATACTCAAGGGAATACGTTGCAGACCACTTTCAACACTACGTTTTCAATCTATTTCCCGGGATTTCCCCAATATTTCACGACTAAATCAGTGGAAAAATGAACACAAATGAATGAACTGACCCGCGCTCCTGCAATTGATATCTTTGTGTTCGTTCTGGAAAAGAGAATTCCTCGCATTTCATGGCAACATCAATTTGCCGTTGACGTGTTTGTGTTTGTGAACAAGTCACACATTCAGCATATTGTTCAACAATTGTTATAAGCAACCTTCATACAGAACCTTCACATGCATGCATTATTGTGCGTCAAATGCAAAGAACGGGGCTGCTACTCCATCCACTGGAACTTGCCAGGCGAAAACAACCCGCGAAAAATTATCCATCCATCTTCAAATTTGCTTAAACACTTCACGTTAAAGCTTGTTTGTCGGATAGCTTTTAAAATCGGTTTTCACAGTGAAAATTATGTTCTTTCGAACTTAGTGGACGCAAAACACGAAAAATTGTGCGACACACGACGAGTCACAATTACGATCTGCCTTGCTCAATCGCGTGCTCTTCAAATCGATGTATTGCCATCTACACTTCAAGTCAAGAATCACCGCAGCGTCTGCAGTTAGTTATGGGCTTTCCGCTCATTCCGCTGCACACTTGCTTTTGCCAATGCAATACGTGCATGTGCAGCGGAAAAAAAATTGCCATATTCGCATTTTAATTGCAGATTTGATTTTTTTTAGAATATGAAAAATAATATGATAGAAAAATTAAGGTAGTAATAGAAAAAGGTTCAAACACATAAAGAATATAACAATAACGCAAAGTCTAAATTTAATATAAGAAAACAAAATATTTAAAATTTAAATTTTAAACAAGTTGGGAAGACAGACCTATGCTCATGTCAGCAGGGTTTTGTACTCAACTTACAAAATGCAGTAACCAGCAACGAATAAAATCAAGAAACATGTCAAAGACGATTTGATTGGAGAAAATGTGAAATTCGAGGATCATACTATTATTAACAAAGTTGAACGAATTTTGACTTCTGAGGTATTTGTTATAGTTATACCCATAAATATCTCCTTTGCTATTTTTTTCAGATTTTTTAGATCACTGGCGTCCATTCGCGAGGGAGGAAACACATTTTTCATGTATTTCCCCCCTCTGCTACCACTGAAGCAAAAACTGTCAGTTTAAGAACTGTTTTGAAAAGCTCTTATAGAGAACTTTCAGTTGATTCTCATATCAGCTACCTTTCATGAAATTTTTTTTCAGGGGCCACTCCTCTGTACAGTAATCATCGATTCATGGCCTACTTTTTCGAATCCTAGAATGGTTACAAAGCCCTTTTGCTAGGAGCTCTCTCCTGCCTTTTCGACTTGTTTCAATTGTATGTACTCATCTTCATGATACCTATCACTCCTGAAATTTTCATGCAAATTCTAGCAAAGTTGTAGTGTCTAAGTCGGTAAAAAGCGCATATGGCTCCATAGCAATATGTTTCCATAGTAATACAGGGCATATTGCTCCATAGTAATACAGGAAAATTCAAATCGCTATAACTTCGGTAAATACTATTCGATCTTTATGAAACTTTCAACCTTATAAATAGTCATCCCTTTGCCAAATTTTATTGAGTTTAAGGGTACCGTTTAGATTTTATTCAAGAAAACACAAAATCGATAAATCATACTATTACTAACAAAGTTGAGTGAATTTCGACTTGTCATGTATTTGTTGTTGTTGTACTCATTAAGGCCTACATTCATGATTTTTTTCAGATTTTTCGGATGGAAGGTGTCCAATCGCGAGGGGGGGGTACGCGAAAAGTTCGTACATTTCCCCTTTCCCTGCCCCCCTCGGTACTTATAAGACAATTTTAAGACTTGTTTTGAAAAGATCTCATTGAGACCTTTCCAATGACACCCTACTCGACTACCAATGGTGTAAATTTTTTTTTGAGGGGTCACCCCGAAAACGCCTTTGAAAAATGTTTCCACCCTTGAACTTTCAAGAGGTCACCATTTCTGACCTTTCTACAAAGTTTCATGGCTGTAGCCTTTATAGTTTCGGAGAAAAAGTGCTGTGACATACAGACGGACGGACGGACGGACATACGGACGGACAGACGGACAGACGGACACAGGTCGTGATTGCAATAGGGTTTTGTATTTTAGTACAAAACCCTAAAAAGTCAAGAGAAATCAAAAATTATTCAAGATTTATAATTATCAATTGGAATAGTTAAAAAAATGTCTTATTCGAATCTGCAAGTAAAATTTCGGAAAGGTGTTATGAAGGTTTTTGAGCAGTTTGCTTAGGTGACTGTTCAATTATTACAGACTTGTTTTGCAAAGATCGCATTGAGACCTTTCCAATCTTATCCTACCCGGCTACCAAAGGTCAAAGGAAATTATTGAAGGGTCATCTTATAATGGAGCCACATAAAAAATAACATCTTATAAAAGTATTTGTGCATTAGTTAATAAATAATAATACTATAATATTTTCAAGTGATATTTCATAAGATTAGCAATTGAATCAAGTGTTCAAAGCATGCACCTTAAACGTTGAAGTTGGGAAAAAATAACTCAAAATTATTCATTCTTCGCATTTAAAACAGCCACCATTTTATTTTATGATTACTGATACCACTAGCTGAACCGATTCTCAAAGATATTCATGATACCTATCATCCCTAAAATTTTCATGCAAATCCTAGCAAAGCTGTAGTGTCTGAGTCGGTTAAAAAGCGCACATTCTTCTATGGACATATGTTTCCCTAGTAATACAGCGCATATTGCTCCATAGTAATATAGAAAAATACAGTAATATAGAAAAATTCAAATCGCTATAACTTAGTCAAATACCATTCGATCTTTATGAAACTTTCAGGACAAATCAATATTATAAAAAGTTATCTTTATATTAAATTTTAATGAATTTAAGGGGAACGTTAAGATTTTATTCTAGAAAACATAAAATCAATTAATTATTCTATTACTAACAAAGTTGAGTGAATTTCGCCTTCTCATGTATTTGTTGTTGTTGTATTCATTAAGGATTACATTCATGATTTTTTTCAGATTTTTCGGATGGAAGGTGTCCAATCGCGAGGGGGATATGTGAAAAGTTCGTACGTTTCCCCTTCCCCTGCCCCCCTCGATCGCGATAAGGCAATTTTAAGACTTGTTTTGAAAAGATCTCATTAAGATCTTTCAAATGATATCCTACCCCTTTGAACATAACCCCTTTGAATAATTTTTACACCTTTGAACTTTTAAGAAGTCACCGCTTCTGACCTTTACACAAAGTTTCATGGCTATAGCTTCTATAGTTTCGGAGATAAAGTGCTGTGACGTACAGACAAATGGATGGACGGACGGACGGATGGATGGACACAGGTCGTAGTTGCGATAGGGTTTTGTATTATAGTACAAAACCCTAAAAAATGAATTTCATCATACTCCCACTAACTGAATCCGCAACCGCCAAGAACTGTTTCAGGGTTTATTGTCAAGTTCAACAATGGCTTAGTAATGAACCAGACTCGAAAGAGTGGGGCTAGGAAATGGGAAAATCTACTTGGAACCTACTCAAGCTACAAACATACACTCTTGTTTTGGTTGGGAGGCGAATGCCATTTACGCTTTGAGTGTGGGGCTTCTAGGCTGGCAAGCGACTAGACTACCCAACAAACACCCCCACACATCACGTTGGATAAGGCCTACTTTTGCTTTGCTGTGAGGCACTCTCAAGCTGGCGGATCTCACCTCCAGTGGGAGGCAAGAGAGGACGAGGAATTGCCAGGCAAGTTACCCCCCAGCCCTGAAGTCTCTGGCCTCTATAAGTCCCTTATATCTTTTAGGGCTAGTCAAACATAATATGTCATATTGTTCCATTTGTCAACCGATTCAAGTATTTCTCTTACTATACTATCCGATTTCACTCGTCTCTCTGTAGAGGTCCCGTCACAGCCTGTCCCATTTTTTGTATGCATAAAATATGTGGCAGGCATCGTCTTCCTCTCCTATGCAGAATCGATAGTGGGAGGACTATGAATTACCAATCTTGGTCAGGTAAAACTGAAAACACGTAAAAATGTTGGTATGGTTTGTCACTCCCTGGACCCCCTGATGCACAAACCCACATTTTTCTTTCAGCTTCTTAAAGTTCTAATCAAGACCTTTCGTTTGATACCCAACTCAACTAACTTATATTTAAAAACAAGTTGGGTAAACAGACCTACGCTTGTGTCAGAAGGGTTTTGTATTGAATTTTCAAAATGCAGTCACCAGATCGAATCCAATCAAGATACATGTCAAAGACGATTTTATTGGAGAAAATATGAAATACGAAGATCATACTATTATTAACAAAGTTGAACGAAATTCGACTTCTGAGGTTTTAGGTATTCTTATACTCATAAATATCTCCCTTGATAATTATTTCAGATGTCCATTCGCGAGGGAGGAAACACATTTTTCATGTATTTCCCCCCTGTGCCCCCACTGAAGCAAAAACTGGCAGTTTAACAACTATTTTGAAATGCTCCCATGAAAACGTTCATTTCATACTCATATCGGCTACGTATGATGAATTTTTTTTCAGGGGCTATTCTCCTGTACTGTTATCATCGGTTCATGGCCAATTTTTTCGAATCCTAGAATGGTTACAAAGCCCTTTTGCTAGGAGCTCTCTCCCGCCTCCTTGACTTGTTTCACTCGTGGGCATTAATTGTAGGTACTCATCTTCAGTCATTCATTAAATTGAACAAGTGTTCAAAGCATGCACCTTAAACGTTGAAGTTGGGAAAAAAACTCAAAATTATCCAATCATCGCGTTTAAAATAGCCACTATTTTGTTTTACGACTACTGATACCACTAGCTGAACCGATTCTCAAAGATCTATATGACACCTATCATTCCTGAAATTTTCATGCAAATCCTAGCAAAACTGTAGTGTCTGAGTCGGTAAAAAGCGCATGTTGTTCCATAGCCATATGTTGCCATAGTAATAAATGCAGCGCATATTGTTCCCCAGTAATACAGGAAAATTCAAACCGCTATAACTTCGACAAATATGATTCAATCTTTATGAAACTTTCAGGATAGATCAATCTTATAAATAGTCATCTGTGTACTGAATTTCATTGAATTTAAGGGCACCGTTAAGATTTTATTCAAGAAAACATAAAATCGATAAATCATACTATTACTAACAAAGTTGAGTGAATTGCGATTTCTCACGTATTTGTTGTTATTGTACTCACCAAGGCCTACATTCCTGATTTTTTTTCAGATTTTTCGGATCACAGTTGTCCAATAGCGAGGGGGGGACCCAAATTTTTCGTGTATTTCCCCTCCCTGTGCACCCCTCGAAGCAAATTTTGCCAAACTAAGACCTGTTTTGAAAAGTTCTCATCAATACCTTTCATTTGATACTCATATCGGCTACTTTCAATGAAATTTTTTTTGGGGGGTCACTCCCCTATACGGGGAGACCCTATACGGGGAGACCCCCCTTAAATACCTTATAAAATTTTTTTGTAGTTGAACTTTGAAGAAAACACCACTTTACACCTACATACAAAATTTGATGTTTCTAGCTTAAGTAGTTTCCGAGAAAAACTGCTGTGACACACGGACGGACGGACGGACGGACAGACAGACGGACAGACAGGACGCGATTTTAGTAGGGTTTTGTAAAATTATTTTACAAAACCCTAAAAAATCGAAGGGCTACTCGTACTTCGTTATTAGGGGGGGACCCCGCTAGTCTTTTATTGCTTTTGTTACTTGTCCAAATATTTCTGTGAGCTACTATCGCATTCGTTGTTGCGACTATTAATAACATCATGATCAATAAATGAATGTACTCAAAAGCACAAGAATTGACCAAGCATGATCAACATCTGAAAGTGACGGCACCGCGGCCATTCAGAATTGCTCGAATATTCCAGGTAGTTCGCCAATGTACGAGAAATGGATTGAATGACTTGAGACCCTATATAAAGCCGAGCTGAATGAATATAAAACCGCGACAATAAAACTGCAATAAGTGTGGAGCGCGAATTAAATGTGATATTGATTGATAGTGAAGTGATTTTCGTGACACAGATAGTTGGAATATAAATTTATAGACAAGTGAATAACATTCTAATTATTTGTAAAATATTGTAATGAATTATTGTGCATTCTAAGTAGATAAACTCTTTTAACTTAATTTAAAAGACATTGCGTTTTCACTTTCCCGGAACATTAAAATTATCGGCCGCGAACTATAACACGCGACACTATATTGCAGCAAGAGTAATGAATTAAAAAATGACTAACCAATTATATATTACGCAATTTTCATTTCCTGACAACTTTGCTCCAAATTTGAATCGTTTCAAAAATACTACTACATTTTTGAATACTTCGATGTATTTATCAGTATTCCCAATTTTTTTTTTTAGAGATAGACTGGCTTAACTATTGTTTTAGAAGTTATTCCGTAACTTTTTCTGCAAAAATCAGTAAGTCCCTCCCCAACAGCCAACTCAAAAGAAACCCTCCCTGGACTATAATGAGTCTAATGATTGTAAGTTCAGTGCTTAATAATTTATTATATTTTAGTATAAAATTCAAACTTATCTTGCAAATTAGCAATCTTTGACTTCTGTATCCTCAGATTCCCTTTTCGTAACTTTCTTCCTCTGCCCAAGCATCAAATTTCCATATAACTTGGACTCCCAACCCGCTGAAAATTCATAATCAAGTTATCAAGAATGAGTTGAGATTCTCCTCCTCTTTCAACAAGTTTGTTGAAATATTATCCAGAATATTGGAAAAGTTTTCAATATTCTGAAATATTAACAAGTTGCCTATTTACTATCGATGAAGGAATAATAATCATGATAAGTCAGAGCTTTTTTGATGCCTTAAGCTAACTCCTTCAGCGTTAAGTAGTCATAGGTTGGAGGGTATGCGATTATTTTTGCTTTTCGTGCACTATGAAATTGATGGAGGATTTCCCAAGATTTTAATTAAAATCTCTTGTTTGTAATCAAAAAATTATGGATATTAATCTGAAGTTGAAAAAGTAGTAACTTATCGAAAGTTTTGCTCAAATTGGTATATTTATGTCTTATAAATGATTTTAATTTAATACGTTTCGAAAATGTTTTTCTCCTTAGACGCAAATAAAATATTTTGTTTTTTTATACATATATATATATATTTCGAGGGTAAGTTTTCCCTCTTCTTCAGTGTACTGATGGTCTAGTTACAATTTTCTTTGCTTAAATACCTAACATGTCTAGCTATACAGGAGTGAGTTTAATTGCTATTTAATTATACCTTTTTATTTTTCTTACTCTACTTTTTAAAACGTTTTGGTTTTATTGGTTTAGTCCTTTAATTACAAGCTTATCAAATGTTATTTAATGACAGTCAATGGAAAAGGTTATTACAAAAATTTTTAAATTACTTTATTACCTCTAGTAGTTTTGAATATCCGTGCCCGACGTCATCATTCAGCCTCGATTGTTCCGGTTGTCTCAAAATCCACAGGCTTTCATACGCATCTAATTTCTTGCGGCTTTTGACCTGTTGTACTACCTCGACGTCTTCCCAATTGATCTTATGGTTGCTTGAAACGATGTGCTTTGCTACCGATGATTTTATCGCTTCAATGGGTCGTTGTTTCTCGATGCACTTTTCAGCTTCATTGATGTGCTCCGTAAACCTTGTTTTAAGCGGGCGTTTCGTTTGTCCTATGTAGCTTTTGTGGCATGTCTGGCACGTGATTTTGTAAACTCCACATTTTTCGTGTTTATGTTTCTTATCTTTGGGTGTTCCCAATATTGTGCTCAATTTCGATTTTTGGCTTGTTGGTACTGCTATTATGTTTACTTTTCTTAATCTCTTTTTGATTTTGTCGAAAGCTTTCGAATATGTTAATGCTGCTCGTTAGGTCTCTTTTGATCTTTCTTGTGAGTAGAGTGTAGTGAGTGACTCCAATTTTAGTTTTTTCTCCATTCTTCTTATGATCGCCTGTATTGATCTTTCTTCAAAACCATTCAAAACTGCTGTGCCAAGGATAAACTGCTTCTCTTGATTGTAGCGTTCGGCGTTCATAGGCGTTGTCAACATCCTGTAAATCCAACTATTGTAGCTGGCCATTTTCGTTGCGTGGGAGTGATTGGACGTCACTGGTATCGTTCGTTGAGTGCTCGTTGTCTTCCTGTGGATTCCAAACTCGATTTCGTTTTCACCTCTGATGATCTTCACGTCTAGAAAGGCTATTTCATTTTTGTTCTCCACGTCCATTGTGAACTTTATATTCTTGTGGATACTGTTGATTTTCGTCATCGTGCTTTCCAGATTTGGTTTCTTGACTATCGCGAATACGTCGTCTACATATCGTAACCAAACTCTTGGCAATGCACCTTCATCCGCAATTCGTTGTTCTACCCATGTCATGAATATCTCGCTTATAAGTGGAGATAATGGGTTCACCATTGCTACGCCAAACTTCTGTTTGAAGTATCTGCCTCGAAACGTGAAGTATGTTTCTGACATGCAGAGTGTTGTGAGTTTGTATAGCTGTCTTGCCTTCTTCATCTGTGATCTATTCTTAGCTTGGGTCAGCAGCCAGTCTTCAAATAAAGCCAAAGCTTGTTTTACTGGAACGCTGGGAAAAAGTGCTTTCACGTCAAATGAGACGAGTATTTCATCTGGTTCAATGTGTAGGACCAGTTTTAATTTTTCAATGAGTTCACTTATATTTTTAACTGAATGGACACTAGAGGGATCACCCCATTTTTTGCATTCATCCACCAGCCACTTCGCGATATTGCTCGTAGGGGCTTCCGTTGCTGTAATAATCTCCCGCATTTCGTTGCCGGGCTTGTGGATTTTCGGTAAAAATTTGATACGGGGAAGAACTGGGTTTGAAACTCGGAGCGCTGTTTTGCTTGGGATGACGTCTTTGCATTCTGTAAGTGCTTTTTCTACCCTTTTAATTGAATCGGGAAGGGGATCATGTCTCAGCTCAAAGTAATCACCGTTGTTGGGCTTTTCAAATACTCGTTCGTCGTAGCTCTCCTTGTTCATTATTACAACTTTGTTTCCATTGTCAGCCTTGAGGTAGTATACCGGTTTTGCTTTTAGCTCCTTAATTGTGTTACCATCCTTGTTGCATACTTTTGAATTCTCCGTTTTTATTATTCGCATGGTTTCTTCCCTAATCGCTTGTTTTTCTTCCGTTCGTAGAAATCTGATGGCTGCTTCTATGTCCATAACTATGTCTTCCGTTGGTAGAACTTCGTTTTTTATCGCAAAATTTAGCCCATTATTTAATACCTGTAACTGTTTGTCTGTGAATTGTTCGGATGATAAATTCACTACAAAGTCCTTTATGTTTTCCATTCTTCTTTCTGGTCTGGGTACCTGCATATTCAAAAGATATAGCTAGACATGTTAGGTATTTAAGCAAAGAAAATTGTAACTAGACCATCAGTACACTGAAGAAGAGGGAAAACTTACCCTCGAAATATATATATATATATATATATATATATATATATATATATATATATATATATATATATATATATATATATATATATATGTATAAAAAAACAAAATATTTTATTTGCGTCTAAGGAGGAAAACATTTTCTAAACATATTTTTAAACAAGCGCAAAAACACCGAGACCACAAACAATTCAATACGATTCATTTAATTCTTTATCAATAACTTGTGAGTCCACCCATAGACTTAATTCAGCAGCAACTCTTTAAGACTTGATACCAACTGCCTGAAACCATCCTCTTGTACCATTTTCCGATTTTTCTTTTCAAGCTTTAATTAGCGACTGTTTGATAGTGAGTGCCGCAGTGTATTTTTGGGGTATTGTAAAATCATTTTACAATACCCTACTAGAATTGCGTCCTGCCTGTCCATCCGTCCGTGTGTCACACCACTTTTTCTCGCAAACTACATAAGCTAGAAACATAAGATTTTGTAAGTAGGTGTAAAATGATGCCCTCTTCAAAGTTTCACCAGGAAAAGAAATTTATAAGGTCTTTAAGGGGGTCTCCCCATATAGGGAAGTAGCCCTGAAAAAAATTTTTCATCGCATGTAGGCAATATGGATATCAAATGAAAGGCCTTAATAAGAACTTTTTGAAACAGGTCTTAAACCAGCAAGTTTTGCTTTGAGAGGTGCAGGCGGAGGGGAAATGTACGAAAATTTTGTGTCCTCCCACACCTTTGACCCAAAACATCTGAAAAAAATCACAGAAGTGTGGCTTTAGGAGTACAAGGGCAGCAAATACCTCAGAAGTCAAAATTCGTTAAATTTTATAAAAATAGTACATTTTATATATTTTACATTTTTGCCTATAAAATCAAGATGAGACCCTTAAATTTCCCAACACCTGCAATTTTATTTTTTTTAAAAGTAATTGTATTTGTCTCAAAAATTTCACAATAATTGAACAATATACTAGTACAGCTAAGTTACAAACGATTGAATATTTAACAATTACAACAACATTAACACGTAATACTAGGGAGATACACGCTTGCAACGGACCTAGATACTACAAATATGTAGGATAATTGGTCATTCACGGGCAACATTGCAAGTTTGTGGATAGGCCATCTTAGTATACCAGCCAAAGTCCTCACATCAGCTTCACGAACTAATCCATCATTCCCTTTGAACACGTTCATGATTCTACCTAGGTACCATTGGCGTGTTTAGTTCTTTTACAACAACCATCATCCCAGGTGTTATTTTTTTGAACTGCTGCTTCCAATTATATCGATGTCGTAACTCATTAAAATACTCAGTTGACCAGCTGCGCCATAATTTGTACTTCAAATCCATCACTAACTTTCATCTTTGTCCCAAAGATAGACAATGGATTTCAGCATTCAAATCCACGCAGCTAGTGAGTGACTCACTGACTAAAAAATGATCTGGAGTCGGAGCTTGAAGGTCGTTTGGATTGGATGAGAATGGTGTTAAAGGCCGTACATTAAGGATGGCTTCAGCTTCAATGACCACGGTTTCTAGTTCCTCGTATGTTAAATTGACGCTAACCATGTTTTTCACAATCAAGTTCTTGGATGATTTGACGGCCGCTTCCCATAGCCCACCAAAGTGAGAAGCTCTGGGTGGGATAAAGTGGAAGTTGGTTCCCTTTGCCATATAAAAGTTGATAATGCTTTCCTGGCAGGCTTTTTCTAGCATTCGTTGCTTCAATTCAGTCAGCTGATTTTTCGCTCCCACAAAATTTGTGGCGTTATTACAACAAATGTTTCGACAATTTTCTCTCCGTGAAATAAATCGTTTGAGGGCACTCATCAAGGCTTCAATTGTAAGTTTAGTGGCCAGTTCAAAATGAAAGGTCTTTGTTAAAAAGCTGCAGAATGAGTATAGAAGGGTCCCGCAAAGTCTATTGCAGTATTGACAAAGGGCCTAGCTTGATGGACTCTATTGGCAGGTAGGTCTCACATCAGTGGAGTTTGCAACTTAGGTTTTGCTCAGGCACAAGTTAGGCAATTTCGTACTACTGAATAGTCTAGTGTTTTCCCTTGATTGGCCAATAACGCTTTTGAGCAATTGCTAACAAGGCTTGGGGGCCGGCATGCTGGTGGTCTTTGTGAATCTGATTAAGAATCAGTTTCATGCTTGGATGCGCATAGGGAAATAGCAAAGGATTTTTGTTGCTGGACTTTAACTTAGAAAGCTCTAGTCATACACCCACTTCCAATAGTCCATCGAAGCCTAGAAACGGAGTCAGGCTGCTAAACCGATTACTGCAGCTTAGTTGTCCTGTTGTTTGAAGGGTTTTAATCTCTTAACATAATTCTTCTTATTGAATTTCCTTGATAATGGTATAAGAAGCTACTACTAATTCTGATACTGTCGGTGGACTTGTTTTTCGCTTTGATATTCCTGTGGATCACCCTGGTGAATCGAATGACCAATGCTATGATGCATTTTAGTTTTCGAAACGAGTTTCCATGATTTATTTTGTATAGGAAATGTGGTTCTGGTACAGTGATTACTGGCATTTTTTCACCTTCTTCTTCTCTAAGTCGATTTTTTTCCGACGTACCTAGCAGGCCACATATCAGTATGCCCATGAAGAAATAAGGGTCCATAGAATCACAATGACCGTGCCTTGGGATGCTAAATCTGCTGGGTTACACCTTGAACTCACATGACACCATTGACTGGGAGTTGAATATTATTGAATGGCTGCTATCCAATTTACTACAAATATTTCCAAATGCAACACAACTTCAAAATCTGTCCAAAAATAACGAAACTGCCCTGGAAGCCCTAAATCTGGTTGGAGGTGGTGGACCAGCTCAACTGCTAGTTTTTCGGCACATAACTCCAAACGTGGAATCGTGATGGTTTTTAATGGTGCCACTCGGGCTTTGGCACACAATAGATACACCGTTGTTGTGCCGTTATACTGGTTCGCTCGGAAGTAGACAACGTCTCCATAGGCTTTTTCGAAAGTATCTGAAAAGGCACGCAACTGCGTACTGCGAGGAGTTTTTGCACAAAAAACATGCCGCGATACTCTGATTCTGTTAAACTTCACTTAACTTTGATGAAAATTTATCCAGAAAGAGTGCAGCTCCATTGGTAATGCTGCATCCCAGTCAAGCTTCAATATCCACAAATTTTGTATGGAGATTTTTGCCGCTACCATCACTGGACTCATGAGCCCCAGAGGGTCAAAAATATGTGCAATGGTAGAGAGCACTATCCTCTTTGTCATCCTTGTTGGCTCTTCATAGGTCGGAACGTGAACCACCAGTTATATTGCTTTCGCAACCATATGACTTCGAACATTTTAACGTGTTCAGTGGAGTAGTCTATCTCAGTATACTGTACTTCGGGATCTTGCGGGTGAATGTCTTCGATTAAATAAGAATTGTTTGCACACTTTTAAAAGCATTTTTCTAGTTAATCAAACCGTTTTAAGGCCATATTTTTCGAATGTCAAAGTTTGTTGAGATCTAGTGCAAATGACAATCTAACTACAAAGCGCTCATTGTCATCTTGCTTAACATTTTGATAGAAATAGGCTTAATATTAGTGCTCCTTGGATGTCATCGTAGTGATTGGTTTCTCGTCTTCTTCTAGCTTCCAGAATTTTTCCATTTCTGAATCTACAAAAGCTTTTCAACTTCAGTACGGTACATTCCACATATGGCTAGTCCACGGCTGGCTGTAGAGACCTTGGATGTGTTAAATCTTCCAACCAACCAAATCAAAACCAAAGAGCGTATTTTGCGATGTAGGTAGGAACTCACCCATTTTAATTTAACCAATTGACAATAACTGGTAATACCACTCTACTTCGATAAACATCTCCACTGGTCCCGCTGAGTTGAAGTTTTGCTCGACCAAGAAAATATGTTTTAATGTTAAAAGCTTTGGATGGCTGTTGTGTTGTTATTTGCTTTACCACGTAGGCATCTACATGTTTCTTGTAGTTCATCTGCTTTAATTCTATTGTCAACTTTATTTATTTAGTGGCGTTTTGAATAATTTTGCAAACGCTACTGATGGCAACACTGGATGATTGAGCCTTGCGTTTAAGTTTCTTTAAGGCAGCTTCGGTGAACAAGTTTACTTGTGAGCAACTGTGTAGGATTGCTTGGAGCTCTACAGTTTTGCCTTTGCTGCCAGTTGTCTGAATCATCACGGTGCTTAGTAATATTTCAGCCATTGTGTCTTTGGTTGCTAGAGATATTTTTTCTCTTCCGACTTAAATTTGGCAGGTGGTTGAAGTTTACGGTATGCTTTTTGAGGTTGTCCACCTGAGGCGTAAGTACTGGGTGTTGTGGTTGTACTCTCTGGCTTGTGTAGCAAGGTGTTGTAGCACTCGGAACTTCTATGCCCAGCACGTAAGCAGTTCATGGAGAGTTTAAGCTTGTTTACCCTTTTTATACATTCTGGAACTGTTAACTTTTTGAACTGCTCACAAGAGTTTATTTTTTGGTTGCCATTGAAATTTTTACAGCCACTGGAGGGCGTTGGATTTGTTGACACTAAGGCTGATAGTTTCTTGGGCTGATTTTTAATGGTGGGAGGCTTTTCGTTGCCCAAGGCTTCCAAGGCCTGGAATCTTAGTTCCAAAAATGTTAGTAATGAATCCAGAGATTGCAGCTCCCGTGGAGACTTTAGGAATTGTTCGTACAAGTTGACATCTTGTCTAGCTTTTCCAACAAAAGATGAATCAAAATTGGGTCCCAGTTCGTCGTATCAATTTTTATGTTTCTCAGGCTCAACATGCGTTCTTTGGTTCTAAAAGGTGTGTTTCAAAATAAACGTAAATTTTTTTTTGGTAGCGCTATCTATGAATGAGAAAATGTGTTGAAAATTTACATTCCTCCCTAACTTCCACTGTAAGTTTGGAGACATTTGAATCAGTAAAACCGAAGTTATTGCGTCTAAAGTGACAGTATGTTTGTATCATAGGTACAACAAGTTGGGTAGACAGACTTACGCTCATGTCAGAAGGGTTTTCTATTCGATTTACAAAACGCATTCACCAGATCGAATCAAATCAAGAAACATGTCAAAGACCATTTTATTGGAGAAAATATGAAATACGAAGATCATCTTATTATTAACAAAGTTGAATGAATTTCCACTTCTGAGGTTTTTGGTATTGTTATACTCATAAATATCTCCCTTGATAATTATTTCAGATGTCCATTCGCGAGGGAGGAAACACATTTTTCATGTATTTCTCCCCTGTGCCCCCACTGAAGCAAAAACTGACAGTTTAACAACTATTTTGAAAAGCTCCCATGAAAACTTTCATTTCATACTCATATCGGCAACGTTTGATGAACTTTTTTTTTCAGGGGCCACTCTCCTGTACTGTTATCATCGATTAATGGCCAATTTTTTCGAATCCTAGAATGGTTACAAAGCCCTTTTGCTAGGAGCTCTCTCCCACCTCCTTGACTTGTTTCACTTATGAGTTTAATTGTAGGTACTCATCTTCAGTCATTCATTAAATTGAATCAAGTGTTCAAAGCATGCACCTAAAACGTTGAAGTCGGGAAAAAATAACTAAAAATTATTCAATCTTCGCATTTAAAACAGCCACTATTTTGTTTTACGATTACTGATACCACTAGCTGAATCGACTCTCAAAGTTCTACATGACACCTATCATTCCTGAAATTTTCATGCAAATCCTGGCAAAACTGTAGTGTCTGAGTCGGTAAAAAGCACATGTTGTTCCATAGCCATATGTTGCCATAGTAATAAATGCAGCGCATATTGTTCCACAGTAATACAGGAAAATTCAAACCGCTATAACATCGCTAAATATAATTCAATCTTTATGAAACTTTCAGGATAGATCAATCTTATAAATAGACTACGTACTGAACTTCATTGAATTTAAGGGTACCGTTAAGATTTTATTCAAGAAAACATAAAATCGATAAATCATACTATTACTAACAAAGTTGAGTGAATTGTGACTTTTAACGTATTTGTTGTTGTTGTACTCACCAAGGCCATCAAGATTTTTCGGATCACAGGTGTCCAATCGCGAGGGGGGGGGGGGGGGGACACACAAATTTTTCGTGTATTTCCTCTCCCTGGGCGCACCTCAAAGCAAATTTCGCTAAATTAAGACCTATTTTGAAAAGTTCTCGTCAAGACCTTTCATTTGATACCCATGTCGGCAACCTTCAATGAAATTTTTTTCGGGGGGTCACTCTCCTATATAGGGAGACCCCCCCTTGAATACCTTTTAAATTCTTTTGTAGTTGAACTTTGAAGAGATCACCACTTTACACCTACACACAAAATTTGATGTTTCTAGCTTAAGTAGTTTCCGAGAAAAACTGCTGTGACACACGGAGGGACGGACAGACGGAGCTATTATCAAATTTCGTTTTAAAATCGGTAAAACGTGCCAGAGTTCATGAGTGGTTTACACGTTTCAGAGATCGCCGTGAGGACATCAATGACGATGCACATACGGGCTGCCCAAAATCAGTGATCACCGAAAACTCCATCGAAATTTTGCGAGAATTTATCATAAATGAGCCAAAATCATCGTTGAAATTCATGGAATCGGAGTTGAATATCTCCAGAACATCGATTTATCGCAACGGGTCATTTGGGCTTACGAAATGTCTGTGCATGTTTTGTTCCGCACAGGTCCAACATTCGAAAGACATCATTAAAGAGATGAAAAAAGACGAGAATTTCCTTTATAACATTGTAACTGGTGATGAAACGTGGTGTTTCCAATATGAACCTGAAACTAAGCGTCAAAGTGCCGAATGGAAAGCCCTAGACGAGCCACCACCTGAAAAATGCGTTTGGAGAAGTCAAAAATCTAGTCAATGCTCTCTTGGTTTTACGATTCCAAGGGAATTGTCCACAAGGAGTTCGTGCCAATGAGCCAAATGTAATTTTCTATGTTGGCGTTTTGAACGTTTGTTGCATCGAATTCGTCAAACTCGGTCTGAATACCGCGAAGGAGGAAGCTGGCGCTTATTGCATGATAATGCATCATCTCATAGATGCACTCTTATGATTGATTTTTTGACTAGTAATTGCATATTAACCATCACTCACCGTATTTCCCTGATATGGCTCCCTGCGACTTTTACCTTGTCGGAAAATTGCATTTGGATTGAAAGGAAAACGCTTTGCATCCATAGAGGTCTTTCAAAAAGCTTATACCAACATCTAGAAGGACATTCCCGTCAATAACCTTAACAACCTTTTTAAAAGCTTTTGGATCGCGCAAAATAGTGTATCGAGGCCGAAGAAGACTATTCTGAATAAATTAACCCGAATTTATCAGACCAAAGTTCCTGTCGTTTCTATTTCAGCTCAGTCTTGTTTATTTTGGAACTTATCTTGTATGCACTTCTCACCGTTCATCCCAGTACTTCATCAACGTACTCATCTTCAACTCGTAGTAAGACTTAGTTTTCGCTGGGCCCCTGTAAATTCCATCGATCATGAAATTATTGGAATCAATCATAGCCCCAGCTGATATTTGAAACCCTCAAACTCATTTTTGATTCGTTTCACCTTTAATGATGAAGTTCACTGTTGTTCAAATTCTGAGCTAGGGCCTGGATTGATCACACTTGGATTGGGAACCTTTTATAGCCTTTCTTTTGAGGTTCTTTCAAGAGATCAGTGATAGCATCTCTTATGGTCATATATTTTTGTTGTATGACCGTAAAATAGTTATTGGAAAAAAATGGATGATGAGCTAAGCCTACAGTTTATTATTGTGGCTATTTATCTTTGTCACAGAAGGACTCCCAAAGTTCATTCAATTCGGCAAGTCTCCTGGTCAGGTACCCCACTGTTCTTCATGTGGGCCCATCCTTATGGTAATTGGTGATCAACCGCTCGATCTAAAAGCCAGTTTAATCTTGCTTCCTGGCCAATTCCCCCATTTTAATTTTAATGTGGATTGACCCAAGAGAAGCTTGTCAGCACCATGCTGGAAAAATTAAAAACTTCAAAGGGATGGTGTAAACCGAACGAGTTCTCTGAAAATTCCGATCGGGGATGAATATTTTCTTCAACTTGATTGCGTAAAAGATCACGGTGCAATACTGATGTTCTCAAAAATATATGGTAAAGTTCTCTATTATACTCGTAAGAATGAAAAGACACCTTTCAAGTGTGATGAACAAATGACAATTTTTATTAGATAACCGTTAACTTAAAAACTAATTTGTTTCATATGACTGGTCAGTGCTATTCACTTGCTCCCATGATCCAGCATTCATCATGAGCGACCATATTACTGACACTGCACATGCATGCATACATTTAATCTAGTTCGATTGTAGGCGGTGAGAACATGCTCCCACGATTTAACATTGTTCGTGGGAAAATGTTTCCGCTGGCATGCGCGTCATGAATTCTCCAGGTTTTAGAAAAGAAAATGATATGTTGTTTTGACTAAAAAATTCACGACGTGCATGGAAATTCGAAATTAGATGCATATTGCATGTGTTGCGCAATGTATGAACTGTACTGCATTGAGTTACAATGTATAAGAATTATGAGATTGTAAGACGTTACAATTTAGTGAGAATGTATTGCAAGTATAGAGATTAAGGTATGGAGTTTTGAAAACTGAAACTTAGAGTTAGATTTATCATTTTTCAATCAATATGACATCATTTTTCAATAATTTTTTTACATGTTGTACAATTTTGGTTTTTGAACATTATTCTCAAAAAGGAAAAAAATCAAAATACCATCATTCACAGAAGTCATAATTAACAAATCAATAAAGCGTTGTTGGGGCCCATTCAATTCTTCAACTAACGTTCGTTGTTCTATGTTCTCTTTTTAAGAACTCTTGCCCGAAACTGTTCCAACTCAATAACTCTCTTCAGTCGTAACTTTTTCTTCACTGAGAACTTCTAATTTTCTTCTGTCTTCATTACTTGGTTTGATTCATCTTTGATCTACATCTGTCGCTTCAATTTTGCTCTATCACTGGACGTATTCGATTGATCCCCTCAGTTAAACACTGCAGATCCAATTAATTTCATTTTGTTTCAGGAATTCTCTTCACTCGTGTTTCTTCTCAACATCCGTCAATGGTGATTTTTGGAATTTAAATATCAACGACAAAACAGCTCTTATTCATCATAATGATCTTATACAGGGTTTTCCAATAAGGGGTGTTATTTTGATATTAAAAGAAAAATGCCATTTTTTAAATATAAATGATCGAATGGTTATTTCATTATCAAGAAAAAGGTATGCGGTTGATAGTGAAAAATAACATCAGGCAAATGACCACCACGACCACGCTTACAGGACCATATCCTTTTCATGAAATTTTCCATAACCAAATCGCTAAGTGGCTGCCCTATGTCCTCGATAGCCTCACGAATTCCATCTTTGAGGTCTTGAATCGACGCTGGGCTGTTGGCGTAGACCTTCTCTTTTACGTGTTAAGGTGTTAAATTACAAGATTTTGGTGGCCAATTGTGATCGCCTCTTCAAGAGATAACACGATCCGGAAACTTTTCCCGCAAAAGATCAACGGTTTTGTTGCTTGTGTGACACGTAGCGCCATCTTTTTGAAAGCAAACGTTGTCCAGATCAGTACCATCCAATTCCGGCCATAAAAGTCATTAATCATCTCTCGGTAGCGCAATCCATTCACCATAACTGTTGCTTCAGCCTCATTTTCGAAAAAGTAAGGTCCAATAACTCCGCCGGACCATAAACCGCACCAAACAGTCACACGTTGAGGATATAGAGGCTTTTCACCAATAATTCTTGGGTTTTCTGAGCCCCAGATGCGACAATTATGCTTGTTGACGAAGCCAGCGAGGTGGGAATGGGCCTCATCGCTCAAGATGATTAACACATGGAATTCCGGATCATTTTCATGCATTTCAAGGACCCAATTAGCAAAGGCACGACGTTGTTGATGATCGACCGACTTGAGTTTTTGTGTTAACTGAACTTTCTAAGCCTTAAGACCCAAATCTTTATGCAAAATACGGTGTAATGACGTTTGTGGGATGCCTAATTCCAAGGAACGACGAGGAATGGAGAAACCTGGGTTTTCTTCAATACTTTTGTCTTCAGCAGCAATATTCTCGGCTGTTCTTGAGTGACGTGCATGGGTTTTATTCTTCACATCACTAAGTTGTCCCAACAGCTCGAATTTTTCCACCAATTTCTATATTGCGGTCGGACAAGGTGTTTCACGACGAGCCAAAAATGTTCGAGTTTTACGACCCAAAGCAAACTTTCACTATTTTTATGACAGCTTCATAAGTGACATCTGCCGAAATAGCGGGCTATTTAAAATAACACCTCTTATTGGAAAACCATTTATTTTCATTTTCTTTTCGCGAAACGTAGGAGATGAAAACAACATTGGCATCTCTACTTCAGAACTCATCGATCCAATTCACAGTCAACTGCCTTCTCCAATCGAAATTCTAAACCTGCTGCCTTCTCTCATTGTTTATTCAGCACAAAGCCAAATGAACGAGCAACGAGAATCTGTGCACTCGTCCATGTGAGAAGCAAATTCGCCACATAAATAAGTTATAAACAGCTTACGCTCTCGAAACTATATGGTTCCCTCTGCTCTCCTCCCCTTTTGTTTCCAGTCAGGTTTTTCTTTCCTCTCTTCAGAAGAATCACTTCCCGCATTGACACCCGCACCACCGACAAAATTTCATTTCACGTGCACACGATCGCGCCTTCGTTATCATTCGTAAAACAGTTTGAGTACAACACAACAAATGACTCTCACAGAAAACTCGAATGTCAAAGCAAAAGAAAAAGAAAGAGGCGCAAAAACGGCGAGAAAACTCATGTGTCAAAGTGGATGGAAAATTCTTAAATTTTTAATAAAAACAGTGAACTAAAGTACGGGTTTCATACACGCGATCTTTCAAATTAAAAACTATTTAAACGTGAACGTTTTCGGAGTGAATTAAGGGCAAAAACAAAAGCATATCACTTCAAACCTCAACTTCACACAACTTTAGCGAAAGTTGCTAATTGCTTCGGCTCTCACGACCGGTTGTGGATCCAGTACTCTCTATATTTATGATTCAGCATTACTCTAGGTCAGTATTCTCTTGCAGGTAAATATTGCCGATAAAAATTACGAAAAAAAAATTGAAAGGAAACGAACACCAACTTCAAAGCGTTCTATAAAGGATGAAATACAATGTGTAGAGTCGATGCCAAATGAATTTCTCCGTTTTGAAAAAGTGGACTATAACCACACAAATTTCATCTTATGTCTTTCAGTGCGTTAAGTCCTTTTTTAGGATTTTGTAAAATAATTTTACAAAACCCTATTAAAATCGCGTCCTGTCTGTCCGTCCGTCGGTCCGTTTGTTACAGCGCTTTGTCTCGATAACTACATAAGCTAAAAACATTAAATTTTATATACAGGTGTAAAAGGGTGTTCTCTTTAAAGTTCAATTACAAAAAAGTTTTATAAAGTATTTAAGGGGGTTTCCCCATATTGGGGAGTGGCCCCCGGAAAAAAATTTCATCAAAGGTAGCCGATATGGATATCAAATGAAAGGTCTTAGTGAGAACTTTGCAAAACAGGTCTTAATTTGACACTTTTTGCTTCGAGGGGCGCACAGGGAGGGGAGATACACGAAAGATTTGTTACTCCACCCCCTCGCGATTCGATACCTGTAATTCGGAAAATCTGAAAAAATTATGGTGTTAGAATACAATAACAACAAATACCTTAGAAGTTAAAATTCACTCAAATTTGTTAAATTTTTTTTTTTCAAATAACTCCATTTCCTACCACTCTTTCCATCTTCGCACAACGCTCGTGCGATCTGCACTTCACACGTCGTCAATTCCTACGCGTGCCTCCAGGCAATGCTAAAACATCGGTAAAAGCAACTCACCAAATGCTGTGAAGTACTCTTTTCCTGCTAGTCCAGCCCGATTCGTGAACAGTTCTGAGAGATTAAAAAAAAAATATTATAATACGACCCAGTAAAAAAAACTCTGAGTTTATAAAAACCAGCTGTCTTTAAGTATTTCGACGTTAGGGTCTAAAATGCCCTAAAATACTGCATTTACAATCCTCCGGACTTATCATTAATTTGAATTTATTAGATGTTCCGTAAGGCGCAGCCCCCTCTTAAACTGCTAAATTGGATAAACTTTACAACCGTTCACCTCAGAAACGTTACGAATATTTGGCAAATTTGTTTAAGCTAGAAGTCAGAATGAACCTTTGGCTATTGAATCAACCCATTACATTTTACAAAAAGTTTTTTGCAAAAGTTATTAAATTCAAACAAAAAAGCATGTTTTCGTTTAAAAAATGTAATGAATCTCGAAAGCTACTTAACGTACCAAGTTGATTTAAGCTACGTTTGTTAGATCTAAATAAATTGGCATTGATTTAAGTCATCAAAAATTTACAAAAGTTTTTTGTAAAAAATTTCTTAAAAGAAAATGTGGAAATTTGGTACAAATCAATGTGCATGCAAGTTATCACACTCATCTTCATACTCACCTTTAGCTATCACATTCACCTTCATATGCACCTTTCCGAACGTTGACCGCTAACACCTGTTGAAGTTCATTGTTCCGCGCATTTTTGCATACTCGGTAAATATTTGCACGAGCCTACTTACTTGAACCAATGACCCGATCAAAGCAAAGCATATTGACTATAGGTATTCGTAATTAATGCAAATGTTGCAAATGCTATTGTATGGTACAAATGAATGCGAATGTAGCATAAAATTTTATTGATGATTAAAGTAATTCAATTAAAATCATAAATAGAGGCAAGCAATAAGATTAAGTCAGTTGTAATTAATCGGTGGATTTGTGATTGTCGAATAATAAAGTTTACTTGAAAGCGGAAATATTGTTTTTTTTATAAAACCGAATTGCGATAAACGTAACTGGCGCCCGAGCAGTCCAGTCATTGTTGTGATTGAGAACCCATATTAATCCGTTAAAGTAATTTCGGTTTTTAAACAATTATCAACTACCGGTATTTAATACTGTTCCCATGAGAACACAGTAATTGTACGGTAGTCCGCTAAGTTTTTAACGCTATACCCGTGAGAACATAGTGATTGACAACATCCACACCACGAAATACAACTCATTGGAATATATTTCACGACAAAGAGAAAAGGAGTAAGCTGCTACCGTCGAGGGAAAGCATCCAATCGTATCGCAGGAGTGACATGAACCGTACCGCAGTAGGTGTTGACCAAAAATCCAACGGCTTTCACCAAAAAGGAAGAATACGGAGTGCCCCAAGAAGCTGCATACCAATGGAGTTCTTATATTTAATGTAAGCTTACCTCTATTTTTCTCATTAAAAAGAAAAAAAGTTAAATATTTCAATTTATTAAATATTGCCAATTTATTAAATATTTTCTGAAATCCAATATTTCAATATATTAAATATTTTAAATTCACCAATTAAACGAATTTTTACCTTCATATGAGGTTAGGAAAGCCTCAAAACTCATCCTTAAATATTATTTAAATAATTTAATAATATACCAATATATTTTATCTACATATATATTTCTGAATCTTATTAAATCATTTCATTATATATCAATATATGCTTCATCTATATATTTTTTGAACTTTATTAAATATTTGTTGTGTGAACCATAGTCAATGTGCAAAATCTAAATTTTGTGTGCAAAATCTAAAAAAGTGATCTCGTGCAAGCGTCCGTGAATTTAGAAGAAGTGTTCCGTGAATATCTTTTTGTGTGAAACTATTTCAATAGCTTCAGTTTTTCTCCTCTCCGCTTTAAATTCATTTTCGGTGAAAGGAAAATGGAAGCTATACAGCAATCCATTAGAGAATTAACTGGTGCGGTCAATACGAGTGTCGAGTTAATCAAAAGGTTAGAAGCTAGAGTGTCCTTGTTGGAACAGAATCCAACTCCTCAGCCTCATTCTTCTTCTTCGGTTTTACAACCGCTTACGCCCCCCCAAACAGAAAAGGATCTGGAAGGGATAAAGAAGCTCCCAGATTGTGTGAGGGACCTTCAGGTTTTTGAAGGGAATCCAGTTCAATACGTGTCCTGGATTCACAACGTTGAATCAATCTTAAACGATTACAGTATTGTGCGCAATAAGCCGATTTATAGGGCAATTTTGCAACACATTCGGCAAAATATACGAGGGCCAGCAGGTGCTGCTCTCATATCGTATAATATATTTGATAATGAGTGGTCTAGCATAAAGAAATGCTTATCACTTCATTATTCAGATAAACGTGACGTGCGTACACTAGAGCATCAGTTACATTCGATGCAACAAAGAAACAGGAGCGTAGATGAATTTTACGCTGCTGTGAATCATCAACTCTCACTGTTAGTGAATAAAATTAAAACTGAAGATCATTCTAGTGAAACTATCTCTGCGCTCACCGAAAACTATAGAAACAGAGCTTTGGATGTGTTCATTAGAGGATTAAATGGAGATTTGTCGCGAATGTTGGTTATTCAGAAACCCCAAACGCTCCCCAAAGCTTATGCTTCTTGCTTGGAGATTCAGAATCTTAATTTCAGGAATTACCCAATCCATAAAGGACATTTTGCCAATTCAATTTCTGCACCCATTAACCAAATCGAAAATTCCCGATTTAGCCTTAACTCTCCCAAGCCACCATTCCCCCGTCAACAAATAGGTTTTCAGGAACGGAATCAAATCTACAACAGAATGCACAAAGGAGCTATTGCATCAACGCCTCAAAACCACCCACCACCAAGGCCTATTCACCTTAAACCTCCAGTTCCTATGGAAATCGATCCATCCATCCACACACGCCAAGTGGATTATATCAACAGACCTACTGATGTTCCCAACAAGAGGTCGAACGAGTCATCGAATTTCCCTAGGAAAGCTCAACGTCTTTACAATTTAGAGGTTCAGGAGCAAGCAGAGGAAGATCACGTTGGAAATTTCTACCATACAGAAGACGCAAATCATGAGGAAGCCACTTATCTGGATCAGCTTGAAGATTCTTTGGAGGATTCCGAAGAGAACCATCTAAATTTTACAATGGACGCCTCTCTAGCGTACCATATATAGAATATACAGACCGAAATGGCCAGATTTTAAAATTTCTTGTAGATACTGGCGCTAATAAAAATTTTATTTCCCCTAAACTAGCTTATAACTCTGAACCTGTTGAGAAACCGTTTACAATTCGATCCGCTGCCGGACAAATACCCATAGCCAAAAAGGTTACTGGGCCATTTTTTAAAAGTGTAGGGAACAACACACCCATAGATTTTTACGTTTTACCAGGGCTGAAATCATTCGATGGTATCATTGGAGATGATACATTGAAGGATTTAGAAGCTATTATTGACAGGAAAAATGACCAACTCGTCATTAAACCTAACATCCGTATTCCATTGAAGGCTAAAGAATCAAGACAAGTAAATATAATCGAATTCAGTTCTGAGCATTTAACCCAGTAGACAAGGCATAAACTGCAATCTTTATTGGATAGATTTTCGAACCTCTTTGGTCCAATAAGTGATAGCGAAATAGTAGACACCGTCATCAGGGCAGAGATCAAAACGTTAACACCTGACCCAATTTATACCAAGTCATACCCTTATCCTGTTTGCATGAGAGAAGAAGTCGACAATCAAGTATCGAAGATGCTTGAAGATGGAATAATACGTCCATCTAAGAGTCCGTACAACTCTCTTATATGGGTCGTACCCAAAGAACCTAATTCTGCAGGCGAAAAACAATATAGACTCGTAGTCGATTTTAAGCGACTGAATGCGGTAACAGTGTCTGATACTTACCCAATCCCAGACATTACAAACACTTTGGCAAGTTTCGGGAGGTCGAAATACTTCACCACATTAGACTTAACGTCAGGATTTCATCAGATTAAGATGGAAGAAAGTGATATTGCCAAAACTGCATTTTCAACAGCCAATGGGAAATACGAATTTACGAGGCTTCCATTCGGACTCAAGAATGCCCCAGCTATCTTCCAAAGGATGATAGATGATGTCCTGAAACAATTCGTTGGGAAGATCTGTTATGTCTATATAGATGACATTATCATCCTAGGTGAAACAGAAGAAAAACATTTAAGGAATTTGGAAAAAGTACTCGCACAATTAACTAAGGCGAATCTGAAAGTTAACCTAGCTAAGTCAACCTTTTTGAAAAAGCAAGTCGAATTTCTGGGATGTATCATCTCCCAAGAAGGAATTTTGCCGGATCCTAAGAAAATTTCTGCAATTAAGAACATCAAGCCGCCAACTAATTTAAAAGAGTTAAAGGCATTTCTTGGTCTCGCCTCTTACTACACAAGATTTATAAGAGACTTTGCAAAGGTCGCAAAACCCTTGACCAATCTGACGAGAGGTGAAAATGCGCAAGTAAAAGCAAACCAAAGCAGGAAAACGGAAATTGAGCTTGGAAAACTGGAACTAAAGGCATTTAATGACATCAAAGAATTGCTAACATCCTCAGAGGTATTAACATCCCCAGACTTCGAGAAGCCATTTATCTTAACAACGGACGCATCAAATCAGGCGATTGGAGCAGTGTTATCCCAAGGCGATCTGGGAAAAGATAAGCCGATTACCTACATTTCTCGTTCGTTAAACAAAACGGAAGAAAATTATGCCACAAACGAGAAGGAAATGTTGGCAATCGTCTGGGCACTGGATAAGCTTCGAACTTACCTGTACGGAGTGAAAAAAGTGAGAATCCTTACGGATCACCAACCACTCACCTTTGCTCTAAGTAACAAAAATCATAATGCAAAACTAAAGCGTTGGAAGGCTCGGATTGAGGAGTTTAACTATGAACTCGTGTATAAACCAGGCAAAACCAACGTCGTAGCTGATGCATTGTCTAGGCTACCAGTTGACCCAATCGAGGTAAATATCCTAACATCTGACCAAGTAACAGCTCATAGCGCAAGCGAGGATAGCTCGGACCTTATACCGCACTGCGAAGTCCCTTTGAATGTATTCAAGAATCAGATAGTTATTTCCTTAGGCAAAGAACTCAGCGCTCATGAACAACCACATCCTAAGTATTATAGACATTACATCCAAGTTAATGATATAAATAAATCTAAATTGGTTGATTTATTGCATGAGAAGCTAAATCTTAATGTGATTAATGGCATGAAGATCCCAGAAGAATACATTCAACTACTGCAAGAAGTCTATAAGGAACATTTTTCAAACTTCAGAATTCGAATCACGCAAAGAATTGTTCAGGATTTAGCAGACGAAAATAATAAATTACAGGTGATACAACAAGAACATCGTCGAGCACACAGGAACCATCTTGAAAATAAAGAACAAATTCTGGAAAGGTACTATTTCCCTGGAATGACCAAACTTATTAAGAGGTACACCGCACATTGTGACATATGCAACTTGAATAAGTATGACCGTCATCCACAAAAACCACATCTACAGGAAACACCAATCCCCAATTATCCAGCCGAAATTCTGCACCTTGATATTTTCGAAATTTCTGGTGAAAAATTTTTATCCTGTATTGACAAATTTAGCAAATTCGGAAAATTTTTCCATATAAAAAACAAATCTGCAGTATATCTTCGTGATAAAATTATAAAAATATTACACTACTTTTCTGTTCCAAAAATCCTAGTCTCAGACAATGAGGGCAGTTTCATCAGTCCCATTATTCTCAACTACTTAGAATCACTGGGAGTAACCGTTTATCTAACGCCAACCCAAAAAAGTGAAGTCAATGGTGCGATCGAAAGACTTCACTCTACAATACTGGAAATAGTGAGAAGTCTTCAACGTGAATACCCCGACCTTTCCTTGGAAGTAATCGTAAATATAGCTGTGGACAGATATAATAACTCCATACATTCCGTAACTAAAAAAAACCTGTTGATATATTTTTCGCAAGGGAACAGCGAATTAACTTTCAAAATTTGTTAAACTTTAGGGACAAGCTAAATAGAGACGTAAAACATGAAATCATGCGAAGACAAAAACACCAGTTGAAAAAACCGCAACGCTAAAAGGGTTAAACCTAAAACATACAAATCCGGTGATACCGTTTTCATTTCCAATAAACAGATTAAGTCTAAAAACAAACCGCTTTTTAAAAAGGTAACAGTCTTTCAAAACAACCAAACCACTATCACGACAGCCACGGGGAAGAAAATCCATAAGTCTGACATCAAACATATTCCTTCTGTTTCAGATTAATCCTGTGCAGCGCGCACGCATCCGTCGACGTCTACGAATACGATAGTCCAATAATAACAATGAGAAAAGGCTTTGGAAAAATAATAGATGGAAATTTCAAGATCATCCACGTTATTGACCTCAATAAATACGACCAAGTTATAGCATACACGGAATCAATCATACATCAAAAAATCAACAGATCGAGCATCTTGGTACCTCAACTTCATCATCAACTTTCGGTAATTAAAGGGCTTATTGACCAACTGCGAGATAGGAAAACAGCAAAAACTAAACGGTCCATAAATTGGCTAGGATCAGCCTGGAAATGGATCGCAGGAAGCCCAGACGCAACAGACTGGGACACAATAGTGAAAAGCCAGAACAATATGGTAAATAACAACAATAAGCAGTTCAAAATTAACGAATATGTTACAAGCGTATCTACGCAACTAGTAGATAATTACAAAAGAATTGTCTCTGAAATTAGCTCTCATAACAATGAAAAATTCGAGCAGATGCTCTTTAACAAAATGCTAATCCTTAAAGATGAAATCCAGGAAATAGTCTTAGCTAGTCAAATGGCAAAAAAAGGTATAGTAAATTCAAACCTGCTAGGTAACACGGAAATCAATGAAATACTTTCTCAGGTTGAAACCCTTCCTTTTAGCAACGAAATTCAGGCAATTGAATATGCGGAACCTATGATGTTAGTAAAAGGTACCGCCCTGTTGTACGTCATTTGTATACCGAAAACTGAAACCACAGACTACAATCATGTCTTCGTTCGTCCTACCATAAAAAATAATATTAGGATTCATCTGAATTACTCTAGTTTGTTTATAACAGAAAAGGAAAAGTATAACATTATAGATAAATGCCTCGAGATCCAAGGAATCACCATCTGCCGTAGGGATCAATTGGAAAAACTAAGCCCAAGTGATTGTCTTTCCCAAGTATTAAAAGGAGTAGTCGCATCCTGTGATTACGAATTCTATGATAAGCCGATAATTGAACCCATCAACGGCAATACCTTATATCTCACAAATTTCAGAGGAAACGTTGACTACGGAAATTCAACTAGATTTCTCAACGGTGCTTTTCTAATCAACTTCCAGAATGATACACTCCGTGTTAATGAAGTAAGCTACGTTACCAAAGAGACCACATCATTTCACCCCTTGCCCCCCATCTTAAATAACAATATAACCTTAAACAAAATTAAATTAGATTTTCAATGCCTGCACAAATTGCATCTCGATAATGTGAAAAAATTAAGCAACTTATCTTTTGACAGTACTTTATCTTTAACTTCAGACATTTTTATTCTCGTAATAGTTATAAGTTTGGCAATAATCCTTTTAGTTTTCATCCTTCGCTCAAAACGGTCTAAGCACACGATGCAATCAGATCTAGCCTACTCATATCCTGTCCCAATTAAATTGTCCTTTTGATCTGTGGGACACCGATTTTAAGGAGGGAGGAGTTATCACACTCATCTTCATACTCACCTTTAGCTATCACATTCACCTTCATATGCACCTTTCCGAACGTTGACCGCTAACACCTGTTGAAGTACATTGTTCCGCGCATTTTTGCATACTCGGTAAATATTTGCACGAGCCTACTTACTTGAACCAATGACCCGATCAAAGCAAAGCATATTGACTATAGGTATTCGTAATTAATGCAAATGTTGCAAATGCTATTGTATGGTACAAATGAATGCGAATGTAGCATAAAATTTTATTGATGATTAAAGTAATTCAATTAAAATCATAAATAGAGGCAAGCAATAAGATTAAGTCAGTTGTAATTAATCGGTGGATTTGTGATTGTCGAATAATAAAGTTTACTTGAAAGCGGAAATATTGTTTTTTTTTATAAAACCGAATTGCGATAAACGTAACTTGCATGATATTTGTTCAGTGTGTGCAAATTACACATTTTGCTATAGGAAATTTTTGCAAAAATTTTTTTAAAATTTTTGATGCGTTAATTCAATGTAAATGATTCAGATCTAACAAATATCGCTTAAATCAACTCGGTACGTTAAGTAGTTTCCGAGATTTACTACATTTTTAAAAGAAAACATGCTATTTTGTTTGAATTTTGTAATTTTCTCAACAAATTTTTTGCGAAATGTAATAAACTGATTCAATAGCCAAAGGTTCATTAAAATTTCTTCTCAAAAAAAGTTTCTGAGATGGACGGCCGTAAATTTTACCCAAATTAGCAGTTTTACTGGGGGCTGTGCCTTAAGTCTTTTCTTAAAAACCAAAAATTAGTTTACGTTTTTGACTGTTTCTGGAAGATTGTTGTCCAGGGTTATCCATTTCGTGGTAGGAAAGTATAACCCTGCCATTTGACATCTGTCAGAATTTATGTCATCCAAAGCGTGTTTCTTTTAGTTGAAGGTTTGCCATTTAGAAATATGGATCGTTTAACAGTTGAAGAACGCGCTAAAATTATCAAATGTTATTATAAAAATGGCGATTCTGCTGTATCAACATTTAGGGCTTTGCGAGCCGATTACGGTCGACATAATCGACCTACACAGCAAACGATTTCGAACACAGTGAAAAAATCTGAAGAGACTGGATCGGTGATTGATGTTGCAAGGCCTATGCATCATCGCAACATTCGTTCTGCTGAAAATGTCGCTGTCGTTGCTCAAAATGTGAAGGAAGACCCGAATTTGTCGATTCCTCGACGTGCTCAACATTTGGGCTTGTCTTACAGCTCATTGTGGCGGATTTTGCATTTGGATTTGCATCTCCATCCGTACAAAATCCAACTCACTCAAGAACTTAAGCCTCAAGAATGTATGCGAAATGGGTGATTGAACAACAAGCCATTGATGACGATTTTTCGAACAAAATTTTCTTCAGTGATGAGGCTCATTTTTCGCTCAGTGGTTACGTAAATAAACAGAATTGCCACATATGGGGCTCTCAAAATCCTCAGGTGATTGCAAAAAGCCTTTGCATCCGGAAAAAGTGACCGTTTGGTGTGCATTATGGTCAGGTGGTGTTATTGGCGCGTATTTTTGGAAAACGATCAAGGAAGAGCCATTACAGTCAATTCTGACCGCTATGGACGGATGTTGACCGATTATTTTTGGAGAGAAATTGAAGATTACGATCTGAAAAACATGTGGTTCCAACAGGACGGAGCCACAAGCCACACAACACAGGCTAATCGAGCACTTTTGCAAAAGAAATGTCCAGGACGCGTAATTTCGAGATTGGGCCCGCAAGATCCTGCGACCTAACACCTTTGGATTTCTTTTTATGAGGCTATGCGAAAGGTCGTGTTTGCGCTAACAATCCTCAAAATCTTGAGCAATTGAAAACCAATATTCGTGAAGTTATGGCCGAGAAATGTGCCGAAAAGTCATTGAAAATTACCTCAAATGGATTGAGGCCTGTAAGAGGTCTCGTCGAGGGCCTTTGAATGATGTTGAGTTTAATGGCAAGGTTCAATCTTTATATTGAATAAAAAATTTTGTTTCCGTTGAATATTTTATGTGTTTTCTTTAGCTTTACTTTCCCAAACGTCAAATGGATAACCCTATATATACGCAGAGCATCATTCGTTGCATCGTTCCTTAGTCGATCAGTTCTAGTGTAAGGTGTTACAAAATTGTTGGCATTTCTTGAATAATATGGATTTATTTTTGATACTTTTATAAAGACCGAGATATTTAATTTCAAACACTCTTTGCAAGTTTTCGCCGTTAATTCTTAGGTCAACTTCTTCTTCTTTCTTCTTTGTAGCCCTACAGCCCCTTTCAGGCCTTCGCTTAGAGATAGTTAGAGTATCTCATTGTCATGATCGAATATATCAGCACTCCACAAGGTGATATGATCATTATCATGCTTTGGCCGTGTGTCCGTTCTGATTTAAAACCAGCACACGTATCATAACTAAACAGGCTTATAGCCCGTCCGAAGAACCACTGGAACTAATTTTCGTTGACGCCAACGAGACTTGAACCAGAGACCTTCGGCTTACGGGCTTAGTGCTCTAACCACAAAGTCACGTGGACTATAGCTTCAACTTCTATGTCTTCCTTATTCTTCTGTTTAAAAATAATGTATTTTATCTTTGAAGTATTCATTGCTAGCCTGGTTTTGATAAGCCATGAATGATATTTATCTAGATCCTCGTTGACGATACTCTCCATGGCAACTTTATCATGTCCTGAATAAAGAATTATAGTGTCTTCAGCATATAATGTGTGCTGAGCTTTCAGTTTACATATATTCAAATTATTGGTGTATAGCAAAAACAAGGCTGGTCCAAGTATGGATCCTTGGGGAACCCCCGATTTCATTGGTGCTGGATTGCTCAAGACATTATTAACTGAAGTTCTTTGGAATCTTCCTTCTATATAACTTTTAAAAAGCTGTTTCGATTTTCCTTGTATACCACATGATTCAAGTTTTTGAAGTAACAGGTCATGATCAACGTATCAAAAGCTTTCTTCAGGTCCACAAAAATTGCAAAAACATAATCTCGTTTATCAAGACTTTCATTGATGTAACGTGAGACACAAAGAAACGCATCGAAAGTACTCTTGTTCTTTTGAAAGCCAAAATGCTTCGCATTTATGATGAAATTGTCCATTAAGAAAAATTTTAAACGATTATTTATAAGTTTTCCGAATATTTTACTAAAGGCTATGAAAAGTGCAACAGGGCGATAATTATTCGGGTCCAGATGATCTCCTCCTTTGAATATTGGAATTATTTTTGCCAGTTTCTCTTCGTCCGGAAATGTTCCATTTCTAATATGCTCGTTTATAAAATTTGCTAGTGGTTCAGCAATCTCCTGTTTGACTAGAATAATTTCATGTGTGGCGATGTTGTCAATACCTGGTACTGCATTTTTTTTCCAAATTTTTGATTGTAGTTAATACTTCTCTTTTAGTCGTTTGATGAATGTGAAAGATAGACTTAGGTGAGCTATTTATGATATTGAAATAGCAAGTTGACTTTTCACCAAGCTCCCTGGTAATTTTTCACCAATTGTTGAATGAAAGTGGTTGAGCGAGTTTGCTATTCCACATGGGCGTGCTGCATTTTTAGAGCTCATGCCAAAAAATTCAGCATTTGATGTCATGACCCAGGGTGACAAATTATCTTTTACTTCATTTATTATTTTCCATATTTCGTGTGAGTTGTCCGCCGCGGTTTCCAATCTTCGGGATAATATGAGAATTTAGCTTCTTTTATGAGACGTTTTGATTGTCTTCAGGCTTTGTCATATGGTTGCTTAAGCGCTTGATCTTCTGCGTTTTTTTTTTGTATTTTTTATAAGCTTTCCTTTTGTTACTACTAGACTCAATTACTTTCTTTGTTATCCAACTATGTTGTCGACATCTGATCTTTTTCTCAATAATAGAATCATGCTTGGACTCTGTAATCATATTTTTGAGTTCCATAAGGTTTTTAGGTTTTCTGTTTTTAGCAACTGTTGAAATTTCGATTTGAAAAGACCCTTGTCTAAATATCTGAATATTTTGTGAGTATGTTTTTGTTTCCTGAGACTTTGACCATGAACGACAATTTTTAGGATACGATGATCTAACTCCGGCCAGCCTGCAATTGTGAATTGAATGTTTTCAGCATTTTTTAGAGTTTTGTACTAGAATACAAAACCCTTTTGCAATCACGAACTGTGTCCGTCTGTCCGTCTGTATGTCACAGCACTTTTTCTCCGAAACTATAGAAGCTACAGCCATGAAATTTTGTGGAAAGGTCAGAAGTGGTGACTTCTTGAAAGTTCAATGGTGGAAAAATTTTTCAAAGTGGTTTAAGTGGGGGAGGTGACCCCTCAAAAAAAAATTTTCAACATTGGTAGTCGAGTAGGGTGTCATTGGAAAGGTCTCGACGAGATCTTTTCAAAACAAGTCTTAAAACTGCCTTTTGAATACCGAGGGGGGCAGGGGAAGGGGAAATGTACGAACTTTTCGCGTACCCCCCCCCCCTCGCGATTGGACACCTTCCATCCGAAAAATCTGAAAAAATCATGGATGTAGGCCTTTGTGAGGAAAACATCAACAAATACATGAGAAGTCGAAATTCACTCAACTTTGTTAGTAAAAGAAAGAATAAAATCTAGACGGTACCCTTAAATTCAATAAAGATGACTATTTATAAGATTGATCTTTTCTGAAAGTTTCATAAAGATCGAATAGTAGTTAACGAAGTTATAGCGATTTGAATTTTCCTCCATTACTATGGAAGAATATGCCCTGTATTACTATGGAAACATATGGCTATGGAACCATATGCGCTTTTCACCGACTTACACACTACAGCTTTGCTAGGATTTGCATGAAAATTTCAGGAATGATAGGTATCATGAAGATGAGTACATACAATTGAAACAAGTCGAGGAGGCAGGAGAGAGCTCTTAGCAAAAGGGCTTTGTAACCATTCTAAGATTCGAAAAAACAGGCCATGAATCGATGATTACAGTACAGAGGAGTGGCCCCTGAAAAAAAATTTCATGAAAGGTAGCCGATATGAGTATCAACTAAAAGTTCTCTATGAGAGCTTTTCAAAACAGTTCTTAAACTGACAGTTTTTGCTTCAGTGAGGCACAGAGGGGGGGAAATACATGAAAAATGTGTTTTCTCCCTCGCGAATGGACACCCGTGATCTTAAAAAATCTGAAATAATTATCAAGTGAGATATTTGTGGGTATAACTATAACAAATACCTCAGAGGTCAAAATTCTTTCAACTTTGCTAATAATAGTATGATCCTCGAACATGACATGTTTCTTGATTTTATTCGTTACTGGTTACTGCATTTTGTAAGTTGAGTACAAAACCCTTCTGACATGAGCATAGGTCTGTCCACCCAACTTGTTTATTATTTGTTGCTATGTGATCTAGGCAGGTACTTGAAGTCGGGCAAGTAATTTTGTCCTTATTGACAATGACCGCTCCGTTTGTTTCCAGAGTATCTTTGTACATTCTCGATTCTGGAGATTCTGCAATCAGGTCTATGTTTCCGTCAGCAACTGTGATTTGATTTTTTTCAGCAGAGTATATTGCATCTATTACTGTGCAGAAGTCCTGCGCATTAAGACGATTGGGATTATAGTAAGTACCGATTTTTAGTTTTTTACCTGCGCAGGTTATTTCAATTATTATATTATATATATCAGATGTTAGTCTCTATGTCACGAAATTAATTGTATTTTTTATATAAATTGCTGTACGCGGAGCTATATCCCGGAATATTGTAATACTTTGCTTCTTCAGGATCGATCCATACTTCGTTTAATTATAGTATGATATTCGAATTTCACATTTTCCCCAATGAAATAGTATAGGTACCCTTGAAATTCGATATTTAAGTAGTCATACAAAAGGTCCTTAAACTTTATAAGTTTGAACAAAATCGAATAATGTACACGGAAGTTATAGCCATTTGAAATTTCACCAATGACAACAACAACACATGATTTTGGTATTTTATGGACTTTCCATCGAATCAGCCACTGCTTGATTTGATCTTCTTGTAACTTTCAATTAAGGTCAATAACATTAATATTTTTGGAAATTCATGATTTGAGTTATTTTTGCTGGTTTGCAACAAAATAGCGACCGTTGAAAACAGAAAAACAATGGATTTTCGTTTAAACGTACACATCCCTTTCACATATTTCTTGACCTTATTCGTTGCTGGTGACTGCATTTCTGAGAAGTTGGATACAAAACCCTTCTGACATGAGCGTAGGTCTGTCTACCCAACTTGTTTTTTATCTTTAATGTTTTTTTAATTAATTAATAATTTTCTGAGGATCGATTTATTTAGAATTCTGTACCAAATGGATACTATGCAAGTACTATCCAAGAAAATTCACTTTATGCGTTTCAGTAGGAAAAACCCTTAAAGGTAATTTTGTTAAAGCTTGGGGTGTGATTTAATCATAAATTTAAACAAAACTGTTTTCCGTAAAAACATCATTTATTTTCGTAATAATTTCTAAACAGATTACGATTATGTAGTGCACGGATGATATTTATTTTATTTACAACACGTTTGAATAGAAATAATTATGATTTTCTTTTTAGTAAATAAATTAATTTTCTCATACTCTAATCGCGAATAGACTCTCTCTTTTAATAAATATTTAACTAGTATATCTAACATTAATTTGATTATATTTTAATTTCATTCATTTTCATTATTTCAAAGTACAAATAAATATATTTAATAGAATTATAATTTTTCATTCGACTAACAAATGCTAAACAAATGTTTGTTTTGCATTGCATAAATGGCAAAATAAATGTTTTTAAGGTGGATTTAAATTTGAATCGGGCATTATAAATAATTAATTTACTAACACTATATATATTCAATCTTTTTTACAAAATTTAAATGTATGAATCTAATGTACTTTACTTTATGAAACAATGGATTTTTCTGCGAAATCGAAGATATTTGATAAATTTTGATGCAAATAAGATTTTAGTTCTTGTTAGGACTAACCACATATGAAAATTCGATTATTATAAATTGCGTTAGAAAGAATCAAATGTGTTGTTGGTTTTCGGATAGTGAACTCTGATTCAATTCGAAGCTTTCATGATACGCATTAGTAAGTAGAGTGTTAATATAATATGCAGCCTACCTCAAGTATTAATCGGTGATTAGTGCGAAATGAAATGATTGTAATAAATATTATATTTACAGGTAATTACAATGCACACAAACTGTAAAGTTAATATATTCATTTACTTGGATGGGGTGCGTATGGAAGATTCGTTGTTTGCAATTTTAGTATGCTTTATTAGTGAATGTTCTTTAAATTATTTCTACAACTTGAATTTTAGTGGCCTTAATAAACCAAAATGAAAGAAAATGTTAATTCGGAACTGACTCGACATTAAAATACAAACACATTGTAATAGATTAGAAAGTGTTAATCAATAAATAAGCGAAATTAATTTATCAACTTAGAAGCTCGAATTATATTAAGGCGTTAGTGCTTTCTTACTACCTTTCTTTGCTGCATAAACTTAATGACTCAAAGTATTTCCGTAGGAAACAATTTTAATTGTGTGTTGTTCTTAATCTAGAAAATTATGAAATTTAACATTAAATTCTCTTACTGCTAGTGTGGATCATCTTTTCTGAGTACGGTTATTACAATCGATCCACGAATAATTCGCATTAAGTCGATAATTTCTGATGTGGGCATACTTTCAACTGATTCATCGTTAACCTGTAAAGGAATAGAATATAATCGTTAATAAATAGGATGAAATAAACTTTTTTAATTCATAATAAGTTGGGTGGGCAGCAGAGATCTCCCAGCACTAATTCTTGCAACGAACCTAAAAATGTGATGGATTGTATTTTTAATTTTTCATAGAAACCCAATAAAAAACTGTCACCGAACCGTATTATTCTAGACACGAATGTGAACTATAGGGTTTTCCAATAAGAGGTGTTATTTTGAATAGATCTTGTGATTTAACACCTTCCGACTTCTTTCTTTGGAGGTCTACGCCAACAGCCCAGCGTTGATTTAAGACTTCAAAGATGGAATTCGTGAGGCTATTGAGGACATAGGGCAGTCACTTTGCGATTTGGGTATGGAAAATTTCATGAAAATAATATGGTCCTGTAAGCGTGGTCGTGATGGTCATTTGCTTGATGTTATTTTTACTATCAATGGCATACTTTCTTCTGCATGATTCAAGAAACATTCGATCATTTATTTTAAAAAATAGCATTTTCTCTTAATATCAAAATAACACCTCTTATTGGATTTGGTTATGGAAAATTTCATGAAAAGGATATGGTCCTGTAAGCCTGGTCGTGGTGGTCGTTTGCCTGTTATGTTTCTCTATTAACGACATACCTTCCTCTTTATAATGAAATAAACATTCGATCATTTATATTACAAATGGCATTTTTTTCTTAATATCAAAATAACGCCTCTTATTGGAAAACCCTGTATGCCCAACGTGTTGATAAAGATTGATAAGTGACGTTCAGTTGTGAAATTGATTTTAGTGACGAGAAAAAAAAAGAAAAACGTTTAACAGAATCAGAAGCGAGATGGCAATCCATAACGTATACCTTGGACGAGTATGTTGCGGCAAAACTTTAACTTCTTTCTCTTCCTACTTCGTGGCACTGCAGCCTCTCTCGAGTCTTCACTTTCTGCAAATAGCGCCTCCAAAGGTCTCGGTCCATTGACCACATCCGCCAATTTTGAAGTCCGAGTTGCGATGAACTGTCTTCGTCAACCGAGTCAGACCAGCATTTTCTTGGTTTCCTCACTGGTCTCCGGCCTTCAGTTCTCCCAACGAATACGTTTTTACGTATCCGTTGATCTTCCATACGATTCATCTGGCCAGAATATTGCAGCTTCCGCAGTCTTACTATCGTTGTGACTTTCGGCTCGTCTAAAATTTCATGCAACTCATGGTTGTATCGAATTTACCATTGGTCCCTTCTAGCTTCGCTCCGATTATTCGCCTCAGGACCCATCGCATAAAAAGGTTCAGTATATTGCGGATGCTTGGGTTAGGGTCCATGTTGCACACCCATAGCATATCACAGATGTTATCGCAGATTTATACTTGGAGCTTTGTTTTCCTGTTTATGCAGCTTGTCTTCAAGATCGTCAAAACTGAATAAAATATTCTTTTTGCGAGCTGTATTCTTTGGCGTATTTTGTCTCTTTCATTGCCGTTTCTCATTATTTTGGCGCTTAAATACACCAATTTTCTCATGTTATTGATATTGTATTCGCCAAGTGCGATATTTGCGTTATTTTTCCTTGACTGTGTCATGAGCTTTGTTTTATTCTCATTGATTTGTAGCCCTACTAGTTTTCCTTTACTGTCAAGTTTCAGGAAGAGCTCTTTGGCTGTTGTTAATGACCATGACAAAATGTTGATGTCATCTGCATAGGTTACTACTTGTCTCGACTTGTCTAGTAGCGTAGCTTGCGTATCGACAGGTAGCATCTTTATGACGTACTCCAGAGCCAAAGTGAATAGCAAACAGGCCAGTCCGTCTCCCTGCTTTAGTGCGATATTTGTATCAAAGGCATCGGTGAGCTGGTTATTGATGCAGACTTGGGAGGTCATCTCAGTAGCATATTTAGAAATCATGTGCCTATCCGCCGGTCCCTTCGAAAAATGAGCACCAGCTGGCTTTAAGCAGAAGTCGCCAAAAATTTCAGCATTCCCACTTTGACACTCACCTCACCAACTACCGACTGCTTCGTAGAGATGTCAAAATTATTATATGATTGAAACATCACAACAATCGAATAGTCCGAAGCTCTTCTGCACATACATCCGTTCCCTGAAAACAACATCCCATAACCCTAATATCTTCTTATGGCATAACTGCCAAGCTTCTGATGGGAAAGCTATCTGTGACCTTTTGCTCAGTTTTCTCCTCCACATTTAATGTTTTAAATCCCACTTTATACTCATCGTCTCCTTCTCCTCCCCCTATTGTGCATTCTATCGTACTTTTCCATCGGGAATTGAAAGTGTACTACTCACTTTTGACAATAATGGTGGTCCGGGTCCTGGTGGAATACCAAACCTGTTCGTTAAGTCATTATCTTCTTCATTACTCACCCCACAATCAATCATTTTCAATATAAGCCTTTATTCATCCTGCTCTCCTGACGTCTGGAAGCATGCTAACATCTTTCCGATCCATAAGTCCAGAGATCGTAGTGAAATTTCGAACTATTGTTCGATTTCTTTGCTGTCTTGTTTTGGCAAGCTAGTTGAGAGAATAGTGCATAACAGAATATACGATGCCTTCAGCATTCTGTTTGCAAATGAACTACATGGCTTCAGGAAAGATTGTTCGACAATAACTAATTTGTTAGAAATTACGAATACCATCTCTCTTGCTTTTAACAAGAGCCAACAAGTTGATGTCATATACACCGATTTTCCTAAAGCCTTTGACAGAGGTATTTTGGCTAACCAACTCCGATCGTCCTGCGTTTTCGAATCAATCCTCTCTTGGATCTTATCCTTCTTATCCCAGCGCTCCTTTACCGTTGCATGGAATAATTTTGTTCATCGCCCTCATTTAGTTCGAAATCTGGTGTTCCTCATGGATCAATTTTAGGCCCTTTCCTATTTAAAATTTTCATCAATGATCTTCCCCAATACTTGTCCTCTAATTGTCTTCTTTACGCTGATGATTTAAAAATTTATCGTTCCATTAACTCCAACAAAGACTGCTCATACCTTGAAAATGGTCTTGACAATTTCTGAAATTGGTGTCAAGGTAATTTACTTCCACTTAATATTTCAAAATGTTGGCACATAAGAGTCGCGTACAAAATTCATCCAGTATTATATGAATACCGAATGGATGAATCACTGAAGTATTTGACCCAGGTTTGAAATTTAACATTCATATTTTATGCACTATCACTTCATGTGTCGCTGGTTTTATTTTATCATCCTCAAGGAAGTCCTTTAACACCTTAACCATTGTCCATCTATTTGTACTTTTAGGTATGCCTCTCAAGTATGGTCTCCTCACTATACAAATCTATTGGATGCTGTTCAGACTATAGAGCGTAACTTCATACTCAACATCCTATCACTAAAAAAAAAAACAAGTTGGGTAAACAGACCTACGCTCATGTCAGAAGGGTTTTGTATTCAATTTACAAAATGCAGTCACCAGATCGAATCAAATCAAGAAACATGTCAAAGACGATTTTATTGGAGAAAATATGAGATCATACTATTATTAACAAAGTTGAACGAATCGCAACTTCTGAGGTTTTTGGTATTGTTATACTCATAATTATCTCCCTTGATAATTATTTCAGATATTCATCCGCGACGGAGGAAACACATTTTTCATGTATTTCCTCCTGTGCCCCCCTTAGAAACAAAAACTGACAGTTTAACAACTGTTTTGAAAAGCTCCCATGAAAACTTTTATTTCATACTCATATCGGCTACGTTTGATGAATTTTTTTTTCAGGGGCCACTCTCCTGTACTGTTATCATCGATTCATCGCCAATTTTTTCGAATCCTAGAATGGTTACCAAATCCTTTTGCTAGGAGCTCTCTCCTACCTCCTTGACTTGTTTCATCTATGAGCATTAATTTCAGGTTCTCATCTTCAGTCATTCATTGAATTGAATCAAGTGTTCAAAGCATGCACCTTAAACGTTGAAGGTGAGTTGAAATAACTCAAAATTATTTAATCTTCGCATTTAAAACAGCCACTTTTCTGTTTTACGAGTACTGATACCACTAGCTGAACCGATTCTCAAAGATATACATGACACTTATCATTCCTGAAATTTTCATGCAAATCCTAGCAAAACTGTAGTGTCTGAGTCGGTAAAAAGCGCGTGTTGTTCTATAGCCATATGTTGCCATAGTAATAAATGCAGCGCATATTGTTCTATAGTAATACAGGAAAATTCAAACCGCTATAACTTCGCTAAATATGATTCAATCCTTATGAAACTTTCAGAATAGATCACATCTACGTACTGAATTTCATTGAATTCAAGGGTACCGTTAAGATTTCATTCAAGAAAACATAAAATCAATAAATCATACTATTGCTAACAAAGCTGAGTAAATTGCGACTTCTAACATATTTGTTGTTGTTGCACTCACCAAGGCCTACATTCTTGATTTTTTTCAGATTTTTCGGATCACAGGTGTCCAATCGCGAGGGGGGGGACACAAATTTTTCGTGTATTTCCCCTCCCTGTGCGTCTCTCGAAGCAAATTTTGCCAAACTAAGACCTGTTTTAAAAAGTTATCAAGACCTTTCATTACCCATATCGGCTACTTTAATGAAATTTTTTTTTTCGGGGGGTCTCTCCTATATGCGGAGACCCCCTTAAATACCTTATAAAATTTTTTTGTAGTTGAACTTTGAAGAGATCACCACTTTACACCCACACACAATGTTTCTAGCTTAAGTAGTTTGCGAGAAAAACTGCTGTGAGACACGGACGGACGGACGGACAGACGGACAGACTGGTCGCGAAACTAGTAGGGTTTTGTAAAATTATTTTCCAAAACCCTAAAAAAAATAAGAGAAGACTTAGCCCTGTGTTGCTGATTTATTCCTTCATCCAACCTTCGGGAACGGCTTCATATACGTCAAACCTCAAGAACTGGCATATTCATTGTGCCCTTTGCTCGAATCGATATTTGTTTTTATTCGTTTTAAGTTCGCGTATTACGCCGCTACAACGACCTCTAGCTGGGTGTCCTCCCACATTCCTTAAACGTTATTAAAAGCATATTACATAATATTCCCCTTAGTTCCTAAAAGTTTATAATTATTTTATATTCTTGTTCTCATTTTTCTATTCAAGATGCTCACTTTGTATTTTTGCATATATTATATTTCAAAATCTATTTTGTTATTGGATTCACGGATGCGTAAAGTAGCGTAAGTAAATAAATAAGTTTGGCAAGGATGCCAAGGCAAATCATTATTTGGTACAGTACGTTACGATCAATACTGTCGTATGCTTGCTTCAAGTCAACGAAAATTTGGTGTCTGTCTATGCTCCCAGTATTTTTCAACTACCTGCCTGACTGTGAACAATTGGTCTATCGTCGATCTGCCTGGTCTTAAACTGCCTTGATATTTCCCAATAATACTGTTAGCGTATGATCCGATTTTATTTTCTAAGATATGCATCTATAATTTTCGCATTGTAGCTTATTACTTTTTTTGTAGATAGGGAATATAATTGATTGGCTCCACTCTTTTGGCGTATGTTCTTGTTATCAAATGCACTGGATGACTTTGTGAATAGCTTTATGAACGCTGCTACCAACATATTTGATGAGTTCTACTGGAATCTCATTGATGCCAGGCGCTTTATTATTCTTTTGGGCTTTGTTGGTTGAGCAAACTTCATCGAGAGATGGTGGGGCCAATGGACGCTCTCTGAAAGCACCTGTAGGCTTCAATGTTCTGGATATGTGCGGAGGAATAAGGAGGCTCTTGAAATATGATGCCCATCTTTCCTTAATCTTGGTTTCATCAGCGATGACATTGCCGATCTCATCAAGACAGAGCGTGGTTTTGGGCTGATAACCACGTCTAAGGCTTTAAGCTCTTACGTTCTTGTTCGCTAGATTGATAATGATACTACTCAATTGGTCATCATTGTATTTTCTTTTCTTAATTCTAATTATTCTGAGGTTTGCAAAGTGTTCTCTCTTCGTCCTGGTTTTCGTACCTATATATCCTTTGTATGCCTGATTCTATTCGTCTAACTCTTTCTGGCACTCATCATCGAAGCAATCATTTCTCTTGCGCCGGGCTTGATGTCCAATTCTGTATTATGCCACGGTCTAAATAGCCGCTTCCATCCAAAGCTCGTTGCTTTTTTCAGCGATGCGTCTGATAAGATAGTAGCCAGCTGACTATTGAGGGTCTCCGCAAAACCCTAGGCCACAGACGCCGTTTGGAGCCTTTTGATGTCAAATTTTTTTGTAGCGGGCTGGTCTTCATCGAATTTGCCTTTGACATACGACATCAATAGGTCAATTTGATCAAGTAATGATCTGAATTACAACTGGCTCCTCGGTATGTACGAATGTCAAGTATGCTGGAGACTCAACGTTGTTAGATCAGAACATGGGCGATCTCATCATGTCATTTTATGCATGCGTCAATATGGGAAAAAAGTAGAGCATCTGACTAAATTTCCGCTAACATACATGCAAAGTCGATCAGGCACTGGCTTTTGTCATTCTTTTCATCTTGGAGACGTTATCCTCAAATCACTCCCCGATTAGATAGCTCATTGCCAACTTTAGCGTTTAAATCACCCAGAATTATTTTTGTGTCGTTTATAGGAGATGAGTCGACTAGTCTTTCCAGGTGATTGTAGAATGTTTCCTTCGTTTTTTTGTCCTATTCTTTGGTGGGGCATGTACATTCATTAGACAGATTTTGAAAAATTTTGCTTGTATACTAATCGCACACAAATGTTCATTGACTGCCTTAAAATCAATAACGTTCAATTGAACTCCCTATTCACAAGGCCACTCCAAACTCCCGTTTTCCATTAGGCTTCCCACTTTTGCATATTGTGTGCGCTCTCATGTCTTGAATATCATTTGAAGTCCAATTCGTTTCCTGGATTGCCAGTATTTTTAATTTGTATTGTCTGGCCTGTTGTTAAAGGTGCTTAGCAGCGCCCGTGTGATTGAGTGATCTGACATGCCAGAATCTAATGCCACAGTCCTTTTTCCGTTTTCCAGGTCGTATCCATGAGTCCAATCCATTTCAAGGTCATCTGCCGATTTCGAAACATTGTAGGGTTTTCCGGGGATGGGGAGTTAGACCGTCGCTCAACCTCCATTCTGGCGGCATGGTTATTACATCGATTCCGTTATCAGGCATGGAAGACTCGCCTTTATCCTCTTATCCACAAAGGAGGTGTAAGTAGGCTTTAGTAGCAGAGCTACAGATGTATTTGCAGTTATTGGCATTTCTCGGCATTTAATGTACCATTATTGGGGAACCAGTAAATGTGAGGTGCGACCCCGAGAACATTTACTACCATTTAATTGTGGTGCTTAGGATTAGGAGTCATGGAAGCTGTGGGTTGAAAAAACAAGGGACTCCCTCTTTTTTCTGAAACGGGCTTGGGACCGTCTATGGCGGAGTCTTTACTTCTTCCCTGTATCTATTCACGATTGATACTAGATGGTCCAAACGAATCCGGTGCAAAAAACTGGTTATTTCTGCTGGAAATGAAAAAAAAATCTAGTAATTTATAAAAACTTACACAAAATTTCCATAATCTTTGACAATATACATCATTCACGTTCTGACTGTGAATGAATATATGTGTTTATTACGAGTAGAACATCACACATTACCAATTCAGGGTTAATAATGCATTGCCATGGCGTTGGAATCCAGCAAGCATCGTATGGCCAAAAGAATTTTATTGCGCGTTGAGCGACTGTGAAAAGTGTATGTGTTACGATTAACAGATATCGGACGCCATGAGTGACGAGGAGAAATATGCGTAAAATCTACATGAGATGTTGCAAAAGGAAAGACTGTCAATGGAGGACAGGAAGGCGCGAACTAAAACGCTTGTAGTAGAATAACGACCGTCACTTTTGATTAACTGGCCTCCTTGTGAGTTCATCGATGTGTTACGCGGAAGACTGCGAATCTCACTCCAGAAAGATGGACCAACAAAGTTTGTGAATTATGCACGCTATACGAATGGCATGAGAAATCGGTTTTGTTTTGTGTATCAGGCAAGTTGAAAGGCGTGGCGAAGACATGGCCGACTCTTGAGCACTGGATGGATTTTGAGGAATCGTTACTAAAACGTTTTAGTTCAATCAGGAATGAAGCCAATGTCCAAATTGTTAGGGAGAACACGTTTACAATCTGAATCAGTGCTGACGTACCTTGACGAAATGGTTAACTTAGGTCAATATCGATCTGTCAGTGAAGAAGCTTTTGTTGTGATCCTCAGGTAATGAGACGATTAATTTCATTAAGCAATTTAAGGCCGGCGAATTGAAATATTACATGACCCAAAGGATCGTATGGAATGTTACCTTAGTTTTTGTGGGGCTGGAGAAAAGCTGAAATCAGCAACCCTAGCACTTGAGCTGGCCAAAACACCGGAACCCAAAAAAAACAGAAAAATCAACTGTAGTTCTTCAGAAAACGAGAAATTGTGAAAAACTGTAGAGAAGAACGTGATGTAGTCACTGTGGTAAAAGAAATCATCCCTCGTCGCAATGTAAAAGTGAAAAGGTTGGACAAATTTAGGCAGAAACTTACATGGAGCTTTCACAAATCAATAATAAATAATTTTCAGCATTTATCGACTTGGGGAGTGATTTGTTCTTGACTAGGGAATGAGGCATACCAGAAGGTGTTCAGGCCAATAAGGTAGTAAAAGTGTTGAAAAGGTTCGCTGGTGGCTTTGTGTTAAATTCCAAATAGTTAGACATCCCAGTGGTTATCGACAATTTTATTATTAATGGCACCTTGTTATTAGTGGATAATGAGTTGTTCCATCATGCGATATTGGTGGGTCAGGATTATTTAAACCAAGCAAACATTCATGAGATCCAGCAGAGAAATTGCGTTTCTCTCCAAAACGACATATGGAGATGATTTAGTAGAAGTCGTTCAAGGTTAACAACTTAAAGTTGGTGAGAACATAGATACTTAAATTAGGCTTCGAACGCTGACACTAGTGAACAAGCTCCGAGGGAATTTTACAGAGAACATGGGGAATCGGGGACGTGTGTCACTGACAAAATTTCAATTCAGTTGACTAACGAAACCCCAATCCTGATCCGATCATACTGCATTCTATTCAGACAACGCGAAATACTCGTAGTGTGATGCATCACAGATTAGATGTTAAAAACTTCATCATTTAGGAAAGTGCATTACCATTTTCGCTACCTCACCGATTTTAAGTCCGTTAATGAAAGGATCTGTGCGATTCGTATCAAGACCAAATTCTTCAATGCCTGGCTAGATAACAGTCACGATCCCGCAGAAGCTAAGGAGGAGATAATTAAGGACAAATTTTACAGCACTTTAGAATGCACTGTTTATGTATTGCCATCAAAGGATATTAAAATTGTTCTGGGTGACTTCAATGCTAAAATCGGCAAATAAACGGTACATAGAGGAACAACTGAGAGCACAATCTCCACGCAGAGACCAGTGTTGACGGACAGTGCCTGATAGACTTTGCTATAAGTAGTAGCTTCACTATAAAATCGCCACACTTCCGCATGGAGACATGTATAGGGAAATGCGGGAATCCCCAGATGGTCGCACATTCAACCAGATCGACCATGTCCTCATACAAAGACAAGCAGCTACCAGCATTTTCAAAATGCGCTTGTTCCGCAGTGCTTTCTGTGATTTGGACCACTACCTTGTAAGGGTCAGATTCCAATGCTGTATCTCCAAGACTTGTAAACAAGGAACATCAGTTACCTTAAGATACCACATACACAAGCTTAATGATGGCTCAGTAACGTCTACATGCATGTCAGTGCTAGCAAATCACATCGATGCATTTCCAGTGGCGGGAGAAAGTAATGATAACATTAAAACCACCTATACATAAGCGGTTGAAAAGATCTTGCAGCATCGCCCAAAGAAAATCAGAAACGACAGGTACGACGGAAACTGCAAGTCCGCAGTTGAACAAAGGATTCAGGTATACAAACAATACATCCAGCGACCGACTCGGGTAAAAGAAGAACAAAACAATACCCTCCGACGGTAAGCTGAAGTAGATAAAACTACGCTCATGTCAGAAGGATTTTGTACTTAGCTAACGATATGCAGACGCCAATAATAAATAAACTCACCGAAAACTTTACCGACATCTACAACAAATACATATTCGTTTTAAAATGGAAACCATTAGTATACCATTTTAACTTGCTGCCATTTTGACGCAATTTTACTAAATGTTTTTCATGTTTTCCACTTCCTCTGCCTACCCCGTCAACGATATTGCAATTTTGATAGCATATATCTAAATATCTCATCAATATCTTTCAATTGGTACCCTACTCGACTATCTTTGGTGAACAAAGAAATGTTTAGGGGTTCACATCCTTTTATGGGGAGACCCTCCTTCAAAGCCTTTAAAAATTTTTTTTTTGACTACGGAACTTTCATCAACAAGAAACTTCTGACCGATTCACTGCAGCTTTCATCACTGGAGCTTCTATAGTTCCTGAGAAAACTCTTTGTGACGCACTGACGGATGGACGAACTGATACCGATATTAATAGGATATTGTAAAATTTTTTTGACCCTATATGAAGTCGGATCAGCGTCTGCCTCTATTAAACAACTAAGAAACGCCTTCTATCCACAAACAAGTGCACCCAGTCGAAATTAAAAACAGACGGCTGAAATATTTCCAGAAGCTATTCATAGCGCTCCCAACAACAACTGGAGCTGTGAACATTCCAGAAGCACAGCAACAGGTCCCAGTCTCACCACTAACCGAAGACTAAGTACAGGCAGCAGTACGGGACCTGAGATAGACAATAAAGCTCCTAAAATAGACCAAATACGAGCAGAACTGCGCCAGGGTGGAGCTCTTCATGTAAGTAACTTTTTGCATCGACTAATATACAGAATATGGTCAGTGGAGCAGTTATCAGAGGACTGGTGGAAAAGTATCATACGTCCTGTGCACAAAACAGGGTACAAGTTAAGCCGTTAAAATTATAGAGGCATCGCTCTACTGTGCATATCGAAGTGCTCTTGAAAATCATACAAAGAAAATTAAAGCGACGCTATGAAAGTATTATAGGAGAGTATCAGGGAGGCTTTCGAAGTGGATGGTCTACAATAGAGCAAACATTCTCAGTTAAGCAGGCTCTAAAAAAGTGCTTAGTAATATAATATCGATATGCACCAACTTTTTGTTGACTTCAAGCGAGCAAACGATAGTGTCAATAGAAATACGCTGTGCAAAATATTGCTTAATTTGGCGCGCCAATAAAACTTCTCTGCATGGTCAAAGTCACGATGCTAAGCACAGAGTCCCAGCGTCAAAGTTAAGGGTAGACTAACGGACTGCATAATTAAACTGGCCGGAAACGAGGGGATGGATTTGCCCCAATGCTCCTTAATATCACGTTGAAACACGTCATCAGGAAGAAATCAGCTGAAAACTCGGGTACATTAATGTTCAAGTCCACACAATTGGTAGTATATACTGATGATGTCAATATTATGACACGTTCAATCTCAGCTATCAAACGAGCATTTTTGAGCAATTGTTCAAATTGCACGTTATTGATTTTAAGGCAGTTAATGAACGGTTATGTGGTAAAGCGAAATACTTCAAGATCTGACTGATCAACGTTCCTGCCCTGACCACAGAAAAGCACGAGGAAACGAAAGAAATGATCTACAATCACTTCGAAAGACTAGTCGACTAATTGTCTATAAATGGCACTAAAATTATTCTGTGTGATTTGAACGCTAAGGTTGGCAATCGGGAAACGACTGGCGGATATAGCCTTCATGATGAAACAAATGACAATGGCCAGTGCCTGATTGACTTTGCGCATGTAGCAGAAATCTAGTCATGCGTTAAACTGACTTCCCACATCGAGCAGCCCCGTGGTTATCAGGAGTGGCTGCTCCTGAAGAGATAAGGTGGTCACTCCGTCAAAACTGCTTAGTTTGTTGTTTTACTAGTTTAAACTAAACTACATCCGTCAAGTTTACCTCCTTTATGCAGAGATGAGCGGTTCACTTTAGGCACTTTAACATCTTTAGGTTTGACATTCCCCTTTTAATGCAACAACTTGCTTTGGAGAAAGTAACGGTTACTTTTTGTAGAATGTTTGCGTTTGTCTCAAGCCTCACTTTCCGCTCACTTTAACGAGACAAAAAATGTTGAATTACTGAAGAGTAGTTTGATTGACACACAAAGATAATAAAACTTGATCGGTACGTCTCGTAGAGTAGAGTACGCGTGATAAATATTTTGTAGTGGCTTAACAAGAACCCGCTTCATATGATCCCGCAAATGCTAGTCAGCAAGCACGCGTACACGGTTGTTAAGTGAAGCTAGTTAGTTGAACTCGGTGTTGTTTATAGTTTGCTGACACTTGTGCCAGACAATCGGCACCCGTGTCCTACACGGAATTTCAGAAAAAAAAAATTCTTTAAAAAATGCACCACCGGTTTAGCTCTTTTCTCCTTTCGCTGCTTTCACTTCGTCTGCTAAAATTTCTCACGCAGCTTCACCTCTCACGCTACTGAACCTCATCTGGTTCAGCGTTTTTCGAATCTCGCAACAATCCTGAAGTTTTATTACAATTGGAATGCAGAAGAGGAATGTCGTGCAGCTTCATGTTGGGATTCGCCATAGATAACAATAATGCAGCGAACGATGACGGCGAAGGGAATAAATGCTGTGCAGATTTAAGCTAAAATCCGCCGCACATTAAACTTTTATGGTGGGTGAATGGGGTAATCGTTGTGCAGCATCGCTTTACCGTATACCAATCGCAAAACTGGATCAAATAGTTGTTGATAAACATTGCATGAATGAGCTGATGCCGGCTACATTGTCTAGTGACCACCCGATTCATCAGTTTCTGGAGTGAAAGCATTCTTTCGCGACTATTTCTTTAGCGTTCCTTTTACGCTTCCTAATCGAGATTACTAGAAGTGCATTTTTGATATCGGAACTGGTGAGTTGCATAGAACTGTGCATGTTTCGTGGTGCAAGGGTTTGTGTTTTCTACCATGCGGTCATTCCAAGTCCCATTTGTGACTCATTAATAACTGGCTTTGAACATTCCCATAAAAACTATTTGGTAAATCCACCACTTCTCGGGAACATTTCATCGGGTATTTTTTACAATTTGCTTGGCGATCCTCCTGGATGAATAGTTTCTATGCCATTATTAGTTTTACACGTAGTGGGCCTTATACTAACACGTCACTAACCGTCCAATCTAAGCCTTGTGGCTCAACTTATATCTAAATCTTCTAGACAATTTTGAAAACAACTGGCTGTGTGTAAAATTCAACAATGACAAAAAACATTCAGTGCAATTAAAAGGATATCAAAGAACCAAACCCTTCCTTGGATTCGTTTTCCTTGGAGCTGGTGCGATTCAGCACCCTAGCTCCCTTTATCTGTGAGCAATTATTTGCTCACCTGATTAACGAGATCATATTATGTTGTTCTTGTTTATAGTCAATTATATTTTTTTGGAGCTAGCGGGGATAGTTGGACAAATTTCATTTGGGAGTGCTTTGCATCTTAGGATTCCCAGGGTAGTGTTAGGATGTTCATCTACTTTGTCGAGCAGTTTAAGTGCTTTGCCACGTACGTATATTTCGACTGGTTCGATTCTGAGGTCCTTTATATGTCCGTATTTCTAACATACCATGGGACTCCGAAGATTTGTCTAATGCTTTTGTTTCGCATTCATTGTAGTGACTTTTTGTTGGTCCCTGTCACCTGGTAGAAGGCAGTACTGCCATATAGTAGCGTCGTATTATTTGTTTGTAGATCAGCAGACGGTTCTTGATAATGAGTTTCTTGGTCTTAAGGAGTGGATAGAGTTGGGATAGCACATTGTAGCAATGTCATCGTTTGTTACGTATGTGGTCGGTCCAGGAGAGTTTGTTGTCGAATGTCAGTCCTAGGTATTTGGCTGTTCTAGACCAGGCAATATTTTCATTTTCAACAGTTAGAGTTTTCGGTTGTTGTTGTCTTTTTCTAGTTATAAATAATGCCTGAGTCTTGTCTGTCTTTAACTTGATCTTCCACTTGCGAAAATACTTCAAAAGTACGGATATGGAGAGTTGCGGTTTGGTGGTAATGACTCTTGCTTGTCTGGATAAGTATAGAACACAGGTATCGTCAGCATAAAGGGACTTGTGGACATTCAAATGCAGCCGAGGTAGGTCTGCAGTATAAATGTTGTATAGTATGGAGGAGACGGTTGATCCTTTGAGACTCCAGCTTGAATTTGCCGCATGGATGAGAGGTGGTTGTCAATTTTGACACGAAATGATCTGCCTTTTAGAAAGGAGCCAATGATTTGGATGAGCTGCGGTGGCATTTAGGACTCATGCAGTTTGTTTGTAAATAAGTCCTGCATGTCAGACTTTATCAAAGGCTTTGGCTATGTCGCTGATTTCCTGCAGTGTAGCCCTATTCTAATGTTTTGGACCACCCTAGTAAGCTGGAGTTCAATGGAGTGTGCTGGCTTTAAGCTAAATTGTTCTTCTGGAACTATTTCTTTTTCGGTAACAACCTCAGTTAGTCTATTTAGCAGCACTCACTCTACTATTTTTGACAGAGAGGATAATAGGCTAATAGGTCACCTGTTTTAAGGAAACATGAAGTTTTTACCAGGTTTTGGAAGAACAATAACTATTGCAAATTTCCATATTTTGGGGTATGTTCACAAGCGATAATACGCTAATAGGTCACCAGTTTTAAGGAAACATGAAGTTTTTACCAGGTTTTGGAAGAACAATAACTATTGCAAATTTCCATATTTTGGGGTATGTTCGTTCACAAGCAAAAAATTGCGTTTATAATCACTGTTATTGCATGGAGAATTTTATCCGGGAGCCATTTTACCATGGGATTTGATATTAAATCAAATTCCGGTGATTTCCGTCTGTTCAGTATTTGTATGATGTCTTTGACCGCTTGAAGATAGGTGCTTCGTATTAGGTCGGAGTCTGTAATGTCTAACCTTATGAGCCTGTTGGTCAACCGATTGACGTGATTTTCATGTTCGTCAAGGTCCTCCTCGTCAGATGAATTTTCACAGAACTGTTGCTCCTGAGTATCTACAAAGGCCTCCGCCTTACCAGAACTGTCGAATTTGATACCGTAAGGGCCATTGACTGGTGGTATTATAAGCTTGTTATTAAAACGAAAGTATTTGGAAACCCTCCAGAAAACGACGCACCCAGGCTCCAGACTTTGCAAGAAGCTCTCCCATTGTTCATTACGGAATTCTGATATCCGATCACGAATTTTGTTCGTAATTTGATTTGCTTCCTGGCGTAATCTAGGATTACCTGTATTCCTAGCCCTTCTCCGAACTCGATTTTTAATGTTGTTCAGGAGTTCATAGGGGTTTGTCACCCTTATCAGGGTTATGACTGTGTTGTCCTCTCTTGCCTGTTTTATTTTGCCTGTGATTTCTTCTATTATTTTTTCAGTATTATTGGCTGTTTCAGGTGTTTGAATAATCGTTTCTTTAGCCAGTGCGACTTGAAAAGTTTGCCAATCCATTTTCTTCTTTACTTGAGGGGGTTCGTCTATGTAAAGGGTTTTCCAATAAGAGGTGTTATTTTGAATAGCCCGCTATTTCGGTAGATGTCCCTTTTGAAGCTGTGATTTTTTGACATTTGACAAGGAAAGACTACGTCATTAATAAAAATGGAATGATACATGCTTCAACAATGCATTAAAGCTATTAAAATTGACTATAAAAATGGTCAAAATTTGGCAGAGACGGTTCGTAAAACTCGAACATTTTTGGGTCACCGTGAAGCATCTTGTCGGACCACAAAACAGAAGTTGATGAAAAAATTCGAGCTGTTGGGGCAACTTAGTGGTGTAAAAAATAAAACCCGTGCACGTCAATGAGGAACAGCCGAGAATATTGCTGCTGTAGCCGAAAGTGTTGGAAAAAATCCAGGTTTGTCCATTCCTCGTCGTTTTTTGGAATTAAGCATTCCACAAACGCCATTACACCGTATTTCGCATAAAGATTTGGGTCTTAAGGCTTATAAAGTTCAGTTAACACAAGAACTCAAGCCGGTCGATCATCAACAACGTCGTGTCTTTGCTGATTGGGTCCTTGAAATGCATGAAAATGATCCGGAATTCCATCGAAAAATCATCTTGAGTGATGAGGCCCATTTTCACCGCGGAGGGCTTCGTCAACAAGCAAAATTGTTGCATCTGGGGCTCGGAAAACACAAGAGTTATTGTTGAAAAGCGTCTCTATACTCAATGTGTGACTGTTTGGTGCTGTTTATGGTCCGGTGGAGTCATTGGACCTTACTTTTTCGAAAATGAGGCTGGAGCAACAGCTACGGTGAATGGATTGCGCTATCGAGAGATGATTAATGATTTTTCATGGCCGGAATTGGATGGTATTGATCTGGACAAAGTTTACTTATAAGTTTTAAACTTATAAAAATAACCAAATAATTGACTATAAAACTAAAATACCTTACGCATCTTCTCAGTCCTCTTTTTCTTGTGAAAATCTAGGGATTAGCTTGCGGAATTGTATTTATATCTGTGAAATCCTACAAGTACATATACGCGTCTAAGAGTGGTGGTTCAATGGAGAAATTAGTCCGTGACAAACTCTTAATATTTCCAGCAAAATGACACTAGTTTGTTTAGATTGTTTTATGTATTTCATAACAATACTCTAATTTATGAAAAGCAAGGTTTTTAGGTTTCGATGTTATGAGAAAATTATGTTTGACTGCAATATGAAAATACAAATTTGTTAAGACATTGGTTATAGCAAAGTTAAGCAAATCATATTGTTACATGTCCAAACAATTCTGCGAGCTACTCTCGCAATTGTTGTTGCAACTATTAACCCTTTACGGCGCAAGAACGTGTTTTTGTTTTTTGTAATTGAAAATATGTTAATATGAGCTATATAATAACGGTAAAACTAGTAAAAAAATTATATGTAAGAAAAATTATTTGCTTTTGAAAAAAAAAACATTGAAATGCAGATTTGCATCATGGTGTAAAAACATCTTAATATTCACGAACTGTGGAAAGGACGGAAACAGTTATTTTTTTTGCTAAAATACAAGGCTACGCTACACTTTTCACATTCCGTTTGGGCTGCTCCAGTACATCCTGGATATTTGCACCGCCGCCTTTTGTCGGGACAAGCAGGCTAGTGCCCTAACTGATCCAATCTGATATCTTTTGGCGGGATATGCTGACAAGGCCCTTTTTTTTGTCCTATATGAGTTCTTTTACATCGCTAGTGCGCTTCAGCCGGTTCGTACTTTTATATTTGGCTAAAGTTTCAGCAGCTTCTAATCGGAAACCAGCAGGATTTAGCACCCTGACATTATTCGTGTCAGCATGAATTCTTCTATACAATAACCAAGAATTAGTCCTAGCCATGTCCAGGAAACGGTAAAAGAGCCTTATAAACCTTAAGTCTAATTTTCTAATGATCCATTACGGAGTCCATGAGGTCTACACCACCCATGTGCCGATTATATTCTGCCACAATATAGGGCCGTTCAACATTGATTTATTTCTTTTGCGACCTGTTGAATCTACTTACGCCAACAAAGTTGGACGCTAGATCCACAATTTTATTATTTCTCCAAGCCACCACTAATATGTTAATACCGTTACAACTTGCAACCTGTTTAACTGATGTGCCTCTAGGCTGTTTTTTCTGCTGTTTTTCTTCTGGGAATTTACAGTTCGGGATACGGTTTCTCCGAACGGTGCCCAAAGCTGAGATACCACGGTGTGACAAGAATTCAATCAAGGGTAGCGATGTATAGTATTTGTCAAAAAACAGTCTATAGTTATGGTTGGAAGGAATCTCTCTGGCAAGTCGGACCATTACATTAGATGAAGCACCTAATTGAAGCTCGTCATCTGCGCATATATTCTCTTAGCCACTGTAAACTTCAAATTTGTAGCCATATACAATTGCACCACAAATCACGAACAGTTTGAAGCCCCACTTGCTTTAGAGGACTTCGTGCTTTGGTTGAACACATTTGTTCATCAACAGACAAATGTTGTTCTAGAGGCACTTTTCTAAAGTTATGATTCAACTATTCAGTTATTGGTCTGATTTTATAAAGTTGATCAGGATTTGGCTGATTATATGATAACATTTTAGAGTTACCATTCAAGTGTAGTACTTACCTCAGAAACTTGAACCATTTTAGCGTCAGTATCTCGCGTATGTTGGCATAGCCATATTTCTGTGACCAGTACATTCGAACATTGGGCAGGGCAATAATGGACATGAAGTAAATAATTTCAATACCGTCTTATTTCCTGGCTGGTGGCATTTATAGGTTTACTGGCATCTTTTTGCACGCTGTACAGATTTGCTTCGTCTCTTATGAGATCCACAATGTCGTCAGTACTCGTAAATAAGTAAGAAAATACCTGATAAGGCGTCTGCAGTTCCAGTATTTCATTTGATAACTTGTAAGATTCATTCAGCTCTAAGTTTTTACTTTTCCATATGATATTTGTTTTGGGATCACATGTGCTTCGTGAAGTTGCGTTAATTTTGGAGCTGGTACTGGGTACTGAAACAGTAGGCAGTATCTCACATGGTTGAACTGTAATGCTTGTACTGATCTCAGAGCTCGGTAGCAAGATGTCATCTTCCTGATCTTCTAGGAAGGGTATTTCGGGTTCCTCATCCGAGTCTTGGCGTTAATTTTGATTTTCCATTTTTTTCGTCGTTGTCTGAAAAGTCGAAGACAACCTCAATATCTTGCCATTGGTTAGAATGTTTTCCAATTTTACAGTTGACAAAGGCCTACAGCCTAAACGTGGAAACCTCAAACTCATATTGGGCACGAAAAAAGATATAAAATATAACAGTTTAGCGCAGTGTTGCATAACTGCATCAAAACGAAATTCGAGACTATCTCTCTAAAAACAATCTAAAACATTTTAATTGCATGTTCTTAGCAAAAACCAATAACTAATTGTTACTCCGCAGCAATCTCACATCAAAATTTTCAATATAACCACTCAAAATAAAAAAATCAACAAAAATTACGCGCGAACAACACAAACCGGTTCTAAGGGATCCGTCACTTGTAGTGGCCAAAAATTCCAAAAAAACGTCGTCTAGCGCAAACGTGGGGTAACTAATTCAATAGAATGCTTTGCTGCAGATAAGCAGTGCCGCGTTGGAAGGTATTTTATTCGTTGCTTTGAACGATTTTGCTAGTTCGAATAGTATGATGCAGATCTGCTACTCAGCGCCACAAAGGGTTAATAATATCATGATCAATAAACGAATGTACTCGAAAGCACAAGAATCGACCAAGTAGATCCATGATCAATATCTAAAAGTGACGTTACTGCGGGTATTCAGAATCACTCGAATATTGCAGGTATTTCTCACGGGAACATTTGCCAATGTAGGAGAAATGAATTGAATGACTAGAGACCCTATATAAAGCCGAGCTGAATGAATGGGGAGGGATACTAAAACCGCGATAGTAGAAACTGCGATAGTGTAGAGCGCGAGTTGAAGGCGGTTTAATTGATAGTGAAGTAAGAAGTGAAAAGTAAATTTGTAAAATAGTGAAATTAATTATTGTGCATTCTTAATAAATAAACTCTTTCAACTTAGTGCGTTTTCACTTTCTCGGAACATTAAATTTATCGGCCGCGAACCGGAATACGCGACAATATTTTCACTCATAAATATCTATTGTCATTGCTAATATGTTTTCTGGATCAAAACTTTTCATCACGAATAAGGAAACTCAAATGGTTTTGATTGTTTTCCTCCCTAATGCATACTTTGATGCTCCTAATGTAATTTTATGAATTTGTTGCACCCACAATGATTTAAAATGGAAGAATATGTTGTTTCCCTTTTTTGAATCTTAATTTACGCATCCCAGAGCATTCAAGACATAATGTGTATTCAGCATGAATTACTATTAAATTTTAAAGGACATAGCTTTGGCATACGAAACGATATCCATCATACAAGAACATCACTAACACCTTCATAGCATAGCAACTTCATAGCTTTTGCTATGCATTGCCCTTGTTGTGCAGAGCATGATTAAAAATTCAAGTTATTCTCATGTTCATACATTTGCACCCAAATGAGATAATCTGTTGTAAACCAATTGTGCCGGCGGAGGACAGGTTGTGCTTCGGCGTAAAAGTTTGGGACCAATGATTTGAATTTTCCATCTAAGGCTCAAACTATTGGGTTTATCGAGACTGCTGCAACTGAAACCTGCAAATAAACAACCCACCAAATAGAATCCATAAATTGCTATAATTTGCCTTACTGCTTAATTATCTTTACAACGTTGAATAAGGAGCTTTTATAAGAAGATTATGAAATTCAATATTCGGTGCTTGTGCAGTATTTATAAAAATTGAAATAGCACAATAAAAACAATGTATTAAAATATAAACACCATACAAAAAACAAAAGACACTACACAACCTCACCAAAACCACCAATTATACTTAACAAAAGCCCAATATAATTCCCTTTTGGTCAAATTTAATCGAAAATATAAACATTACTTATCATGTTTATTGCCAACATTTCTCTTTCCTCCCATACAGTTCCAACTATTTCCAGAAATTGTACACAATTAAATTCAACAGTACTCATTTAATTTTTAACTCTCAATTTACGATTTTCAATGACAGGACGACAACAATAGTACACAATCCAATCTCCAGATAATTGCAATCGGGGTCAGAACATGAACAGTAAAGTATCTGAGCAAATTATCTCGCAACATGGCTAGCAAGCATCAAGCAACCGATTAAAACCCACCCTCATATTGTGGACGAGATACACATGTTTCAATCCTGATTTTTCCACACACTTGCCAACTATCCTGCATTCAGGCATTCATTTGTTTCACACATATACCAAACTACCTTCATATTATATGTGCATATAGTACACTATCAGAATGTATAAGAACAACACTTACCGTTAATAATTGGTCTCCTACTCTTAAACGACCATCCCGGGCGGCAACACTGTCATTATAGATGGCGCTGATGAACGTCTTAAGTGTTTCGGGATGGGGTTGTAAACTGAATCCCAAACGACTATTCCACCCTCGATTCAACTCGACTGTGATGACCTGTAAGTTGGAAAGGAACAAGTCCGTTCGTTATTATTGACCATTTATATGATAATGGTTGTTAAAGTGGAAGGCAAGCGAAATATTAAATGTCCGTTTTCATCGCGAAATTATACGTTTTAGTTTCAGACTTGTCTGTTTTAGTTTGTGCTTTGAGAGGACTTTTGGGGATTAAACAAGATATTCCGTTCTAGACATTGGTCGATTTGATAGCAGATCGTAGAGGAACACCAGACTTAATAACTAGTAGTGGTAATCAAATTGGCTACGTTGGAGAGTCCTCCCATTAGAAAAGTTTTCAAATCAATCTAGGAGATATACTCCTATACGAGTTCATTTCTTCTTATTTATAAATAAGCTCATAAACCATATCCTAGGCTTCAGTTGAGTAAATGACCGATAAAATTGATATTCTGCGTAAAACAACGTTTTTAAGAGCTTTGCTGACCCCCTTCTGGCAAATTAAATTGACAAAATGTTTTTCAGCAAATAACAGAGACAGTGATAAGTTTTATTTTGGTTGAATTTTACTTCAAGTATCTTGACAAACAGTTTACCAGTTAGAAGCGAAAAAATATTTTCATTTCAAAGCCAATGAAATAATCTAATTACATCCAACCGAAGATTAACCTTGACCTAAATCATGATACGAGTATTCCCTTTGTTCCTGCAAATATTTCCTCATGCGTATATTTAGAAGACATCTCACGTATTTCAGGATTTTATGTTATTCTTAATTAAATCTTGTGATTTCCTTGAGTTTATGTGTTATTTAGGGTATGTTGTCAGAAGACAAATGGCTATCTTTAGTAAAAATCCTCAAATACATCTTCAAGGCTTTCCGTAGGAAAGCAGGTGATGAGTTCTTCTTCTTTTTTGTATGTGTTCTCAGATATTTTTTCAACGAGGGCAAGTAGAGGATAGTCGGTTTTCATAAAATTGAGTTTACTTTCTTTTTGGTCCCATTTGAAGCAAGAGGATATTTAGCAACGGTAAAGGACATTTACAAATAAAAAAAAAAAATTCGAGTTCGATCGTGATTTATCGATGTAGTTAATCTATTTATGACTTCATTTCGTTTATTATAGTTGCCGGTGGTAGAGAACATATTCGGCTAAGATCATTCAGAACAAAATTATCGCGGGCCTTGCAAAAGCTTTCATCAGGGAAGGCTCTAAGTTCCAGATAGATACGTATAAAGATAATTTATTGATGGTGATTTCATGCCAAGAAAACAGTTTTCTTAACTTCAATCTCAGTCAATTAAAAATAATGTAAACAGTAAAATAGCTACAATCAAATGATAAGCATTTTTCTAAACATCTTTCAAAAATAAGACAGAAAAGGCAGTCAATGAGGGCTTTTGACAGAAATCAAAACATAAAACAGGGCAATAACTGTATTTTTACATGGTCAACCATAAATTATCAACCAACTGGGCTTTTTCGTCATTCACCATCTGCTCTGTACCCTCATTTATCATAATCAGCCATCATCAACTTATAATCATTCTCAGTAACCATCATTAACTATAATTAGCTATTATCCACTATTATCGGTCATCATTTCCAATCTCCCGCTATTATCAATCATTATTAACCATCCTCCAGCATTATCAATTCTCATTCAACATCAATAGTTATTATTTACCGCCAAAAGCCATCATCCGCCATCACCAGCTATCACCTGCCCTCAAACGCGATCATACTCCATGAAATCAGAAGCCATCATCAGACATCATGTGTAGTAATCGAGGAGTAGGGCGCTAAAAGCCAGCGCTGCCACAAGCACACAGCACAAACTCAATTTAACAAGGAGGAACGATTGAGTCACCTTCTCCATCGCAACCCTCACTCTTATTCTTTTCGCGTGAAAAATAAATTCAGGAAATTTCTTTTGTACTGGACTCCCGGGAAACAAAATTCTAAAACTGTTTAAAATTCTAATGTGTAGAGATTTTATTACAATATCTTTTGAATATAATTTAACGAATTGCGGTGTGACGCGGTATACAAATGTTTAGAACGAAACGGTTAACCCCTTTAATTATAGGAACGATAAAATCATTGTATCATTTAAACCCCTCAAAAATTGTCAAATTTTACCCATTCCAACCATAATCTTAATTAAAAATTGTTTTGTTTGTCGGTAATTCAAGTGTGCCTGTCTAATTCTTCCGATTTTTCTTTTTCCCTTAATTACGCCTAATCATTATAAACGAAAATTGCATTCATTTGATAACTTAAGCGAATCTACAAAAGACGACGTAAATTTTAAAAAACAACCGAAACGAGTGTGCATTATCACCATCGCGGATCCACACATAGATGTCACTATTGAACGAAACTTTTCGCCGATTTTCCACTACTGTTTCGTCGCTTGATGGTTTGTCTCCGCCATTTGCCCACTTATCAGGAAACCGCATGACAATCGCGCAGTGCAAGTGGCTAAAATTTAGTAAAATTTCACGATTTCCACGGTTTAATTTTACGACGGCAAACTACTGAGTTGTGTGGCGGTGATTTTGCGGCCATTAGTGCCCACCACACCGCTTAATTACTTCGTTCTGTGCGTGAAGTTTCCTGTCATTGAGCGGCTCGACCGCAGTTTTTCTCGCCGTGTTTGCGATGTTGTGGCAATCGACGACTTAACACAATTTTCATGGGCGGCCTCCGACACTTCGGGTGCCACATCTGGATTTCTGTATCCACCCGATTTTAGAGCAACGTCGAAGCAGTTCAAACCGCCCAAAAACACAACATTGCCGAACTAGAAAGTGCTAGTCGGTGACAGATTTATATTTCCGTAAACGGCGGCCATTCCGGCAATAAATTTCAACGCTGGCAGTGACACCAAAATTTAAAATGACGAATTCAGTGCGGAGTTGTATGGAGGTAAGTTCTCAAGTAATCCTAGTGTAGTCGCATAGGACTTTACGTGAATTAAGCTGCAGCTTCTAGACACTCATCGTCGGTATTTTTGATAGCTAAAAAGTCAACTCGCGACGGTCGTAAGCAGGATATCCTGATACTGTGGACGAGAGATCATCTGGCTTTGGTCTAGCTGGTCTTCAATGGTATCTGGCAATACAGCAGGAGGATACCGGGATAAGTATATCGCAGATCAACAAATTAATCACTTTATTTTTGTTAACACATTAAGAGCCCTATGCACAGTGTTTGTGTATTCGGTTATCTACGTGAGTGACATGAAACACACGTTTGGCTGAATTGAATGCAACCAAAATATTTGAAACAAAAGAAAATGATTTCACATCTACAAAAAAATTTCTTCATAATTTATTGATCTTATTATCTAAACGTCAACTTGAACAGGCATCAACCAGCAAACAGAACAAATATGCAAATATCATCATCGAAAAACAATATAAAATATTTTTATTTGTTTGGGAAAAATTATAATGCTTCCTTAAGGAAAAAGTTAACTTGCGCAGTCGTGTGTGATAAAACGTTAATTTAAAAAAAAAAAATTCTGTTTAATCCAGAAATGCGAAAATATCAACACTATCAATTCAGAAGAATTTGATAAGGATGAGATTCTTATAAATCTATGTTCATATCTTTATTTTCATTTCCTTAATTTCATTTTCCCGTTAACAAACAGATTTTTCCTACATTCGACTCAAATCAATTTTAATATTTTAAAAGTTTAATACAGAAATATCACAGTTTATCGAAAAGTTTTCGCTTCGGATGGAAAATTTGATAATTTTATATAATGAAATACGTAGAAATCTGTTTGTTAGTTTTAAATTATTTCCTCTACTTTTTCTGTTTGAAAAGAGAGTGGGAGTGCGTGGATTGTATGTCTCACAGATATGATGAACGTAAATTGCCTGACAACCACGTTAAGCGTAATGATGATAGTGTCATTGGGTAACTTTTCAATGCCTACATTTGTTGTAAAAATATTTTCTTCATTATTGTATGACTCGATAATAATTTAGAATATACTTATTATATAATATGTTCACAACTTCTTTCCTTCAGCTATCATTGATTTATAAATTGCTAACCAACTAGAGAAATAACTTCAAGTTCATATGTAAGTTGATTGCAGTTGTTTTGAAACAAATCTTTATTGCCAAAAATGTTTTCCAATGACACTATGGAATTGTGAGTGCTGGGAGTAAATTGTATTTACTGAGTGCGTGTCAGTCCGCTTTAGAACACACACACCATTTCATCTTTTCACTGAGATACTAACGAAATAATAGTGCTAATGTATGAGCGCGAAGAATGGTTTGTTTAGTTGCAAAGTTTTTGAAGTTGTTTGAATGGGTGCGAATGTCTGCTGCAGTATTTTATTTTTTTTTCGCTAAAAAAAGATTTGAAACGTGAACGAACTTCGTAAAACGATAATTTGGGACAAGGGTGCGCAGTGTAGATATTCTCCTATTTTGTGCCGTCGATCAGGGTAAAGAGAATCGATCCTTAAAATTAATAATTGCCTTTTTATTTCATGTTAAATTTCTGAAGAAGGAACCTTCATTGCTTTTCCTTTAACTTCGTTTTGGTTAAATTTTATTGCTTTATAATTGAACGTTATGAGAAATACATTCCAATTTCGATAGTGCTCTCTATGTAACGGAAATTCCATGATTAAATACGAGTGTTTATGGTAGGAGCAGCCTCCACTTCGTATCCTAGAAAGATTCGACATCAATAATTTCATAAAGAACAACAAACCGCCGTTTCAGGTCTTTTCCTTTACTCTCATTATTTAAAAATTCAAGCATCATCGTGGAAGTATTCAAATGGAAGAAAGCGTGTTTGCAGGTGATAATCTGAGAGATCTGATTTTTGGTTGAATTAAAAAAAAAAAAAAAAAACAAACAAACTAGCTTTTACAATAAATAACAATCAAAATAAGAGAAAACATCGTTTTATAATTAAAATAAATTTACACTTATTCATAAACGCGCCTGAAGTTGTAGATGTTTAAACAGTTATATATTTTTTTTCTACCTTATGATATTTGTATATTATGGGCTTAAATTTGTGTATTATTTAGAACGATAATTGATTTAAAAATATTCCTTTCATTTGTACGTCTCAGTATGATAAGCTTTACATCATCAATTCTTTATTCCTCTTACTTTTATTTTTTTCTATAAATCCTACAATGAATTACAAATAACACAAATCTTTGTATCGATTTGAGGAGCAAGTGTCAGACTCGATACTAAAATTTCATACTCACATTCTTAGAACGCGACATTTAAAGAATCTTCTTATGCCAATAAAACGAGGCTAATGGTTTCTCAATATCATGAAAATATCAGGCATAGATGTATAACTAACTAGCAAAGTAGATTTTTTTGATTGTTATCAAGAATTTTCAATTTTCTAAAGAACTAAAACAGAACACTGAAATTCAATTACTGAAATTTTGAATATAAGATATAAGAAAAATCTTCCTACCACTGTTAACGAATATCGAAATTCATCAAAAATTTCTTTATTAATAATTTTTGTTTTGTAAATGAAATAATAATAACAAGTTGGGTCAACAGACCCACGCTCATGTCAGAAGGGTTTTGTATTTAATTTTCAAAATGCAGTCACCAGATTGAATAAAGTCAAGAAGCATGTCAATGACGATTTTATTGGAGAAAATATGAAATTCGAAGATCATACTATTATTAGCAAAGTTGAACGAATTTAGTCTTTTGAGGTTTTTGTTATTGTTATACTCATAAATATCTCTGTTGATAATTATTTCAGATGTCCATTCGTGAGGGAGGAAACCACATTTTTCATGTATTTCCCCCCTGTGCCCCACTGAAGCAGAAACTGACAGTTTAAGAACTGTTTTGAAAAGCTCCCATGAAAACTTTCATTTCATACTCATATCGGCTACGTTTGATGAATTTTTTTTTTTTCAGGGGCCACTCTCCTGTACTGTTATCATCGTTTCATGGCCATTTTTTCGAATCCTAGAGTTGTTACAAAGCCCTTTTACTAGGAGCTCTCTCCCGCCTCCTTGACTTGTTTCACTTATGAGTAATAATTGTAGGTACTCATCTTCAGTCATTCATTAAATTGAATCAAGTGTTCAAAGCATGGACCTTGAACGTTGAAGTTGGGAAAAATAACTCAAAATTATTCAATCTTCGCATTTAAAACAGCCACTATTTTGTTTTACGATTATTGATACCACTAGCTGAACCGATTCTCAAAGATGTACATGACACCTATCATTCCCGAAATTTTCATACAAATCCTAGCAAAACTGTAGTGGCTGAGTCGGTAAAAAGCGCATATTGTTCCATAGCTATATGTTGCCATAGTAATACATGCAGCGCATATTGTTCCATAGTAATACAGGAAAATTCAAACCGCTATAACTTCGCTAAATATCATTCAATCTTTATGAAACTTGCAGAATAAATGAATCTGTGTACTGAATTTCATTGAATTTAAGGGTACCCTAAAGATTTTATTTAAGAAAACATAAAATCGATAAATCATACTATTACTAACAAAGTTGAGCGAATTGCGACTTCTCACGTATTTGTTATTGTTGTACTCACCAAGGCCTACATTCCTGATTTTTTTCAGATTTATCGGATCACAGGTGTCCAATCGCGAGGGGGGGGGGACACAAATTTTTCGTGTATTTCCCCTCCCTGTGCGCCCCTCGAAGCAAACTTTGCCAAGCTAAGACCTGTTTTGAAAAGTTCTCACCAAGACCTTTCATTTGATACCCATATCGGCTACCTTCAATGAAATTTTTTTGGGGGGGGGGGGGTCACTCCCCTATATGGGGAGACCCCCCTTAAATACCTTATAAAATTTTTTTGTAATTGAACTTTGAAGAAAGCACCAGTTTACACCTACATACAAAATTTGATGCTTCTAGCTTAAGTAGTTTCCGAGAAAAACTGCTGTGACACACGGACGGACGGACGGACGGACGGACGGACAGACAGACGGACAGACGGACAGACAGGACGCGATTTTAGAAGGGTTTTGTAAAATTATTTTACAAAACCCTAAAAATGATGAAGTAAATGAACCACGGGTCTTTCCTTCCGATTTCTCTAACCGAGTATAGGACCCGGTACGGTGGCAAGCTTCACCCCCAAAACATGAGCCAGCCACCGGGTAATTAATAATCCTTTCTGTTTCAGGTGACGTCATGGGTTGAGTGGCCCAAACAGAGTGCCTTTTTATGGCATAGATTTATGCAATCCAATTGTATAATTCTATGACATAAATTGGTCCCCGGGGTACTCCCCTTCTGATGGGAAGGTTCATACAATTCAAGTTGTATGAGTTTTCCACTCAGAAGAGGAATACCTGGCCACTTCAACAAGTTATCAATGGATTTATTCCGGTTGGGTGGGTATGAAGGGGCTCCACCACCACCCGGTTGCCCCTCTTTCATTTGTGGGCCATGAACTTCGTTGGGTAACGACGAGGTCACCCCAAGTTCGCCTTTCTTCTCAGGTTTCACTTGTTCTTGTAACAAGTACATCTCCTTCGGAGAGGTTATCTACTATTTTGCGACTTCGGTCGCCTTTTTTGACCTGAAAGCAATTCGTGAATGCGAGATTTTTTTGTAGTGGGTCCTCGTGCCGGGGAAACGAACCCGCCCCACGACACCGCAATGCTAGCCTGCCAGCGCGTTCACGCGTCTCCGGACGAGGGCATTCTCGGCAGAAACCGACACCTTCCTCTGCCGAGGCAGTAGAACATCGCTGCAGTCCTTCACGGACTTTATTGAAAACTTTTATTCACTACACATGTGTCATCATTTTTCTTTAAATGTCATTATCAGCCATCGGCATTTTTCATCCACTGTCACAAGCCATTATCAGGCATCATTTATCATCGTTGGCTATCAACCACAATTACGAGCAATCATCTGACTCTTCCCGCCATCATTTTTCATCTTCAGCCTTCAACCACCATCATCTATCATCATCCGTCAGCAAACGCCATCATAACTCATCATTCATAGTCATACGGTGTCATTCGCAATTCACCATTGTCATTATCCATCATTTGGAATCATCCGACGTCTTTCAACTCCTTCAACTCGCATCCACCATCATCACTCATCACCAACCATTATTTGCAATCCTCCGCTATCACCAGCAATCATTTCCAATCATTTGGTGATATAGAGAACCAAACGCCCCTACCCACCTTAATCAACATCTTCTAGTATCATTAATTACCATCAGTCAACATTTATCATCATTCTCCATCATGCACAATCATCAGCCATCATCAGCTGTCTTCAGCGATCATCTGCGAGTATACACCATCAATCAGCATGATGTAGCATCATCCACTATTACTTATCATCATCAGTCATCACCAGCCATTATATGGCACTAACCGCCCCCATCTGCCATTTTCTGACGTCTTCAGCTATCATCTGGCATCAGACATCATTATCTGGGATCACCGGCATCATCCGACCTCATTATCACCCATCATTCGTAATAATTAGCTATCATTCATCATCAGCCGCCAGCATCCACTGTCACCAA